>OX422143.1:61245479-61979296 GCA_949129095.1 Volucella bombylans
ATAATCGAACAAAACTCATTCAATGACAAACTTTAACAATAAGACTAGCCAAAGGTCCAAGGTCCCTTTGTATCACAACTTCAGCCATTGTGATTCAAAACGGCACCCCATCTAAACTATAGCATTGCAAATTTCTAATCATAAAATTAATTTCAACAGCTTGCAGGCAAAAAGATATCCCAACTAGAAGTTCCATAGAGACGTCTCAAGCGATAGCTTCATAATTAAAATTGCTCAAAGGAATACCAACATTTCAATGCTCACCACAGGGTTGGTGTGTACAGTGTTCACCACAAATGTCAATACTGCTCGGCACATTCTGAGCGTACATCCCTTCTACTGGCAGGGTAAGAAAACCTAAATTTGTTTTGTTTCGTACCCCCTTCTTCTGAACCGATATTTCTTTATTCCTCTTAACTGTAATTATGGCTTAAGAATGGCTTGAATGGAGCACCTACTTTGGTTCAGAGTAGGCCCATAACTTACAGGTGAGCAAAACATTCTCCACCCGAACTGAAATTTTGTATCCATGTAGATATACGAGTATGAACACAAAAAGGAAACCACCCCAACAATGGCCATAAAAAAGAAAAACGTGGTGTAACGCCTTAAATAGAAAATAATAGATTCCTCCCCCGATATCCTGACCCGAAAATATGAGATTAATTTAGTGGATGGCGATGTGAAACATAAACCAAAGGAAATTCCTATAGAAAAAGGTATTCGTACTCGTACGGATGTCGTCCACAAAGGACGAACTGAGAAACGATAACGAAAGGGGATGAAATCAAGTCTAATACTGGCTCTATACGTTTTACCAATATACTCGTAGTATCAATATCAGTATAACTCATTACCCCGGCCTTGTGTGTTTGGATTTGGATTTGGATTTGGATGCAGTATGTACGAGTATGTCGGGTCATTGTGTGACACGAAATGTATCTGCAATAATCCTTTTCGATGCTACTGAATCAAATCACTGGGTAGAATACTAGAGGTGGACTCTCTCTTCCATCCCTTGTGCATTTCTCCCCAATCTTTCGTCCTCTTACGAAGAGCGATAATAAATATTCGACTATTTATTCATGTTGATTCAATTGAGGCATCATTCTTCGTCTGCGGTGAGTCAAGATATATCGTTGGCCCTGATACAGTTTTATTCAAATGAGATTACTCCAGAATAACGTGCTAACATCTACACAGATAATATGTGGGACAAGCACAGGATACCACACTGTATGGTGATACTCATTTTATCTTGAGGCATCTTAACTCACAGGACACTCAAGAGGTTGTAGTATGAGGTGTTGTTAACATTTCACTATCGGATTAAGGAGAAATACTAGTGCTGTGACCAAAAGGTCATAAGATAGTAGTTGGAGTAATCTAAGGCGAGCGAACATGTATGCAAAGAGGAGCAAAGCACATTGTTATTGCCAGTAATTAAGATAGTCTTATGGGTTTTAGGTTTCCGGTAGTTGTCATAAGAACTTTAGTCTTTCCATTCTCTGTACTCTTATAAATGTATTGATTACATATTTGAAGAGATTGAAGGATTTTTCTAAGGACAAATACTAATGGAGGTCTTGAAGATGAGAACATATACTATGATGTGCATACGATGGATTTGTTTTGGTTTTTGATGGATAGGTATAAAATATTTGTAATAATTGATTGCATATATAAGGTTAAGGTGATGGAATGATATGCCACCACTGGAACGTCTCTGGAACTACTCGAATTTCCGACCACTTTTTGGAGCATTTCAGGCCATATCTCACGAATGGTACACAAGATACTGGTTTCCAAGGCTGGATTCGTTGTTGGCTTGCCTGTATAGATCAACGACTTTAAATACTCCCACAGAAAATAATCCAGCGGAATCAAATCACACGATCTTGAAAGTCAAGCTACAGGTCCATTTCTGTAAATACATAATGTTGTCATCGAACATTTCATTGAATAACTCGATGGTTTCGCCGGCAGTATAGCATGTTACACCATCTTGTTGAAACGAAATGTCCATCAGGCCGTGTTCCCACACTTTTGGAGAAAAAAAAATCGTTAATCATGGCTCGGCCGCCATTGACGGTGACATTCCGATTTTCTTCAGAAAGCCCCGATGCTACCGTCAGCCCATAAACTGAACTAAACAGTGCATTTACGGAGTGCATGGCTCCAAATTTGATAATTCTTATTTTTGACAAAACCACTGATACAGAAGTGAGCCCCATTACTAAACAAAATTCGGCTTTCAACTGTTCAAGCGCCCAATCTACGCTGGCATGAAATCATGTAATCTTGGAGGCGTGTGAATCCAGATTTTTGCTTCAAATATATTAGAATCAGAATCTTCCTCAACACTAGCCTTAACGGCGCCGAAATTGTCATTTATACGCATTCTTGTCAGTAGCTTTGGAGTCGAAAAAAGTCTTTGCATGATGATTTGCCAAACAATACTGAACAAAAGTTGGTATAAGTTCTCGGTTTAACTATCAGTTGTCTGAATGTTGTCATATTGAGAAAAAAAATCTTACATAGTATCGGGCAATAAATTCAAAATATATTGTGATAATTCGCAGTTTCAAGTGTCACATATTTGGATTTAATTTGGGTCTTCAACAGCCGACACCATAATCTCTTAGTAATTCTGTAGGATTTTCGCACCGTACATAACTAGGTTACACCAACCGTTGCATGGTGTAAACGCGACGAAATATTAAATATTTTTAAATATTTATCTGGCAATCTATTGGAATCATTCGTAGCGAGTTCTGGCACAAAATGTAAGGGATCTTCTCGTAAATATTGTGTTCGGAGTTCTCGCAGGGTTTCTATCGATCACCTAGTTTCTTATTGAACAACCAATTATACTCCAACATACATATAGATCTATCAGTTCATTTCCTATGTCTCTAATGAAGTCAAAGACATTCTTGCTACCCCTCAATTGAAAAAACCGTATTTGCCTTTGCTTAAAAGGGACACTTGTTGCATAAAGTATGGAAACACCCTTGAATATCAGGTCTGTCCACAACTGAATAAGAAAATGGCGAAAACCCAAAGATGGTCTTAAATGTGACAGCAGAAGTGGAAGAATAGGCAGTTTCTGACAGTCGAATCAACACTTGACCTCAGCGCATCCACTTAGCCCCACATATGTAGCTCTATATAGACTCTCCAGACTCAACATGCGGTTAAATTTTGTTACAGGGACGTAGAAGGTAATGCATAAGCAGTAAGGCTTCTACTTTCAAAGAGAATAATTGTTCAAATAGATTTAGATTGGATTAGATGAGACTTTATTTCTTTCATATGCTATCTTTACATCAGGTAACAAAATTTACTTAGCATGGTTTTGCCCTGACCAGATAGCAATTAGCAAGTTTTTCCAATCATTATGATTCAGTAGCTATCAAAATATTCAATAAGGTGTGTCATTTTATCATGCATCGTTTTACGTTTGCCGAATGTGCGGAAATTATTAAAAAAATTATCGAAATTCCAGCTCAATTGTAAATACGCAACGTGGATTTCATCGTGAGGTCGGTAGTCCTCCTGGCTTCAGTGTGCAGCAATTTGTCGTATCGTGGAAAGGTTTGAGCGTGAGTATACTCTTTTGGATCTTAAGCCACCAACAAGATAGAGATTGGTGCAAAATGAAGAAACCATAGCGGACAGTATCGAAGAAGACACAGAAATATCAATACGGCCCGATCAGCTGAATTGGGCATCGCCAGAGAGTCAACCCGGCTTATTTTGCGGTTGGATTTTAGCCTACATCCATATAAGATCATGCTGATGTAAGAACTGGAAACGGGCGACCATAGACACATCCATGAATTCGCTAATTGGGCGCTGGAAATGTTGGCCAGAAATCCGGATTTTGGCCAAAAAATCATCTTCTCGGACGATTCTCATTTTTAGCTTAGCGGCTGTGGCAATTAGCAAAATTGTCTTTATTACAGTGAACATAGTCCACAAGTGTTTGACCAAGCATCAATGCATCCACAAAGATTAACTGTTTAGTACGCTTTATGGCATGCCGGCATCATCTGACCTTATTTCATTCGAAATGAGGAATGATAAACTGTTACCGTCAATGTTGACCGACTTTCTGTATTCAGAGCTCGACGACATTGATATATCCGAGCTGTGGTGTCAACGAGACGGTGCTACATGCCATACATGCGATGCAACACTCGAAGTTGTGAAGATGAAATTTGCTGACTGAGTCATCTCACGGCGAACGTTCTTGCGCTTTGACACCACTTTTTTCTTTAGGACTATGTCAAGTCCTTAGTCTACGCTAACAAGCCAACCATTTAGATAAGCTCGAGGACAACATTCGACACGCTATTGCCGGAATAACGCCGCACATATTGGACCGACCGCTTACAGCACTGCCAGGGAAGCTATTCCACACATAATGGCATGAATGTAACTTCAAAATAAAGCCAGAATCAATTTTATATCTCACGCCGTTGTTGTTTTATTTAACATTTTTTTACTATCGTATTTATCTGTTCACCATATAAATAAAAAACGTTCAATGTATTAATAATTTTAAAAGTTCCCTGTTAATATGTTTTCTCTACAATTTAACACAATTTTGCCGTATCCAAATAATCTGTTTAAATCCATTTGTTGGAGTAGCAATATCATTTCGTGTTCTGATAGTACATCTTTTTAAAAAAAAAATGTTCTGCTAGTTTCTCTTCCTTCCAAATTGCACACGCTGCATAGTACAGGAAGTTCTTCTCTGCATGGGGACGAAATTGTATCTTAGAAGCTCTCCACGGAGTTTAAATATTATTGAGATCTCCTGAATGACAAGAATATCTTTAAAATAGTTTCTGCCCTCAAGATTGCGATTAAGCCGACTGTACGCCATATGATGCAGCGATCCCGACGCTTCATTTAAGAACTTCGTCTTATCCCCTTCGTCGACTTGTTCTATTAATCGGTATAATACGGTTTTTTCAATTCCTTCCTTCCAGGTTCAATTCAACGCCACCCGACGAACTAATTCCATCCACTGTTAAAACCATGCAGTTTTATTTCGCATTATTTGTAGGGCCACTATCTTTGGGAGCCGGTTGTCTGACATGCTTATCACCATCAGTATGTAGTGCATGTGCCGCTTGAGCGCTTTTGTATATAGCAGAGATAAGCCCGTTTCCAACATAAGCAAATAGTTCGGCGTATGTGCAGGGAGGTGAACAGTTTTTTTTTAACAAAATAACGTAGCAGTTGTTCGACCTCTTCGTATTGCCTATACCCTCAGACTTCTGCTGTGTGTAGCACTACTGGCTTGACTGCGGCTTCAAATACCCTGCCTTTCTACTGTGTGCAATATTTAAGTTGTTGAAGTAATTCTTCCCTACTAGAAAATCTACTATATCGTCTATAAAAAGGGTAAATAAGGTTGAAACCATTCCGAAACCGTCTCACCATTCCACACAGCTGATTGTGGTGACTGTTAATTATGCAGTCCTAAAACCCGCCTCAAATTCGTTTAATGGCTTATTGCTCACTACCCATGTGTCAAGTCGCCTCTGTAGTATTGCTGGAAAAATTTTGTAGTATGCATTTAAGAATACTATTTCTCGATAGTTGGCTGGATCTGCCGTATCACCTTATTTATTTACAGGGAAAGTCAAAGCTTCCATAAACCGTTGAGGCACTATCCAATGATTTAAAATGCTCATTAGTACTGTACTTAATCAATTCAGTAGGTATACTATCCGGTCATCCAGCCTTTCTATTTTCCCGGCAAAGTAGCGTTTGTATTGGTTCCTGTTAGCTAATAGGGCCATACAAGATGTTTTCTCTGATGTCTGTTGATTACATATCTTTCCCCGTTAAGCTACTTGACTATTTTTCAGAACTCTGCGCCCCAGTCTGCGCGCCTGATTTTCCAAATAGTTTCTCCTACTTTGTCTGCGCACCGTTTTCTTTATTTAAGTCACGAAATAATTTCAGCCACGCAAGCGAAAACAGTCTTGCTCTTTGGCAACTCTTATCGAACCACGGCTTCTTATTTTTTATACGAAAACCTCTACATTGACTTGCGGGAGACTACGACTCTTTTCGATATTACTGAATCTCTCATTCATCCCTCGGCCATTTCTCCCTAATCTTTCGAGCTCTTGCGTTCATCTTGAATATATTGGTTAATTTATACAAAAATTCTAACCAAAGTGGGCCGCGTTCATTCCACTATAAAAGCCTCAGAGTATCTCAAAGTTGAGTAATAGAATTACTGTGGGATGACCTTTAAGTCATGTTAGGTCTGCAAGGAGCATAGAGCATCAATAGCGCACTTTATTTCCCTCCAATTCGTCCACATGTTCTAGATACATAGATCTTTTTTTGAGCTATGTGACATTGATCCTTCCACCTATAAGAGAATCTTTAGCAAGTTGTTATAGGAGTCTTCTACTACCCAGGGATAGGACGGTAAATTTTGTGGAGCTTGGCTTCTAGAGGCTAGACTCCTATTTTTTTCCAAAATAATCCCTTGGTTACACATTCTCGTATGTGTAATGCTCATATACCCATACAATGCAACTAATTCTATATAGTCAGACTAAGCTGAGTTCCAATCGTCGATTATTTCAACCTCTCAACTGTAGGCAAAGCATTCAGGGGTATATGGTATATCTTCAGTAAGTGTATGCTTACTGTAGGTCGCGCTCTTCTTCATTGCCCCTCTGTATTGGAGGCGATAACCTTTCAGACCGGAATGCTGCTGTAATTGCACTCAAGGCGACCTAGCTATCTTAGCATGGTTATCCGAGCTTTTTTGGAGTTAACTTGCGAGCTTCGCACAATTCTTTCACGAATGACTTTGAAAAACTCAACGCATCGCCTTGTTTAACTCCTTTTTTGACATTGAGGGTATCGGTTCTGTCATAACCGATCTTGACGTCATTCTGCATAGTCGAATGAGTTTGATAGAAAAAACCTGATATAGCTCTGTATAATTCGTTTCCATAGATCTGCCGTAGTATTTACAGCTCGGCATTTAAGCCATTGGGTCCAGCAGCCTTGTAAGACTTCAGCATATGAATTGCGGGCCCGACTTCAGCATATGGGCGGAAATCTTGTATTTGTTCGTCCTTCCTTCGCAATCAAGACTGCGCTGTCAATTCTGCAGGTATACTACTCACTTGGGGAGTTGATCAGTTTTATGCTAAATAGCATGGTAATCAACTACACACTGGGTGGGGCTTCTGCTAAAAGATGTGTCTGGAACTTATCGGTAAATACCTGGAGCCGGATGGTAGTAGAATGATTGCCTATGCAGATGACGTTGCTATAGCCGTCTCAGGTAAGCATATTAATACCATTAAAGAGCTCCTTCTACTAAATTTCAACAGATTAACCCGTTGGGCGGATCGCCGTGGATTGGTTGTAAACCCCCATAAAACTGATCTTGTCCCATTTTCCAGGAAATACAAAATTCCAATTATAGACCCTCCTTCAATAAACGGTACCAGTTTAGTATTTTCCGATACAGCAAAATGTCTTAGTCTCATTTTTGATAGGAAACTAAATTCTAAACATTCAAGAAAGAGTCTGTAAAGCTACAATTCTCTTGCAAAAAAAGCCATTGGGAATAAATGGGGCCTCCAACCTAGCATAATCCACTGGCTATACATCTCGGTTATAACACTGATGCTCATCTACGGGATTGTTGTCTGGTGGACGGCTTCAGACAATGCAGTCAACTGCAGACAACTAAGCAGAGTCCAAAGAACAGCATGTCTGTGCATAAACAGGGCCCTACGTTGTACTCCCTCCGCGGCACTGGATATTTTGTATCATTTGACATGCCTCGCTGTCTTCAACAGGCAAGCAGCTGTCTCTGCAGCTACCCGGCTTAATGCGACTACACAGTGGACAAATAATTTATTCGGCCACGCTAACATTCTTAATATATTAGGAATGCTCACAGAGAATATCGATTACACTATACCCGAACTTGGATTTGGCAATGAATTTCATGTAAACTTCCCCTCTAGATCCTTCTGGAAGGTAGATGCTTTCATAGAGGACTATTCAGTCCACTTTTACACAGATGGATCTAAAACTGATAGCTGGGTTGGTGGCTGTGGTTTCTTAGATAAGCTAAATCTAAGTCTCTCCTTCCGTCTTCCAAATCACTGTAGCGTATTCCAGGCAGAAATTGTTGGGAATTAAAGAAGCTCTGTCCTACCTACCTACCTACCGTCGTCCTTTGCACATTTTTTGATTTTCTAAATTTGCCTGTGTGCATTCGTCATCGAACCATAGGTCTATTTTGTTGGGGAGGGTTGAAACCCAGGGCATCAAGGGCGCTCCCTGATTACTCTTTAGCAGTGATCAAACTAGCCTTCTACGTTCTATTATGGTGACATCATCTTCTCGAGATGTTAACAGAAACTTGATCAGACAAGGGTCTGGTGGTCTCTAGCTATTCAACGTTGAACTTCCTCACAATGCTTCGTTGGCTTTGGGCTGTTACGGATATCCGCATTTGTATCTTGGTCGGAGCCGGTGTTATCTGCTCGAAACGTTCGGACATCCAAAACACTGGAGCATTGCCTTGAATCGATCGCAATATACACAAAGATGCACTCCTTGCCTAGTTTGCCATTAAAATCGCCAAGGATGATTTCACGTCCTATTAGGGTCATTGCTCGTAGATTTTTTTGAGGAGCTCGGTGAAGGAGTAGGGCTTTTTGAGGCTTATCGCATTTACCCTTTATAAGATTCGTAGTTTGAAATTCGCTTATATGCCTGATGCTCAAGATTTATGCACCACGGCGTTATGACAAAGGCCAGATTGGATTCCACAAATTACGAGTAAGTCTAATTGCACACCTCTATTTGTTACAAAATAAACATGTGTACTGAACCTCTAGTATAACCGCTCCATTTATGAGCCAAATCTTTTAGTAACATAAACGGTAACGAGTGGGCCATGGTGGACTAGGGAGCATCCGTTGTTCTTCGGTTTTGCATTCCAAATATTATCCTGAATTTCGACAATACCACTGCTACTAGTGGTATCCTTTCTGTCTCTGACAAATCATAGATATACCTTCTTTCATCGTATCGACACTTGTACACAGAATGGATTAATCAATTTCATAAAATTACAGATACAATCGATGAACCTATGCAATGTCTTTGAGAAAATTGAAAATTTCGCCAGCACAAGACAGCAGGCACAGTCAGTAAAAATGTCCTGCGACAGTTCGACTCGGTGTGCCTGTACATATAGCTTGGCAGAAGGAAATGCAAGTGGGTGATGGAAGATATGGTGGCAAAGACAGAAGAGATAGATCTAGAGTATGTGATTCGTTCTCGTTATTATCCTTGTTGTCTGTGTTACTTCATCCAGGAAAATATATTTCCATTTACTTGAAACTCTACACTTAGTAGTAGGTAGTCTGTATTCTGTGGTAAGGTGGATATCGGTTGAACATTTATTTTTTTACTTTATCCTGAAACGCCTTGTAACTGAATGGTACAACTGAATGTGGTTTATTTCTATATGGCAAAAGTAGAAGCACGTCCTTACGGTTACAAACGACGAAGTGATGCACAAATTCCTTGAAATACTTTGCACACCTCTTAATGGTGCTACACAGTGTGGAATAATTTAAGACACGACTGCCAAGGAATGCATGTCTTCTGCAATTTTTTCGATAGAACAAGAATCGTTTATTTAAACTTTTCAATTGAAATGAAAATATCAAACGTTGCAGAAAGAATTTCAGAAGGAACGGCTTTAAGTGTTTGTCGTTGGATGAATGAGTAAACAGGAGCGGCCAACAAAATTGGAAAAGTTTCAAAGGAAAAGGAGAACCTGAGAGATGGTTGTGCATGTTCCAACTGGAGTATTGTAGAGGGTTGTGACAACTTTGATTATTCCTTGCAAAAGTTTATGGTATTTTGAAGTCCTATCTGGTCCTATGTCCTATGTGCTCTTTTAAGTTTGGGAAATAATGCGCAGGATGTGCGACATATGCGATGAGAGGAGAGAAAGTCATAACATATGTCCTCGCATGACACTAGTGCTAATTCAGAGAACGTTTTAATTTGCCTTGTGAACATAGTGTAGGTTCACAAAAGAATGGTCTGTTGGTATGTCGTAGGAGAGACAACGTTGAGCACATCTTACCATTTTTAAAATATTTTCTATCTTCAGTATAGCGTTCGCGTCTGGCATGAGTATCGGTATAAGGGTATTTCAAATTTATCGTACAGATGAAGGCATTACTGGTAAATCATGGTAGATTAGGTTACTCGTATATTGGCCTTAAGTACCAAAATATAACAAGTATGTTACCGAATGCTATTTCCAAATAAACCAAAACGAAAACCGGGTCTCAAGTTAGTTTCTCTGGGCTTGAAAATAAATAAGCAATTTCCATGAAATTTGTTAACCTAAATAAATAATTACTTCATCTGAATTCTGACGAATTTACTTTCCTTGATTGAGCGCTTCTTCTGCTCTTCCTTTTTCTTTCCCATAAGCCTATGATCTTCCGTTTTCTTCTGCTCGTTGAGCCCGCGAGCAGTTATCGTTCTTCGATACAGCACGGCTTCACATGCCTCTTATTTGGCTGCATTTACCTTCCCTATATTCATCGTCCCGACGAGTCATGGAAAATAATATAACCGATTAACCTGCACGTGAAGATTCGTAGTTGTGCTTCTAATAGAGGCATTCTCGTTGCTTCTTAGCACAAATGACTCCAGACTTCTTACTGACTATTGGCACTTTTTAAACACTATAGGCCTAAGACGCTGCTTCTATGAAAGACTGAGAAAGTACATATGTATATCAAAGGGAAGAATTTGACTGGATGCTCCTCTGTTGCTCCTCTCTCTTCGGGTACCTACATGTTCCTCTTCTGAAACATACAGAAGCTTTTGAAGAGCTGTACCTCTTCAGTAATTTATCTGGAAGGCATGTTCTTGCAAAATACTATATGCCTTTACAACTGTTTGTACGACTGTGTTCCGATATCTATAGAAAAAAAAAGGAAAGAAGAAACTGCTGGCTCTATAAGACCTAAATTATTTTTTTTTTATAATCGCTTAAGTCATTTCTAAACATGATCACCCTTCAGTGTGGCTCCCTCAGATAAGGTCTGTGGTTTTTATGATCGGACTTATACCTGCCCTAGTTCAACTTATATTATTTATTTAATAAAGTAGCAATAAAAATTAAACTTAAAGCTAAGTGCAAAAGCTACCCTAGCAATGTATTTCTTAAAACAAAATACAAAAAGATATGTACTGAGTTGAAAAATGAAATACCAATTTGCCGGTATTAAGAATCTACCGCTCTAAATTCCATTCAGCTACAGGTAATCTTAAGAAGGAGTGGAAAGTTGTAAATACCATATCTCTGCAACTGAAATTGGAAACTATAAGGCAATATCAATTCTGCCAGGTATTAGTAAAGTTTTTGAAAAACTTTTTAAAATGAGGTTAGTGAAATTTTTAGACAAGGTTCATCCCTCATCCTTCATCCCTCGCGATTTGGTTTCCAAAAGGGCAAGTCAACCAAGGATGCACTCTTAGAGTTTTGCTCTCAGGTAATGTGCAACCTTGACAAAAAAAATGTACAGCTGGGTTATTCATTGATATCACCAAAGTCTTCGACATGGTTGGTCATAAAATTTTGTTAAAAAAACTGGAAAATGCAGGTTTACGTGGTTTCATGCTTAAATGGTTTGAATCATATCTGCAAAATACATCACAGAGAGTAAAGTTGGATGAGACGAGAAGTGATGTGCAATTAACCATGCTTGGGGTGCCCGAAGGTTCAATCTTGGGTCCCATTCATTTTTTAGTTCAAATCCACTCACTTTTCCACCTTAATCTCAATGGCTTACCTACTGCTTTGTTCGGTTAACGTTTGGCCTAGATAATCCCTTAGATTTTACTTCTCACATGAATTGTGACTTACATACACTAAGATAATGGTTCACTGAACACAAGCTAACATAGAAATAAGTTGGTAACATTAAACCAATGTTTTTTAATTTACCTTGTATATTTTCACGCACCGAATTGTAAAAAATTTAAGTTATATATTTATACGTATAAATGTACAAAAAGTGTACTTGATCAATTATTTTGTACTAGTGAAAGTTATAGTGATGATTGTTTTTTGATAGAAAATGTGGACGAATTTATGTACCTAGTACTCTTACTGGATTCAAATATAAAATTCTCAGTGGCGTATATCGCTTCAGAAAATCTCTGTGTATAAAACCGTTATGAAAACTTATTTTTTTCCAGTAGAGAGGATTATTCTTTACATTGTTACGAGAATTTGTTTTGATCGGACGTGTTTTAAGTTCTCAAATATTTTTTTAAATGGAAAAAAAAAGTGCATTTTAGGCATATTTTGCTTTTTTTCTTTAAAAAAGGTGTCAAAGCGACACAGGTTCCTCACGAACTCAGTGAAAAAAATCGCATAATGATCTGTGAGTCTTTGTTGAGGTGGAACTCGCTGGATAATTTTTGGAAAAGTGTGGTTACGGGAGACGAATGGGTGGTTTACAACAACATTCAACGTAAGAGGTCATGGTGCGCTCCTGGTGACACACCGCAATCGGTTGCTAAGCAGGATTTGCATCCCAAAAAGGTCATGTTGAGCATTTGGTGGGATTGGCGAGGTGTCCTATACTTCGAGTTGCTTCCACGCAATGAGACAATAAATGCTATCAAATATTGCTCTCAGCTCGACAATTTGAAGCAGGCAGTGGAAGGCAAACGGCCAGAGTTAGTGAACAGGAAGGGCGGTGTTTTCCACCATGACAATGCCAAACCACACACAGCTTTTGTGAGAAAAAGCTGAATGCCTTTGGCTGGGAAGTAATGCAGCACCCACCGTACTCTCCAGACCTTGCGCCATCTGACTACCACCTATTCCGCTCTCTCCAAAACGATTTAGACGGAACACAATTTAATTCCGTGGAAAACATAAAAACGCATCTGGAAAACTTTTTTGGCCAAAAGTGTACTGATTTTTACAAAAGAGGAATAATGTCTCTTCCAGAACGTTGGAAGAATGTAATAGATCAGAATGGACAATATGTGATTAATTAAATATATGGTTTTAAACAAAAACTGTGTATTTAACTTTAACCAAATCACACCGCAGAACTTATTGAACAACCCAATAGATATGACTGTAATAGACTAGCCTCTCTCACTTCTAATATTTTGATTTATTAGTATATTATAAATTTGATTGAATTAGTTCTGCACTTTTTTTTCGTATAATAAGCGCTCGATCAAGGGGGCTTTTGTACCCTTAAAGTGATTGTACACAGCGTGGGAAAAGGAAATTTAAGGAGGAAGAAAAGAGAGGTACAGATGTACATTGTTTTTAAATTTTTGCAAGTTACGAGGGGCGTTCAATATATTCTCGGTATCGATATGAAGGAAAATGCGAATTCAATTTAAATTGTTTTTATTATTCAATATAATCTCCCCTAACATCAATGCATTTGTTACATTTTGAGATAAGCTTTTTTAAACCCTCAAAAAAATAAATTGCCTCTTTCTCTGCAAAATACCCATTTATTGCCGACTTGAGTTCTTCATCATCCGAAAATCTTTTTCCACGAAGACATTTTTTCAAATCCGGAAACAGGAAATAATCACTAGGGGCAAGGTCTGGACTATAGGGTGGGTGTTGGATTTCTTCGAAACCACAATCTCGCGCAGCAGCCTTGGAAACTCGCGCCGTGTGAACAGGAGCGTTGTCATGAAGAAGAGACACACCCGCTGCGAGTTTACCTCGTCTTTTCTTTTTAATTTCCTCCCGCAAATTATGCAAAGTGGAAGCGTAGGATGTGGCGTTGATGGTTTCACCTTTTTTTTTTGTACTCAATGAGCAAGATTCCCTTTGTGTCCCAAAAAACTGTGGCCATGAGCTTCCCGGCAGACGGAGTGACTTTGAACTTCTTCGGGGGGTCTGTTCCTTTTTTATGCCACTGCATGGACTCTTGTTTGCTTTCAGGGTCATAGTGGTGGACCCATGTTTCGTCCCCAGTAACAATTCGATCCATAACATCGTCCGCGTTCTCACTACACATCTCCAAAAGCTCTCTACAGCATGCGATTCTCACTTTTTTCTGAGGCGCTGTGAGCATTCGTGGCACCCACCTTGCACTGACCTTTGAAAGGTTAAGATGGTCATGAAGAATGGTGTGAATGGTACCAATTGAAAGCTTGGTGATCTTTGCCATCATTTTCACCTTTATTCGGGCATCCTCAAGAACAAGTTTTTCGACTTCTTTGATGCTTTCTCCCGTACAAGCAGTAGCCGGGGCACCGGAGCGGGGGTCGTCTTCAATGCTCTCTCTGCCTCTCTTGAACTCACTTGACCACTTTTGCACAGTTGATAATGAAGGTGCGGAACCCTGGTAAACAGCCACCATCTCTTCATGAATAGTTTTTTGACTTTTTCCTTGCTTAGTGAGAAATTTAATTACAGCGCGATGCTCAATTTTCACCATCATCGTCTCAGTTGCCATTATGATTCTGTTTAACTAGAGATAAAACGCGAATTAATAATCACATTTATATGAAATTTTACATGAATGCACTAAAATAATAGTATTACTTGATAAATAAGTCAATTTATATATACAACCACAGCTTCACCCCGATACCGAGAATAATCTCGTAGAACGACCAGAAAATACAGAGATCGGAAGGGCTTAGCAAAGAATCACGATATTTTAGAGTACGTCCGAAAATGGGGCTGAGGGTACACTGGCGATTTCAGTGGAGCACTGGTGGTGCAAATAGCGATAAAACAAAGTGTGGCAGGTGACATTACGTCGGAGTTCGAGGGTATCAATTGATTGACTGATATTAGTATCCTCTATAAATTTTATCGCACGGTTTTGAATCCTATCTAGCAGGTGCAGAGAGATATTAGCAGCATCTGACCAGATATGGGTATTGTACCTACTCCAATTTTGAGAGAATGAATGCCTTATATATTGAGGCCTGATCAGAGGGGGAGAAGTATTTCTTATATTGTTTGAGGAAACCTAGATATTTCGCAGTATTTTTGGCGACATCGAATATGTCGTCATTCCAACGTAGGTTGTCATTGACACACGTACCGATAATGGAAAGTTTTCATAGATATTGGATGGGTGCTTGGATTTTGCTTTGATGACAGCAGACAGTATTGTGTTTTGGAAGCATTAAATTCCACTCTGTTGATAGTTCCCCATGTGGTTATGCTGTTGATATCGGAATTTAACGGAAAGAGTCCTAAAGAGTAGGATTGATGAAAAAGCTTACGCAGTGGTTTTGCCAGCAAGGAAGAACACCTCTTCAGAAGAAGGGGAGATATACCATATGGACCAGCGGATTTATGTATATTAAGATCTTTAAGTACTCTCGCTACTACATGAGGCAGAGACTAAGTACAATCTTGGAGTTTTGAGACAACCGCAAAGTGTGCGGCAAGCAGATTGGCCTTGTCTAAAGAGCTGACAGCTGGAATGTCATTGTGAATGAGCGTTGGGATGGAGGATGAGGCAGAATTTCTGATGTTTTTGACAAATGACCAAAAGCCTTTACTATCTTTGGGACATTGTAGTATTTTTTGCCTCAACTTTGGAACGTATTGAAATTTTACACTCTTACGAAAGATGTTGCAGTCATTCCTGGCTCGTCTAAAGTTTTCTCGATTTTCCTCTGTCGGGTTGGTCTTGAAGGACCTCTATCCCTGACGGCCTCTTTACAGCTCGAGTCGTACCATGCCTTTTCTTTTTGTTTGATACTCTTCATTCGATGAGGGATAAGGGATCTCATTTCATAAGGTGGGGTGAAATGTAACCGAATGCGCTGCTACTGCAAAAAAGGTTATGTTGCCTTGAAGTCAGTTCTTATTTAGGCAGACACTCCAAATTTCAGTGCGATACTGTCTTTAGTTTTGTTTTGACAGCTGATTGTTGTTGACGTGTTTGGCATCATGTTGAGTATGGACAAAAACGATTTTCGTTCTCTCATAAAACATTACTGTTTGAGAGGCAAAACGGCAAAACAAAAGAAAAGTTGGATAAATATTATGGGGTACTGAACACACACGCCATATTTTGGTCAATATTCTGCAATATTCTGCAGTTAGCCGGTGGGTGTCGCGCATGCTCACTCCTGACCAAAAACACGAACGCGAGAGCACTTCGAAAGAGTGTTTGGACTTGCTGATGCGGAATCAGGTGGACAAAATGATGGGGAATACTCGTCACCGTGAGTGGAAACTGGGTAAAGTTATCGAAGGGACTGAATACCAACGTTCGGTAATCATAAAAACCGAAAATGGTCACAAATATAGAAGAAATACGATCCATTTAAAGAAGACTAAGATGATGATACCAGAGGAAATCGCACATACTAGATGGGGTGAAAAGTAACCTCCTTGACTGCCACAATGCGCTGCTACTGCAAGAAAGTTGCCTTGAAGTCCGTTCTTATTTAGGCAGACACTCCAAACTTCAGTGCGATACTGTCTTTAGTTTTGTTTTGACAGCTGGTTGTTGTTGACGTGTTTGGCATCATGTTGAGTATGGACAAAAACGATTTTCGTTCTCTCATAAAACATTAGTTTTTGAGAGGCAAAACGGCGAAGGAAACAAAAGAAAAGTTGGATAAATATTATGGGGCTAATGCTCCGTCAGATTACACCGTCAAATATTGGTTTCGATAGTTTCGTGGTGGCCACAACTCCACTACCGATCAAGTCCGCAGCGGCAGGCCCTCCGATGCGGTTACAGAGGACAATGTCAAAAAAATACATGAAATGATGTTGGCTGACATGAAAGTGAAGATGCGCGAGTAAGCCGATACCATAAAGGTTAGTACTGAGCGCACACGCCATATTTTGGGCAATATTCTGCATATGAAAAAGTTATCCTGCCGCTGGGTGCAGCGCATGCTCACTCCTGAGCAAAAACACGAACGCGAGAGCACTTCGAAAGAGTTTTGGACTTGCTGATGCGGAATCGGGCGGGCTTTTGGCGTCGATTGGTAACTGTGGATGAAACTTGGATCCACTATTACACACCAGAGAATAGAATGAGTTCCCGGCAATGGACTGAAGTCAGCACGAGTGCTCCGAAGCGGCCGAGGGAGGTTCGATGGGTCGGAAAGGTTATGGCGTCGGTTTTCTGGGATTGTCATGGCATACTCTTCGTGGACTACCTCGAAAAAGGAAAAACCATCAACAGCGAGTATTACTGTGCAATATTGGAGCAATTGAAGGCCGAAATCGCTGCAAAACGGCCTCACATGCAAAAAAATTTTGTTCTTGCGGCTAGAATCAATGACTTACGGCTCCAATTGCTGTCGCATCCACCATATTTGCCCGATTTGGCTCCCTCTGACTATTATCTCTTCCCAAACCTCAAAAGATTGCTCATCAATAAAAAATTCAGCTCATGCGAGGAAATCATCGACGCCACGGAGGAGTATTTTGCGGATACCTATAAGCTGTTTCTTTGACGAAATGATGGTCTAAGAAAGTATTATCACATGAAATCCGGAGTTATAATGATCTTCTCCCTTTAAAGCCAGGAATACATAGGTGATTTAAAAAAGCTAAGCACCCGAGCACATAACCTTTAGAGCCTTTACCTTTGACGTCCTCGGCTTTTGTTTTTCGGTTTTCTATGGCTGGCTATCGACTATAATCGTAAGAGAAATTGGTAATAATACACTTTCCTGGAAGGCCCTACTAGCTTCAAAAGTTTTCTGATCCTTAGCTTCGCAGAAGAACCTCTTTTAAAAGTGTTTGGTTTTCAAGTGCTCACCATTCGATAGTCTCAGCGTTTAAGAGTCTCACCAAATCGGTTTTCAAAGAATTTTGCTGTCTCCAACTGTATAAAATACCATTTTCACTGTAAAAATAGGCACTCCTATCGACTAATGTCAAAAATCCGCATTAATTCGTTATTAAGTGCTTATAACATCGTACAAATACATCATATTATTCTACTTCACCCTAATCATACTTCAAGTAATGCTCTTACAGATACATCTTCACTAGGGTATTCCACAAAAATCTCCGATTCCATGATATCATCACTTTGAACAATAAATCTTCAACACTTCTTCATTTATCTCCTCGGTGCTGTCCTACACATTCAACATTCGTTAGGTCTTTATAAATAGAATTTCTCAATTATCCACTTTATCAGAAGTACCTCTGCACTTAACGTGAATGGTCAACTTAGAGATCGTTACTTTCTTGCAAAAAGATAAAAAAAAAAAAAATCAAACCTTCACCCCAAACTCGTCCTTCCTCACAATCTTACCTATGTACGGAGAATCTTTTCCAAGAACTGACATAAAAGATTGATAGATACGTAATTACTGAGCTGAAAGATAGAAAATCTTTTTCAACAAACCAGAGCTTGATGTCTTCACATAAATGGAGGTCAATTTGTAACAGAGCAAAAAAAAAAATCTTAATCACTCACACTAAACACAGGCACACATGAGGAGATAATGAACTTACGAATACCACCCCCGCCCCAAACCCTGGGTTAGTGCAAATTATTTCTCTAGAATCATCCCTTCGATTCGAGGTCAATCGATCAAAGAATAATAAGACACAGAAGCAACAAAAACAAAAGCAATCAGGATATGCCAGCAAAACTTAAAGTGCTGGAAAGAAAAAAAAACAAATCTCATTGCTACTTACACTATGTGGCTAACGGAACTTTATCCGTTTCCTCTTCATGTTTCATCTTCCGTTAACGCCAGCTAAAGTAGAAACTAGTTTGTATTATGAAGCAGTGGGGGTATGGAGAAGAAAAACTTATATTTTTACTGCTGCGAAACTGTCATCTGCTTGATGGACTTGGGAAATCCTTTTTGCAACTCTTACCAGCTGCAGTTTGTTCTACTTTACCAAATACTTTCCGGAAAATGTCCTTTTAACAGGATTTGCGAATGTAGCATTTCTTTAAAGTTTCTGAGTTAAGTTGGCGTCGTCAGTGTCTTGTTTCGTTTACGTTTGTTTGTTCGTTATTTTCAGAATGACTTACCACAACTTGTCCTCGTACTCGTTTTCGCACTCAGCTGCGTCCCAATTATTAATAAATCAATTCTCGGCCTTCAAATCGGAGTGGAGATTGCGCCGCAAAAAACATGGATATAGCCATCGAGGATTGGGGTAGTACGTGGGGAGAACTTTTCCATCGTCGGAAAAACAAAATAAAATAGTTCAGAAACAGCCTCAGTTACGGACGGATATAATGTTGACGACCTCAACAATAGTTTTAGGGGCAACAAATTTCGACACTCTGCACATGGAAGCAATTCGCAGAGGGTCTTGAGACTGCTATAAAGCAGATATTATCGCAATCTAAGAGGTGCGATGGAATGGGCCGGTGAATAACTACGACATCAACTGCGATTGCTATAAAAAATGATGACAAAGAGTTAGGCAAAAAGTTCTAAGCTCTCGTCAGGCAAGCGAACGCCTAATAATAATTCACACAAGACCAAATTCGGGAATATAAGACTGAATTGCGTTCATAACTCTGCAGAGATGAAAACACCAAACATGAATTCTGTGCACTCCTTGACCGAACATATGCTCAGTGCCCCAACTATGACACCAAAAATTGTGCTAAGAGATATTAACGTAGCGCTGGGTAAGGAAGCCATCGGAAAACACAGCCTACATAACACCACGTAACCTCAGCACGCCGCCGTTCGCATAGCTCGTCATCCATAAAGGGCCTCGGCTACCCCCTGATCGATCAATAGTCAAGCAGATTGATCATATTGTGGTCAACTCCAGCATTCTGGTTGGCTGAACTTTCCAAAGAGTCAACATCGACTCGTATACCATTGAAATTAAAAAAGCTGAGGTTGCAAGAGATCACTAAAATCTTTGCCGAAGTTTACTAAAACCCCATACACAAAGCGTACAACACCAATGCGAATGCTGCCAACGAGCCATTACAGAAGCAGCTTCTGATATATTGATTGCAACGTGTCCCTTAAAGAAAGCTCTGGCTTGACGCTAAATGTAGACAGTTCTACGAAGAAAAAAATACAGGAAAAGCACAGGCTTCTGGAAAGAAAATAAAGAACACGAGCAATCGAGTTGGTGCATTTCAGTGCAGTTTCAGACCAGGAAAGTCTACCATCAATCAAATATTCACACTTCGACAGATCATTGAAAAGACCGGCAATTTGAGATCGACACTCATCATCAATTTGTCGACTTCAAGACCGGTTATATCAGCGTGCATAAGGGCAAGATCTACAAGGCCATATCTAGTTTTGACGTCCCTGCGAAATACGTCAGGTTATATAGGGCGACTATGGAGGATACTCTACCAAGGTCAGTAATGAACGAACCGAAACCTTCAGTGTTTAGAAAGGTTTGAGACAAAGTGACGACGGGCTGTCATGTGACTATTTTAACATTATCCCAGAAACAATCGTGCAAAACTTACTGGCCAACATAAGAGGCACGACATTGATGTGCCGTCAGTCATACGTAAATCTTACGGTACACGAGGACAAAACAAAGTACAAGCCCACATCTGGTCAGGTGCTCCTAAAACATCTCTGCACCTGCTACAATAGATATGATTCAAAACAAAGAAACACCTGCCCGTTTCGAAAGAAAGAGTGATTTTCGGCCCCGTTTATATTGATGTGGACTGGAAGAGGAGATTCAACCTCGAACTTTACGAGCTGTCTACGTATCCAACGTTTGAGATGGCTGGGTCATGTTGAGCGATTGGATGCCACAGCTTCAGCCCAAAGAGACTTCCATTATAACACCGAGGTTCGGCGCAGCAAAAGATCACCGCTTCTAAGTTGGCGCACGCAATTGTATGGAGATCTCAAACATACACTGGAGAGGCTTGTTGGTTGAAACACTCTTAACTAAGTAAGGAAGTAATAAGAGAAGATGGATCAAAGACATTTCATTCAAGAGCCTCTATAGCCTAGTGCCTATTCCTCGCTTGTTGTATGTATTTGACTGGTGTAGATTGGTAGGTAAGTAAGAAATAACCGCGAGGGCTAGCGAAAACCTGTCTTCCTCTGACTGACTGACTATTATTATATCCCAAATCCTCCTTGCATTGTTCTAACACATTGAAGTATTGAAGTTAGAATGTTTTATTTTAGGCATATAGCCGTATCGTAAGATTCGTACGCCAACAATTCTGCTTTAAGCGTACGTACAATAGATTTTTAACTTACAACTGAGTTTTGGATCTAGAATATCGCCAATATAACTGGTACTGACGAAGAGCAATTTTTGTTGGGCTTGTATAAGACGGACTTAAGAATGCACTGGTAGACCATTGAATTACAGTAACCTGAGCGAATCCTTGGAATGTTACTAGTAAAAACGATTGGCTGGCCAAAGCCCCTGCTATGGAGAATATAATTTTTGCAAAGACACCATAAATGCAGTATCTGCAATAACAAAGAATGGCTGTCAGTGCACGTACTATTCCTTAAGTGTGACTAAATTTAACGCAGGAATTTTTTTCTCAACATTGAGATATTCCATAGTGAGAACAATTTCCCCAAGGCATTTCCCTCGATGTCCTTTCAATAAAAGTTTATTTTGCTTCTTCAGTGTCATTATACGGATATTCCTGCAAGTTTTCTTAACTCCTCCAAGGCATCGAATAATATATGAGACTAAAGTTGGGCCAGCAGATGAAGGTGAGTGTAAGGGAATGTATAGATGGAGTTGAGTCTATAGATGAAGATGACAGGCTACCTTTAACAACAAAAAAGGAAACTCTGGCCCAAGTCGACTGAGTGGTATGGCGGAAATAGCTGCAAAGACGATGGTAACGACGGAACCGACCAGCGTACATTTCTCAAATGAAAACTTTACGGCTTGCGAAATTGTAATTTCTTCGTCTATCGTTTCGAATCTAAAAAGTTTCTCTTTTGTGCTCAAATTCATACGATTGTGTGCGAATCATGGCCAGGGATAGGGGGGGAATACATAGATGATAGAAATAAAATTGAAAGCATAAGATTCAACTTCGATTGTTGTTAGTTTCTTTGTCAGTCCGATAGATAAACCGCTTTATGAGAGATGCATCCAAGTGAAATGAAATACTTCCTCACTCCGGATGCAATTTCATGCCTTTGAGTGCGCATTCATACACATATATATCTATACATATACACAGCTACCTAAAGGCATTCCCTCTGGCAACCGTTCCTGCAGGGTTCTTCCAATCATCGGATTGGAATAAGAGCGACTGGTTGAATTCTAGAAAGTCGAATCTATACAATGCACAAAATGTAATCTTTGAAGTTCATAAAAATGTTGGCAGCTACACCACCGAATCTATGATACTGTACCTTTTTTTTCTTTTTCTGAAACGGCAACGATGGTAAGGGAAGCCTTAAGGCATCGTATTCCTTCCTTGTAATCGACTCATAGATATTTTCTTTTCCAATTTTTCTTAAAAAAAGAATTTTAAAAAAATCTACATTCTCTCTGTAAGATTTGTGGGCTTCGTGGAGGAGAGAGGCATGCATTGAAGGAAGAGGGCTGGTATCGTAGAACCTACAGTATACTAGCAGTCCTTGTGTAAAAACCCTCTCTGTCATTATTTTTGGAATGTGAACGTCAGCACTGAGTTTTCGATTACGAGTAGCCAAAGGATGGTAGATGGTAGGCGGTACCAATACCTATATCCACTCAAGTCTAACCTGAATATTCTTTCAGCTGGAAAGTTCCTCTTCAATTTTTCCTTACATATCCTGCTGCTCGTCTATCTGGAGTTTGATACAGTTTCCTTTTTTTTGTGGACAGATGAAAGGAGAACATTTTTATGCCTAAGTAGATTTTGTGCAACTTTCAATTGTTCAAGTTTGTCGGCAATTGGCTACGAGTCTTTTTTTTCGGATACTTGTGGTACTCGTTATCCTTGAGCTAACGATAGGGTAATAGGAGGGTAGACCCTTTAAAAGAAAAAAAAATATTATAAAACGCTGAAAGGGGTTTTTTCTTCTCTTCCGTGTTGATCGTTTCATTTTGGAATGTGATATAGAATCTTTTTGCCCGGTGATTTGGTTTCTCGTTTGCATATACTAGAGCTGAAGTATGGCTTGCTTGCTTACCACTCCGAGAAGGTTTCATTTAATGAAATTGATCTATGTGGTGCTGATTGTGCGTATGTGCGTGTGTGAATGGAAATTTACTTAGAGATGGGATGACGAACAGGGAAACTTTTTTTTTCAACTAAATTAGAAAGTCTTCACCGGAAAGTAGTCGAATTTCCGGTTCCTAGCAAAACTTCCTGACATTAGAATTTAATTTGCAAGATAATTTCTTCTTCTCACGTGACCGCTCGTAGGCAACAGTAAGCAGGGTAATTGACAAAAAAAAAAAACTTAATCACTATGAACTGCTGAGATATGAAGAAGGACTTCTTTATGCCTTCGTTGTATCATGAGCCGGAATTAATTAAGTTTTCTACAAAGCAACTTAAAAGATGCAGCCAGTTTTCAACTTTACAAGTCAGTTTGTTACCATACAGATCTGTGAGTCAAAACAAAACAGACGTACGGTCGAATAATGAGTAACAAAGTTCCTCTTAGTCACACTGGTTTCATACAGTCAATCAGTAGAAAGTGGTATATGGACGAATCAAGGTATGAAGAGAGAATTGATGCAAGTAAGTTTGGACAATAATCGTACACCTCCTATCTTAAGGCAGATACTTGCAACTGTAACCCTGATTCTTCAATTGCTTCATGTTTATAAAGAAGCGGTAGGAGACATCGTTTCGGCCCTAGGATACGTTTTTTGTAGAACCAAGTGGCATGAGACGTGAGGCTTTCCATGTGTGCCTGATGTTACCCTCAGTTACCCTAGGTATAATCGCTGTACTTTCTGTCAAGTAGGAGTACAATAACTTTGGATACAGCTTCTAGAGCTACAATGATTAAACAAAATTTATATATGACGTATGGTCCTTCCAACTAAACTTATGGTCCTATACATAGGCAAATTAAAAAGCAACCATCAGCTTACCTGACTATCAAATGATATATTATGTCCATGTGCATCTCCTAAACAAAATAGAAAACAGCTTGGTAAGTGATAATATAAAGGCAACTCTCCGCATACAACACCCTTGATATTAAATACCATAAATTTCGTTTTGTTGCTGATGGTCAGTTTATGAGACTTAAACTATCGTCGTAGTATATGTAGGTCATAATTAATATCGGCAAACATATCAGGAAAGCTCTTATTGGAATAGGAAAGAGCAGTATCATCAACAAATGCCGTGATTCAGCCCTTAAGAGGTTGAATAAATAGCGAGTTAACATACATTAAAAACAGTATCGGGCCCAGGACTGATCCCTGACGAACACCTACATTTAAACAATTATGTGAGCTAAAAACATTTTTGACCTTTACCACTTGTTTACGATTTGTTAAATAAGAGGCAAACCAGTCATGACTGAAGTCTCTGAAACCTGCATTAAATAATTTATTTAGTTGGTTCACCATATCGAAAGCCTTGGTTATGTCAATAAATAAAGTCGAAGGAATTTGAGAAGTATTCAAACTGTTATAGATTTCCCCAGATAGTTTTAATAAAGTACTTTCAGTTGATCTACCGCTTCTAAAACCAAACTGAGAATCATTAAAGAAATGAGTTTTATCTAAGAATGATAATATTCTAGATTTAATTCCGTGTTCAGTAATCTTAGAAAAAACGGATAAGATGGAAATTGGACGATAATTATTTAATGACATAGTGTCACCTTTTTTATGCAATGGTAATACTATAGTACAGCTGTTTTCAGAGACTCAGGAATACCCGCTTCTTGGACACAAAAATTAAAAATAAAACATAAAACATCAGAAATATGAAACGCAACATTTTTTTATACAAAACTTGAAATATTATCAAAAGACGACGAATTGGATGTTTTAAGTGATATTAAAATTTTGTAAATTTCCAGCTGTGTAAACCTATCAAAGAAAAAGCTCTCTGGTTGAATACTGCTTTGTATTATTAGACTGTTGTCACAGTGACTGACTGAATTTTGAAACACTATTACAAGAACCTACACTAGTAAAAAATTTATTAAATAAATTAGCAACTTCTATAGGCTAAGACACAGTTAAATTATTATTTGAAATACTTATACTCGTATGTATGCAATATCTATTTTTGTTAAGTATTTCATTAACAACTCGCCATTCCTCTTTCGAGTTACCAAGGTTTCATGCCAATCTATTGCTAAAGTATGTATTTCTACATAGCGGTATTTCTGTCTTGACCTCTCTACTTAACTTTTCGTAATACTATAATTCTTAAGTCTGTGATTATACGGATGTTTATTGAGCAAATGACAAATTGAAAAAAGGACTTGGGGTCATTTATAAGATTGTTTTGCGCACTATTCAGGTAGCGTTGATAGAGAGAGTTATAGAGTTCATTGAAGTGAAGATAAGTACCTAGATAACTTGAATAGTCGGAGGAAGTCGTAGAGGCCGGAGTCTACGATTATACCAAGGAGGGAATTTAGAAATGGCGGGAATATTGCACATAAAGGGAGATGGATTTGAATATTTCTCTGTAAAAACTGGAGAGGTAGATTGGTCAACTCGAAAGAAGCCCTGCTTTGATAGGTATTGATTTTACGGAAATTAGGTTTGTAAAAATTGTAAGAAAATATAACTGCCGGGGGACTGGAGGGAAGAGTTGTAGAAAAATGAGAGAAGAAGTAGAGGATGAAAGTTATCAACAGTTGAAAGAGATAGGAAATGGGATAAGGTCTAATTGCCTTTCCATATAGTTGGAAAAGCCGATCTAAGAAGAGACATTCCTTAGTACAAACAGTATTAGAAGCGATGAAAAAAAAATAGGTCCTCAGTTGAAATCTGCCTTCAACTGAGGTAGATTAAGATGGCCGAAGATAATGATATTAGCAAGCGAGTCTGATAATTCAATCAAATTGTCAACTGCTGCAATAGCAAGTTGGTAGGATTCGATATGTTGTGCCGGAAGAATCTTGCAACATATAACATGCAAACATCTACGAGTAAGTACTATTTTAACAGACACAAAGTCGAGCTTAGAAGAAGACGAGGTTGCAACAAGAGAGGAGTCAGAGGTGTTGTGAATGGCCAGCAGGACACCTCGACAAGGAGAATCAATCAACGGGGGTGTGCAATCATCATCCCGAAAAACATTAAAAGAAAGAGGGAATAATTCCAGGTTTTTTATGTTGGGGATAAGATTAGTTTCAGTCAGAGCGTAGATATCAAATGGGAGAGCATGAGATTGATGGTTTTATAATGCAGTCCTAGAAGTTAAAAGGAAGGTTTTTGCATGACCTCTTAGGGTCGAACAAATGTATCGTGTACATAGTGACGAAGAGCGGCAAGGTCAACGGGTTTCGGCACCATGTAAGAAAATGTCCGAAAAAGTAAACAATCGGGTATATTTATTGTAGTTAGAATGAACGATTATGTACAACGTTATAATGGATATTTGCAACTGAACTTCAAATGACATGATTATGAGCTTATATAGAAATTCAATTATAATTGTATTTGTGATTTTACTGTACTTCAATGTGTGTGTGTAAAGCGAGCAAAAATGTAATAAACAAATATAAAGAGTACATATAAATTCAAAACAGTTAATTTTCAACATCCTCGGCGGGGCAAGTGGATAAAGCAACTGAATTGGACGTCGAAGCTGCTTTCCATCAGGTAATCGAATTTGAAAAGACCTGACCTTCGAATCTCGTCCTTGAAACGCTTGCTCTACAATGGCTATCTTCCAATGAATTCGTGGTGTTGCCTGATCGTTGACAAGAACGACGTCTCCTTCCTTCAAACGATACGTGGAACCCTTCTTCGGCAAATTGTGAAAGGAACGTAAGAGGTGAAAATACTCTGATTGCCATCTTTTTCTTAGCTTTGTTTTGTACTTCATACGATACTTCCAGGTGCTTCGAAGTAGGTCCGCGTCAGGTTCCCCTGTCGGTGCTGGGATTTCCGAGTTCCATCCTCGGGATTCAATTAGAAAATCGGCTGGCGTTAGAGGGGACAATACCAATGGATCGGCGCTCATATAGGTCAAGGGTCGGTTGTTGACGATTTCTTCGGTTTCTGTAACGATGGTTCTAAGTTGTTCAAAATCAAGTTTTGCCTTACCAATTGTGACTTTCATCAAGTTTTTCATTGTCCGGATGAGCCTCTCCCAGAACCCACCCCACCAAGGGGCACGCTCTACTATGAGCTGCCATTGTATTCGTCTTCTTGAAAGAAAGCCTTGAATGACTTCCTCATCCCAGAAACAGTCTGGGCTGCGTAGTTCCAGTGCCGCTCTTCTGAAGGCACGAGCATTGTCAGAAAGAATCAATGAAGGTACACCACGTCTACTGATGAATCGCCGGAGAGCCATCAAAAAATGTTCAGTAGACAGGCCTCTTGTTAGTTCAAGATGCACAGCGCGCACGAAGGAGCATGTGAAAATAACGATGTAGATCTTAGCAGCACTTGTTTTGTCGTCATAGCAGTAGAGTGGACCGGCAAAATCGACACCCACATTGTGGAATGGTCGCGATAAAGATACTCTTTCAATCGGCAATGGGGCAAAAGGCTGGGATGCGGAGGGACCCCATACATATTATACATTTCTTAAGTTGTTTTTTGATAGCTTGGCGTCCTTTGACAATCCAAAAAGGTCTTTGAAGTCGCGATAAAACAGCATTTACTCCGGCATGGCACGTTCGTTCATGGAAGTCATCAATTATAAGATTGAGAAGATAAGATTGCGGTGGAAGAATGATAGGATGCTTTAAATCTATCGGTGCGTCGAGCATTTGAAGGCGGCCTCTCAATCTCAGAATACCGTTGTCGTCTAAGAAGGGTGACAACTCAAGGATCTTGGAGGATGTCATCAAAGCTTTGCCCTTCTGCAAGAGACTAATTTCATTAGAATAAACTTATCTTTGTACATAACTCAGCCAGTGGCTTTCAGCTTGGTGAATTTCTGTTGCGCATAAAGGTGGCACCTCAGCAATCAACAAAACTGTCTCAGGTTTAATCTTTTTTCCAAAGGCTCGTTTTGCTCGGAAGACAAATGCGGTCACTCTTAATAGACGATTCCAAGAACTGTAATCCTCATAGCAGAAAAGTGGATCCCCAGTGGCTTCTGTTGATGAAAGCGATTCAGCGAACAAATTCGTTGTGACCTCAGGAATCAAAACTTCCTCTTGTATGTAACTGTTATCACTGTTTCTAAGCCAGCTCGTTCCGTGAGCCCACATACACGAATTTTGAAGAACATTTCCATTAATACCTCGGGTGAGAAGATCAGCGGGGTTATCTCGTCCGCTGCAGTGATTCCACTGTGTAACTTCAGTAAGCCGTCGAATTTCCTCAACCCTATTTTGAACATAGGGTTGCCAGCGCTTCACATCTCCTTGGATCCAACTTAATGCAATCTTCGAATCCGTCCAGAGGAAGTATTCGGCGGTAGAAAGCTTCAGGAATTTGTTCAGGTGGGAATGAAGACGCGCAGGTATAAGTGCAGCTGTAAGCTCAAGTTTGGGCAGTGTCAGCTCGCTGGAGCCGTCCATCTTCAAGGGGGCGACACGATTCCTGGCACACAAAAATGAAACATTGAGTTTTCCGTTGGGTGAGATGCTTTTAACAAACGCCGCTGCACCGTATGCTTTCGTACTGGCATCTGCAAATATATGGATCTGGAATGTTCCTTCTCTTAAGGGAACAGAAACTGCGGCTCTTGGGAACGTCACATCTTTGAGCTCCAGAATCCCCTTCATGCAGTCGTTCCATTCAGTCAGTAGATCTCCAGTCAGATTCTCATCCCGAAGGACCTTCTACTTCCACAGTTTCTGGAAAAGAATTTTTAATTTAATTATCGAAGGGCCAAGAATACCTATTGGATCGAATATCCTTGCTATGACTTGCAACAAATTGCGCTTGGTTCCTTTAGTTGATTCTGAACTAATGAGGCTTATCACAGATTCCATCGACACGGAGAGTTCATCGCTGTACGTGAACCATGAGAGTCCTAAAACCCTTTGCACAGATGGAAATGGTGCGTTACAGGTATGCGTGGCATCTCGAATTAGCTGACTACTCGAATTCCATTTGTGAAGATTCATTGAAGCCCGTTGGAGGATTCCGACCGCTTGAGAGCACAATTCAATCCCTTCTTGCTCATCGTTTATACTTACGACCAGATCATCCATGTATATGCTGTTAAAAGTATATTGCATGTCGAGGGGAAATCCTCTTGTTCAAGCTTCAGGTGATATTGGATCGTCGCACACAACAAAAACGGGCTACAATTCACTCCAAAAGTCACTCTAGTCATCCGATATACTGCAAACTTTGACCTATCACTTCCTGACTTCAAGTTGGTATCAAACCATATGAAGCGATGGCTATCGCGATCCTCCTCCCATAAGTATATTTGGAGAAAAGCCTTCTCGATGTCTGCCACAATTCCATGAAGGCCCAAACGAAAGTTTAACAAAACTCTCAAGACGTCTGGCAACAAATTGGACCCAGTCCAAAGATGACCGTTGAGAGAGCAAGCTCCTTCTATACGAGCGTCGAAAACCACTCGAAGCTTTGTGGTACCTTCCTCTTTGTACACCGGCTGATGGGGGAGGTAGAAAACACGAGACTGTTGGCAATCTTCGTATAGGGAAGAGGTGACTGGTTCGGCGATGCTGTCACTAATTAATTTTCTGATGGCTTCGTCGTAGTTTAACAACTTAACTGGATCTCTGGATAAGCGACGTATCAGAGAGTTCAAACGATGGAACGCCTGTCCCTTATTATCTTGTAAATCAGAATCGTAGTTTTTCCATGGCAGTTTTGCCACATAACGAGAACCTTGTTTCGTGATGCATTTGTGGATCAGACTGGCTGTCAATAAGGAATTTTCGTCTTCGTTGTTCTTGATTCCAATTGCCTCTAAGGACCAGAACTGTGTGAGATCTTTTGGATCCATTGATGTCAGATTAAGAAGACAACTGGAAGAGGGACGAGAATTTTAATTAAAGGAATTCAACTTATAACTTACTGTAACGTGAAGGCCTTGTAATGTCCACCCGAAAACCGTCTCAACTGCTCGCAGTCGCTTTGTTAATCTGCGTTGCTTTCCTGTTACGACGCTCCAGTAGAAATCCGAAACGATTAAGAGGCTAAGCCCATCTTCCACCTCAATATTGCCAGTTGGCACGTCAAACAATTGAATGCCTTCAAAAAGTGGGCACTCGGCTTCTGGAACCGTCAACACGTCAACACAGATTTCCGGCACAACGATTGCTTCCACGGTGACAAGCATATCACGGTTAAGTAGACTATTCAAAGAAACTTTAAACTTTACAAAATTTTCCATGGGCTTTGCCTCTTTACAACCGAACGGTATCACGGATAAATTCACGGTTCCTATTATTTTTAAGTTTAATCTACGTACGATACTTTCGCGTATATACGTGTGCTGGCTGCCACCGTCTATAATGGCACGAATTGAAATATTTTTTGTCTTGGAAGCAACAGCACATCTAACATCTGTTTTCAAAAGAATATTTTCTGTCAAATTATGTGCACACAAATTCAAAGCACGGTTTTTTATTTTGCTATCACTCTCTTGCAAGTTCTGTTTTAAACTCGGGTCACACATTGAAGTCATATGCTTGCCTTTACATTTATTACACGAGAGAAATTTACCGCTTCTGCATTTCTTAGATGAATGACCAGCTCTAGCACATCGAAAGCATCTATTGCTGCCTTTTAAAATTTGTCTCTTGTCAGTCATCGATATATTGCCGTTGCAGTTTTTTGTTTTGTGATCATTCGATTTACAGAAAATGCATGCTGCTTCAGTTGCACTCATGGTCACTAAACTAGAAGCTGTAGATTGGGCACAGGTTTTTCTTGAACTGCCATGCACAACACCACTTTTCTCGAGCGATTCAATTTCTCGTTTTAGAAATCGCAAAATGTTTGGGACTTCGTCTCCACCACCTTCCGCAAGAACTGATGCGTCATCATTTTCAATGGAGTCTTCGGCATTTGCATGGTTGTCATCTTGTCTGTGGTATTCGATGCGGAGGGCGGTAGGTAAACATCGTAGCAATATAGATCTGAGCATGACGTAATAATGAGTGGTTGGAACTTTTAATGCAGTTAATGAGCGCGTGCAAGATATAACGGTTCCATAAAGATTTCGTAACCCGGTGGTATCGCTACGGTCGCGAACAGAAGAAAGACCAACTAACTGTTGAATATGGTTGTCGATGGGTTTTTCTGTACTCCCATATCTCTCTTGCAGAAGACCTATAGCCGCTTCGTAACACATTTCAGATGGTGTGAAGCCAGATATGGACCTTTTAGCGTCACCGGTACCCACTGATTCAAAGTAGTTGAATTTTTCTGGAGCGGATTAGTTCGCGTTTTCGTGGACTGCACTGCGGAATTGCTCCCAAAATGGCAACCAATCACTAAAATTCCCATCAAAACGTTTAAGATGGAGTTTTGGAAGCTTGCACCCAGTGCTTGTTGGCCTTGAATGAGGGGAAACGTCTACTATGGAGGTAGAAACTGCGTTTACCTTATTACGTAGTCTTTCTAACCTCGTGTTCAGTCGTGCAAGTGCATTAATGGCTTGGTCTTGGTAGTCTACACATTTTTCAGATTCGTCGTCTTTAGCAAGACCCTTCTGTTTTATGTCCTCGTTGATGGCGTTTAGGTTGTTGTTGGCGGACGTAAGTCGTTGAATGTGAGAAATGAGTTCCTCTTCGATTACATCAAAATTTTCTTCATTTTGATCAATTTTGATCAATAACACGTGAGCTATCATCTTGAAGGTAATCGAGCGCTAATTTTACAATTTTGGTCACTCGACCTCTATAAGCCGAACGCGTTGATACGTAGCTCCATATTTTAATGTTAATTTGAGTCACAAAACTGAAACACAATCTTAGTTCTTTAACGTTTACCGATTGGAAATCCCGGGTTTCGACACCATGTAATAAAATGTCCGAAAAAGTAAACAATCGAGTATATTTATTGTAGTTAGAATGACCGATTATGTACAACGTTATAATGGATATTTGCAAATGAACTTCAAATGACATGATTATGAGCTTATATAGAAATGGAATTATGATTGTATTTGTGATTTTACTGTACTTCAATGTGTAAAGCGAGCAAAAATGTAATAAGCAAATGACACAACAAATATAAAGAGTACATATAAATTCAACAACAACTGCTACACTAAATTTTCTATCGGATTCGCATCAGCACTTTGGTACGGCCAATCTAGCGTCTCTATACCATTTTCCTCTTTCCAACGAGTGCACAAGTGACTCCGATATTTTGGATTGTTAACCTCTTGCAAAATTTAGTCGCAATCGTTTGGTCCATACAGAGATTCGGCAGACTTTAGCAACCCCTTCTGGTATAATTTTACCACGAATTGTGCATCGAGATTTTGTGTGAATAATATTAACTTTCCGAATCATTTGGCCGAGAAGCATCCATAAACATGAATTTTCGTTGAACTGGATGTTTTACGGTGCGTTGCAGGTACTTTTTATCTTTTTTTTGATCAAGGACTTCTTCCAATAAACAAAATAGATGACCCATCTGTAAATATGATGTTACCCCAATCCTGGTCTAAATTCTGCGTTGCCCAAATTAGCCCCTTTTCAATATGTTTTGGGGTCAGTAGCGGTTTAGGTTTGAAACTCCTCTTTTTGATGACAGATTCTGCCAAGTGGCATTGTGTTGTGTTGATATACACTTTAATTCATTCCTTAGACTAATTGTGGAGTTTTACCGCATCCCTTATACCTCTTTCTCCACTTTTTCACAAATATTGATGATGTTTTTAAATATTTTGCTGCCAACTCAATACTCATTTGAGTTACTAAGAAAATACTTTCGAAATGCAATATATTTAATTGAGTTATCCTTCACCATTTTCGATCAATTGAACTAGACTATTTCGGAGCTTTGAAATTGGTCGACTTCTGACTTTAGCTTAAAAAAACGTTGATCAAAAAATGTTCACTTTTAAATCGCTAGATGGTTTCATTACCCTTGCCTGTATTCGTGATAAGCACTCTCATTTTTGTAGATCTGCTTACTTCAGACAAATGTCACAGTGTGTTCGCTTTGAAAATGTCCTCATGTAATACGCTGAGGTCTAAGTCTTTACGGTCACCGAGGTGCAACTTCCAGTTTCTCACAGCAAGTTTTCTGATGTTTATATCTTGAACCATATTATGGCCACTTTTTACATATAAATATATTAGTACCTTCAATATCAGATCATAAGTGTTCTTTATGATGCAGCAATGTACGCCGTAGTCTAGAACTGACTATAACGGAATATCAGGGATTTGTAAACTATCATTTGAACCTCTTTATACAGCCAATTCATACACAGGTAGAAATATATGTATTGTATTAGATGTAAGGCATTTATTCGGCCAGAATTGGAAGTAGATGCTTACATTGGGTAAGGTACTCCTAAATGATTCTAGATGATACTCAAAACCGCGGGATATGACTCGTAGGTGACGCCAATATTGCCTCGTCACTTGCCACCTTCTCATGCCAACGAAATGCTACCTTACCCACAAACATATTTTGGGTATAATCCGAAATAACGTAAGTCTTTCCATACCCACACAATTCACTTATGAAATGCCCTGCCGATCTCTTTATTTTGTTTCCATTACAACCGTCAAACATTCAAAACCAACGTACACTGGTTTCTTTCATTTTTCTTCCCAAATTTTCCTTCGTCCACCCTGGGTGTAAAATCCTACCAGTGGTTATTTTCTCGCAACAAAATGTTAGCCCAAAGATATCTGTTGTATTTCCTTGATGATTGTTTTGCATTAGATCCAATGTTTGTTTGATTTTGTGGAAAGCAGTGGCATACCACAGAAATTAGATCTCATTATAGGCCCTAGTTACTCCATGCATGTTCTTAGCGTTAAGTTCTTTATTTTGTCCACGTGTTTCAACATATATTGCCGGGCTATGAATTGAAATTGTCACAGTTGACGTTTTCGTATCCTAAAGCGCGAATATCTTAAAATTTTGACGTATGTCCTCCATTGATGGCCACCTAGTCGATTTGGGGATTCACCTGGAGTTAGCCAGATTACCAAGCGGATCCTTTTTGTGAAGAAACTCTCTCAGTTTATTAACTAGTTCTATTCACAGATTTTGCTTTGCAACTAGTCCCTATAAAAAGCCTCTCTTACTATTTTAAGCCTTGAAGTGAGATTTTAATGTCGAAATCTAGATAACGAAGCTTCGCCCAAAAATTTATGAAAGTCCTCATAAAAGGTATCCGGCGTTGTTAGCCGCGACAATTACATTAAGCTTATCTATACGGATTTGTCTCTTTTGTGGATTACAGCTCAGGCGATCTAAAGACGCTTCCGCGAATTAAAATACTCGCATTCGATCTATTTTGGCAGTTGTAGTAGATGTCGCATGCTTGCCATTGAATCATACCAATTCCTTTCTAGTATATCCCGTGGGCTTGGAACATTATGGAACATTTTTAAGTCTTCTCATACTTCTTTACTGGAAGGCTTTTTCAACGCAAATTACAAGTAATTCTACATCTTTAAGCCAATAAATCATCAGATCTGCACCTTTCATCAACCTCCCGCTCTGGGTAGTCATTTTAACTACGAAATCTCTGGCTTAGACACAACAAATACTCGTATATTGTTCCTAGTCCAAAATTAAAAATTAAGATATCTTCATCCTTGTGCTGTGTGTGAATCGGTTCCAAGCTCAGCCTCAAAAGTTTACCTCGCTTTGGGAACACTTTCTGTCATCTTTAGTCGCGTAACACTCTATGGTCGTGACATTTCTTTCCGTGGTTGGAAAGTTGGTCACCGATAGCCCATAAAGAAATGTCCTGCAAAAAATGAGGCTCTGTTGAAAAAAGCAACAATCTTGCAGCAGTTCTGGGGGTATTTCCAATTGAATGGCTTTCCTCCGTATTTACTCACTTTGCTTAGCATGAAGATGTTTGCTACGTCTAGAATTTCGTAATACTTGTAGGAAACTCGGACAACTTACCACAAAAATGCTCCGCAAACCGTTGGACTCAACTGAACAACCTTGACGATTTCAACTCTAGAGCCGCAATTGTAAACTGCAAAACAGATAGTGCAGCAAATATAAATACTCCACTGCATTGTCGAGAAAATCGTCTATCGGCAGATGCAAAGGAAGGCAAGTCTGCGAAGATAGACTTTTCACAAGTCATTTAATTATTTCCTTTTACCAGATACACCAACACAAACATCAACACAAATACCAACATCAACTCCAACACTAAGTCTTAAGCTTCACATCTCTCTATGTCTGGCTGTTACTCGTAATCTGCGCGGCATGTACTATTACTACGCTTCAAATCCTTCAAAGGAAGAAGAAAGATGAAAAAAAAAAACTTGTTCAAAACTTTTCCCTTTCTGCGAAAAAAACTTTTCAAGTAGATCACATTAATTTGGTTTTCGGTCCTGCCTTATGTATCCAAAGTTATTTATTTTGCATGTGTCCGCATTCGTATGTGAACGAGTATCAATGGATGTATCGATATACTTTGCTTTAAGGATGTTCTACCGCAGGGCATCTCATGTAGCTGATTCGCATAATGTTTATTGGAATCGTACTCGTACATTGGTAATTGGCTTGTGCCTACAACCAGAACCCACTGTTCCGCTTGTATCTTTATATAGTTGTATCTATAGACACTAAACAGGCTCGGTTATGCACTAAGAAATCCCTCTTACGTACATAGACAGTTATATTTGAGTACTGAGCTTAATTACAAAATATCTTACCACTCATTTCGACCCTTTCTAAATCCAGATGGGTGGGTGGCTTAATCAGATGTTGAGGGGGTACAATTTCAATCCAAACTCAACTGTCAGGCAACATCATCGTTATCACAGACAGCGGCCCTTCGTATAACCATCTCCTCGTGCCTAGTGTTTTGTGGCACAACAAATTACTCATTTCCTTCGCAATTTGCCGTTATGTTCCAATTTCACTATCAACATCATCAACTTTCTCATCATCATTATCGCCATCGTTATCCTGTGTGCGCTGGAACGTCGAGATATCCAAACCGCATCAGAGAAGATTTTCTCTTCGTTAACGACGACGACGGTTGGGTTAGGGTGTTGTGAAACTTTTTTGTTTCTGAAACGTAAGCTTCTTTCACATACTCCTACTCCAACTCCTACTGTTGCATCTTTCTCGACTTGGTGAATGAAGAAGCGGAAAAGAGGACCTCTCGCAATTCGAGTCAAGGACTTAATGATGGCGCAGATAATTGGCTTCGAAATGAACTACTACTAACAAGTCGAATTATTAATGCACTTTGCCTTGATTACATGAGTATCTGTACATAGTTGAGATGTGGTTTAAGGGGGGTGTTGCAGAAAAAAAAACCTAAATCCTCATGTGTGTATGTATGTTTTGAAGGAAGCTGATTCAACGACATAAGCTCGGAAAGCAACTCCGATGAATTGGCAAACTTCCAAATTGGTATTTGCATGTGACTAGGAGTAGTTTCTCACCGTACGAGTATACGAGCACTAAACTGGCTAGGGAAATGAGAAAAAAATAAAAAAAAGCATTCCCACGGTCTATGAATTTTGGAGGGCAGCGCAAGGAATACATCTTCATCGCTTTAAGACGCGATGTGAGACTGCACTCGTATTTGTATGATAATTCTGCACCAACGCTATCGATGGTTTACCTTAATTTTAGTTGGACATACTAAGTACACTTAACTATAAATGGCTCCCAGCTAGAAATACAAACGTAGATATACCATATGAGTACCTTCAATTCGATGGCGGTAGTACCTTGGCAGCATTCTGATGTATCTACAGCAGGCAAATAGGGAGCTACATGAGCATCCTGTTTGCGATATTAATGGAATGGTAGTTGGCTTCGATTGCAGTTGTAACCGTAATTGAAAGCGAAATTGGAACTGAATTTGGAGTTAGAGTTGATTGGTCTGTGTGTTTTGATTCGACTTAGTATCCGTGTGTGCAAATAGTTTTCGAAGAGGTACTCGTAAAAAAAACGGCGTCTTGCTTGATGCTATTGGCATTATTGTCATGGCCAAGTGCAATAATTCGACATTCTGGGTGATGCGAAACCGTGAGAATAACACAAGAGTTACCTTGTCGTATACGAGGGTTGTCTGAAAAGTCACTCGTCAATAAAAGCTAGTGAATGCTAGTTGTGCATCTTTTGACAGTTACTTATCGAAGTTTAAATCATTTTGGACGCGCAGTTTTTACTTGACAGTCGTTTGAGTGAGTCGATGTGAGTGTTTTTTGTGAAAATGGAAAAAATTGAATAGCTGTTATTAAATTCTTATTTTTGAAAGGCAATACGTCACCGCAAATCAAAAATGAGTTGGACTCCGTGTATGGGGACTCTGCACCATCATTTACCACAGTGAAATTTTGGGCAGCTGAATTTAAACGTGGCCAGATGAGATGTGGAGATGATGATCGTTCGGGACGTCCAAAAACTGGAACCACTGACGATAACATTGCTCAAGTTCACCAAATGGTGTTAGACGACCGTCAAATTAAAGTGAGAGAGATAGTAGAGGTTATTAAAATGTCCAAAAAACGTGTTTGTTACATATTAAATCAAGTTTAAGCATGAGAAAGCTGTCCGCGCGTTGGGTGCCATATTTGCTTACGTTAGACCAAAAACTTGTTCAAATGAATATTTCCAACGCTATGTTGGCGCTGTTTAGGCGCAATAAATCCGAGTTTTGGCGCCGATTAATTACTGTAGATGAAACTTGGATACACCATTATACACCACACGAGAAAGTGATGGCGACTGTTTTTTGGGATAGTAAAGGAGTTATTTTAATCGATTATCTTCAAAAATGAAAAACAATTACAGGAGCATACTACGCATCATTACCTGCCAAACTGAAGGCAGAAATTGCCTAAAAACGGCCATATTTGCAGAAAAAGAAAATCCTGTTTCACCAAGACAACACGCCGTCTAACACCTAAGCGGTTGCCACTGCGAAAATCCATGAATTACGGTTTGAACTGCTTGACCATCCGCCTTATTCACCAGATCTAGCCCCAAGCGATTTCTTTTTCTTCCCTCATCTAAAAACTGCGCTCGGAGTACAGAGATTTTCGTCAAATGAGGAGGCAATCACCTTCGTGAACAATTATTTTGCAGAGAAAAACGCCAAGTACTATTTGGACAGGTTAGAGAGATGGGAGCATCGCTGGGAGAAGTGTGTAGAATTACAAGGAGACTATGTAGAAAAATAAAAAAAAAATTTGAGAAAAAATGTCTTGTATTGTTGTTCGGTCGGAAACTCGTATAAGGCTACCTTTGAGGGTTTACCTTCATAGTTTTCCTAAATCCTAAGCAACTTCTCTGAGGGCTCTCTGACAATATTCCCATTTGTACTCCACAAGGTGCGTTCCAGAGTAAACAAGACTTTTTAAAAATAAGAAAAACAAAAAGTTTTTTGGCAAAACCGGTTTATTCATTCGAAGTAGTCCAATTTTGACTTAATACAGCGATTTACACGGTCTAAAAGAATGTTGAATAAGTGTTTTAGATCGTCAGCCGGGATGTCCTTTAGGATGAGACGGTATAAGTCTTTCTTTTGGATGGCTTCTACATCCTCAAAATGCTTTCCTTTCATCGGCAAATGCATTTTTCCGAAGTTAAAATGCGGTCACAAGTGTCATTCGATGAGATGGTGCATTATCGCGCGACAAACGCCAAATTTCTTCTGCGCGATATTATGGAGGAATACGATTCAAAACAGAATTGTGCATTAACTGTTTGGACGGGTGCGTGGAATGAACTTTTTGAAGATAATACCGTAAAGCAAATCAACATTGTCTTCACTTTTGATTTCTCCAGACGAAATTTTTTTGGATTTTGACTCGTCTGGCGCTTGCCAGTTGGAACTTTGGTGCTTGATTCCTGGATCATATTGAAAATACAACGATTCATCAGCAGTTACAATGTTGTATAGGAAGTTTTTCTTCTTCTTGACCTCCTTAATAATGTTCTTCGAATGTTAAGTTCTGGACAATTTTCGCTGGATATTCATTTTTGTACTCCATTTCTATTCGTCCAAATATTAAGAAATATTGGCAGTACATCAGCGAAGGATCTACCTTTCCGACACATGATTTTTCCAATAGATGGTCTCACTTATTTTTAAAAAGTCCCGTTCACTTTAGAATGTAATTTGTATAGTTTATGTATGCGGGCTAGAAGTAAAAAAAAAGGAAATACGCTCGGGAAACATTCTTGTGGTCTCTTGGGATTGCATCTTCACAACGTTGCAGATTAGTGGTCGTACTCTGGGTGCAACAAACTCGCTTTATAGGCCGGTCGGCTTCTCCCAGAACTTCATGCCCTTCTCACAAGTATGTTGAGATGTGGGAAACGCGTACATTTTTCCCGAAGCCATTTACAACTCTTCTCTTCCTCAACTAACTTGACGTTTATACTACTAAAAACGCCCTGAACGTCGTGCTCAGGAATTTGGCCGTACGAATATGTTTCGTACAAGGAGCTTGGTGAAGCAGTATTTGGTAAAGCCTTTCAATTCAATTCAATTTTTATTTGGCAAGGTACAAATAAGAACAGAAGTCTTTTATAGTACATGAAAGCTCATTCAAATTAGTTCGCAACATTAAATTAGTTTATGCCAAAAAAAGGGCACAATTTAAACATTAAGTGAAAGAATATACTAAATTTACAGATTTTAAATCAAATCTTAAACTAACTTAAAAAATATTCGTTACTAATACTGAGGAAAGGCAAGAGACAATTGAGGAAGCATAGAGGAAAAGAAAAGAGCAAAGCAGAAAACTGAAAAGAAACGTGAAATAAAGAGAAGAAGAGGAGAATAGATTACAAAGATGAAAAGTGTGCAAATAGGGCACATTTAAATTGCTTAGCTCGTATTTCTTGTTTAATGGTGGCAGGCAGTGAATTCAACAGCCTGGAAACATGAACAAGGAAGAGGCGAAACGAGTTCAGATATTTATAAGAGGGCGAGATAAGATTGAAAGTTCTATGTAGGTGACTGAACAAATTTTAATATTTCAAATAAATACGGTGGTGATTGTTTATGTATTAATTTATGTAAAAACACACAGCATCTTATTGTCCAAAAATCAGAAAATGAACACCCAAGGACATGCTTATGGTAAAGGTTTATGTGGTAATATCTTCTTACTCCATATCGAACCATATCGTTAAAAGCGACAAATAATTTGTGCTGGCAGAGAGAATCTAGTTTACAGTAGACAACTATAGCATAATCAAAAATCGGCAAAAGAATGAACTTAATCAACCTCAGTTTGGTGCTAACGGGTGTAAAACTAGAAAACAGCCAGAGCTTTCGCAATCCTGCATATACACGAGTTATAATTAAGTTTACATGTAATCAGTGGCAGAAAGAGACCGATTTACTTTATATCCAAGACTCACGACAGTGTCCGAGAATATTAGCATACATATGTAAATTAAATTCTTTCTTGTTTATTTAAAATAAAAAAATAATTTTTTATTTCAACTTATCTTCACAAGGTATTCTTAAGAACTAAATTACAATTCAAAACTTAAGTCTAACGACAGTTCGCACAGCGACTGACCCAGACGCTGTGTCAGCAAAAAGACGTTCCCATGATTTGCAACGGTGTCCAGTATCACCTTTGCTGCTCGTGGCGGATGTTTATCACCTATATCATGAAATGCATTGCGGCGCATGTAATTTATTTGCTTACGTTGCTCATCATGTTTTGCCTTAACTCCTCCGCCCTTAAATTCTAACGTCCCCGTTAGACCCTGAGGATATTAGAAGTTGCGGAATATCCTTGAGACCGATGGTTGTACTTGGCTGCTGATCTACTTCATTGGTAGGTTGCTTTTCGTTGTTACATTTACATCCTCGTTGTCGTCGGAATGCAAATATGACTATGGCAAGAAGTATTAGTAGCATAATGGCATTAAGAGTTAGGCTTGCTTCATTTTTAGTTTTTAGCAGGCTAATTTCCCTTGTCCTGTTGACATGCAGACCTTTAATCATCTCCAACGATAAAACCTCTTCTATTCGACTGTGGGCGTGTAATGGTTGAAGTATAGCGGGTAAAGGCTGGAGTTCAGTGACTTCGTTTGATCTAAAAACCTTTTCTTTTACTTCAATGGTTTGATTATCGTGTTTCACTATGAAGGTTCCATTGAGTATCATTGTTTCGTTGTTAATAGTGACTGGACCGTTGAATTGATTTAAAAGCAATAAGCCGGTAGCAATTTCTTCCACTTCTGGGACGTGATCATTGTTAATAATAGTGCAATTTGCTTTTTGACTGCGTATAAGATTTGGGATGCATGAACTGTCTCTTAAATTTACAAGATTATCAGTTTTACAAATGGTTAAAGTATTATAAGTTTTACATTTCTTGCTTTTAGCATATAATTCGTTCTTACATTGTATTATTGACTGATAGTCTATTTTATTTATTATTTTATTGATTCTAACTGGTTATATAATTGATAGGTCACATGTTTCTGCTGTTGTAGTGGGGAAACTTACAATATAAACTATACCATTACCGTTACTAGCTATTTTAACTTCACTAAATTCTAATGCTTGGTCAATGTTTACATAAGGTATTTTTTCTATTTTCATAATATGTTCTGTAATATTTATTTCTGCGTGTGACAGTATGTATGAATTAATGATATTTGCCTTAGTCCAATGAATGGAGTAAACAATATTAGCTATCTCATCCTTAATTATTTCTAATTTATACTTAATTTCCAAAATTACATTATTATCATTACTTTCGTTTTCTTTAACTATTTTCAATATATGGTTTGTTAGATTTGACATTTCGTTTAATTTTTCCAAAGTAACTCTATTAATGACAACCTGATTGTTATTATTTTGTAGTACGTTGTTCATCTTATCCGTTATAATTTCATAGTCGTGGTGATCAGGGTTTCCCACGATCCATTTCCACGCACTACCTATGAAATCTAAGGATCGTTTGACTTTATTGATTTTTAATCTATTCAAATGATTTCTTATTTTGTTGATTTCAAAGCGAAGGATGGGATAAAGAGGGTTGCTGGGTTTGACGTGCTTGATTAATGAATCTTCGATGTTATTGATAAGCTCTTCATAAGGGTCGATGTTGATGACATGAATGATTTTGAAGTGCCCATTTTGGATTGCTGCATATCCTGCGTGTATTTTTATTAACTTTGAAGTTGAATAGTCGAGTATCTGTATACTTGCGGTGCACAGAGAGGCAAAGAGTAGGCTGTTGTGGGAAAAAAGGAGGGAATTAGGTTTTAATTAAACTTTTGTGAATCGTTCTTCCGGACTGGGTCTTAATCGTTGAGTTGTTATTGGCGGCTACTATTTCTGCTTTATATCTTGGTGTAAGCTTGTTCCCTATTCTATTATTAATTTTGACATAAACTGTTTCTCCTACGTTATAAGTTTTTAAGATGTCCTTAGTTTTGTTGTGATACCTTAGATCAGTTTCCTATTTATCTTTAATTTTTCGTTTATTTTCCTGCCTTACTCTATCTAGTTCTGCTGGGTTGTTTAGAAGCTGTCTTCCAAAAAATAGGTCTATAGGCTTTTGGCAAGTGGTGGAGTGAATAGATTTGTTGTATTCATAAATTGATTTGTCTAATAGTTCTGAGAAAGTTAGGTGGGGATTCTCTGCTTTAACGCAACGAATTAGTTCGGAGAGGGTTGAATGCAGTCTCTCTATTTGTCCGTTTGCGGAGCTTGTGTATGTACCCCTTAAAAACCTTTATATTGAAAGTATTTTCCAACATGAATATTATGGAACCAGAATTAAAAGATTTCTCGTTGTCTATTACAACGATCTGTGGAACGCCAAAAGATAGTATAAGTTCTCTAAGAGTGCCTTGTACATCAACGGCAGCTCTAGATTTTACAATCCTAGCAAGAGCATATTTTGAGAACTTATCTATTGCCGTCAAAATTATTTTTTTATTCGTGAAGTACATGTCTATGTGGACAATCTGCCCAGGATATTCGGGGATAGGTGTAGGTTGGATTTCGGGATTATTGGGATGTCTATCATATTTGTGCTGCTTACAAATATTGCAAGCTTTTGTAATTTTCGCTATTTTTGCACTCATATGTGGGAAATAGAAATTTTGTAGAAGTTGGATCTTGTTCTCTTTACTGTTCCTATGCGCACGATTGTGTTCTTTAATTATTTCGGCTTGCTGATGGTCTTCGTCGGTTAAGTCTGTCACCATTTTCTTTGCGAATCGTGTTTTTATTTTTCTGAAATTACTTGGATAAATCATTTGAATTATGCCTAAAACTCTTTCTGCGGTTTTTACTCCATTAACAACTGATGGGTTTAAGTATTTTTTAAGAATGCCTACTAGTTTCTCTTCCGTGTATTCAGGTTCTGTTATAATATGTCGGTGATAGGTAGGGAAGACTAATTTAAACTCGTGAGATGATGTTTCGCCAAAATTGAGAATTATTTGATTTTTAAAAACATTTAACGGTACGTCTGAAATTTGAATAAGATTTTGACCAGAACTTTGGTCACTATCTTGAGTAGCAGTAAGGGAATTAATGTGAGAACTTCTAGGTAGTCTTGACTGGGCGTCAGCAACAACATTGGATCTTCCAGGCTTATAACTTAACTCGTAGTTATATTCTTCGAGTATTGCCTTCCAACGTTTCATTTTGCTGTTGTCATTTTTATGGCTCAACGCATACGTCAAGGGTTGATGGTCTGTAAAGATTTTGAATTTGGCCGAACCGTACAAATAATTCCTTAACGATTTTAGAGCCCACACTATGGCTAACATCTCCTTTTCGTTAGCTGCATAGTTTTCTTCAGATTTTGTAAGCGTTCTGGAGATGAACGTAATTGGTTTGTCGTTTTGTGACAATACGGCTCCCAAGGCGTAGTTTGACGCGTCTGTAGTTAAGTGGAATTTCGTGGAGAAGTCTGGGTGGCTGAGAATAACATCTTCTGAAATTAATGAGCGTCTAAGTTTTTCAAATGCATCTTTTGCGTCTTCGTTCAGGTGGATGGTTTTTTTATTCGAAGCAGCTTTGGACGTACGTCCGTCCTCCCCCCTTAAAAGGGCTGTCAAGGGTTTTGCCAATTTAGCATAGTCCCTGATAAACCTACGGTAAAATCCTGACAGACCAAGAAAAGATCTTAAATCCTTGAGTGTCTGGGGATAGGGGAATTCTGCAATTGCTTTTAATTTAGAGGGATTAGCTTTTATGTCCTCGGACGAGATGATAAAGCCCAGAAATTCTACCTCCGATTTAAGAAAGTCACACTTGTCTAGTTGGACCTTAAAGTTCGCTTCTTGAAGGGTTTTAAATATTTGTTCCAAGTTTTTGAAGTGATTCTTGACATCTTCGCTGAACACTACTATACCATCGATATAGACGTAGCAGATTTTGCCTATGTGTTCCCTAAGTATATCGTCTAAAGTTCGCTGAAATATGGAGGGCGCGTTTTTCAGCCCGAATGGGAGTCTGACGAATTCGTATTTTCCGTTGTTGACGGAAAATGAAGTTTTTTCGATGTCATCCTCGTTCAGAGGGATTTGGTGAAATCCGCTTTTGAGATCAAGAACGGAAAACCATTTACTTTTGCCTAACTGGGATAAAACTTCATTCGTTTCAGGAATGGGGTAGCGATCGCTAATCGTAACGGCGTTAAGCTTTCTATAATCAATTACCATGCGGTATTTTTTTTCACCAGAGGCGTCGGCCTTCTTTGGTACTATCCATACCGGTGAGTTATAGGGTGACCGTGAAGGTCTTATTATTCCATCGTTTAGTAATTGATTTATTTGTTTGTCGATTTCTGGTTTCAGAGACATAGGATACGGGTAGGACTTGGAGTAAATAGGATCCGCAGTGGAGGTACGGATTCTTCCTTTGACTTTCGTCGTGAAAGTTAATTTTTCGTTTGGTTCGCTGAATAGGTTAGAGTATTTCGTCGTTAAAGAATAGAGTGCATCTTTTTGTTCCTGTGTCATATGTTCCGTTCTAAGACATATGTTGTGGATAGTTTCGGACAGTTGTTGCTTTAATTTCACTTTAATGTTATTGTTAATTATCATATAGTTCCTATTGGAGAAAATAATGGCAGATAACTCTTTGAGGGTATCGTTTCCTAGGATTGCGTCAAACGACTTTAAAGAAAGTAGGGCGAAAAATTTTATTTTTTTGTTCAGACCGAAAAGGTTAAGTAGGGTATGATGGGTTATTTCGATATTTCCACCGATAGAATTAGCATAGAAATTTTTTTGATTAGGTATAAGGGTTTTAGCAATATGAGGTTGAATATAGTTCTTGTTAGACCCGGTGTCTACAAGAAACTTTAGAGTTTTCCTTTCTCTCGTTCTGCACTCGAAATAGGGCAGAGACGAGTTGGTCAATCTAAAAAATGAACATCCACAAAGTCTTCTGTATTTTGTGCATATTCTTCGCTTATCCTATGATCGTTCATCTGTTGATCGTTCAGATAATCATTCAGGGATTGGTCATTAACCTCGCAATTATTTATTGCTATGTTATAGTTTTCAATCTCATTATTGTGTGCAATTTCGGAGAAGTTTCTACATGAAAATTACGTTGGAGTTTGTTAGGTAGGACATGTTGTTGGGATACAGGCATAGGGCGCTTAGCAGCTGGTGGCCGGTTTTTATCCATTGGCCTATTCATGTAATTAACATTATTTGTCTTTATGGTGCTTGTTTCCATAGGTTCAGGTCTAGGGGTAGGTTTGGAGTGAGAAGGATTGTTCAGTTGTTGATGATGTGAATTAGGCTGGAAGTTTGCTCTTGGGTTTGGTTGATTATTTAATGGAAATTGTTGATAATTGAATGGAAATTATTGGTATTGAGTGTTCGGGTATTGATATTGATTGGGATGCTGCAAAGGACGTGGGGGAAAATGTGCTTGTTGCTGTGGCAGATATGCCAACTGAGGGTAGAAAATTTGACCATTTGGATTTTTCCGTGGAGGAACAGGTGGAGCTGGTTGCGGTTTTCGCGTGGTTCCAATGTTTTGATTGGCGTGGTTTGATCTGTATTGCTGATTTTCTAATTTATGACATAAATTTAGAGCTGTTGGTAGGTCAGCAGGTTCTCTCATTGCTAGTAGTCTTGGAAGATCACCTCTTAGCCCCCTAATAAAGGTGTCTAAGGCTTTTGATCTGTATGACTGGGTTAGATGATGTAGCGCATCAGGTGGAAGTTCCATGCTGAATAGTTTGTTTTGAATAAGAGATAGGTGGTTATACACCGCCTGATAGTAGGTCTCTATTGGGTTGTTACCCTGTACTAGCATCGTCATCTGGTACTCTAAAGTACCTAGATCACGCCTGTCCGCGTAGTGCAGTGTCAGGCATTTCGTAATACACTCCCAATTTAATGGTGTGTTATATGATTCAAGGACTGTGTCAGCATTTCCTATAATCTTATTACGGATGATGTTCAGGATGCCAAAATATTTTGGTGTTGAACTCGGTCGACGCTCTTGCGCCAGGAGCTAAACTCACCTGGAGTTCCGGAGAACTCCCGAAGGCTTCTCACAACATCAGGGACCTTATCTAGGTCGATCAAATTGGCTAGATGTCTTTCGTCAATCGTTATATCGACACCTCGTTGAATTTGTGTATCAGGGTTTATTATTCCCTGAACTACTTGTCTACATTCCGTTATACAGACTTGACGCACAATTCCCTCGATCAGGGCTCTTAGCTCTGGGGTAGCATTCACTGGCTGATTAAAAGCTTGTGAACGCGAAGTGGATGGGTTTTCAGGGTTTAGAACAGAAGGACGAATGATTGGATCGGTCATTTTTGAAATCGATTTGAAATAGAGATTACTCTTTAATAGGTAAACTAGGATTAATTAATTAATTCACTTATCAGGGTGTCACTATGTATTTAAATTTTCACTCTAAATATATTTTTTTTCCTTTTAAATTTCAATAACTGTTATTTCCTTATCAAATTTTTAATGATTTATTTAAATTTCCTTAAGATTAATATCGTCACTATGTACTTGAATTTTCACTCTAAAATCTAATTTTTTCTTTAAATATATTTAATTTTTGTAATTACTTTTTCACTTTTGATTATTGATTCGCTTAAAGAAGTGCTTAATTCTATCTTACAGTATAATTGATAATTGATTTTTCGGTTATTGATTTGTTAATAGAAGTACTTAATTCTAACTTACAGTATAATGCAATGCATATCCAGCGCTGGTGAAGGTGGCTTGATCCTTTTTGCTTTAGGCTACTACGGTGCCTTCCTCCACACTCCCTCGCTGTCGGCTTTGTCTAATGACTAAGTCTGGTATGTTCGGGCCCAGTTGAGTGCGTTGTTGCTGGAGCTGCTTAAGGTCCTTACACAACGGGCTGGAGCTACTTGAGGTCCTTGGTGATAACTTGGAGCTTCTTGAGGTCACTTATTGTTTTCACTGCCCGTACGCGACGCGAGCTACTTGAGGTTAACTTATTTGCGTTCGCACTTTCAATAACCGGGCCCCACGTTGGGCGCCAATTAAATTCTTTCTTGTTTATTTAAAATAAAAAAATAATTTTTTATTTCAACTTATCTTCACAAGGTATTCTTAAGAACTAAATTACAATTCAAAACTTAAGTCTAACGACAGTTCGCACAGCGACTGACCCAGACGCTGTGTCAGCAAAAAGACGTTCCCATGATTTGCAACGGTGTCCAGTATCACCTTTGCTGCTCGTGGCGGATGTTTATCACCTATATCATGAAATGCATTGCGGCGCGTGTAATTTATTTGCTTACGTTGCTCATCATGTTTTGCCTTAACTTGTATTTCGACACATTTGCGGTAAATCATTAATGAAAAGAATAGGGCCAAGAACTGAACCTTGGGGAACTCCAGAAACTATATTTTTTGGTTGGGAGTATTTTGAGTTAGCAATAACTCTTTGAACACGATTTGTAAGATAATTCCTAATCAGACACACTGAGGAATCACTCATACCAAAGCAAAGTTTCAGTTTAATGCAAAGAACCTCATGACTAATCTTGTCGAACACATTCGACAAATCAAGTAACCAGAGCAGTGAAAGATATTCCTTGTCATATTGAATTCTAATATCGTCAAGCAAGACCGGAAACCTGACTGCACTGACGATAATAGATCGAAACGATTGAGGTGGTTGGAAATCTGTTTCGCAAGAATCTTTTCGAAGATTTTGGACGAACAAGGTAAGACACTTTTTGGACGGAAATCGGTTGCTAATAAGAGGTTGTTCTTTTTGGGCGCAGGATGACCTTTGCTTTTTTCCAACAATCCCGGAAGGTTGAAGAGGTAATGCAGAAATTATATAAATGAGTTAATGAGCTTATTAAATGGGGAAGAATTATATTCAGATATTACTTCAAATTCCAATTACGGTAATCCACCAAAGAAAAGTTGATTTTCCGGTGAAAACGAAGATTTGCAACTAGGGTTAGGCGAAAAGGCATCAATTAACTCATCTGCATCTAGCATTTTAATTTGTATATGACTCTTTCTTATCCTAATAGAACGTAAATTTGCCCAAAGTTACTTTGACGGTTGGTCAATGCTGAGCTCCGACAAAAAAAAATATTTTTGTTGCTCTTCTGGCGACAAAAGAAGAGTAAATTCTTGCTCTGCAAAGCATTTCCCAATTGTGACTATAGAAAGTAGCACGAATGCCATGGTAGAACCTTGCATGATGGTGAAGGATGTTATGATTTTTTGCTGCAAAATCACGAAATCAATGTCATATGTACAAAACAAAATATCGTGTTCTGAAACTCCTTCCAGTGACAATTGGTCTTGGAGTAGCACGTTTGTATGGTCTGAGACAACCACCAAGTCAAGAAGACTTGGATGAATGTCAGAGCCAAAGCAAGTCGCATGAGAATTAATTGCTACAAGATCATACGATGTAATAGCATCCCAGGAGTGAACGAGATCTACTGTCATTCTTTAGCAAATCCGCATTAAAATCCCCGCATAGTATAATATGCTCATATGATGCGGAAAATAGTTGTAAATTAGAAAACAATGAATCGAAAGAGCAATTACGATTGGTGCTATAGACTAAATCAATACACTTCACATTTCCATTGCAAATTTCGACAACAAGGTGTTTAGTGTCATTTCCCAATGACTTTTCCAACGTTTTACAAGTCAAACTTGCTTTATGGTAAATTTGCTATCCCCCCACCAGTAGTTTCAGTAACTCTGTTATGCGGAACTAAGAAGTACACAGGAATGCCATAAATATGGTTGTTACCATTTTCATCACCAAGACTTTTGAACCAATAACCCGAATTATTAAAAATATGTCGGACGTAGTCAAGTTTTGATAGACTAATTTTTACTCGCGTCTGAACCCCAACCTCATTCAGCTTCTCAGACACAGAGCCACTATGAGCCATAAGTATGGAAAACGCCACAAAAAAGAAATAGCAGCCAACTGGAATAACTAGTAAGGTAACATTGTAATCTATTGGAAAAAAATTGCGAAACGTACAAGGAAATAGAGAGAAGAGAGTAAATAGTACAAGTACAACATTTGGTAGATAATGTTATTAGAAAAAATAAAGTAAAATAAATCAAGAATTCACTAGTAATACAAATTCACTAGTAATGCAAAATAATGACTAATAGTCTACTAAATCTTATTGTCCTAGATATCCTCTTGAAATCGCATCCAAACATTGAATCTCTCTCTCTACAACAATTCCTATAGAAGGTGTCACAGTTTTCCTTCTATCTTTTGCTCAGACTATCTCATACCACTTCTGCGATGGCAGTGATATACATTAGCGGTGAAGACCTTCAATAGTTGCTCAGCTGGATATGTTCTGATACAAGTTCAAAAAAATTCCACGTGCAGATTAGCAGATCATTAGACGTCAACAGTAAAATTAAAAGTTATATTACATAGTCGGGCAGTTAAGTGCAGAACCAGATCCTATAGTATTAGTAGCTTACTGTATGTTTGTCATTTTGACTCAAAAAAAAAAAACACAGAAAACCTTAGACTCGAATGTGTCGAAGCTGAATCGACCTTTGACATTGCCGTCGATTCAATCTAGTTCCGACTAAAGGGATTCATTCGTGGAGACGTGCTTACCATCTGAATCGGCCGTATGGACCGAATTTCATCCATCTATGTCCGAGTTGTCAGGTTCATTTGTACGGTCGGCATTCTGCAAAACAGGTGGTAATCTTGTCTTTGAAGCGGATATAGCAAAGTTAAAGATTAAAAGCCATCATTGTGGCAGTAGTATTTCTGCCTTATAATATCACGTTTCACTGACTTTTAAATGTGTCACAAGTCGCGTGGGTTCGTGGTCTAAGTTGGCCGGAATCCAACCAAGGTACCGACTTATACGAAGATAGTACCACTTCCTGAAAATGCCCTTTGTATGTGGAAATTAGCTTGCATTAGTTGAGACTGTTAATCCACATCAAATTTTTCCAGAATTGGCAATAAATATGGCGTTGCCAATAGTCGTGAACTGGCCCTTTATTCATCATGATCGATTTATCCCCCATAACTTCATTAAATGGAGACAGTGGTGAGACAATTCTCTGCATCCTTTTCGAAGCGGATGAAGGAATGAACCACCTGAGACCGAGGCCTCAAAGACAAATATGTCTTTTTACTAGTATTACTTCCAAATGCCAGCTAACACTACAAATTACTTGTTCCAACATATTTTCCAACTTGCCCTTAAATCACGGATAAACTCATCAAACATTTAGAACCAAAAACCTAAAAGTTAACACACAGAGGCTGAAAACTTTTTCTCTTTTATACAAAATTCACTTAGATGTGAGGAAAAACGAAAGAAAAATTGCGATCATTTGAACTAATTTTCAACTCTGCAATCCCAAACCGCAGAACGGTGCTGTTCCTAGAACTCAAACTAATCTAGCCATGAGAATCCCTCGTGGTTATTCTTCTACTCTTTCTTTTTTTTGAAATAATTGCATCCATCAAACTGTTTACGGTGAGCGATATTTCCCACGAGCTAGTTTTTTTTTTGGCAAATTCACCATCGCACATCTTCAACTGTTTGCCCTAGTTAAATGGGAAGCCTCGGAGTAGCCGTCGACTTTGAAGGCACCCTAGAGCCCATGACATTAGAAAGAAAGTGGGAAAGTTTTCGTCCTTGTTTCAGTTCTAATTGAAGAAATTTAAAGTTTTTCCTACCTGAAGGGGTGATGTGGGAGAGTTAGAATAGAAATAAAAGCATTACGAGTACCAACCATTGCCTTTGCCGCTTGCCACTATATACCAACTGACATTCTGTTCAGTTGCGCTTCGTCGCGTTTCAAAAGCCATTAACTCCCCATCTTCTCGTTTGGCTAGGAAAGACAAACTCTAGTCGATGAACAAAAAAAAAAGAAACTCCATCTCTGCAGAGTTTCTGTATGAAGCTAAAGTTTTGCTGCGCCTTTGGTTTTCATCCACCATCGGCAGCCATGTGTTTTAGCCGCATTCGCAACCACCCTACTGGTCGTGTCCCATCTGAAGTGGCCCTGCTTTCCTCTTTGACTATCTTATGCTCAGCAATTAAGATTGATGTTCACAGCTACAGAACTAGCGTGGGTATCCGTTTCTTATGGCTTTCTGTGATTGAGAAGTTTATATTCGGTTGTATCCACAAAATCAGCTGATGGGAACACGATAATAGGTGATCAGGGGAGTAGTAGTTGGAATAGTTGAATATATAACATTTCAACGTAGACACATGATGGATAAACTTGTAACAAAGTTTTATAGCTCAGAGCATAACACATTGGAAAAGAGGTCAACAAGGCAATGTTATGTATGGCGTGCTAAACCTAATATTATCCTTGGTTCAAGCACAGAGGTGGATTGTACTCTATTTGTAGACGAAGTAACATGTGTCAGGGTTCTTTCTTGTTTTTTGTTTTGTTGTACTTCAGGCAGTGGACACCTGGTGTTTCATCGGAAGAAGGTGCACTCCCATTAATTCAGCTCACACCCACACTATTCTGACCATGTTTCGTTCGGAATAAAACAACGGCATGATGAGGGGCATATTCGTAGAAGGTAAAAGTCTTATTAAAAACAAATACTTTCATAAGAGGTCTTGATAATATTCCTAAGAGCAAGACACATATGACAGAACAAATTAAACGTGCGGGCAGTATAAGGCTCACAAAGTATCACCAAAACTCTGTTAATAGTTTGCACTGACAAAAGTATTTAAGGAAATTCAGATGATAGAGTTCATGCCATATTCCTGGGCTCGCACCAGAAAGTCTCTCTAGCTATATTGCGATTTCTCGCCAGCTCCCTCCAGTGCCGCACTTCAATTTAGCGAGACGTAGAGAAGAAAGAAGAATACGGTCAGCTATAAGTTGACTATCAATTGTTTTATTCTATTCCGTGTACCTTGAACATTCCAAGACATCAGCCCATGCCGAAAATGTTGCAAGGTGGAATCGTGGGGTCTTCTGACCATATTCATAATCAACGGACTAGATGGCAAGATGGCAATGTTCCCCTACATATCAGCTTCTGAGTGATTCGGTTTACGGCCCATTAACAATATATCCAGTAGCGGGACTTACAAAACAAAAACCAAGCAACCATAACACGACTGACATGAAGAAATATCCTTACTAAAAGGAAAAACGGTGGCAAAAAGGCGCTAGACTATGTAATCGAATGAAGGATATCATTTGATTCATTAAATTCCAACTAGGTCACCCCTTTCTGTTTGTATGGCCAACGTTACCTAATCAGGCAGAAACTGCTGGATTACGATAGATACTCTGTTTTTACGAAGCATCTGAAGCCCTCTGAATTTTTGGGAGCAGAAGTTCAGACAATGTTATTGGTCCTGTTCGGTTCGTACGAGTTCCGAAGGCATATGGTTAAGTCCTGCTGCATTGTTTTGCTTTTAACCCGCTACTGATCCCATCCCTGCTGGAGGGTTGTGATGTGTATTGGAGCAATTTCTCCCTTGACCTTGGACGCATTTTGCTATCGACATGGATCACAATACTCCTCGGGAAAAACCTGGTGATCCCTTCACCAAATGGAACTTGGAGCTACATTCAACTGTCTGCCCTTTGGCAGGCCGTAGTTGTATATAGCTTTTCCAGCTTCAGCAGTCAGCGGAATATGCGCTTGTTACGTCCTGCGTTAAGATGGAATTTTACTATCTTTATTAAGATGTAGTGATTTAAGCAAGCTCCTCCCTGCTGTTGGGGTAGCTATAAAGTGATCATTCACTTTTTCTTTCACTGTTTTCAAAGCATTCGAATGGTCTTTAATGGTGCGGGCATTTTTCCGATAATTTATTTCGCACCTCGGGAGAGGCAGTTCTTTGATGGCATATTCGAATGATGTCATAAATTAAAGTCGGATAGTGGCCATTATAGTAAGGCGTTCTCGTGCTATCCCCAAATATGTACATCCCTTGTCTGTTTGGGACATCTAGAAGACTAAAGCAGTGCTGGGATAAAAGATATAATATAATTTGAAAATGCTTGCCAAACATTTTTGCAGGCCCTGTGCACTGAGTACTCAAAACTAGTCCATTGCACTTCTTGTATGTTTGTTTTGCTCACAGTTCTCAGTCTTTCGTAGAAAAATGAGTGATGAAAGATGCAGCGCCGGGTACCTACAGCCGGATGTGAGCGTAGGCCGGCTCTCACAGAGTTCCGCTGTATCGTCATCGCTTTCATTGCAAGCTTCGCTTGGGTACACTTACATAGATCCAGTACACACAGATGCTTAACAGCGTAGTGTAGTGCCTCGTCAGTATAGGACCTGCAATCTTTCATACAGAAAAAAGTCGCTGATCGGGAAGCATGCGTTTGTCTGCCGGCAACATGAATAGTAATTTTGCAGTTATAGTCACATTTAGGTTAAAAAACGTTGATCGGCGATTTCATTTCTCTGTATCCCATTGTGGCCTAGGACGGGCCCTCGCCCAATTATCAAGGCTTCGCGCATCAATGACGTTGTCTAATAAAAAGCGGGGCAGAGCAAAGTACTGATCTTATCGTAAACATCTTCAAATGGCGCCACCGAAGGTTGTTACGATTTGACACGCTACCGGTTATAGGTGCTGTTGGTGGCAGGACGACCGGTAGTCCCTACCAGGATTTAAATCGAAGTACCATATGAGTCAGGAGCCCCCCGGATCTCGGTCCGGACCTGACTTGTTGTAATAGCCCCCCTTGTAACATCGTCATGGTGACTGTAGTTTAAACCCAAAGTCGCGACCGAAAGTGCTTCCAACACAAGTTCCATTTTGGTGCCAAAGTAAATTGACGGAGAGCGATGGCAAGGCGTATTCTTGTTCCAATGAATTTATGGGCATTCAGGAATTCACTTTAAAAACCAGAGACATCTGTGGCCTGGGACCCAAACAAGACTCAGTGAAATGAGCCTGAGAAAGTCTTGCAGTCTCGTACTGCTTATATCTTGGAAGTCGTTGTCATCAGGATTGTGTGTATCTCAGCTTAAAAGACAGACAGAGGATACCAGCACCGCATTCTACAATAAATCAGTTTTGAGTTCGTCTCTGAAGACCACACCTCTGCCATGATGTATTTACTTGAAAGGTTATTCCACCAGGCATCCGATACATACGAAATAATTCGCCTTGTCATAGCTATGTAGATCCAGAGGACCCTCAGTTCTTAGAGGATTGACTGAAAGTCCATTTCGAATGCCGAATCGTCAACTACGTCGAAGGCTGATTGCACTTTAGAACTACCACCTATGGTGTGTTACGGGCGCTGCTTCTGATTTGGTTAGGCTAAATGGGAAGTGAGTCTTAAGCTAGAGACACAGAGAATCTTTGCTTTTGACTGGCAGGCTGGCTGATTTTCCTCTTTGGATTACCTTGACTCATGTCCACATGGTACAATTTTCCGTACGGCTCCCATAGTTAGACAAATGAACAAATTTTTCGTCAATTCAGTACGTAATACGTTTTCTGAGGAAATTATTGAGCCCCTTCTTGTTGGTGCCTCTGTCTGTCGTGGCTTTCAAAGTAGTCTCAAAGTTGATTGCATGTGCTCTTTTTCGTTCCTAGATAAGCTTTATAATGCTGAGACCTTTCTTCCACCATTCCCGGAGAGTTTCGGATGATCTTCCCAAGTAGAGCAGTATAGTGATGTGTTTACGAAATTGGTTCATAGCATAACACTTGCTCAAACTGACGTTAGATGGCACGTTACTCCGAGAATGTATAATAGAAATCAATCTTAGCTACGCCACAATACCTTTAAGACATCAACATCTTATCCAAATCATGGTGCCGGTTTCAGTAGGAAGATATGTTTACAAGTGCAGGATGCATATCCACGTTACCATCCTGTGTAGCAACTTATACAGGTACATTGTTGGCAAAGGATCTGTAGGAAGCAAACAAAAAGCTTAACTACGAGCTTGAATGTCACGCTACTGTGCCAAATCAATCTGTACCTTTGACACGTTGTTCACTTATTAAGTCAGGTTCCAGGTACTTTCTGAGGAATTATAATTTTCTATGGAAAATTGAAAAATTGGTCAACTTATCAGGAGATTTAATATCTCGCTCTACTGTGGTAAGTTGCTTGGGTGCTCATGAATAACTAGATCTATCTTTTGGACTGATTTTATAATTGGCGAAGCTCGTATTTATGAATTTCTGTAAGCTTGTAACTGGATGGGCCGTCATATATTTCAAGATATCAGGAAAAATTCTCTATTGGTTCTCTGAAATTTGTCATTGTTATGTCTCGACGTAACATTTACCCCCAAAATAATTACAAGCGTGCGAAATTCCAATTCCAATATCCAAAAAGCACTACATATCTCAAAGATCGTTCATCAAAAACATAAAAAATTCGACCTCATCCTTCATCCCAACGCTCATTCATAATGACATTCCAGCTGTCATGACATTGTACAAGCCCAATCTGCTTGCTGCACACTTTGTAGTCAGTTCAACGCTTCCAGATTGTGCTTTGTTTCCGCCTACACTTGACTGCATCGAATCTTCAATGGAACGTGTAGTAGCAAGAGTACTTTAAGATCTAAACTTACCCATATTCTGAAGAGGTATTCTCCAAACTGGCAAAACCGCTGCTTTTTCGTCAATAATACTATTTGGGACTCTTTTCGAGCAGAAGAAAAACAACATTTATCCAGACCGGGCCTAAAAAAATCGAATCTTCTTCTCTCTCTCCTACTGACCCATTGTATTTACGTCCCTTCTTTCCCAGGTCTTAGAAACACTGATAAATCGTCAGCTCATGAAATATCTCGAAACATGAAAAATTCTGTACGCAAGGTTTTCAGAGCAACAGATCCACTGGTGATTTGATATCATGTCGCACCGAAAAGTGGAAAAGCAAAATAGTTGTACTTGGTCTTTCTAAGCCATTTGACAGTGTTTGGCATCAGGCTCTTTTGTCGAAAATGCGTGCATTTGGAATCGATGAATCTCTCCTTCAATGCATTAGGAACTAACTTTCAGAAAGTTCAATTCAAGTTGTGTTGGATGGTTTCCAGTTTGTCTCCGACACTCTTTTTAATTTTCATCAACGATCTCTTGTCTGCTAGTTCTAATCCAATTTATTCCTTTGCTGATGACAGTACGTCCCTGCTCTTTGGCTGTAGAACGGGAACGACAGCATGTTCTAAGCTCATTAAATTCCGATATAAACAGCATTACTAAATGGGGAACCACCAACAGAGTAATATTTACTGCTCCCAAGACACAACGGTATCTGCTGTCGTTAAAACAAAATTTAAACACCCAGCCATTATAACCGTGCCATAAAGCTTATAGGTGATTTTGATATTACGCAATCAATTTACAACCTTGAACACCGACGTAACATTTCTTGCCTCACCTTGTTCTATCACTATTTTCACCACCAGCGCTTAGTGGAAATTATCAGTAGCCTTCTGCCCCTTCAAACCTTCAACGGCCTACATTCGGCCATACTCTGAGATATCGTAAGTCGTTCCTAAGCCGTACAGTACGTTTATAGAGCTCTCTCTAGTCATTATAACTTTCAAGCATTTAAGACCAATGTACATAGGTATCTCTCTTTTCTTTCTCTCTAAGTTTCCATGAAACGCGCTGTGTGCAATCATTTTAAGGGTAAAAATACCCATTGAGTACACGCTAATTAAAAAAAAAATGGGTAACTGGTACTCCTTCTCGTATAACATCGTATTTGTAACATTACAAAGAGACTCCGTCTAAGAGCTGTTCAAAATCCTTTAAATTGTCAATATAGAGGATTGTATCACTCCATGTCCTGTCTGCCTGGAATCAATAACTTTCACACTGAGTTCGATTCCTAATATTAGTTCTGCCTTGGATTCCTAAAATTAAAATCAAAATTATATTAGAGCTGAAAAGGGGAGAGATTCATGTATCTTTCAATGTAACTTTCTCATCTTTAGATGGATGGATCATATTGGGCACAGGCTACACCATTCAAAAGAACCTTTGCCAAGTTGCTGACAAGGAAAAACTGGTGGAGTCTTCGTACTCGTCTTCATTTTCCATTGACTGCATCTTTCAAAAGAAATAAATTTGTCCAACTAAAGAGTAAAGGGACATGAGTAGGTAGCAGTGCATTATCGAAACCATCTACCGCTCATTCCCAACTAAGGTCACATTAAAAGTAATTACTCTGTGCTCAGCGTCTGTATCGGTTACCGGCCGGTGGCGCAGTTTGTAGTTTGTACAAGTATCTTTCCATCTACAAGACCAAATTCTCAAGTAATATCCCAAGCATTCGTTAGACTGGCTAGATTGTCTTTTTTCTTTTATTTTTTACATACAAACCACAGAGGCAGAGCTTAATGAATGAAAGCCTAACGTGCATTATGTAAACATTCGCCATCATGATGTACCCTTTGGGGGAATACTGAATACAAATACTGAATACACCTGTATGTATGTAGGTACATGTACGAGAACAGATGGATATTTTCCATCTGAGTTACTCACGGTGAAACGTTGTCATTTTGAAGCTTTTTTTCACATGACTGCTTATGCAATACTCAATGTCTGTATACGTACCATCGTTACCGGTCAAAGACGAGATGCTTGTAATTATATACTGAGGTTCAACATGCCTGCTCAGGGCTGCATTTGAGTAGTCTGATTTGATTTGAGTGGAATGAAACTGTTTGCAATGATGGTTACGAATGAGGAAACATACGTGTATACTGAAGAAGAGGAATTACAAAGAGTAGATGTTAAAGTAAACAAATTGATTTGTCTGACAGATGGACTTGAAGTCAGAGTTGAAACTGAAGTTTGAGTTATAGATGCAGGGCTCTACGATTGAAGGTAATTGGCTATCCAGACCATGACTGTCGGTGGATGGATGCACGTTATTGAGAAGAGATCACTTATACTCTATAGATTTCTTGAAGATGTACGGATACGGATACGGATACATATCGTATTGACTTGGAATCCTGGCATGCCATATCCATTTACATAGGTTAAATACGTTAAGAAGATTGAAAGCGTAAAAGTTTTAATAAGTGGCTTCGTATCATCGAAGCTACACCCGAAGCTGAACCGACAGACCAATTACACTCAATTCACTCAATCACACTTCTTAATCCGGCCTTTAGCTAACTGCCTCCAACTGCACACTATCTAATTTATATCCATCTTAGACGTTCGATGGGCTACTGTATTTTTTATCAATATGTATGTTGCTCTTACATATAACTCGTCGCTGAATCTACTTTCTTAGAAAATATATAAGTATGATTAATTCTTGTTTTGGGCGACTCTCAACAAAATAGGACCAAATGCTGATCCCTGTGGAACGTCTTCAGTTGAAGGGGAATCAGAAGGGAATCACAAGACCGAAGAGCACAGAAAGTTACTGTCACTACCATCGGGCAACAAGCACTTCATCATATTCTTAACTCGAAGCAGATGTGGGACAAACTTGCATCAGCTTATGAACAAATATCCTATGCAAATGTGCATATGTTGCAGAAAAAATTTTATCCGTTTAAAAAGAGTCCAGAGGATGACATTGCTACACATATTTCCAGTATGGCAATGTGACTAAAATCATTTTTCCAGCACTTCGGAGTCAACGTCATTAGAGGAAAAAACATTAGAAAATCTTGCATTCAGATTAATTGCCTTGACTTAACACAATTTACGAACATACTTCACAGTATGGCAAAAAGAGGCATGTTGACAAAAATAATGACAGAAAGGTCAAGTGTTTTTTATGTAAAGAGAATGGGCATTGGAAGCGAAACTGCCCTATGAGAAAAAGACCCTCAGCTAATTATGCACAAACAGATGATTGTGATGCTTTAATCTGCAATTTTTTCTTAAAACAACGCCGACGTGGTAGCACCTGATGATTGGATCTTAGATTCACATGACATTTCGTCGTGAGTGAATTAATAATTACAAACAATTAGAAACCCCAATGTCTATAATTATAGGCATTGGAGAAAAATTTTAGCGTTCGGAAAAGGTACTGTCAATATGCTAGCATTTGACAGCTGTTGCTGAATTGGTTCATACGGACTTGTGTGGTCCCATCTTCAGTAGGTTGATCAAGATATGTACTTCATTCTCTTCAAGAATGATTTTTCACATTACAGATATCTGCCTAACATTCTTAATATGTTTCTGCATGTGGTTAAGCTGGACAAAAATTGTGAAGTGAAAACTCTACACTACACACTACAGATAGTGGACTTGAGTATAAAAACAAGGAAGTAACTGAAATTTTGAAACGCCAATATATTCGTCACCAAACTAGTGTGCCGTACAATCCTGAGCAGAACGTACGGGCCCAACGTGACATGAGGTCTATAGTCGAGTTACGTTGTGGGCAGAAGTCGTTAATACTGCTGTGTTTCTAATGAACAGGTATGGTTCAAGCTCCGCAAGAGGAAAGAGTCCCTTCGAACTGTGGTCAAAAAGAGAACCTTCGATTAGGGACCTCAAGGTGTTCGGTACTGAAGTATTTGTCCACATTCCTAACCAAAAACGGGATGTGAAAGCAAAGCGTGGTTACTTTGTGGAATACCCGATAATCAGAAAGGCTATCGCATTTGGGTTCCAGGCAACACAACAGAGTTGAAGTTTCCCGAAATATTGTATTTCAGAAGGAAAAGTATACTCCCCAAGTCACGTTAAGGAGTGATATTGAAGTAAGTGACGCATGATAAATTGCCAAAAAGTGAACACAAGGGATACTTATAATGTAACGGATGAAATTGTCGAATATAGTTTAAAAACCCAAGACGAGAGAGCGGGCCTGGTAAACCAGAATCTAGTGAAAGTCTTTCACAAAGTCAAGATTCAGGTGTGGAGTACCGATCCAGAATTCGCAGCCATAAAAGCCATCAATCCTCAGCAACACCAAATTTTCTTTCGAATATGTTGGAAAGATATGCGTTCATAACAGAATGTCTTGAACCAAGAAATTATCGGGAAGCTTTGGAATCAAGTGAGAGTAACAAATGGACAGAACGTCTCATGTGTTTAACGTAAGTACCTGCCAAGTGGGCTCGAACTTACGGGATGCCCATACATCCATGGGAGCAAGGATACGCCTTGCCATCGCTCACCGTCATTCCACTGTTTCAGATACCAATTCGGAACTGTGTTGCCGGCACAAGTCCCACCCTTGGTAAGAGTCGAGGCCGGCCTAAAACCTCTTACTGCTCTTAGGGTCGCAGCACACAGTACTTATTGCAAATCTACATTGGGCCGAAACCCTTCCCGCGATTTTGGGTTTAAACCACAGCCAGCATGATGCTCCCACAAGGGGGCCTACCTCTAACAAGTCAGGCCCGGACCGAGATCCGGGGGGCTCCTGACTCCCATGGTACCGTGATTTAAGTCCTGGTAGGGACTACTGGTGGTCCAGCCGCCAACAAGACATATGACCGGCAACTTGTGACTGATCGAATCGTAGCAACCTTCGGTAGCGTCATCTGAAGATGCTTACGATAAGACCAGTACTTTGCTCTGCCCCCATTCATTATTAGACAACGTCATTAAAGGGCGAAGCCTTGATAATTGGGCGGGGGCCCAGTAACAAATGGACAGCTTATAGTAGATTGACTCATTGAGACGAACAAGTTCTAACATGCCAAGTGATAGAAAAGTGTTGACAACAAGTGGGTTTTTAAAGCCAAGCTATCAAAAGAAAACGAAATCGAAAGATACAAAGCGAGACTTGTTGTTAGAGGCTTCGCTCAAAGGGAAGGTATCGATTTCTCGGAAACATTTAGCCCGGTAGCACGGGCTATTCTCACAATCGCGGTAATGAAAAATTTAATTTTAAAGCAGTTCGACATTAAAACTGCATTCCTCTACAGGGAATTAGAAGAAAAAAATCTGTAACTCGCATCCTGAAAGTTGTAATGACAGCATTGGTCGTGTTGGCTTATTGAAGAAAAGCGTTGGAATCAAAAGTTTGCCAAACTTCTTGAGAAATTCCAATTTCGTACGAATGCTGCGGATTCATGCGTTTTTGTGCGTCAAGTAGACTCTTACCTGATAATGATGGCACTGCACATCGACGACGGACTAATTGCTGCAAGTATTGATGGATTGTACTTCAGTTTTTACGATATTTGGAGAAGCACTTTGAGCTTAAGGTGTGTGATCCAGAATACTATTTGGGTCTTCAAATAGAACGCAGGAATGATGGTTCCATTCATTTAAACCACAATGTTTAATGTGTCCGAATGTATCCGAATGTATCCGAATGTCATCCTGTATCCACGATGGCAGAAACATCCATGCCATGGAAACTGGAGTCAGCAGCCAAAGTGAGCGAGTTTCCATTTCGTGAAGCTGTGGGCAGTGTATAGTAATGTATTTTGCAGTAGCGACCAGACCTAACAGTTCGTTTGCAGTAGGAGCCGGTTTCAAGGCATTTATTTGCTATTCAGAGAATAAATTCAATTTCTCAAATTTAAACTTACAGAAGCTCTTTACTTTTTCCTGAGGTCTTTGATTGACTTCCGAGTTATATCTGGATTGACTGTCTCCGCTGGTGTAAGTGGAGTACGATAATTCTTGCAGTGTGGAACATTTCTTCATTGTCAGTCTGCGAATCCGAAGCATCACATTGTACATGGTTGGTCTTTTTCATTAGTCTCAAGTACCTGTCAATCTCTCTCTCTTCTCTCAATTATTTTTAGACGATGGGACGCTGGACCATAACTACTCAGTGTCTTCGTTCGACACTTATCAATGAATTTAAATTGAACGCAAGACCCTTTAGGGTTTGTTCTGCCATATTCGCATCCATTGCTACTGGAAATTCATTACACCTGCCAGATCTGATCCTGCTCCTGTATCTACCTACAACCATTAGGTTGTTGACAATTTGCGCCCCACAGCTGGTGTTTTCATTTTTTTCCCCCGCCGAGCTAGGTTTACTTTCCTAGTATATCGGTGTAGTTTATAGTCTGAGATGTGTCCCGTGTTTGCTTTTGTCTAGAGCGCATTCTTCTGATTTGTGGTCCTATCAACACTTAACGCATTAAGGTTAAATTTCACAATTCGACGTGTCGTGTCCGAACCCTTAGCAACAAACACTTTACTTTTTCCCAGCGTTCAACTTGATATTCGAGTTCTTCTTAGGCCAATTTATTATTAGGAGATATTTGAACTATAAAAGGCGGTAGTTCTCCTTCTTTTTGCTCGCCCCACTTTCTGAATTCATCGATAGAAACATTGCTTGCAGCTTCGAGTTTCGGCGTTGATAAATTGTTTTTATTTTCTTTTTCAGTGTATAGTCTGGGGATCGAACCCGGATCTAAAGTAGTCTATAAATTCAAAAACTTCGGCATGCCGATCATGAGCTACTACTATATTTATAACTCTTCCAGCAATCTCAGATTCTTGTCGAAAATGTATTTGTGTCTAAGAATGCTCTACTTGCTGACCTTGGTGTCAACTTCGTTTGTGTAACTTAAAGGAGCACTGGGACTGTGTTTCACCGCAGACATAATCCAATCTATCTAAGGCCTTATTTTGACTAGGGAGAAAGGTTGTATTGGCCCCTTTTAATGAGCTTATTTTTCGAGATAAAGCCAACTAGGCGTTTAGAAAGGACTACCCCCCTACAGCTCTACAGTCGGCATACACCTGTCGGTGGAGCTTTGCTAACAACACATAAGAAGCCGCATGAAGGGTGTATCAATAGGATACATCATTAAACTGAAGCATGATTTAGAAGATCTCTCTTTATAGCTAAGCAGTACTCATCTAGGTTTGAAGGGCTATAACAAATTGGAAACCATATCTTCTTCATGACTTTGCTACCTTTGAAGGACTAAATCATACCTCCTACCATCTCCTCCAACAGCTTGTTCTACCTTGGTGCAGTTTGTATCATATCATCTCCAGGGGGCTGAAATCCATCCCTTCAACTGCTTGAATTTAATTAAAAGCAAAATAATTCGGAATTCACAAATCAGCCAATAACAATCCAAAATGGATTTTCCAATGATTCCGATAACGTACAGTAGACTGTGTTGATTAACTTCTATTAATCATGGCAGAAAGGAGCAGAGAAGCAAACACAACGACGCTCTTCAGCTGCATATTCGTCCAGGACAACGATGTCAGTAGTGATACCAGTAGAAGGTGAAAGGGATTTTTTATGACAGAGAGCACTTTTGACAGCCTGTACTTGTGTGCTCATTCAGATATCTGTATTCGTACTTTGTATCGCATAATTGGCACTCCAATTTTTCCATTTATTCTTGATGAGTTTTTTCAAATTGCTGCCTGCGGTTAAAAAGGGGTGAACCATCGGAACGGCGCGCACTCCCAGAGGGTGGAATTAATGGAATTTTCAAAATAATAACAACGCACGCCAACAAGCAAATACACATACTTCCACGGTAGCAGGTGGTTGGAAATCGATTAGCTGTTTGTCGAACATGATTATTGGGAATTGTTAAAGTGCAGTACAGACATGTGCAAATTGAAATAAATGAGCCTGGAGGTTCAGATATGAAATGGAAGGATACATACCTATGTATATTCTGAATGAACCGCAGGCTTATCTTTCTTCTCGATTCGGTTCTGCCAAGGTAAACTTAATATTTGCAAACTAGAACATAAATACAAGACTTGATGAATTTTTGGCATTTCATTGGGATGGTGGAAACTATCTGCAGCTGAATTTCTTAAAATGAAAAATAGAAAGGGAAATCGAAGCTAAGTGAAGTTTTCCATTTGCAGATGGGCAATTTCGCTTGCACACAGGATGTTGATCTTTTGTTGGCTTTCCAGATAATTCTCTGGTGATGTTCTTGGGTCAACACGTAGATACATAGCCAATATCAGGTTAATACCATTTAATTTCGATACTTGCTAAAGAAGTTCTATATATTATACAAAATCGGGTAGGTGGATGTCATCAAAGAAGCCTCTAACTACTGAAACAAGATCCAATCGCTCGTTATGTCGGACGGCTTTAACAATTTTTGAAAGCAATGTCGTTGTTAGTCAAGGAACAGCGTTAAAGTTGGATCACGATAACAGATTCTCTTTTGCTTTCGAAGCAAATTCCACTGTGTCCTATTTTTATGGTTCACTCCTGAAGATACTTTTTTTCTATATTTAATTATAGAGTCTTGAATCCTCTCAGGCCGAACTTTAACTTCAGGTTTGTACCTGTTTGTGGTGTTGTAAAGTCCGAAACATTGTCATAACAGTTGAAGATAGAGAACTATTAGAGCCTCAGGATAGGGGATGATCACTGATGAGATTTTTGAGAAAGGATTTCAGACGGGCACACAAGATAAGATCTTGTTGAGATTGTACCGATTAGTTGGTTCAGCTGTGTAGGATCTCCTTTTCTGTGGATCGGCCAAGTGATGCTGAGATTCAATTTATCAGGCGTATACCTCTAGATTTTTGGATTTGAGTTCAGATACTGCTGTCCTTACTTCGTTCTGGTCAAGTGCACGGAAGTTTTGGCTCTCATTCTGTTAGTCGAATTGTCTATTCTGCCTGACTGTTGTACTTCGTCGCCATTATACACTTTGCAGAATAAATTTTTCCAAATTCTCAGCTCCTTCATCTCTACAGGCTTCTGTACTGGTATTGTTACCTTGGCATATTCTTTTAACATATAATTAAAACTTCTTTATGTTGTTCCTAAAGTTCAAACTCTCAATATCTTCGAGAAGTCAATATTCCTTCTTTTGCTTATGGAACTCACGAACAGGTCTCGTTCCTTCGTTGCAGCGCTGCTTTGTACACTTCTTCTTAAGCTACATGTGCTTGCCGGCATTCTGCATCAAACCAGAGATTTATTGGTGGTGGTTGAGTCAAACCGAGCACATCAGCTTCGGCATTTCTAATGGCAGCGTTAGTTTCGATACTTCCTGCTGGTGGCATAGGAGTTGTTGAGAGATTTTGGGAAACACGTGCGGCTAAGATTCTGGTGGCCTCTTGCGATTACAGTTTTTCTATATTATATCTTCTCACAGTAGTTATTCTTTGTTGTGGCGCTTGGAAAATCCGCGTTCGTAACTTGGTTGCAACAAGGTAGTGATCCGAGTCAATGTTGGCTGGCCGGAAGAATCGGACATCCAAAATACTGGAGGCATGCCCTACGTCGATCGAAAAATTATCAGCTTGGCATAGCGTGTCATGATGCGACCGCTTGTGTATGTTACATGAGGAAGCTATGTGCTTGCTTTAGTGACATTTCGCTAAGCCCAAATCCATCGCCAGATGTGGCATCGTGTGTCGTGTATCTGCTTGCTGGCGGTCTAGACCTCTGTTCAGCTGCACGTGGCCTGTTAAAAGTCCGAACTTTATCTCTTCTGTACAGGTTTGTGAGCTCCAAGCTTGCACTTGCTATTTTAGCCTGTATGAGTGATACTAGAGGCAACCACTGCAAGCACTATGATACGAACCTTTTTGTTCGATCAATTGGCGCGCAGATCCAAATTTATCTAGTTATCCAGGTAGAGTTGGATAAATACCAACGTCTTTCTGAGCATGATGATTTAGAGTCTATGTCAAAGGTGAGCTGAAAATATAGCACAGTCACAGCCTGAGAAAAGGGTGATGGAATTATCTCATTCAACTTAGAGCACGTGCCATTGTCTTAAAAGCTGTTTCCTACTACCATTTTGGTAACCTATTTCATGAGAAAATAACTTCTCTCTGCACAGTGAACTTCAAACTCCGACATCGAAATCAACTATCCCAAAATAGCCTTCGAAACTTATTTTTCCAAGTGATTAAAAATAGGTGTCACTATTCCATGTGAGCGCTTTCAAAATTCACATCATTCAAAATCAATATCGTACACAAAACGAAACGCCGACTAACCCAGTTTCTAAAACCATTCAAATCAGCTCCCTTTCAATGGGGTGGGTACAAGTCGGTGTATCTATGGTTCGATTTCCAGCCTACAATGCAGTGTTCCCATTAAACCTTTGGCAACGTTTAATTAAAAACATCATTCGCTCCCATGAATTTAATGAAATCACTGGCGAAACCTTATGCCGCCACACTGACCCAACCCACTTAAGCTGGCCCTGCCATCGTCGTATACACTCATTTCCTTTCTCGATTTCGCCTTTTATTTTATTTTTCTTTATTATACGAGTACCTATGTAGTTTATTTTTTTACTTTGCATTGCTTTGTTCATTTTTCGTTCTCAGTTCATCCTCGTTCTTACCGGTTCTATCTCACTTTCATTTCGCAATCCAGTAATTGACAGTGCCAACAACACAACAAAAAATTCTGTTGTCAACTTCACTTCTCAATTTAACAACAGAATACGCAATCATCGGGCGATTGAATGACCTCACCTCGAATTTCACCATCGGTCCAGGTACCGCTTGGTACTTACATTTCAATTTTATCTTTTTTGTTGGTACGAGCAGTTTGATTGAATTATTTCATTTAGTTGCAAAAGATTCTTCATTCCGGACATGCGGCGGCGGGCGGCTAATATTACAAACCGGACGACGCGACCGCGACGGTTGGCAGCTGACGATGATATCTGATCGCGCAAATTATTCAAAACTAAAAAATTCTACACGAACTGCATTCAAATTGTAAAAGATACACACAGTCAGTTGGAGCATTGTATATATTTTTAGTTTGTAAATAAAGCAATCATCGGGCGGGTGTGGGATGTATTGACATTAACCCCTGGTTGTGAGCGCAAAAAGTAATTGACTAATCTGACCTTACACTTTCGCAGACGAGAGAAGGCGACTGATGTTGGTCTTGAAGTTTGAAATGAATCACTCGAGACTGAATCAGTTTGATGTTACCATCTTAAATCGCAACCGAAGGGGATAGACGCAATCGTCATATTGAAGACTTCATTTTGCAGGAAGGCAGACAGAATCCAATGCTTTTATGAAAAAGCGAACAAATTTAGCGCTCTCTTCATTTAGAATGGCCTTGCGCTAATCGCCTGTAGTCGCGCACATCAAGTTGGCTAAGGTGGCTTTTTATTTAGGCAAGGTCTTCTTTTTTTCCTCCGATATGAATTCGAAGATAGACTTGAGCGATGGTGTACATTAGCTCAACACGACTTGACCATCGAATTCGATGTATTCTAGGCCTGTGGTGTCTTCGTAGTTCGTGAGAAGAACTTATTGCTCCTCCCTAATCCAAAGAAACACTATAGTACCACATTACACTTAGAACTGTGAAGATACATTACTCGTATAATGCCCTGGTGGGGGAATTAGATTGTAGTTTTTAATAGTAGGTTCGGCTTTTCATGTCGCTTTGGTTCATATTTAATCCTTTAGTAGGTTTCAACGATCCTGTTGTATCTGTGAATCTTAGAATAGATGTAAATGAATCAGCGGATAGCTCTGAGAGGTCACGAAAGTAGTAACTTCCTAAAATTCTTTGTCTCAAAGTACTGAGTCTGGGTCAGTAGCATAGAAAGTGGAGCGCATTTTTCTGTGTATCTCCACAGCCTCTTCGTAGATCGTCGTCGGTAAGGAACATAAGCATGCGCCCCCAGAAGATTATGGCCTGTGAGCAATCTAACAATCGTAGATAGTTCTGCTCTGCCTTTCAAGAGAATCCTTCTTGATCTGGATTTGCTGAATTCCGGCGTTAATTGTGTTCAAGTGGGAAGATTTTGCCAACTATCGTTGGTTTGTGGAGTGGAGGTGGTTCTAGTTCTCCATCAAAGGAAGATGTATTTCGAGCTAAATTCCCATCTCCATCCAAGAAAGTGGATATCGAGTCTTCTACCATTTGGTTCCGGTCTCATGCCACTCTACTTATAGAGTGTAGGCGAATAGTGGTTCAAAGTTGTGATCGGTTTTAATAAAGCTGTGCTGTTCATTGTAGAGATCTGGGAGCAGGAGACCAAGTGTAGTTTTCAGTCCCACGTTGGCGCTGTCCTTGTGGCATGAATTCTAGTAACACATGCCTCTCCCCCTCTGTTCTCATTTTACTTGTGAATTGCACCATACTAAGCTACCGCAGATGGGTTCGACGATAGCCGTGTACATCCAAAAGAAAGCTTTGAGGTTGAGTCCGCACCTTCTCCCAAATACATATATGACTGGAGGTGAAGAAAGCCACCATTGCTTTATTTGCACGTTCTTCAACGTTGAGCCTCCGACCCAGGTTAGGTTAGGTTAGGTAAGAGTGGCTGTTGGAAATACCAACCCACTTAGGCCTATTGGCCCATTGTGATGCCACGTGGATCTATGATCTTCTTACTACTGGAACCAGTTTGAGCTTTTAATAAAGCGTAGGAGACTGTTAACGTCTATTTTTTCTAGATCGTTTAGGTCGTTGTAGAAGAAAGCTCCTAGGTGAAGCTTCCTTCTCTGAGAGAGAGCTGGGCATGTGCAGAGTAGGTGGGGGATTGTCTCCTCCTCTTCCTCGTCCATGCAGCTTCTACAAAAATCGTTAGTAAAAGCGCCAAGCCTTCTTGCGTGCTTGCCTATGAGGCAGTGTCCGGTAATGACACCTATTATGGCGCTGAGATGTTTCCTTTCTAAGAGGATCAGACACTTAGATCGACTCAGATCCAGCTTTGGCCAGATCTGTTTTGTCGCTAGACATGTTTGTCCAGCAGTCCACCTAAGGTCCGTTCTTTTATTGGCATCTAGCTTTAGTGTTAGTTTGCACGTAGCGATTGGTATACCTATACTACCTTTGTCTGGTAGGATAGGTAGAGTGGTTCCAATTTTGGCGAGTTCATCGGCTCTGCAGTTCCCTGGAATGTCTCTGTGGCCCGGCACCCAACAGAGGTGAATGTTGAACTGCTCTGCCATCTCCATGAGAGATGATCGGCATTCAAGGGCAGTTTTAGAACACAATAAGACCGAGTCCAGGGACTTGATGGCGGCCTGACTATCCGAAAATATGCGGATATCCTTTGCAGATATCACGTTTTTCTTCAGCCAGGACAGAGCTTCTTTAATCGCCAAAATTTCCGCCTGGAACACGCTACAGTGATTTGGAAGGCGGAAAGAGAGGCTTAGATTAAGCTTATCTGAGAAAACACCGCCACCAACTCCGCTGTCGGTTTTAGATCCATCTGTGTAGAGATGGATTGACTTGTCCTCCATGAAAGCATCCTCCTCCCAGAATGATCTAGAGGGGAAGCTTACATGGAAGTTTTTGTCAAACCAAAGTTCAGGTATGGTGTAATCGGTGTTCTCTGTGAGGATTCCTAATATATTAGGAATGTTGGCGTGGCCAAATGAATTATTTGTCCACTGTTTAGTCGCTTTAAGGCGAATAGCTGCAGTCGCAGCTACTTGCTTGCTAAAAATGTCGAGGGGTGTCAAGTGAAGCAGAATATCTAATGCCGCAGAGGGGGTAGACCGCAAGGCTCCGCTTGTGCATAGACATGCTGTTCTTTGGACTCTGCTTAATTTAATGCAGTTGACTGCATTTTCCAAGGCCGTCGACCAGACAACCACCCCGTAAGTGAGTATCGGTCTTATGACCGAGATGTATAGCCAGTGGGTTATGCGAGGTTGAAGGCCCCATTTGTTCCCAATGGCTTTCTTGCAGGAGAATAAAGCTATTGTAGCTTTATTGATTCTTTCTTGAAAGTTAGGTTTCCAGTTTAGTTTCCTGTCAAAAATCAGACCCAGATATTTTGCTGTATCGGAGAAAGCTAAACTGGTACCGTTTATTGAAGGAGGGTCTATGATTGGAATTTTATATTTCCTAGAAAAGAGGACAAGATCAGTTTTATGGGGGTTTATTCCCAATCCACAGCGATCTGCCCAGCAGGTTAATCTGTTAAGATTTACTTGGAGGAGTTCTTTAATGGTATTTAAATGTTTTCCTGAGACGGCTATGGCAACGTCATCCGCATAGGCAACCACTCTGCTACCACCCGCTTCCAGGTATATCAGTAGTTCGTTAACCACTAAGTTTCAGAGAAGGGGGGAGAGGACACCGCCTTGCGGCGTACCCCTACTGACATATCTTTTAGCAGAAGTCTCACCCAGTTTGGAGTTGATTATCCTGCTTGTTAGCATTAGATTAATCAGCTCCCCAAGTGAGCCGTCTACCTGCAGAGTTGACAGCGCAGTCGTGATTGCGGATGTGTTGACGTTGTTAAAAGCGCCCTCTATGTCTAGGAAAGCAACCATTGTGTACTCCTTATATTGTAGGGATCGTTCGATGTGGCTAGTCAGAGAGCGCAAAGCCGTTTCCACCGACTTTCCTTTACAGTAGGCATGTTGAGCCGTAGACAGAAGTCTTGGATCAACTTTAGCTCGAATATGGATATCAATCAGTCGTTCTAAAGTTTTCAGAAGGAATGATGATAGACTTATAGGTCTGAGGTCCTTTGGGACCACATGAGAACATTTTCCAGCTTTGGGAATGAATACTACATTGACTTCTCTCCATAACAGTGGAATGTGGATAAGTTCTACACAGCTCCTCATAATATTTTCCAACACTGGTAGAATAATATCTGAGGATCTCTGTAGCTCGGCAGGTATAATACCGTCCGGACCAGCAGACTTGTATGGTTTGAAGCTATGCAGCGCCCAGAGCAGTTTGTCTCTCGTAATCAGCCCATGAATTTTGGTCACGGTTGCAGTAGGCTTGTTTGGGCTGCTACTGGCCGCGAGTTGGGAGCTACCTGGAAAGTGGGTGTCCAGAAGCAGGTTGAGTGATTCATCACTTGAGGTTGTCCAAGAGCCATCGGTTTTTTTCAAACAGCTGGGCATCATAGGATTTGTGGAGAGGATTTTTCTTAGCCGCGAAGCCTCAGAGGTTTCTGTAATTTTGTCACAGAATGACCTCCAGGATTGTCGCTTTGCCTTCCTCAGTTCTTTTTTGTATAATTTGAGGGATTCTTTATATGAGTCCCAGTCGGTCACTTTTCTTGTGCTTTTTGCTGCGTTGAAAAGTTTTCTGCATGTGTTTCTGAGCAGTCCTAGTGCCGATGTCCACCAGTGTGGCTTTTTCTTGCCTCTTGGTTGAATAAGAGGGCAGGAAGCGGCCATAGCCTTATTGAGAGTCAGAGTAAATTCCCTGACTTTCATGTCGAGCTCATTGGTGTCACGCGGGGGACTTGATAGTTTGGAGGATATCGTTTCCGATAGGATTCCTCTATATTTTGTCCAATCAGTTTTCCGGTAGTTCCGGAAAGTTGGTTGGCGAGGGGGAGCATCACTCAGACTGAATTGGATGTACCTATGGTCCGAAAAGGAGTGTTCAGACGATACCATCCAGTTTGTTAGCCTTTGGGTGATGCTGTCGGAGACAAGAGTAATATCTAAAACTTCTTGTCGGTTTTTTGTTATGAAAGTGGGCTCATTGCCAATATTGCAAATTAAGAGGTTAGTACTTAAAATATAGTCTAAAAGTGACTCACCTCTATCATTGATGTCGGTACTGCCCCATACCGTATGATGTGCGTTGGCGTCGCATCCGATTATGAGGCCAGTTTTTTGCCTTCCCGCTTCCAGTACCACCCTTTCTAGGTTATCACCAGGGAGAGGGCCCACTTGGTCGTGGCCAAGGTAAGCCGATGCCAGCCAGTATGAGCCTTTGGCAGTTTCTAATCTGGCAACGGTTAGGTCGGGGTCACTGAGGTTGGGAAGTAGAAATACATTAAGGCTACGTTTCACTAATATACAAGTTCTAATCTTACCTTTGTCTCTTGTATAGAGCGGAACGTATGAGGGTGTCCTAAGTCCACGAACCACGCCTTCTGCAATCCATGGTTCCTGGATTAGAATAATGTCTTCTGCGCTTTTGGAAAGACGCAGAATGAGTGTGGCCGAAGCCTTTTTTGAGTGGTGGAGATTAATCTGGAGAAACCGTATCATTGCTACAGTCTTCCAGAGTCGCCTCCACCACGGTGTTGTTGAGGTCCTCCGATTCTGAAGATGTGCCCAAGAGCTCATCTTCAATCTCTGATCGTGTAGAACCTCTATTTGCTTCGCCATCGGTTTCCATTTCCGACAATGTGTCAGAATAGGAGACCGACGGCTTTGTAGTCACCTCGGACAGATTGGAGTCGTCGCTATCCAATTCTGGAAAGGATATCGATGCTCCAAGATCCACGGTTGTGATGTCAGGTGTTAAAGGAGGAGGAGGTTGCTTATCAGCATCCAACTCATCCTTTTTGTACACCCTTAAGTGAATGGACTCGAATCCAAACCGAATCATGCCTTTCGTCTGCGCCAGAGGATTAAGGGATTCCTTATTGATCACAATTAACGCGCATCTATAAGAACCCCTTAGTTCCTCCAGTTTCGCGACTTTCCAGTCATGAGTCGGAAGAGTCGGGTTGCTGAGCCGGATGATTTCCAGGATATTTTCTGGAGAGGAGGGTTCGGCTGGAATCCAGGTACGAGTTCGAGGTCTACTAGGAATGTCTTCCTTAGATACGACCTCGAGTTTTGCACCTGGCCAAACCTCTCCTAAACCATCGATGGCCTTGGTGAAGAGATCGAGAGATCTCTGGTCGGAGCAAGCGATGAGCTTGACATGGCCTTGGTGCCAGCCAGCGTCGCTTGTGATAGGAGGTGGTCCTGGGTTCTCCCGCATGATGGCCAAGAAGTTGCTGGAGAGCTTCAACTTGACCAATTGCCACCGTTCCGGTGTAATGGAACCGTCGGTATCGCTTCTATCGATCACCGCGATCACCAATGCGTCCTTTAGGACTTCATTATAAGACTTCAGAGATCTGCTGTTGGATGGCCCAGGGGTTGTGGAACTGTGTATTTTGGGCCTCTTGGAAACCGGTACGGTTTCCTCCAACGATCTCTGACGCTTAGAGGAGTCTTTTGACGTTTTGTGAGCAATGGAAGCAGTGGGAAATCCGTCTTTTAGGATGTTTTTAGCCCACTCAACCTTGCTCTTTATTTCCGCACTTCTCTCCACCTCCGGAATGGATCCGAAGGTTTTGATAATGCGTGAAGCATTTCGGCGTCTTATGTATAGCGCCTTAGATGGAGCTTGCCGATGCGGCTGAGCTCCAGATTCCTCTTTGGAGGGAGGAGTTTTGGTAGCAGCAACAAGTCCGTGGCCTGCCACAAACTTGCTGCTGCTGGGGGCGGGGGAAGTGATAGGACCATGGCTTGCCACAGTCTTAACACTCCCCGAAGGAGTTTTGGTAGCAGCGACAAGTCCGTGGCCTGCCACAAACTTGCTGCTGCTAGGGGCGGAGGAAGTGATAGGACCATGGCTTGCCACAGTCTTAACACTCCCTGAAGGAGTTTTGGTAGCCGCGACAAGTCCGTGGCCTGCCACAAACTTGCTGCTGCTAGGGGTGGAGGAGGTGATAGGACCATGGCCTGCCACAGTCTTAACACTTCCTGAATTCTTTTTATTTGGCTTGTTCCTTTTGCCTTCAGAAGATGGCGCACCATGGCCTGCCACAGTTTTGCCTCCTCTCGGCAATGCAGGAGCCTTGCCGGTAGTCGGTGTAGTCACCGTTCCACCGCCCGGTAATTGAGGAGTACCGGCCTCGGTTTTTGTTATCAGGTTATTGTCCATAATAGTCCCACGAGTAGCGGAGAAAGGGATGTCCATCTGTACAGAGATCCGCCATATACAGATAAGGCTAGCTAATCCGGAGGTCGCCAGGTATCCGGATACTCCGTTTGCGACTGAGCTATTTTTGGAGATACTGGGCCCTCAGCCAGGTTGATCTTCGGCACGGGTCGTATAACACCTTGATCCAGCCCAGGGGAATGATGGAGTGCTTTGGGAGTTGGGGAGGGGGGGGAGCATCCTTTGGTTTCAGGACTCGTCTGGAGAATTTCTTCTCGAGAGTCATTGACCCTACTCAGCCTCTACAACTCGATAAGTTCGATGCTCACGGTAGAAGTGAGCCTCCGACCCAATTTACTGTAGAATACTATACCTACTAGAAGGGAGAACGAAAGAAGACAGAAGGAACTGAGGCAGATCGACTGCCCAGTGGAGTGACGATATCAAGAGCTGCAGACAACTGCATAAATTTGGCCAAAGATTGAAGTAAGTGGGAGCATTTAATGAGGCCTGTGTTTAGCAGTGGATAGAATGGGCTGACGGATGAGTAAGATCTACTAAACTTAGTGGCCGACAGAAGTCATGTTATCCTTATGTTAAGCTATGGTTTGTGAAACACAAACTAGTTATGGGCAATAAAACTAAAATAATACTTTTTGGCTTAAACATTCAGGTATCTTCGGATATAGATATATAGATATTTTCATGGAGGTTCTTACTATAAATACTGTTTATCTATTTGTACGTGCAATAATAAGAACTTTGGGATCTCAAACTCTAACTCCAGTAAAGAATGGCTCTTCTTGGATGCGCTTACAGAATCTAGCTTATGCCAAGTTAGTGGGGTCTCCATAAAATCCTCTGTTTCGCTCTGTCCCCTTTCACTATCGACCATTTGCACCACTTTTTCCTTGTCTTTTCCACCACTCTCCTATCCGGCCCACCCCATCAGCAGCTGCCTCTTCCTACGAATTTCATAAAGCGAATTTCCACAAAATTAACGCATATCTCAGTAGGTGTTCTTTTAATCTCGCTAATATGTCCCTTAATGATGTTCTCTCTATCTTCTACAGAGAATTATTCGATTATATTTTTCTCTATGACCTCTTTTCGCGCAATAAAACCCCTTCTACGAGCCCCCCGTGGAATAATCGTAAACTTCGCTCTTTACGTAATAAGAGAAACAAATTTTCCTTCGATCCAATTCCTTTGCTGACTATTCCAACTATCTCGGGTCATACCTTCAAATCGCTCAGCTTTATAATGTTCTCGACTTGCGATACCTGGATAGTGCGCAATCAAAGCTCATAAACAATCCCAAGCTTTTCTTTCAATTCGTTAACTACAAAAAAAAAATCGGACGGTTTCCCTCCATCCCTCTCATACGAAAATATATCATCAGCCAAGCTTTTAGTGCAAATCTCTTATTTCCCCTAACCAACACGGTAGAAAGGTAGATCAACTACCACTAACCTCGTCGAATTCGTGTCCTCTGTTCTCTCAGCCTTAGAAAGTAGTAAAGAAGTTGATGTTATAGCAACTGATTTCAGTAAGGCTTTTGACAAGATACTCGTATCTCATAATCCTGTTCAAATTGTCCGTCCTGGGCTTTGAACACATTTTGCTAAAATGGATATCTTCTCACCTGGATAATCGTTTTTATAGATGAGATGAGATTGTATAGTTAGAAGTACACCACGGCCATATAAATTCTCCTCTTTATCTAGACCATCGTAACGGTGTAAATCGAAGTCTTGGGAAAATAATTCATTATTCATAATATCAGGGGTGAGATTGGTTTCTGTGAGGGCAAAGATGTCGTAGGGCAGAATCTGCGAATTAAGATACTCGTACATACCAGAAATGTTAGTTCGTAATCCTCTTACGTTTTGATAATACAGGGACAGATATTTGGGAGGCTTCGGCAAAGAATTGAGTGGTGGGTTAGGAGCGATGGTAGTTTTTGAAACTAGACCGTGTTCTCTGGAGGTGCAGTACGCGTTTGGAGCTAACATGAGACGCAAAAGAAGAGAGATCATTAGCCAAGTCATCATCGTAATTGTGTTATATTTCATTGAAAATTTCATCATGAAATTACTTGTTGGAATGGTGTCTATCGAAATGAAATTCAACCGATAATTGTCCTGCAAAAATATGCCATCAGAAAAATAACCGAAACTTATCGTTTAGCTCATTCCTTTATTTTGTTTTAAAATTATAAAAAACTTTCTTTATAAGGGTGCTGGCTTACAGTGCCCAAATTCAGACATGCATAATCTACGTAGAAAAGCAAGTTATTTTGTTAGTACTTTCGCTGGCATTGTTTCCCGAAGTTTTTTTTAACAGGCTCCCTCTAGACATATGAACCTCAAGGAATTCGCACAATTTTCTAGATAAAATAAAAATATTGCTTCTTGAATTTAATCATAACGATGTCGAGATTTTTTTTATTATGTTCAAATAAAGGGTTTTCCATTAGGGACTTGACAACTTTGAATTTCATTTGTGAATGCACTCTTTCACTAATCATCAAACTGTCACTGTCAATTTATTCAGTAAACTCAACATTTTCATCGTGGTAAAGTACACGAACGAAATTCGGAGTCGGTGACTGCAACTTTAAGGGCGTTAACTCCAATTTTCGGTCATAATTCTCGCACTAGTAGACAGGCAATAACAAGTTTAGTGCAAAAATTTGAGTCTACATATTCGTTGTGTGATGTTGCCGTGTCAGTGAGACAACGGATTGGTCGAAGTGTCGAAAACATCACTGTCGTTCAGGCGTCCGTAGCAAACGATCCAAATCAGTCAATTCCACGGCGTTCTCAAGAATTGGGCATCGCTCAGACCACATTATGGCGTATTTTGCGTAAGGATCTTGGTTTACACCCATACAAGATCAAACTGACTCAAGAATTGAAGCTGATGGATCATTTGAAACGACGTACGTTCTCCGATTAGGTTCTGGAGAAGATGCGCCAAGATAATGAATTTCATCGCAAAATCATCTTCAATGACGAAGCGCATTTTTGGCTCAATGGGTTCGTCAATAAGCAAAATATGCATTATTGGTCGTCCACAAAAAATAACTGTTTGATGCGGTTTACATGCCGGCGGCGGTATTGGGCTATATTTTTTCGTCGACGATAACAATCGTCACGTTACTGTGAATGGTCAGCGTTATCGCGCCATGATCACCGATTATTTTTGGCCCGAATTGGAAGATATGGACTTGGACGACATGTGGTTTCAACAGGATGATGCCACAAGCCACACAGCACACGCTACAATTGATTTATTGAAGAGTAAGTATGGTGAGCGTGTTATCTCAAGACATCGGCCAGTCGAGTGGCCGCCTCGTTCGTGCGATTTAACGCCGCTTGACTATTTGCTGTGGGGCTACGTTAAGTCATTGGTTTATGACAACACGCCGATGACGTTGAAAGAGCTCAGAGCCAACATTGAACGCGAAGTGTGTGGCCGAATCGTTGAAAATTGGGTCCAACGAATCAACCGCTGCAAACGTGCCCGCGGTGGCCATATGAACGGTCTCGAGCACTTCAAGCCGATAATATTTTGAAATATCTCAAATGGTTTGCGTTTTATTTACAAAAAAAAAGTTGTAAAGTCCTTATTGGAAAACCCCGTATATTTAAAAACATTTTTTTTTTCTTATTGCTAAATAATAATTTTGTATTACTCTGCTACCATACAATTGAATTAATAGAATAAATATCTTTAACTCCTGCAGTGACATTTAATTATATTCATTGGCAAAATAAAGTGGCTCTATCTGTTATCTTATGTATCTATCACTAATTCCATGATTATTTTGAATGACCACATATTAAATTATATTAAGAGAATATGAAAAAAGAATCTAAAAATAATAAATTAATTAAATTGTAATTTTGAAAACCTTAACTTGAATATACAGAAATTGTTTTAATTTTCTAACGAAATATCTGCGTTTTTTTTTTATTTTCAGGTAAGATAGCTGACTTGTCAATTCAACAAGTATCTTGGGGTGTAATTGTAAGTTGTTAGTTGAAGATTGCTTGAACCCTTTTTGTATGCTTCAATAGGTAATTTATGCCACACTTTCTATAATGACTTGCCAAGTATCAACATTCGTGTAGACATCATATTTTAGATCGATACATTCTCCTTTGCATGTCAAGTAATCCTCTGTTGAAGAAGAAGGAACTTGTTATGAAGAATATTTATGCATGTATGTATTGGGAACTGCAACGGTTTGCTGTTTCTAAAAATACCAAACAGCTAACAAATCCCTGTTAATACTGAACGACTTTCGAAGGCAATAAAATAGTAGCGCAAAACGAGCTGGCACCTTGTTTTTTCTGCCAATTAAGACCAACTGGCTAACTGGTTCTAATGGGCAAACACCATTTCGCCCGCTCACATGTTAGCTACTTTAAGATTGAAGGGGCTTCGAACCCAAATTGTTAATGTCATCACCATCGCCATCACCATATCCACTGATCGATGTGAACCGAAGAAACTTATAACTGACCCAGTTTTCGTTTCGCTGAGGCAGCTGAAGAAACTCGTTTTGGAGAGTATCTTTTGGTATCGCATCGGATCGCATCACATCACATCGCACAGCAAATGGTGCATTAAGTTCCATTCATGAACGATGTGACCATCGGCATTCGTTAGATACTGAAACTGGTACTGGTACGTACTGTAAATATTGTACCATCACGCAGAAGCATCACCATCAGACCGGTATTGGAAGATCTGTTTGCATTCGGTTATCCACAAATCGCGAGGTTAGATTCCCATTAGCAACCAAATCTTTTCTTTTTGTGTGTCCATTAGGGCTAATAATCTGTGAGTGCTTCAGGAACCGGTCTTTGAAACGACTTTCGAAAAATTAGTACGGGTGCTATAATTTATACTTCTGCACAGGTATGAGTATTCGTATGTCTTCATATCATGGCGAGTATGTTTTTTGTGCCGCTTGCAGCTTGCCGCTCATGGTAGATTTATGAGTTGTATCGTGGGTATCTCTATGAAGTACATAATTTCGCATAGTTAAACGATGAAGGAGGAGAAAAGGTATGGGGGGACAGTAAAAGTCAACGCACGTCATTAGGGGCTAAATGGGAACAAAAATAGGTTGACGGTAAGAATTTTTTTTAACATCTAGGCGCACACTTCGGAACGTGTTACGACGATTAAAGGTGAAAGATCAATGGCCTCTGGGTTATGATTTGTGTAGTTGTTTGATGGTAGTAAACCAAAAAAAAAATTAAATTCATGTCATTTCGGGAAAGAAGTGTGTATCTGTTCGGCTTGGGTGAAGAATTTGACACCTCAACACGAAAAATTTGCTCGTTTGAATCGCCAGTAAGAATGGTGAGTTATCAAGCTAGAGCAGATTTATTGTTTCGACCTAGATCCATGGGAAATATGTGGCCTACAGATGAAAAGATTTTCTGCTAGCTACTCGCCGGTGAAGCAGGTGATCTTATTTCTCCTTTATATTTCCATTGACCAGAAAATTCTAGGAGACTTAAACCAAGGCGATGAATGTAGTTCTGATCACAATTGATCTCTACTTCAAAGTCAGATCTCATTAAGACGAGCTAGTCGGACTTGGTTTAGAGAATCTCTATTGTACTCATTTGATCACTTGAGAAAATCAGTCTTTGCGCTTTGCACTGTACTGTACATCCCTTGGTCGATAAACGGTATCCCCCGCCAAGCACAGAATTGACAGAGGTTAGTGTAAAAGGTTTCAGAAATATCACGCGACTATAAGAAGTTACACGGGGAGAACTGCAGGGTTGTAAAGATTTGCTAGGAAGTTCTCATATTCGACACCCAGTGAGTCCGTTTTGGGAAAAGTACTCCGTTCTCTGCTTGTCTTAGCACAATCTGTATAACATAGCTGCTTCAGATCTCCTTGTAGCATAACCATTGCCAGTATTAAAGTTTGTTGTTTTAGTGCTTCAAGCGTCTTAAATATTGGATGTCCTTACCATGTGTGACATCAAACAGTGGGTAAGTCGGCCAACGAGGCTATGGCGACAGGTTTCGGGATGCTAGCAGTGTGAACGAAAAATATTATGCCAACTGTTTAGACCTATTCAACTATGATTTCTTCCCTCAAGACAGGGCACAGATGTACACGGGCGTAGCCGCTATGACAAAATTAGGCTACGAATCGACATCCGAAGAAGTCATGGATCAGCAGAAGGAGATTTGGCTCCAATGATTAAATCATCGTTCAAAAAATGCCTATTTTTTGGCCCTTACTTGCTTACGTAGGTGGTTCTACAGTGCGGCCCGCAACGATTAGGCCTGTCAAGTTAGTGCGGTCCGCAACTGTTAAGCGTCTCTAGTTAGCGCGGTTCTTAGTTAATTTCCTCCAGTTGCGCGCTGGTCACCTTTAATATGTACGTGCCACATACGGGACTTTCCTGGCCTGAAACCACACTCATATGTTCACACAATATGATAGATAAGATCTTGTAAGCAATGTTAAGGAGACTTACATATATTTAGCTCTATAGTCGGCTCAGTTGAAAGAGTCTCCTTTTTTGAGGATCGATCAAACGATGCTGAGATTCCATCCATCAGCCCTATATTCCTTTGACCAGATTTTAGAAATTAGTTGCTGTATACTCTTCATAGCTTCGAAATCCTTAATTTAGATATTGATGTCCTTTCTTCTTTTGGTTAGGTGGACGGAAGTTTTGGATATTCGCGTCTAAGTTGAATGGTTTGTTCTGCCTGATGGCGTGATATTAGGCTTTCCATATTCTCACCTCTGACTTTGACTCTACTTCAAGCTACTTTGTTCGTAGATCCGACGAGAGGCTCTCACCCTACGTTGCAGCGCCATTTTCTGAGCTTTGCTTTGCTCATCCCATCGGATCGCACATGTCGGTTATATCTGTATGATAGCAGTCAACGGCCTCTGCTAATTGCTCACCTGCACCTGGCCGGTTAAGAGTCCGAATACTCCACCTTCAGATCAGAAAATCTTTGTCGTATATACTCGTAGTGAGTCCGAGTCTATTAGCTGGTTTGTAATTCTTTTTGTTTATCTCTTCCGTATAGATTCGTAGGCCCTATGAAGGCGTAGCATTAGATATGCTACTAGTCGACCATGCACTTGCAACTTTAACCTGCATGAGTAAGGATGTTTTCGACCACATTTTCTGGGCTGATTACGCCGATACTGATTTCCAGTCGTTGAGCTTACCACCTCTTGCAATCGAACAAAATGTGGTTTGCATCGTCTACTCGAGAGTCTCCATACTGGCGGGCTGGAGTGTTTGCTTTACCGCTCTTGTGAAGATAGGCGGAGTAATATCCGTGTCCGGTGAGAAACTGGGTTCATTCCATTATCCACATCCTAGATCAGCTTCGCAGTTCATCGTCCTCTGATTTCTGGTTTCCAAAGCTCTTAGCACTCGTAGAGCTCCGCGTCTCTGTACGGCTGCCATTTGCTTCCTGTACTTTTCTTATCGGAGTGTGTGTGCCCAGATATCACAGCCATATATTGTAGAAGAATGGTGTGTATGATTGACACTAGTAGCCTTCGTTTACTGAATGTAGGACACCCTTCGTTTGTTATCAGTCGGCTTAGTGACATTGCGACCTTCGACGCTCGTTTCGATACGGACTTTATCTGTTGCCAGAAGATGAGTTTCGTATTGAAGCTCCGTTTGTAGAGTGGCCCTTTCTGAAACCATACTGTCTTTTGGACAGGTCACCTAATCTTGCATCTGTGAGCCGTGGTTTCACCATCTTTCATACTGTTTCACTGCAGTGTCCATTATGCAAAGTGGTCTGTACGCAGATGGAGAATCCGGGTCTTCTTTGCGTTTGCTGATCAGCGCTAAGATGACTGCGAAAGACCTCTTCTTCAAGGCAGCTGTTGTACATGTTCAGCAGTAGCTGTAGATATGTTTGGGCAATCGCTTTCAGCACTTCCGCTGGTATTCCATCCGGTCCGCGGACTTTTTGGTTTTGTAAGTTTCTTCGGTGAAAGCTGGAATCTTCTGTCGTTGGGCCGGAGTCGTGTAGGGGGCCTGACAGGGTGAGTTGGGAAAAGTGGGTCTACTATGCGCTGCATCTCTTCTTAACTTAGGACAGGGCTGGCCGAATGAGCTCCTATCTTATAGCCTAGTCCCGAGCGGTCACTATTGAGGTCTAGGCAAATATTCTGGCACTTCTGTTTTTTTGCTCGTATTGATGGCCCTCTTAATCTCGGATCTTTTGGTTCTAAATTTTGATATAATATCTTTCGTAGGCTTAGCGTGTGTTTTCCTTCCCCTGGTGACTGTGCATCTCAGCTGCAGGCATCTTCTCTGCTATAAATAGCTCGGCTATCTCCTCCGTCCACCGGTACACTGGGGCCCTGTTTCTGTTGAAGCTATTCACTCGGGGCATCGAAACAACACACTCAAGCCCTATGAGCTACACCCGAAGTTCGCTTTTGTTTTGGTAGCATCTTTTCCTTCTTCGATCACAGACGTGAAGAGCAATTTGTTGAGTATATTAATGGGTCTCGGGGCCGCTCGTAGATCGAAGATTATGTACTCAAGGTCGTCGATTCCGTCGCGAAGGTGACGTCCGGAATGGTTCCTTCGTATCCAAGTCTCCTGAATATGAGTGATTTTCCTAAGTTTACTACATTCAGACCTCGAGTATATTTGCCTTCCTCGAGAGTCTGTGGATGGCAACCCCCACTCCTGGACTGTGGCATAGAAATCTCCGATGACTAAGATCTTCCCTTCGATTTCAGCGATGAAGTCCACCAAGTGTTCCAGTTTTTGCCGGAACTGGTATATCCTTTCGTTTGACGTGAGGTATGTAGATGCTTACCACCGTAAGTCCATGGCTTTTCATCCAAACTTATGTGCCTTGGCTTTTGATGGGAAACTTCCTTGCGTCTGGAATCTAGATAGCAGCTATTCGTAATGAGTCGGCAATCCCGTTTGGCCCTTCCTATTTCGTGTATTATTCGCTGATGATGACCAGAACTGCTAGCAATTCACTTCTGTGTCAGCCGTTCGACTACTGAGGTGTATTCTGGTCATCGGAAGCTGACTTTTCAAATGCTTAGCTGAGCCTGACATATGATCCATCGCTGATGGTGGAGTTCTTACGTCCGCACATAGGCATTACTTCGCTACAAAAGAAGAATCTAAAATACCGCTAGACCTCCACGCTCCTTCGGATTCGACATTGAACCCATCCAATTCCTTCTTCTCCTTCTCCTTCTTTAGCTTACTCCAGTGTAGTTAGTTCGTCCAAGTCTCTAATCTCGAGTGAAGTTTTCGGTTCATCGCAGCGGGCCATCATCCTTTCCCCAAGAATTTCTTTTAGAGAAACACCAAAACCCTGTTTGCTCTCGGAGCTCTCGGAGTATATCCCCAGATTTCGTTTTTCGTACTATTTTAACAGCAGTTTCTTTGTTGTCGGGGTTCACCTTACTCCGGATCTCCCTCAGGATATCGGCATATTTTTCTCTTCCTTTGGGTGTTGAAAGGATCGCTTCTGGTCGGGATTTCTGTTGTCTCTTCTTTCTTTTTGTCTTCTCCTTTGTACTTCCTTTAAGTTTCCTTCGGCCTCGTTCTTTTTGCATCGGTTTAGGTGTTTTTAACATTTTGGGCGATCATTGTTTGTTGCAGGAGATTCCTTTTCATACCAGCCTTTCTGGTCTTCCTTGTTTTTTTGTCTGCTTTCTTCACTAGAGGGCTGGATGGCGGCTGCCTGGAGCTGGTTTCTCAGCAATGGCATTGATTGAGACTGTATCCTCACTTGGATTACCACTCTCGCCTGTTGTTCTGTTGAAATCCGATGGCGGTGGATGTGCACTTCGATTAAGAAACTTAAGGATCGATTTCATTTGGTCAAGTGATTCTTCGAGTGCCGCAATGCCATTTTTGGTTGAAGCAAGATCCATTTATAGATTTGACATTATATCTCCTCATTTGAGAAAATCCTGCGGCTTATTTTCTTCTGCAACTGGTGAGCTCCAATTTGTTGTAGGTGTCTTCTCGTGTCTTGAAGATGGGGAAGATACAGCGAGCTGCTGCCAGTTTCGGTGATTTCGCTGCTGGTTATGGCGTACTCTGCAGTCTTAAAACTTTCCTGGAAGGGTCACTTCTCGGTTCACTTTCTTTTCCTGTGAGAAAAGTGTTACGTTTCCAGGGCTACGTTGATTAATTCCTTATTGCGGTCATAGGAGGGTGACGTCTGGGGTACTGGGGATCCGATTATCTGCACCGTTACAAAATAACTCCTCGTTGCCTCTTCCATGGTTTGGTTTTAGTTCTGTGTTCGATTACATAGACTCTTCCTCCTCTTTTAACACAAGTGGGCTCCAGGCTTAACACCGGCGAAGCGAAGATGAACTCATTGATGTTGTGGAATTCGCTCAATGCAGCTCGGTAAGGTAACCCCTATATTAAATTTGCCCTCACACAAAATACTTAATCCCAGAGATTGCTTTCCTTTCTCAGATGAACAAAATCAAATGTCTTCGACTTGTAATGGCAACTTCACATCCAAGTTTGTGACTACTAACTTATGTGAAGCATTCCCAAACATTCCCTCCTCTCGACGTGGTCTGGTCCAACTGGGTCTATTTCTAAAATCTGCTGCAGTTCTAACACTTGAATTTGATAAAACCTCAAACAATATGCTTCGACACTTTACGATTATAATACTCAGAAACCACAGCTGGAGCTGCTAGTATCTTGAAATCATCTCACGATACCTTGGAATGGAATTATGCACATCAAAATGTACAATTTGTCTCCAGATACAATTGAAATGCATTCCAAGCATACATACAAAAGCCGACGAAGGGCGGAAACTCCACAATAGTTGACCATCTGGCAATGGCAAACATTTAGATGCGGATTACAGAGTTGACCTCAGAAATAATTTATCCCAAAGATACAAATTTCTGCCTATACATTTGTGGTACAAATGTAGTAGAGCAAATATTCTGATTTTTGGTTACTGCTTCGGATAGGCTAGTTTGTTTCTGGTTTAACGCTACTAATTTTCGAAAATTCATTTACAAGCTAGTGGTAGAGGGTGGTTCTGTTCTTATAATTTAGGATTTGGGACACCGCCTTCAGATGGTGAATGATGGTTACTGCAGAGTGTTCTAAACAATTTGGAAATTTTGAAATTTTCATACTTCGAATGCGGAGCGATTAGCAGCACAAGATAACTACAATACATAAATTGCTGCATGTTGTCCTCTCATTTTGGCAAAATTTCCAATGCACTCTGCTACGAGTGTCCTCCCAACTGGTGGATGGGAAGTAAAAGACATTTCTTTCATGACAATCAAATTTGGGGTATGTAGGTATTTTTTTGTAATCAATTTGGGTGGAGAGTTTTAGCTCAAATGGTTATCTTAAACTCTAAGGAGGAATGTGAATTTATTGTTCTTTTAGGATTTCTACGAGCCATTTATCATTCAACTGCAACTGACTTTGGTACGTGTCTGGTGGGCAGGGATAGCAACAAAAATTTCGAGTAGTTTTCTATAGTGCCTCCTTCCCTATCTACAGCTTCCAAGGAATTCGTTTCAATTGAGGTATTGTCTCTTGGTATTTTGACTGTAGGACAGTGTAAGACACAGTAACAGAACTCCTATAAATTTGCAGGAAAAATGAAACCTTTGATTTTGTTTTACATCTGAATGCATACCAATTGCTCATATCTGTTAGGAGCAGGCACATTCAGTATGACTTTAAGTTTGATAAATTGAGGAACACACCTGGTCCGGCGAGAACTCAAAAGCCTTGGAGTGTTAATTTGTACTGTTCTTTCTCTAAAAAAAAGTAAGTCGCCATCAGATACGGGCTGTAGTTATTTTTCTATTACGATACACACATCATCCAAATGTAGCTATTCAACTCATTCAAGACGTTTTAAGAGCTAAACACTAAAAATCTTACAAAGCGACAAAAGTCTTCACAACTGACATTCGAGTTTGACTCTACTGGCACCTTGACCAATAAAACGGCCACTATAACCATCGGTGCTGTTTTGCCTTCATTTATGACCCCAGATGGACCCTTGCAAACACACAAGTTCGACGTACTACACTTTTCACTTTCCTTTAAATTTTGATGTGAGCTAAGGATCCAAGCATTCGATCCATAGTCAACTGCTTCCAGTTTTATGTGCCGAATTGTTTGAGGTCCGTTTACAACTTTGGGCAACATCTTAAGCGTGGTATTCCTTTGTTGCGTCTTCCTTCTGGGTTGGCGGAAGAAATATTGGTGGCTATGCACTCTATATGTGATCTAACCATTTCAAGCTGTGCAAACGTACTTTTTTTGACTAGATTGGCTAGTGACCATGTGAAACACTCTTGTCCATCTTAATAAGAATCAGGATTTGGACGATAAAGGCCTAATACAAGGACATCTAGGTACTACCCGTTTGGTTCCTTAACCCAAAGAAGCATCGAATGGGAAGAGTAATTGCTATGACATCAAAGTTACCTACGGGACCTAAATAAGTGAAATCTTTTACAATTTCTAAGTTGTAGCTGTCGATGGTGAAATTTTGTGCAAGACCTCGATGTTGTAGGTATACACAGCATATATTTAGCGACATTTGAGGACTGCAATTACTCCACTGATAGCTCGTTGTAGTTTCAATGCTGTCAGCACTGAATTGAATATTATAAAAGCACAGCTATACTATTCAAAAAGCTTGTGCTACTCTTACTGGCTTAGGAGTTTCTTACAATGTATGCATTCTCTATCGCCATTTTTCGTAGTCGGACAGGTTTTGCAGGAATACCGAAGCTAGACATATGCAGCCCTGTATAGGTCGTCCTATTTACTTTTCCATAGCTGGCCTTAGAATCGATGAGGAAGTGCTGGGCTATTCTATAATCCTTTGCATGTGAAAATTTGGTCGTTGGTTAACAAAAGGCCTCAATAATTCAGATATTATTGCGAAAACTTAACTTGACAGGCTACCAACCCGGAAAGTTATACTACCTGAGACACGGTAACCTTCCAGTGCTTTTACATCAGTGATGGCTTGATCCTTATAGCGGAGGTTTTATGTATAATTTGAATACCCTCTTTGCTGGAGCATCATTGTCCATCCGCTCAGTCTGGCCGAGTTAGTGCAGACGATGTGTTGTGGCTTTCTGGGCAACATCCACATCTTGTTAAAACCCGTAGACTTCGCAGTTATATATTCTTTTACATTCAACCACCTTGTGTTCAATATCTGCTTAGTTTTTCTGCTTATTGTCCAGCATTTGCCTCCATATAGGACTGTCAGGATCAATGCTTTATACATATAATAGAGCATGAATTTCGTCTTACCAGTTAAGAGTTTTGATACCATTTGTTTCGTCAAACTGAAGTAGTACCTAGCTTAAGTCTTAGTTTTGTCCTCATTCATTTTGAAGGCAACCCAATTGTATATGACGGTGCGCCTGGAAGCAACCAATGAAGTCGATGTCGTCTGTGTGTTTCAATACCTGGATAAATAGTATCTGTGAAGAATTTGTTCCAGCATGGCTGTGCATCTCCTCGCCGAAATCCGGTACACACTTGGAGGATTTCGGAGGAACTGTTTCCAAACTGAACATTGCACCTAATGTTTTCCAGCGTCATGCGTTACACCGGGATCCAGAATTCTTCAATTTCCCTCTAGAGCTCAAAATAATAGAAAGGGGTTGTAAATTTATAAGTTTCAGTCGGTCAGTGTAAGGTGGTAAGTTTTGGTTATCATCCCAGGGAAGACCACGTAAAGCAAACCGAAATAACCTGCGTTGAACAGCTTTTATCCGGAGGATGTGAATTCTGTAGTAGGGTGACTAAACTTGGCTGGCATATTCAAGAAGAGGCCTAACAAAGGTTTGTAAAGAGATTTGGTAACATAAGGATTGGAAAAATCCTCAGACCAGCGCTTGATAAAGCCAAGGGCAGAGTTTTTATATTTTTTTTTATATCGAATATCGATTGTCCTTCCTTACTTAAAATTATTTCTTTTAACATCAATCCCCGCAATCTTAGGTCTGTGCCACTTTTCCGGCTCAATCCTCACAGAACGAATTACGGACACCTGGAGCCAATGTCTAGGATGCTTCGCGAAGTTAACGATATTCTGCCTCTCTTCGACTACCATCTCAGCAAACTCTCCCTCAAGAACATACTTATTTCCACCTATGCCTCACGTCCTAACTTTCTTTAACCGCTCCCACCCTTTAGTTTTTAAGTGAAAATGTTAGTTTTAAGTATGTATTTGCTTGCAATAAGCTTAATAAATCTGTCCGGGGTTGACCCGGGCCGCAAAATTCAAATCAAATCTGAATAACAAAACTCGCGATAGCGACTGTCTCTCATCGGTAAGGACGGCGGAGACCGCAAATACCCTTTCCATTGATAGATAGAATTTACTTGATTGAGTTGAGGTTTATCTCATTGTGCTGCCTTATATGCTCACAAACCAGTGAGTCTAAGGTTCTTGCTACTGCAGAACATTCAACGATGAATGGCTGAACTTTGTTTGCGGTAAAAAGGTTTACCAAGGTGGTAGATCCTGCGGGACTACACTTTGAAATATTGTAAATGAAAGCATCTTGCCTTCATTGCTATGTTATGTGGGATATGGTTAGCCCTTCTGCTTTTGTACAAACAACCAAAATGCCGTTATCATTAAACTATTCATTGGATGATGGCTGGCGACTTTATATTCTATAGCTCTAGACAGTGCTATTAGCTTTCTGAGGATGTGAGTTCATATTGACACATATGTTACTCTCACTTTCACGAGTCTGAAAAAGAACGATTTGCCTTGGCTGGTTACTACAATAGTTTTCCCAAGTTCCAAGCTCATTTCATACAATATGATGGGCTGAACCTTCAAAGCTATTTTCTATTTACAAACAAATCACCTTTGATTTTTCATTGTTGTCCTATGAAAAAGATTCCTAAAAGAACCGTATGGCAATACGAGAAAGCCAATTCATTAGGTTTCCTCGATAACGACGTGGATGCCGCTGCTGATATGATCACAAACACAACACTATTCTCTTTGGAATGAGATTCTTCATCCCTCATCGAATGAAGTGTATCAAACCGAAAGAAAGTCGTGTTGCGACTCGAGCTGTAAGATGCTGGGTTAGGGAAATATTTGTTGGGTCCTACACGACAGAGGAAAACGAAAAAAAGTTCAAACGAGCCAAAACATCAGAAATTCTGCCATAAAGGCGGATATGCTCAACGCTCATTTATAATGACATTCCAGTTGTCAACTCCACATTTTGCGGCCAGCTCAATACTATACCGCTTACACTTGAGTGCGACGAATCTTCAATGGACGAATCCACTTTCGCACTCATACTCGTATAGTAGCAAAAGTACTTAAAGATCTTAATATTCACAAACTCGCTGGTCTAGCCGGCATATCTTCACTTCTTCTGGAGAGGTGTTATTCTGAGCTGTCCAAACCACTGCGTAAGCTTTTTCTTCAATCCTAGTCTTCAGCACTCTTTCCAAGCAAATTGAAAACAGCATTTGTCAAGCCTGACCCTAAAACAAGGCGAATCTTCTTCTCTATCTTCTTACTGACTCATTGGACTTGCGTCTCTTCTTTCCAAGATTGCAGCAATGCCGAAAAGCCTTCAGCTCGTGAAATATTTCGAAACACGAAAACTTCTCAATGAAGTAAAGTTTTCGTAGCAATAGGTCCACTAGTGATTTTCTGGCATGTCTCACTGAAAAGTGGAACCAAAGCATACATCAATCTGGCGAAATCAAAATATTTGCACTTGACCCTTCTAAGGAATTGAAGAGTTGTTGTCTGTCTGTTGTTGTTAAGGCGAAATTTTAATACCCATCTATTTCCATGAATGGCACTTTCATCTCTGAAACCGATATCTTTCCATTTCGATATGTGTGTCAATAACAACCCACGTTTGAATGACCACACATTTGATATCGTCACAAATGCTGCGAAATGTCTAGGTTTCTTCAAGCGATGTAAGAATAATTTCACCCCCTCTGATCTGACCTCAAAAAAAAAGACATTCATCCACCAACAATTTGTATACAAAGGCCACATCTAGTCAGGTGCTTCTAAAACATCTCTGCACGTTCTAGATAGTATTCAAAACCACGCGATAAAAGGTGAAGCTAATATTGCGCAAAAAATGAACACGCTTGAACACCGACGTAAAGTCTCCTGCCTTACCTTATTCTATCGCTGTTTTCACGACCAGTACTCCACTGAAATTTCCAATAGCATTCCTCCCCTTTAAACCTTCAAAAGTAACACCTGTCTCGCTAGGGATGCGCCCACGTTCGCACATAGTCTGAAATATCGTGATTCATAACTAAGCCGTACAACTCACCTATAGAATGCCCTGCCGAACTCTTTGTTTCCTAGTCATTACCTAGTCATTATAATTGTCAAACACTTGAGACCCATGTACATCGATATCCCTCTTTTATTCAGCCCTAAGTTTCCTTTGCTAGCGCTGTTTAAGGGTACGCAAAATCCCTTCAGCGCGCGCCGATTCTGTAAATATGTAGCTCTCCTGGCACTCAAAACTGAACTCTATAAGAAAGCAAAAAAGTAGGTTCTACACGGATAGTTCCAAAAGAGAGATGTGACCTTGTCACCTTTGTAGAGGACTACACTTCAGACTAAACACACCTTTTGTAAACATTCGTCGTAAACACTGTGAAGAATAGATGGAAAGAGCGACTTTTCGTCAGTAACATCAGTCAAGCTACTCGTGCGTCTTAGACTTTGGTAAGTTTGTTGAAATATGCAGTTTAAAAGGCGAAATTCTTGTTATTTCATTACTGGACAGGTGTCTGGGTAGACCCTTTTAGGACATTGGTGATTGGGTTTGTTCACAAGCTCGACTATAGGTAGTAGATCAAATAAAATTCAATTGCGTTCTTGATGTCTTTCAAAAGAAAAGACTGCGGAGTGCTCTTGGTCTGAGCACCTCAAGTGCTCAGTGCTAATGTCTCCTGCGAGGCTTATTTTAAGGATGAGTACAGCAAAATTGTACAATGCTGCTCTGATACTCTCTATGACTGTTGCTGGCATAAATCATAGGTCTGCTCTATGGCTGACTAAAGAAGAACCTTACACGTCTCCAACCTATAAGGGCTCGAGTGGAAAGCCATAAATTAGGTTGTCTATGCCAACACATAGTCATTAGACTCAACAGACGAATACCTATTCTCTCTCGGGGTGTTGCCATTTTCGATATGGATCCGACAGAGACAGAGACGGAGTTAATCACTGCGCCACACTATCCACAAAGCTTACAAAGGATTACCTATGATCTAGAAAGAGCTCTGTGAAAACAAATATGATTTGAAGACTTAAGGTTGTGCCATTCACACTGCAAACATCGTTGCCTTAAGGCTGTTACGTAAGCTGGAAATATTAAATTCGGTATCCTTGGCAGATTAAAAAAAAAAAAATAAATCTTTTTTCAAGCATCCGGATAATTAAGAATTTTCCTGCACCGCTATTGTGAAGAGAAAAAAATAACGAAAATGAAAAGGTCCTTTTTTCTCACCCAAGGGTTTGTTAAATTTTTCTGCCAAATTATGATAGTCCTGATTCATTGTGTTTGCACATTTACGAGTACTGCGGTTGGTTTTTAACAATTCATCCCCGTATCCGCCCCCCGTGTTGGGGTAGACGAATCAAATCGCATGCCATTCCAAAGGACTACGGCAGCAACGAGGTAGTTGAAAAGGTTGGATTCAAATTCTTCGGTTTGTTATTTGTGGTAGCGTGACCTCTCCATTGTTTTACAGCTACTGTTCATGGTTCATGGAAAATTTTATTATTGTCCTCCCACAAGTTGGCATTTTGTTCCTGGTATGTGCACGACGAAAGAGAGTAGAAGAAGAAAATTTTGTAAACTGTGCTATATGTACCACGTTTCTGGTACAAAAGTCATTTAGGTTTAGTATCGGTGTGCCTTGGAGCATTCTTGTGTCTGGTACGCGCGCTTGAAGTTAATGCGTTCCGAAGTGGTTTTTATGCTCGAGCTAGTGTTAGAATTCCAAAAAAAACAAATGGGCATCAGACACAATAATGCAAGATTCCACCTTTTTTTACAAAAGATACAATTTGATACCGAGTGTGGTATTTTTTTTTTGTCTATCAAACTGGGAACGGTATTAACTCCTGGACTTTTGAGTATGCTTATTGCAAGGACCGAGTTTTCTTGCAACATACATAAGCAATGAACATAGCAGGTTTAAGGAATGTGAAAAAAGTAAAGAAGAAACCCAAACAAGTTACCCGCACACCAGTCCTTGTGATGGTATGATTATACTTAGGGGAGAAACTGTAAAGTTAATGGACGAAAACCGAGAGAGGGTTAAGGATAGACCACAATGAAAGAGCTAAAATGATAATGACAAGCTAAGTAATTTGTGCAACCATACGGAAAATCGATTCATATTGCGAAATGAGAGAACTTTCAATGGCAAAATGCAGACCCGGGGCTGGTGAAAAGAGGGAGAAAACTTATCGATTTCTCCAAAGAGGATGAAATAACCGGACATGATTAAAAGTTTTTAAGTAATCATTTTATAAAAGCTCTTAAGGAGTCTGTATTATTAATTTGTTTATTTTCATGGAGTTGCAGATAGTACGAGTTAAAATTTCCATTTACTCACGTTTCGGAATCCATGGAGCTGGAAGATGCTTTGATTATTGTTCAATATTGTTCTGTAACACAAGATTAACTTACCAATCTTAGAGTTGTTCTTAGGGCCAACTCTGAGAAAATAAGTATTTCCAAATCTTGGAAGAAACAAGAACTGCGATTCAGGATAGCTCTTCTGACGTTTCATGGGGAAGATACTTTGCAATGTACTCGTTGCTTCATTGGATGGTCAACAACCAATTTTTTTGTGTGTAACGCTTTTAACTATAATTGGAAACTGTATGACATCTTGCTAGGAGTTCTTCTGCTTTAGTGAAGTTCAGCTCATCCCATAGATATTAATTCCCTTTCCACCATTCTATGTCTTTACTTACTTATTTACTTAAGGTGGCGCGACAGTACGGATTGGACCGGGGCCTCGACCAACAAGTGTTTCAAGCCAGCTCGATCTTTACCCGGGTGCCTCCAGTTTCGCACGCTAAGTTGGCTATTGTTGAAATTCATAAACTTTCCGGACCGGAGGCATCTCAGTCGTTAGACATTCACTCTTCTGGCTAAGTCTATGTCACTGTACAGCCCGTGCAGCTCGTCGTTGTATCTCCTCCTCTACTCACCATCTATGCAGATGGGACCGAAAATCACCCACAGAATTATTCTCTCAAAATAGCCAAGAGCATGCGCATCTGTTTTTAATAAAGGACGGTGATTTTTAGGGTCTTATACGAGTATACGCTCACTTTTGTTGTTCGAGAGAGGGTTTTGCTAGTCGATTGCCTTCTTAGCCCAAGGAAGCAGCGTCTCAATGCTGGTGTTGTTATCTGAACTGAATTAATAGCGGAGCCTAGGTAGACAAAGTCCTTAACTATCTGTCGAGAGTGACGTTCTGTCCGAGATGTCGGTGTTGCGTTTCTGATTGACAGCATATATTGTGCCCTCTTTGACAGTTAAATCCATCTTCTTTGCTTCCGCCTCAATACTCAATACTATTGACATCACACTGCTTTCTTCCGATTATGTCAATATTATCGGCGTATCCGGCGTATCATTGGACAGACTTTTGAAAAGTTGTGCCTCTTTTGCACTAGTCTTTCAAAAATGATACTGAAGAAATCGCATGACAGCGCATCGCCTTATCTAAATCCTTTTCTGACTTCAAAGGTCTCGGTGAGTTCATTACCGACCTTGATGGAGCAGTGTGTATTTTCCATCATCATCCTGCACAAGCGGACGAGTTTGGCAAGGATATCAAAACAAGACACTGCTCTGTATGGCTTGTCTCTATAGATGCTGCCATACGCGGTCGATGAGTAGGTATTGTATATTGATTTGGGTTTCTTCCAAGATCTTCCGTAACGTGAATATTTGGTCGATGGTGAACTTTTCCGGCCTGAAGCCACATTGTTATGAACCAATCAGGCTATTGACGAACGGCAATACGAACAATATGGCAGATCGTCCAGGTTGAAAGGTTCATGCTGCCTGACAGCGCTATTTGGTTCGTCATCGCTGTTAAACAGTCTACAGCAATGCTCTTTATGCTCTTCAATAGGATTCGTCTCTACAGACTTCGGTTCGTGGTTTGTATCCGTCACATGCTTTTTTCACCTTTGTGATGCTGGAGTAGCATCTCTCAATTTCCTCGACCGCGCGCTTATCACGATCTTTATTTCATGAGGTGTTGGTCTTTCCTCTTCTGCTCGTAGAGCTCATCAGCAGCTCTAGTTCTTCAATGGAGCTTCGCTTTGTATATCTCTTGCTTAGCTGCATGTGCTTGCTGGCACTCGTCATCAAAGCAGAAATTCAATTGTGGTGTCCTTGTGAAAACCAGCATATCAGAGGTAGCATTTCTGATGGCTTTTTGGCAATGTTGCCACTGGTCTTTGATACTTGCTGCTGGTCGCATAAAACCTCTTAAGAGATTAGGGTTAGGAGATCCATTACAAACGGTAATGGTCCGAGTCAATGTTGAACTCTCGGAACCTTCAGGCATCCACAATACTGGAGGAGTGCCTTGCGTGAATCGCAATGTGGTCAATCTGGTTGAAGGTTAATTGATCAGGAGTCCTTCTGAATGGATATCAGGATGCGAGAACCGCGTGCTAGATACGACAATGTTTCGCCTCACAACAAAAGTCAGTTAGCCTAAATCTGTTATCGGAGGTAGTGTCGTGCAGGCTATACCTTCCAAAAGTACTACCAAAGATGCCATCTCTTCCTAGCTCTGCATTAAAATCGACGAGGATAATCTTAATGTCATAACTAGAGCACTGCTAGTAGGTCTTGTCCAAGAGTTCGTAGAAGCCACCTTTGGTGTCGTCGTCTTTCTCCACTGTGCGCCCCCATATGCGCGCATATAAGGCTTATGTTGGAAAATTCAGGCTTAATACCGATTGTTACGAAGGGCTCATTCACATGCCAGAAACTCAAGACTTCTTGCCTAAGTCTGTCACTAACAACGATTCCTAATATTAAAAAGGTCTCCGAACTGCATTGTGAGACCGGTTGACGCTTGCCTGGTTGAGACTCTTATCTTTGCCAAGAGTGTAGGGAGTTGATTATTTAAGGAAGATCATAAAAGAAAGTATATTTAGGTCTACGATAACACGCTAAATGGAAATGTGTTATGAGCAGTCTACATCGCAATGTCCAGGTATATATGTAAAGTAAACGAACTATGCGAATGCAGTAGCGGTCTACCACAAGGTTGGGCCCTAGACCCTATTTTTCTTAGCATTCAGAACTTGGCCATCGCACTGTTTTTAATCGTACTTCTTACTCGTTTTTTTTTTCTCGATTAGTAAACGCTTCAGTGATAAAATGGCAACAGTACCAGTACCCGGTACTGGTCAATACCAGTACCAAGCACCTACAGTCAGATGTGAACGTAGGCCTGACATTCACAGAGTTAGTGCCTCGCGGTGTCGTCATCATCGTCATAGCAAGTGTCGGAGGATTTGTTATCATACTTATATGTCCACTACATTTAAGTACTTAGCAATAGCGTAGTGCCAGTCACGACGTGAATAAGGGACCTATAGTCCTTTAACTAAGTAACCCTAAAGGAATTCCTACAGAGGTTCGAGTTCAGGGAAACTATCACTAGGCCTTTGCTAGCAAGTTCATTGTTTATGAGTTGGGACTTAAAAAAGACTCAGTGAATTCAGCCTGATTGGAAGACAAACGCAAGCTTACCCTATGAAGAGTTTGCCATGGTTTCAATATCAAGAGCAGAGGGATTTATCAGTGCACCTGGCAGAGGCCTCAGTGATATATTTAAGTACGTTAAAGCTCATCCGACCAAACCAAATCATCGCACACGATATAATTGGTCGTATCATAGCCGATCCATAGGTCTTTCTCCGGTAGCAGATCTTGTCAAAAACTTGTATATACTTTCAGATAGCCGACAACGCTTTGGAAGTTTTCGATGTGACATGTTGAGGCCAAAAAACGTTTCGTATCCGGTATGATAACCATGTACTTAGCTTCGATTTTTGTCATCACGTTTGGGGGTTTTGGAAGCCTGAGTACACTGTCATACATAATATTCCATAGTAAAGGCCCTAGGATAGATCCTTGTGGCATACCTGCTGTAACGTTGTAGTGTTTGATATCTCGTCGGTATCATAGCTTAGCTAGATATAATTTTGAGGATGTAGTTTGGTGCGTCTATTCTAGCAAAGGTCCAGTTTGCCGAATTGAAACCATTTCTGGTGCCTAATGTAACCACTGTACAGTAGGTACTCCTTTGTTCCGAATCGGTATCGGTGTAACAATCACTCTAAGTCTTTTGACCTTTTTAAGAGCCTGTTTTTGATATCCTTAATGGTCCTCCTCGCTTACTTGAAGATAATCAGGTTCTTATAAAAATCAAGACTTCCCCTTGAACGTTAGGCCTTTCGTTTCGTTTTCAGACGAACTTTGGACCAGTCATTTTGAAGTGGTTTCGGCGTTTCTTCTTTGTCACTTTGTGTATAGTCTTCGCTGATCTACCATTTTATGTGGCCACCTTTCGGAAAGTATTTTTCGTGCCCTCGTTAACTAGAACTATGTCCAGTGTTGCGAATGTCTTGAGTAGATCTGGTCCTCTTGCATCGGTCGTACTGCTGTTGTATTCTGTGGCCTTGAAATCTCCCTCTATTACTACCGGGTTTTTTCCTCTTGCATTCATTACAAGATCATTGAGTAACTTTTTATATTGTTCCCAGGACAGGCTCGGCGGAGGGTAGTAACTGTAGGAATGCAGCGTATCGACTATTCGAGATCCTTGCAAATCTGATTAAACGTGAAGCTGGAAAACTCGTGGTGCAATACATGTGTAGTTCAGAATTTCCTTAAAGTTGTCAACAGCCGATCTTTATTTTGTTAGAGCGTCTAGTTTTTGCTCATTCGGTTAAGTACAGTCTGTTATCGACTTAAGTAGTACTAACCCGTTACTAGGATACAGTTAATGCTCTCTAAATTGGCGATATGAGCTGGTCTTTGCTCACGACTGATGTCAGCCTCTGAGGCCAGAGTCATTTCACTGCACTCCTTGAAAACTGATTAAAAAATTGAATACCACCACAGCCCGGAACAGGGATGTTAATTTCGATGAATGAAAAGTATTCCGTAATCGAAAATCGATAATCGATTGTTTTGTACGTTTTTTTCGAATGCAATTCTCCAATCGGTAGTTTGAACTTTTCCACTTTGATTTCCCTTTTTTCGTAGATGGAAAGGAAAAATCCAACAAAACAAAACTGTACAACTCTATCACATGCAATTAATTATTTTGCAATGCATAAATTTCGCTAGAGTCCCGTTTGTGTTTTATATTCACAGATCCATGTCGTAGGCCATTGTTATGGCAACAATGTTGCTACGGGATCACCGTTTGTCCAAATGGATACACAAAAATGCAATCCATTCATACAAAGGCACTTTTTATTTTTAATTTATGAGATACTCCAACCGTTGTATGGATTTCGAATCAATTGTGTCGTTGTTGCTGCACCAAACACGGCCGTTCACCCCCGGCTAAACCCTCCTTCGCTCACTGGACAAAACTAAAACTCCTCGTTCTCCAATTTGCATGAATCAATTGTTATATATATTGTTCGACTGGGCAAGTACCGATACCCGCATCTGTATCTGCAACTGCGGTACATGAGTGTCGGTGATGTTTTGCATGAAATCTCTGGTCGCTTTAGATACCGTGGCGGTTACCAAACGCATCGTGTGCTATTTTTTTCCGTTCCATTGATTGAGTTCTAACTTTGGAGAAAGGCAAGAGATATTGCCTGAGGTCTCTGGATATGGATCTATCAAGCTGCTGGTTGTTTTGCTTTTACTCGGCTTTGGACTGTGCTCTTCGATTTTAGTGCTTTCGAAGCGTGAAAATACAAAAATCGCCATCAAAGCAAACCATTCGGTTGGATAAAGGTCCACTGCTTAAATTGAATGGAAAGATTCAGAGCTAAAGTCCGAAAAAACTATGAAGTGTGAACATTTTGAGCATTTCTACAGGTCTCAGATTGAAGTGGGCAAGGTTGGGATAGTTCGCAAATGAAGCACTTTGGGGTAATAACGATTTGTTAGTGAGGTGGTGAAGTATTTTCACAAAAACTAAAGTGCTAAGTGGACAAATTTTCGTTTTTAGTTTTTTTCTTGAGCATGAAAGAAAAGGCCACCCAGGTGAATGGTGATCAGGTCATGGAAAAAGAGCTAGCCATGCAGATAAATTGGCTAGAGAATGTCCTCAGCACTTCAGATTTGTTAGCGCAGAGATTTTTTATAGTTGTATGTAGTCGGAATGTGTATACATATGCTCAGATAAATGGCGCAGGAAACAATTTGAATGTGGAAATAAGCAGACCAAATTACGCTTTGCTGAGAATCATGTTGCCAACACCATCAACTTCACCTAGGGATACTCGTATCATAGGCAGCTGATGTCATGTTGTCTCAAGCACTGTGCCAAATTGCAAATTCCTTATATTATGACGTAGCAAGCATGTAGTAGCAAGGATATTCTGAAATCCTACAACTCACAAACCCGCTAACTCAGTTACTTGTGTTACTTTGGTCTGGGATGAGCCACACCCAACAAGACTCTCCAACTAGAACGACCTCCCGCCTGTTGCTTTCAGTGGAACATCCCAAATTGGTAAAAGTCTCCTTCCAATTACTTACATTACATTTGATGCAGTCGTTCCAAGTGACTTGAAGTCTCTTTGTGCCCGAGCTATGGCGGGCTATTCCCTCAACATGGCCCAGCCGTCTCAGATGTTGCCTAGACCGATCAAGCTGCCCAAACATACAGTTCGTGGTTGAATCCCTTTCTCCATTCCTCATCAATATAAACGCATAATCTTTGTCTCGAAATGTCCAAGCGCTTCTTCATCTGCTTTCGACAAATCCCAAAACTATGTACCATAGAGGAGAATCGAGATGATAAGGACCGTGGTCAAGCAAGAATGGACATTGTTTATCAATATTGCGTTCTGAATTCATAGAATCCCTAATTACCAGGGGTAATTCTGCGTCTGATTTCTGCGCTAATGTCGCTACTTCTTGTAACTGGGGAGTGCGACTCGAGCTGTAAAGAGGCTGTCAGGATTGGAGAAAAGTCCACAAGACCGAACCGAACCTCAAGCGTATGAAATTTCAACACGACCAAAAACTGAGGCAAAAAATCTTACAATGTCACAAGGGTAGTACAAATTATTGGTCGTTCGTTAAAAATATTAGAAATTCTTCTCATCTCCATTCCAACGATAATTTATAATGATATTCCAGCTGTCTACTCTTTGGACAAAGCCAATCTGCTTTCTGCACACTTTGCGGCCAGCTCAACACTACCAGATTGTGCTTTATCTCCGCCTACACATAAATGCGTCGAATCTTCAATGGGATGAATCCACTTTCACACTCGTGTAGTAGTAAGAGTACTTAAAGATCTCAACATTCGCAAATCCGCTGGTCCAGATGGTATATCTCCCCTTCTTCTGAAGATGTGTTCTTCCTCGCTGGCAAAACCACTTCGTAAGCTTTTTCATCAATACTACTCTTTACGACTCTATCCGCGCAGATGGAAAACAGCATTTGTCCAGCCCGTCCCTAAAAAAGGCGAATCTTCTTTCCCTAGCAGTACGGTTTTCGGGGCAATAGGTGCGCTGGTGATTTGATGGCATGTCTCACCAAAAAGTGAAACCAAAGCGTACATCAATCAGGCAAAAACAAGATAGTTGCACTTGATCTTTCTAAGACATTTGACAGAGTTCGGCATCAGGCTCTTTTGTCGAAAGTGTGACCAATCTCTTCTTTAATGGAATAAAAAACTACCTTTCGGAACGTTCAATTCGAATTGTCTTGGACGTTTTCAAGTCTGATATTAACAAAATAAATGCTGGTGTGCCACAGGGTTGAGTTCTGTCTCCGACACTCTTTTTGATCTTCATAAATAATATCTTGTCTGCAAAACACAATGTTTTTTGCAATCGTTAGAACGAAATTTAAACTTCCAACCATTATTTGTGAATGGTACATACTTGCGTCGTTGAAACCAAAAATCTTTTCATTCTCGGTATGTGTGTCAACGACAACCTATGTTGGAATGATCACCTATCCGCCCAAAATTGAAGTACAATGCCCATATCTGGTCAGGTGCTCTTAAAACATCTCTTCACCTGCTAGATAGAAACCGAAACTGTGCGATAAACCTTATAGATGATGCTAATATCACTCAGTAAATTGACACCCACGAACACCGGCGTATTGTCTTCTGTTTTACCTTGTTCTATCGCTATTTTCACCAAAAGTGCTCCATCATAATTGCCAAACACCCGCCTCACTATGGTTGCTCGTCAGTATACCCTCAAGCCCGCCCTAAAAAATCGTTATTCGTTCCTAAGCCGTACAAATTGCTCTTTTTTTACTAGTCATTATATCCTTCAAACATTTAAAACCAACGTTCATCGGTACCTCTCTTTCTTTCCTCCTAATTTTCCTTCGTCCGTGCTGTGTTTAAGCATTTTACGGGTACTCAAATCCGTTGAGGGGCGCAAATTATAAAAAAAAAAAACTATTGACGTTCGAAAGTTTCATCAAAGAATAAAGCAATTGAAACGAGCATCCCAGAGCTACAAAGCCAGATGGAAACTTGTATGAAGTCATGTTCATCTGGAGAACCAGTATTAGAATCACAGTCCGTCCTGAGAATGGAAAGACTATTCACCCTGGAAGAAGGGGACAGAAATAAAGAATAAAGAAATAAAGTAAACAATATCGAAGGTTAAGTTTAATGAAGTGCAAACGGACTATCTGCTGAGCTATCTAAGGAGCTTAGAGTTGACCTGATTGGGTATATGCACCTGATTTTCTGTGAAATATGGTCAGAGAAAAGTATATCCGAAGCAAGGAATCTCAGCATCTTTTGTCCGATCCACAAGAAATTGGACAACTACGAGTATAGTCGAAAAGTCTCAAACCTTATCAATAAGATCTTTTCCGCCATATTATGTGAGAATATATAACCATTTATGAAAAATGTTGCTCATATCAGTGCGCATTCGGCCCAGGAAAGTCGAAGATTCATACTACGGCAGATCTTGGATACGGCTTAGGTATTCTGACATCCCCACCATCTATTTGTTAGCGTCAGAGCCGCATATGACAGCGTGCATAGGGACGGGCTATACAACGCCGTCTCTAGTTTTTCCTGTGATAGGCGATTGGACGCTGCAACTTTGGTCCAGAAGAACAGCGCAGCAGAGGACGACTGCATCTAAAGTGGCACAGATAAATGGAAGAAGAAATGCGGCACTGTCTGAGGCCCATATTTATCCCGGATAGTACATTCCTATTGCCACCTTACAAGGTTTTATAAACTTCTGGATTCCATACGTGTCGTTGCTGAAATCTAGCTGTTAACTTGTAGGTCTTTGTTAGGCTTACCTTTAGAACCGGCTCACTCAATATGATTTCAAACAAAAAGTTATGAATTTTATATATAGAAGAGCGAATGATCTACAAAGGTCTTTGTGATTGGAGTGGAAACAGCTGGTGGACAATACCTCTTTAGGGTTGAAGAAAATTCAAAAGGAAAGAAAATATCTATGGCACGTAGTACTTCAAAAACAAAGTCTTCAGCACGTAAAGTCTTGCTGGAGAATCTAGACTAGATTTTGTTATTCCTGGAATAGAGATGCGTCAAACGTTTGCCCATCCCAATGGCGATTCTCGAACCAAAGGCTATCAGTTACGTTTGACCCATAGAGTACTCTTATTTACCTCTGTTTATAGATTAAGCTAATTGTACACTGTAGCAGAGAGTAACTTGTCTTAAGGTGTTTTCTAGGCAATCTACTTACGAGTATCTATAGTAAGTGACACTGTGGGTATTTCTCGATGGATCTTTAAGCTAGATGATCTAATCAAAAATTTAAAGCAACTTTCCACCTACTGCTTGGCTTAATTGAGCCCATTTGACTCAAACTACTTGTCCCTGAAAAATTTCACTAGGTTTCCCAATACCATTGACATTCGGTGGTGGTTTCTGGGTATCCACCTTTAAATGCCTTTTCTATGGTCCATTGCAGTTGTACACAATTTCCACGCTTCGTTTTACTTCTGCGCAATTGTAAGTGTTTATATATTTTCATCTAACCCTTGCTCTCTGTCGGTTTAGCATTTTTCCGCTTCACAAATATCCTCTCAAGCAAATAATAACGTCATAATAAAACAAAAGAGACTCATTATATGGATAATTAAACCAGCACAACAAGCTCTTAGCAAACTGTGTATATCCCATACACTCACTCCATCTGTTGGCAGGCAAAATAATACCCAAAGGAAAAACTCTTCTCGAACCTAAACCTTTTATATAATCTCAGCTCAGTTAGTCGTTCTTAAATATTTCGCTTGATGTGCTACTAAAATCCGTGTAAATTGCAACGTTAAACGATACCATTTTCTCCCTAAATTGACGGGATGAGATGGTTTGCGTGGAATATACTCCTTACGATACACATAAGACGCCACAAAAATACGTGCCAAGAAGGCATCTAAATTCGGTGGCACCTTAGGGGTACCCTCCATCACCAGAATAAATACAACCAACAAAAAAAAAACCAACAGGATTCCACTTTGGTGAATAAAAATCACATTTATGCGAGTTTAAGTGGCAGTACCTACCGAACTGGTATCGTTTTGGCACCCCGTTTGAGGAGCAATACCCGGGGGTGCTGCCACTCCTCCCAAGCACTTAACAAAGACGAACAAAAATAAAAATAAATAAATAAACGATAACTCTAATGCTCGCACAATTAAATTGTACTGCGATACGCAAGATGTTACTGTCAAGTCGAAAGAGGTATGATGCGGCATTTTTTCAAGCCATAAAAGGGGGTGATTTCATAGCACTCCCGGTTTCTGGATGCCCCATAAAAAAAGATCCCACATAAAATGGAGGGTTGCAAGGAGCAAAAAAAAAATAAATAAAGTCGGAAAACCTAATTTTGCTGAAATGGCATAGGATAGGTGTAAAGCTTGGAAAATTATGAAACCAAAGCAGGAGAGGAGCATCATTGTCGTCGTCATCATCCTGGTCCTCATCATCGTCATTGCTATTGCTAAACGACTTCAAAGATATGACGACGCGGTGTCGTCATCTTTTCCCAGCGTTAGGCATGAGGACAAATATGAATTGGTAGTCCCAGGTTGATAGCAATTGCTGCTAATGCTGAGAAGATGACGGAGGCCTCACTGACATTGAGAATACGAGGTATACAAGGTATAACTTATACGTGGTATACGAGCTATAATACTTTTTAAATGATATTACGTGGAGGCTGCCGGCAGTGTGAAGATATTTTTTGAAATAAATTTGCCAGAATGAGATTTTGCATTAGAACGCGTCAACTTGTTGCAAAGTAAAATGATTTGTTTTTTCTTTTTACTTTCCATCTCCCAAGAAACGAAGCCAGAGGTGGTAATCAAATGTATTATGTGCTCCGTTATGAGCAGCTTGTATGGCAATATGTGGCATTCGGAAAATTAAGAAGCTGCTTTGTGAAATTTTGTTGATTCCCTCCAAAGATGAGGAAAATATTGAGGGTATCAGTGAGTCATTGCTCATTTAGTTAAAATGCTTAAAAATACCTAGAGTGTCTGCCAAAAGTGAGAGGGCCAGAGAGACTATTTCTTATAGTCCTACTTTTCTAAATTAGTTGGACAGGTTACTGCGTCAAGTGTGAAAATATTTCCTTCCATCTGGAGCCTAAAATATTGCCAGTCCTTGAGTTTTCCAGACTTCATAGTGAATTATGCACCACTACATACTGAATCTCAACTGAAGAAATCAGCATGATAGTGGTAGGTGCCCACAAAAGGGTTCTGGTCGAAAATTTGATGGATATCTGGAGTTCTTCGTCCACAAGGCAGAAATGTACAGGCAGAAATGGAGAACTGCCAGTTGATTGTTTATGATGCAATGTTTTTCCATTATAAGTATATATTTTCCTTTCACCAACACGGTTTCCTAAAAGGTAGGTCAACAACCAAAAATTTGACGGAATTCGTATCTAATAGTCTGTGTGCACTGGAGGATGGCAAAGAAGTCAATGTTATCGCCACAGATTTCAGTAAAGTCTTTGATAAAATTTCACACGCAATTTTACTTTTCAAACTTAAGGTTCTCGGTTTTCGATCTGGGTTTATCGCATGGATTATATCCTACCTGCAAGACCGTCAATATGAAATCCTTTTTAGATCTTCTGTATCTAATTCATTTAATACCCCATCTGGGGTGCCACAGGGCAGCCACCTTGGTCCCCTGATTTTCATTCTGTCATTTAATGGGATCAACTCGCATTATTAATTATTCTCGTCTATCAGTTTATGCGGACGACATGATAATTTTCATGCACGTCTCAGTTTTTAGTTCAGTTTTTATGCATTTTATTTCTATAACTTAAATTACTCTTATATGTTAAACAAAAAACGCTTAAAAATTAGCTTAATTAACTTAAAAAAATAATCTTATTGTAACTTACTGGTCACATGCGGGCACTCTAAATTAAACATAATACTTAATCTATGTCTTTCGACGTAACTTACAGTCTAATTTTATTTTTATTTTAACATTTATTAGAACTAAGAAAATGAAAGAAAAACTTAGTGTCTGGACTTTTGTTTTTTATCTATAAAAACTTAAAACTAAAACCTTATAGACTACCTAAAAATAAATCTTAAACTACTTAACCTAATACGTATGTATTACATACACATACATATATATATATATATATATATACATAATACCTATATACGTAATATATAAGCATATGTATATATAATTTTTTTTTTTTTTTTTTGTGTTTTTGTATATTTTTATTCTTAACATCTAACTTAAACCTAGAACTATGTAAGCCGGCCATGACGACGAAGCATCCTCCCCTTCAACAAGCCACCAAAATTGTTGGTGCTGCCGAGCAACATCCCTCATGTCGCGACTCCCTACTGCCCTACTGAACCGGAGACGCTCCGCACTGCCATGTGCGACGTCTCTGTCGTAGTTGAGTCGCCTGTCCGCAGCTGTTCGAGCGACGTGGAAGATTAGCGGCACCGCCAATCTGTCCTGGATCAGACCTTTGGTATCTAGGTAGAGGAACGCTTCTGGAGGAATAAAGCCGTCAAAGCGAACTCTCTCGTGATACATATAATTGGGGTAGTAAGCCCCGGAGATCAGGTTGTTCGATGAGGCCATTGCTCTCTCAATGTGCCCTCGAGTCAACTTAATGACGAAATAGTCCACTCTTATTAGATTCGCCCTATTGTATAAGACCTCATTGGGATAGAATTTTATGTACTGAGACTCTGGTGTTCTGTATAAGCGAAGACAAGTCCTAAGACAAGCCCTCTCAAACACCCGAATCTTTTCCAATAAACTTGCTCTCACGTTGAACCACACGGGACATCCAAATACAAGCATGGGCCTGATAAGGGCCATGTAGCAGATTACCTTCACCCTCGCATCGAGTTGGCTGTTATAAAACAGTCTCTTTGTAAGGGCAAAAGCACCTCTGGCTCTGACCAGAGCAACATCTATATGTTTGTTAAAATACAGAAATTGATCTAGCCAGATCCCAAGGTATCTGACTACATTTCGACAAGCAAGTGGCTGCCCTTGCTGTCCCACGATCGAGAACTTTCGCCAATTCTTTCTGGTATCCCTAGAGGCCCCAGACAAAGGCGTCCTAAACAGAATGGTTTCAGACTTCTGAAAGTTGATTTTCAACTTCCAGTCATCGCAATATCGCTTAATTTTGTCGAAGTCACGCTGCAAAAGCATATTAATGACCTCAATCTTTGGACCTGATCTGTACGCGATTATGTCGTCTGCGTACGCTATGGCATGGTGAAGTGAACCTATCAGATCACTCGTGTAAATGTTGAACAGGATCGGCGAATTTACCGCACCTTGTTGCAGACCGTTTTTAATGTTAAAAGTTCCAGCAGAAGTCGCATCGCCATTCTTCACGATGAACTGCCTACTGGAGAGCATATCGAAGAGAATATACAGAAGTGGTTTACTAATGCCCAACCTGTCCACCTTGATTATCCGGAAACCGAATTGATTATCCGGAACTATATGTTTGTCCTCGACCCACTTAGTCAGGACTCTATTGATAACCTTTTCGAACACTTTACTGATATTTGGAAGAAGATTGATCGAGCGGAGATTCGCCGGATTGCAAGTATATTTATCTCTTTTGGGGATCGGATGTACCACCGCAGTTTTCCAATGCGCTGGATAATGTGCATTATTCATTGCATTATTAAACAGGATGGTATAAATGTTCACTGCTTCTAGTGGGAGATGTCGAAGCACAATGCTCGGTATTTCATCGGTTCCTACTGATTTCTTACTTCTAAGTGATTCGAAGATCGTTTGGAGCTCTTCCTTCGAAATGAACGGGGGTAGTACCCTATCGTTGGTGATGACATTATTTGCCATATTCTCGTCACTGAACTGGGTGAAACCCGAGCTCCCGAATCGCCAATTCACTATTTCATTTCGAAGGCAGAAATTGTGCACAAGGACTCGACTTTCCAGGTCGTGGTTCGGGCCAATGATGTCATTCGCCTTATATACTTCCTGGAAAGTCGCTCCTATAGCCTCAACCTTCTCCTGCGGATCCTCGATCACTAAGAAGCTGTCATCATAAACAGCCTCATTTGGATCTATGCCTGCTGCTGTAAGTATGTTCTCGTTGTCCGTCGTTCGGGCGATTTTAAGACACGAAAGGTCGTTTTGATCTTTTCTCCGAAATATTTTATTTATTTGCGGGAACATATTCGGGTTGCTGGTGTTTACAGCCCGAATTTTATTGTTCCAATACAAACTTACAGATGTTCTGTAATTTTCTTTTATTAATGTTTGGAGGTTTTTAATCGACGACTTCAGTGTCATGATCTCCGGGTTATGTCTGTCAGTAAACTGTCTGTACAAGGTTTTTAGTCTTGACAGCAGTCTACTTTTATGTCGGTGCAGTGCGTCAATAGTTGCGTTGCGGAATAGGTCTTCTTCGTCAGTGTGTCGGTACCGAGGTATCGTTATGTCCATTGTTCGTTTGATTGTCTCGTCCATTAGTCTTAGATACCTGTCAATCTCCTCGTTTGACAGATTTCTGTTGGACGGTGGGTAGAGCGAATTCGAGGAGAGTGCTCTAGTCAGTGTTCTGGTGAAGTGTGTCCAACGCACCCTACTATAATTGTAGGAATGCCTTTGGACAAACTCATCCAATTCCGCAATTTCGTTGGGAACAGTTATTTCAGTGCTGAGACCGCAATGGTCACTGTCATACACGAAAGTGCGTAGACAGTTTGTAGTTTGTTGGTTAGTACATGTCAGTTGTATTCGTGAGTCGAACAGCAGAAGATCCAAATAAGACCCGTGTCTGGGAAACGACGGACTATCCGTCGCCTTAAGCCCGAGTCGATACATCACACTGTGGTGACCCCACCAATTGAATAGTAGGTTCCCTCTAGTATTTGGTGTATTATTTCCCCAATCACTGTGTTTGGCGTTGAAATCTCCGCCGATAATAAAATAGTTGTCTTCCAATTCCAGCCTCAGGAATCGAAAAAGCGTCTCGAGCTCTGAGATGAATAAAGTGGATTGAGTAGCCTCAGGTGCATAGACAGACACCATGTACAACCGCTTTCCACTACGGAGTGGGATATACACGATGCATGCTTCCAGCACCTGGAACCTACGTACTATACAACTGTATACTCTTTTAAAATGTATACCTTTTCGTACGAGAATTGCAACACCACCTCCCTGAATGGAGTTGGGTCGGTCTCTCCGTACTATTTTGTATCTTCTGTGCCTCATTTTGTGTCTCTTATTTCATGCACGTCTCTACACCCATTGACTCCCATGCACTACAAGATGACTTGAACAGCTTTTCTATTTGGTGTAGCAAAAAACTTTATATCATTTATTCTCGGAAGCATCCCCCGACAGCCCCCAGAACGTACCTAATCAGCAACGAACTTGTTCCCTGTGTTACTTTTCTGCCTGATTTGGGTGTTATATGCGACAGTGAACTTAATTTTCGCAGTCATTTTGATAGTTTATGATCTGCACCCGGTTATGTGAAACGCTGGTCCAAGGAATTCCATATCTCCTTACGAACACCATTTGAAGATTGCTGAATATGCAATCGTTTGAAAAACGAAGAAAAGTTGCTGATGTCCTATTTGTACAACAGCTTTTAGCAGGTAATATTGATTGTCCTGTGCTTTTACAAACAATCTCCCTTAACACAAATCCGCGTACTCTGAGGTGAGAATTATGGGCGTAATGAGCCTATATCTCGAATGCTACACCTGACTAATGACAGTCATCAACTTTCCGATTTTGATTGTAGCAAAAACACGCTACGCTATTTTTCACCTTCCCCTCTTAATTTTTAATTTTTAAGTACGAGTACATATTGTTAAATATAATTCTAAGTTTTTTTTGGAACTGCTGGTATTAAGCGATAAATAAATAAATAAACTAAGGGCCTGAGTGGCATTGATGTGGAATAGCTGTGGATTCAACAAAACGGCGTGCACACAGCGTGCATCACAGTCAATTTATTGAAGGAAATAATCGATGAGTGCTTAATTTCTTGTATTGGACCAAAAGACTTGGCTTCCATGACCGTGTGATTTAAGACTTTTGGATTGTTCTCTGTCGGCGATTTGTGATGTCGTTAGTTTAAGCCAATAAACCAAATAGAATGGATGACATAGAAGTCAACATTCGCCAAGCTTTTGCTGACATACGGCCCCAGCTCACTTGGGCCTCTGATACTCTTTAAAACTACAATCGAAGAGCATCTTGAATCCACAAATTCCTAAGTGAATTTCTAACATGTTCATTCACTTTATTTAATCGGTCCTTACCACCTTCCATATAGCGTATCAACTGTAGTCTTGCTTGGATGAGACCATTGTTTGAGATAGATAAGTAGAAGGAACTGCTATTGGAGTAAGTGGGCTTATTTCAAAGGATCTTGTAAAGGGTCTTTCATTAAGCTCTTGAAAGGCCTATCAATACCATTATGTATGGAATATAACATCGGTCAAATGTCCGCCGCGGCTTCTCTGGATGGTGCGCGTCCGAAATGTCCAATTTTCCATGACTCTGGCGCATAAATCAGGCTGAATTTGACCGATGGCATGGGTTATGTTGGCTTTGAGGGCCGCTGTGGTTTGTGGATTATTCGCATAGACCTATGAGTTCAGAAAACCTCAAAAGAAAAAGTTGAACGCGGTCAAATTGCACGATCTCGGTGGCCAGTTCACATGACCTCCACGTGAGATGACCATGCCCTCGAATCTCTCATGCAGAATTTCCAATGTGGCGTAAACTGTGTTGTTGGTGTCCATATCATCCAATTCAGACCAAAAGAAGTTCGTAATCATCGACCTATAGCGCTCGCCGTTGACGGTGATGGCCTGGCAGACGTCGTTCTCAAAGAAATATGGACCGATGATGCCCAAAATCCACACAAAACAGTGACTTTTTCGGGATGCATTGGACGCTCTTGGATCTCGTGTGGATTGGTATCGTCCCAAATTCGACAATTTTGTTTGTTGACGTAACCGTTCATCCAGAAATGGGCCTCAACGCTGAAGATGATTTCTCGATGAAAATTAGGGTCAGTTTCCAACTGTTCCAGAGCCAATTCAGCGAAAACACGTTTTTGTCTATGGTCGTTTACCTTCAGCTCCTGGGACAGTTGAATTTTGTACGGTTGCAGGCTTAAGTCATAATGCAAAATTCCTCAAGTTGTGGTCTGCGAAAGACCGAGTTCTTGTGAGTGACGTGAAATCGACTGCCTCGGATTTTCCTGCACACTCTCACCGACAGCGGCGATGTTTTCGGCAGATCTTGCGTTTCGTCGACGTACAGATGTTGGTTTATCGTTTACTGAACCAGTGGACTCAAATTTATGTGCATTCATGTCGCAGCTTTTTCACAAAATAAAATATTCAAAAATCCTTGAAGTGTGATTTTTTTTTTAGTAATCATCTGCGTATGATAATGTAGGCTGCTACAATGCTTATTCTCGGAATAAAACTTAATATCTAGAAACACCTCCAAGGCTAAGGATATGAATTCTTAGAATTGCCTTTGCATTCCTTCCCACACAATGTCGTACAGACACTATCTGTCGTAGTATGTTCGCCTTGTACTCGTATCTTTTCATTCATCAGCGCTCAAAGCAATTCATAAGACTACGTAGTTACACAGGGAACAAAAGGAAAGAAAAAGGAAAAAAGGAAATATAATTAACTGCATCAGGAGACAAGCCTAATTAAAACCGTTTGCGGCCCATACAAATATAAATAAGCCCGGTCCCCATCTCATTCTCTCGAATGGTGATATTCCCATCTGAACGAATGTCGTGTTTTTATAAAATGTTGCTTCGTCTCCTCCTCGGAGCTTATTGGGACAATAACAATGACAGCGGCCACAAAGGGGGAGAAGGATAAGGATAATACAGCTGCAACAATAAATATGCAATGTAAACATGAATTTAAGCACATTATCGATCACTGGCACTCGCCGAGTGGGCGGCTGGGTGATAAGTTAAGTCATCATCCCTCACTACTCCATTAAATATTGAACACTCCACCCCAGAGTACGAGTACGAGTACGACTAGATGAATGGATTTCCATATCGGAAATGGTATTGGAGCATGTTCTGCTCCAACCAGTGCCGGACAGCTCTAGCTCACCATCATCATTCACATTATCGTTGACGAAGTTGTCAGTGACAAATAATTAACAAAAAAAAAAAAATCTTTTTCCATGACAACCCCGGGCGGATAGCGATTTTCGCCGCCGCGTCCGTCACATGGATTTTGGGGATGGGTCTTTGGGTCCCTTTGAATTTTATTTCCGTGTACTTGGGTACCAATTACTCGCAGGATAATTTGATATAAAAGGACATGACATTTAATTTATGCAGATGAGATTGACTGAAATGTTTTTATTTTTTTAAGTAATTTTTTTTTCTCTACGGATACTACCCCCTACTGTTTTCCGGCTGCTGCTACCCTGTCATCCACAACACAACTGACTGAATGCTGATGCAATGACTTGTTTGGACACACGAGTTGACGTATTAATATTAAAATGGGTGAATGTGTGAGTTGAGTAGTGATAGTGGCAGTCGCTTGACGGCTAAATGTGGAGCTGCCATTGGAACTTCCTGTTGATAGTGTGATGTTGGAGAGGATAAAACTTGCAGCACTTGTGACAGGGTAATTTCGCATTGACAATGATTTATGTTGATTCTGTACACGTAGTCTTTTTTGGGTTTATTCCTTCTTCTTTTTTTGTTGTCATTCTAGAGGACAACGTGAACATGCGGGGCATAGACATGTTTAATGGACGGTGTTGGAAAATGTTGCGATGATCAATGAACTCCTCATCAGTTCACTGTCAGCAGAAAATTAGTCTTTCTATTATAGATTGTAGAAAACAAAAATGTCTGCTTCTTCAAGGATAAGTGGGTTTTTAAAGTCAACTCGTTGGCGCCGAATGGCTTGAAAGAACTTGACCGACAAGATCGTATCGAATTAAGTTGAAATAAGGAAGAGGACGACTGATAAACCGAACAAGGTTCGCTTTTCTATCCGCGGTATAAACTCAATCCTACTGTAATTCCTTTCCATTTGCGAAAGTTTTCTTCCGGTGACCTTCTGTGGGGGGGGGGGGTATAGGTAGGCACTGGGTGTCCTTTTTACTGCCTTTTCTCATTGTAAGGTCGATATGTTGGTTCCCTGTATGAATGGAGCAGTATTAAGTTAGAGAACTTTTCAAGATGTGTCAAAGATACCCGAGCTGCTAATCAAGTGGCCTTCGCCGTCGCCGATTAAACTGAAAGCATTATCAAGGTGGGTTTCTACAAATTACCTTGACTAAATGTATGTCAAGCACACAATCTAAAACTGCCAGAACAGAATGATAAAATCCAGCTAAATAGGATGACGAAAGCAACTTTCCATATCTATACTTCAAAGACGTCCTCTGGAATTAACTTTGAAAGATTAGATGTTCCAGTGTCATTTAGCGTTCAGTTTTTGAAACTTTTTTCAAAGAAAATATGCAGACCCCTGGTCACAAATGCGAAAAATCTTGAGAGACTGCTACTTGGAAGAGTTTCGCATGGGGCATTTTCATGTTGTCATTGAAAATGAAACTTTGAAGGGCATACGAAGCTCAGACAGCACAAGTTAGATGACCCATTAGTGTTATGAGTACAATTAAATAATTTGGCAGAACTTTGGTTGTAAATATGTAGTAATTGCGGCCAATATTTAATGGGGAGCAGAGTAACAGATTGGTTTATCTCGATATCTCTAGTGGAGTATACATTCGTAATAAGAATCTTCGTTGGCTGACGCGAAAATACTATTATTTCAGCTACAGTACTGATTCCCTTGAAGCGTTTTGGGTTAAAGGACAACCGTTTTCTATCCTCATCGTTCGTATGCGCTCTATGCCAAGCACTCTATCATCCGCATTTGCTAACTCTTTAAAAGGATGATTCGGTGTTTTATTAAAGTCTAGATGGTTGGGTCTTCAATAAGTCTGTTGCCCTTAAAATGGACGACATGACGGAGTAAATTTAGCGACATGTTCTACCTTATTTTATCTACAAGTGGTAAGCATCAGCTACTGGTCGATATCCATCCGGACTCGACTTTCCAAACTTATAAGCGCAAGTGTTGACCAGCAGCCAAAACACGCAGGACTATAAACGGGAAGCCGGATGGATGCTCTAGAATCTAGATGGAATAACGGTGAAGTAAAATCCCGGAACAAAGCAGACAAGACCTTATCCGGGGTACTTATACTCGTAGATATGTATTTGGAGTTCGGGCCGGTAAAGATTCCCGAGACTAAGTCAGTGCCTTGGAAAAGAAATGGAAGTGGATGAGCCCTTAATGGGTATCCCCGAACGGGTTACTGGCTTCGGTCTAACCTACCCTTCGTCCTATATAAAGAAACTACCACTCCAGACTGGGTGTTATGCTAACTGCGCAGGTATGAAAAAAATCTATACTTAGAAAGCAATAATATGCCTCGGATACGGACTGATCTACTATTGACAACTCTTGCAAACGGAATCAGGACAACAAAATTTGTATCTGTACGAAGAATTGTAGGTCCTTTAATAGGCCACATACAGCCGAACAACTAGCGGAGGCCCTGAACTGCCGCGAAGCAAATGTTACCGCCATTCGATAAATGCGATAGGAAGAACCAGACAAAAAGAGGAAAAAAAACAGCGACAACTACTACGGCGATTGTTATCGACTGCAAAAGCAGCGCCTATTTGGATGCAGATTTTTTGATAGAGGCAGACTTAGGCACGAAGGCTTGAGTTTTCGGCATGCTAACGAGCGCCACGTAACATACTAAATCTAAATTTGCCAACATTAGCCTTATATGTGCTCACGCTCCCACAGACAAAAAAGATGACGACTCCAAAGATGGCTCTTGGACAAGACTTACGAGCAGCGCCCTAGCTATGACATTAAAATGGTCCTCGGTGATTTTAATGCAAAACTAAGAAGAGATGACATCTTTGGTAGTACTGTCGGAAAGTATAGCCTGTACGACACCACCTCCGATAACGGTTTCAGGTTAATCGACGGCTGCGGATCGAAATATTGTCGTAGCTAGCACGCGGCTCCCGCATCTCGATAACCATCAACCAGATTGATAACTGAATGTTGCAAGGGGCCAACATCGACTCGAATTTCTACCTTGTTGTAGTCGAAGCACGGTTGCCAATATTCCGAACATCGCAAACTAATACTGTGAGCAAGTTTGACGTCGGACTGCTACAATGGCAAGAGATCGCCAAATACTTTTCCGATTCGTTAATCAAGTACCTAAGGCCAGCGGCAATATTGCCAAAAAGCCATCAGAGATGCCGCCTCTGATGTGCTGAGTTTCACTCGACGAGTGCTGGTAAGCACATGCAGCTAAGCAAGATGCATACAAACCGAGAGAGACGGACACAGGCTTACCGGGAGGAAAAGGAAGGAGCATGAGAGATATTGCTCCAGGAATAAGATTCGTAGGTTTTAAACAAATGGTAAAAAAAGCATGCCACGTACCGAAGCCTGTAGAGGCGAACAAGGGAACATACTCGTAGTAGTAAAGTCGCAGTCAATGCTGAGGATTTGGAAAAGCACTTCTGTAGACTGTATAAGGGCGATGACGATCCAAATACCACTGTCAGGCCTTGACGATGCAGACAAATAATTCCGTCCAGCCGATCTGAATGAAATGAAGATAGTCATATCTGAGTCATAAGTTCAACTGCTGGAGCCAGTCAGGCCGAGCTTTTGAAAGTTTCAAAACTCACCTGTAAAATATGGTTGGACGAACTATGCCCGATGCTTGAAACCTCAGCATTGTTTATTCGATCCTCAAGAAAGGATACTGTCTCAAGTGTTGCGCCAAATACAGAGGCATCAGTCTTCTTAACATCGCCTACAAGATTCTATCTGCCATATTGTCTGAACGCCTGAAACTGTTCGTCATCAATCGGATTGGCACATATCAGTGTGGCTTAAGGCCACCATTCACCGTTCGACCAAACATTCACACTACGGAAGAACTTGGAAAAAACCCATGAGCTCCAAATCGATATACACCACCTGTTTATCGATTTTAAGGACAGCATCTATAGAGACGAGCTATACACGAGCTAGTCTAGGCGTTTCAACGATTTATGCCGTCATAGAAAATACAAGATACTTCCTTTCATCCTTTTCTTGCTACCTCTCTAAAGGCTTACAAAACTGTCGGCTTGCAAAATTAAGATTCAACGAGCTGCTTTCAAAATTGTCTATCTGTCCAGAATACATAGTCTAATCTACCCCGGATCATGGATAGAAACGAAAAGTATCATTTAAGACGAATTGTGCGTTCCATTGTAATTATTTTTTTCGCTTCGATTCCCAATCCGATAGATTTAATTTCCTGCAGAAATCTTTTTCGGAGGCTGACACGACAAAAATGGCAAAATGATAGTGTCCTTCGTCGGACAGTGAAAGCATTGTCTGAGAGTTCTGCTAACTCCACAGCCGAAAAACCCCACTATTTGGGCCACTGCATTCGATTATCAGCTGCTGGAAAAAAGTTAATTCATTTCCGTCAAACTGGTTTCTTGGATTCAGCATTCAGAACCCAATTTGAAGCAGAAATTTAAGACTCTCCCAGAGGATGGGGAAGAATGAAATTTTTGAAAGGAGAACACACAACACAAAGATGAATCCTTGGAGAAGCAGTGACTGACAATGATGGCTGGTATTTTTCTCAAAGTCCTATCAGTCGGAGTGAAAAGCAGAAGTTCGTTTAAATTCCTCTCTCTGGCCAGTTGGCAGCTACTTTAGTGTGAACTAATTGCGTGTTTGTGTGTGTTTATTTCTCTTGTGGTTTGTAGAGAGTTTAATTAAAATAGCACAAACATGGTAACACTTTCATTTGTGTAATCGAGAATAACCGCGCGGTTGCGGAACGCGGATGCCTCTTTGAAAAACACACTAACGTGTGTGTACTGTGGTTTTACTCGTATTGTGTCCATTCTAGTGGAAAACGGTTAAAGAGCCTTCCCTCCATTCTCTTCATCTCGTTTCGATTATATCGATTTTTTTTAAGGTTCAAAAACATTCACATGCCAGTGTGAGCACTAAATACACTCTCATCTTTGAACGTTTGGTGAGAGCTCGTAAGGATTATGTGTGAAGTATGATTTGATTAAAATTAGTCACGTGGACCGAACTAAAATCGGGGATTCCCCACAGCAGCAGTTATGATCTAAATAACCAGACACCAAGAAAACATTGGATAGGTGATTCTCTTATTGCCTCCGCCTGAGTACGCCAATAAATGTCGATGGCTCGCAATAAAACTTGCTAATGGCTTGCAAAACACACGCTTTCTGGGAGCAGTTTGTACGTACCACAGGACGTATACGTAACATTTTTTTCGTTGAGAAAGAATTGTTGGGTCGTTAAATTTGCCGATTACAATAACAGTGGCAATCGTTGTATGCAAATGTGAATCGCTTAATGTGCTGTTATATTTGAACTGTATTGCCATAGGAACTGTAATAAAATTGGCCAGAGTGGAAGACTTATATGCCACGTCTAACAGAAGAATCTATCAAAGGCTGAAGTGGTATGGAAGCAATTTGCTCTCCCGACAGTATTCGTGGTTTGTCGACTTCATATTATATCTTCGTGTGATATGTAGGTCTCGAGTTGTTGATAACTGCAATTATGATTAACATAACAAGTCGTATCCTTGTTGGTTTTTAAGGAACAGAGCGAAGGGCGCCAGCCACACTATCGCATCCCATCCTCTATACTGATCATTTGTTTTTTGGTTGGTTCTGCTTATATCCATGCTCTCTAACTAGTCCGCGTGATATGTTTCCCATTAGAAACTGTACTGGTAAATTGAGTCCACTGCATGACAATTATTGTTGAAAATACTGTCACTCCCTTTGAGCTTGGAGCCGAAGTAAGGCTTCCCATCACGTTAATAATTCCGGGTTTAAGTTCTCTTCTCATTTTAAAATTTGTAAGTATCTCCTCCAACTTTCGGGCCATACCCACACTTATATCTGAAACTGCCGAGATACTAGTGCAATTAGTCTACTCTCACTGCAGTTTCGCCATTTACGTGCGTCGTGATGTAGCTTACCAAACTCCACCGCAATTAAATCTCTGTTCCAATCCGGTTACTAAGCAATTTGAATTATGTCGATTTCGATGCGCTATCTGTCTCCATTCGACGAAATGTGTCCCTGTATCCTATCTAGGCTTCTATATTCTGGAAATAAAGGATTTTCCAATAGAGACTTAACAACTTTGAATTGCATTTGTGAACGCACTCTTTCACTAATCATCAAACTTTCACTGTCAATTTATTCAGTAAACTCAACATTTTCATCATGGTAAAGTGCACGAACGAGCAACGTCTGCAAATTATAAAAATTTTCTACCGAAATTCAGAGTCGGTGACTGCAACTTTAAGAGCGTTAACTTCAATTTTCGGTCGCAATTATCGCCCTAGTAGACAGACAATAACAAGTTTACTGCAAAAATTTGAGTCTACGTATTCGTTGTGTGATGTTGCCGTGTCAGTGAGACAACGGGTTGGTCGAAGTGTCGAAAATATCGCTGCTGTTCAGGCCTCCGTAGCAAACGATCCAAATCAGTCAATTCCACGGCGTTCTCAAGAATTGGGCATCGCTCAGACCACATTATGGCGTATTTTGCGTAAGGATCTTGGCTTACACCTATACAAGATCAAGCTGACTCAAGAATTGAAGCTGATGGATCATTTGAAACGATGTACGTTCTCCGATTAGGTTCTGGAGAAGATGCGCCAAGATAATGAATTTCATCGCAAAATCATCTTCAGTGACGAAGCGCATTTTTGGCTCAATGGGTTCGTCAATAAGCAAAATATGCATTATTGGTCGGGTGAAAATCCACATGTGCTTCATGAATCACCACTTCATCCACAAAAAATAACTGTTTGATGCGGTTTACATGCCGGCGGCGGTATTGGGCTATATTTTTTCGTCGACGATAACAATCGTCACGTTACTGTGAATGGTCAGCGTTATCGCGCCATGATCACCGATTATTTTTGGACCGAATTGGAAGATATGGACTTGGACGACATGTGGTTTCAACAGGATGATGCCACAATCTATTTATTGAAGAGTAAGTATGGTGAGCGTGTTTTCTCAAGAAATGGGCCAGTCGATTGGGCCGCTTGACTATTTTCTGTGTGGCTACGTTAAGTCATTGTTTTATGCGTTGGAAGAGCTCAGAGCCAACATTGGACGGAAATAGCGGCCGTTTCGACCGAAATGTGTGGCCGAGTTGTTGAAAATTAGGTCCAACGAATAGACCGCTGCAAACGTGCCCGCGGTGGCCATATGAAGTACAGTCGAGTTTTGACTGTACTTCAAGCCGATAATAAAGTTTTTGAAATATCTCAAATGGTTTGCGTTGTATTTAAAAAAAAAAGTTGTCAAGTCCTTATTGGAAAACCCTATATAACAACTGAAATACTCGTATAGTCTATTGCGATTTTCGCTGCGAAAAACAACTTAATCTACTTAGGCAGGCTACAAACTTAGGTGGCGTGAGCCTCAACCAACATGTCGCTTTAGCCAGCACTATGCAATTTCGCACTTCAAGTTTGGGCCCCACTCCACCTGCCCGTGCCATTTACGATCAGTGATGTATTCGAAGACTTTCCGAGCCCAAGCGCTGATGTCCGTCTAACATATAAGCTAATAAATTCTGAATCCTGTCTTTTCGAACAGGGTCGCCTCAGTGCCATACTGTCGGACTGGGAAAATCGATGTTTTAGATATCTTTAATTTGTTTTTATTGCAAGAGGGCTCTGCTATTCAATTGCCTTCTGAGCCCAAAAAAACAGCGATTGCCAAAAATAACAACCATCGAGTCTAGGTTGAAATATTCCTGGACTACATCGCGATAATACCTATCTATTGTTATGTTTTGGATAGTCACAGTATGAACTTTCTCGATGAAAGTAGATACATCGGTGCTTACTCGTTTGCGGCCAGACCTATCTTCGCCGTTTCTGCCTTAACACTTGTAGTTGCCTCCCAAATAGCTCACTGTGTTCTGCTGATAATCACTAGTAATCCATATACAAGAAGACATGGTTGCAGACTATTAAAAGATTGTTGACTTGCGATTTTCGAAGCCAGCTCTCAAGTACTATGTTAAAGAAATCGCACGAAACTGGTATGAATTTTCAGATGAAGAGCTAAAATCATTACCGACCCTCATGGAGTAGCGAGTTTTTCTATGGCTATCCTCCAAAATCTGGTAAGTCATGATACCAAAACCGAACATGGAATCGATATACGTTGTGGTACCCAGGCATAAACGACAAATATGTAATGGGTGTCGATTTGGAATTCTAGGTTTACCGTAATGTTAAAATTTGATCAATTGTGAACTTATCAAGCCTGTAACCAATCTGCTAAGAACCAAACTTCTTGACAGTCTATGGTGTATCAGGGGAACGTTATTGATTGTAGATCGAATTTGCACTTCTCTTCTTCTAGAATTTCTATTAGATGCGAAGATGATGAAGATGTCGTCAAAATACACCGCAACGCCAACTATTCCTCGTAAAAGATCTTCATTACGTTTTCGAAAAATGCCTGGTTCTGCCGAGATACCAAATCGGCAGTCGCCCTTGTGATTTATTAACGTTAGAATTTTTGAGACTTCGTCATCCACAGCCATTTGCTGATACGCCTGGGCCAGATCTATTTTTGCGAATTTTTCTCCTCTTGGAATTGAAGTACTATTCGTAAGTATGTCGGTTATCGATGGCGTCTGAAAACAATGTGACGTAAGTGCTTTGTTTACACATCGGTAGTCGCCACAAATTCGCACAGATTCATCGGCTTTTGTCACAGGTACTATAAGCGTCAGGCACTTGCTGTATTCAGCCGGCTCTAAAATTCCCTATTTGACCTGCTTCTCTAGCTCCTCTTCGATAGACTGCCGTTGCGCATAGGAGACTTTTCTTACTGGAATTTTGATTGGAAGTATTGCTGGGTCAAGAGTTCATGTAATGTTTTCTCCCTTATAGGTCCCGGGTTCGTCAGAAAATAACAAAGTGACGAAGCTCAGCAACGTTTTCAGCCACTAATGAAGAATTTAGGAAATGAAGCGATTTCTGATGGACTAGGTGTGAAGTGTTTTGTCAAGTGCTCAAGTATTGTCGCGTACTCTACATCTTCTATTCGTTTTGGCGAGATAAGAGACTCAACTAAGTCGAAGCATTGTGCCCTACAATGCGCTATTGATGCTACGAAATACAGAATGCAGCGAATTATTAAAATCACCGTGTCAAAGATTGTTCAGTCGGTCAACTAGAACAACAGTCCCTATTGATTGAGAACAATTAAAACCAAAAGTAGTCGTTGGTGTAACAAAGGAAAGTTGCGAGAAAAACAAAAGATATATGCAGACAGAACGTCGATTTCAAGAACCCAACCAAAACCAGGAGACAAAATGATGGTGAATACTCGTCACCGTGAGTGGAAACTGGGTAAAGTTATCGAAGGGACTGAATACCAACGTTCGGTAATCATAAAAACCGAAAATGGTAAGAAATATAGAAGAAATACGATTCATTTAAAGAAGACTAAGATGATGATACCAGAGGAAATCGCACATACTAGATGGGGTGAAAAGTAACATCCTTGACCGCCAGAATGCGCTGCTACTGCAAGAAAGTTGCCTTGAAGTCCGTTCTTATTTAGGCAGACACTCCAAATTTCAGTGCGATACTGTCTTTAGTTTTGTTTTGACAGCTGATTGTTGTTGACGTGTTTGGCATCATGTTGAGTATGGACAAAAACGATTTTCGTTCTCTCATAAAACATTAGTTTTTGAGAGGCAAAACGGCGAAGGAAACAAAAGAAAAGTTGGATAAATATTATGGGGCTAATGCTCCGTCAGATTACACTGTCAAATATTGGTTTCGATAATTTCGTGGTGGCCGCAACTCCACTACCGATCAAGTCCGCAGCGGCAGGCCCTCCGATGCGGTTACAGAGGACAATGTCAAAAAAATACATGAAATGGTGTTGAAAGTGAAAATGCGCAAGTAAGCCGATACCACAAAGGTTAGTACTGAGCACACACGCCATATTTTGGGCAGTATCCTGCATATGAAAAAGTTATTCTGCCGCTGGGTGCCGCGCATGCTCACTCCTGACCAAAAACACGAACGCGAGAGCACTTCGAAAGAGTTTTGGACTTGCTGATGCGGAATCGGGCGGGCTTTTGGCGTCGATTGGTAACTGTTGATGAAACTTGGATCCACTATTACACACCAGAGAACAGAATGAGTGCCCGGCAATGGACTGAAGTCGGCACGAGTGCTCCGAAGCGGCCAAGGGAGGCTCGATGGGTCGGACAGGTTATGGCGTCGGTTTTCTGGGATTGTCATGGCATACTCTTCGTGGACTACCTCGAAAAAGGAAAAACCTTCAACAGCGAGTATTACTGTGCATTATTGGAGCGATTGAAGGCCGAAATCGCTGCAAAACAGCCTCACATGAAGCGAAAAAAAAATTTGTTTTTGCAAGACAATGCGCCGACGCACAAGAGCATCGCAACCACGGCTAAAATCAATGACTTACGGCTCCAATTGCTGTCGCATCCACGTATTCGCCCGATTTGGCTCCCGCGGACAATTATCTCTTCCCAAACCTCAAAAGATGGCTCATCAATAAAAAATTCAGCTCACGCGAGGAAATCATCGACGCCACGGAGGAGTATTTTGCAGACCTTCCGGAAAATAACTTTTCGGACGGGATCAAGAAGTTGGAAAATCGCTGGAATAAGTGTATCAAGCTAAAGGGGGACTATATTGAATAAAATAAAAAAAACATTTAAACATTTTTTTTTTTCATTCCCAAGGAGGTTACTTTTCACCCCACCTAGTATATACCAAAAGAAGCATCTGTTTCCAATGACACATCATCAATATCAAACGAAACATACACGTTATTCTACCTTTTCACCGTTTTTCATTGCAAAATGGAAAGATGCCAATCTAACGACAGTCTCAGTACTTATACTTCTTTGAATAAAGCCAGTATTTATCCGGACGTTAAACGGAACACTAGTGTTTGACTTTGCTTTGCATTACACAGGTGCACCATCGTTCTGCTCTCCTTCGACTAGACCTTAAACCTTGCTGTTGTTTTACATCAAACTCCTGTAGCTGTTCTCATTTTCTTACCTTTAACTACCGGCCAGGAATGGAAGACAAATTTTATTATTTCTTTCCAAAGAGCCCTTTGACTGTTTCATCCTCAGATTTTATTTTTCAAACTTTCGTTAAGGTCACACGTGAAGAACTATGAAAATCGTTTTCGCCATTTTCCCCCATTCAAAAACTCGTGTAAGAAAACCCAAGTGTACAGGGGGTTATACAAAATATCTACACAAATGCTTTTCACTTAGTTAAGCTCTTCAAAAAAAAAACAACCAAATGAAAAAAAGCTTCCTAAAAGGATGTCAATGACATCAATCTCCAATCTAATCCTCCAAACAAGCAAATTTACCACCACCCTTACCACCACAAAGCCAAAAAGAGAGCCCTTCGTTCCCAAATCTTAGTGACTGTTCAATTTTCCACTGGAAACCTCATTACTCCCCTTTCAATTCTATCAATTTCAAATCTTTAAAATGTGATCCCAATTCTAAGAGTACAATGTAAATTAAGGGTCGCGGAAAGACGAAAAAAAAGGCCAGAAACCGATTCTAATTCCTTCAACCTCTCATGGAACCTCTTTGCCGCACAGCTTATTGCCACCCAACTCTTGGGAAAAAGCGTAAACCCTCTATTAACAGAAAATTGTCAGGACAATAAAAGTCAAAGCGAAGAAAAATCGGTTGAAAAGGGAATGAAGTTAAGGGTGAAGAGAAAAGGAAAATCTCATCTTCAAAGCACAATGTCGAGGATAATATCCTTTTAAACTTCCGATGTCACTTTATTTGAAGCCCTCACCCTTCCGCCGGTTGTTTCGTCATCATCCTCGGCAATTTCACATGGCAATCGACGAGATTCACTATGTCAACGAGTGTGTAAGGTCATGATTCTGTTCCCTTCTCTCTGTGCCTATGAATTGGGATATCCTGTGGATTACAATTTTCTAAAATAAAAAAGGAAAATATAAACCCAAATACAATCGACAGGATGTGTGCCATTGTTGTTTTTTGTAAGGTGTGAGTGTGGTCCATTATTTTTATTGCCGATGCTGATCCCACACACTTTGTCGGTGTGTCCTTTCTTCCTTTTTGTCTCAATTTCAGTTTCAGATACTTTTTCTCAATTTTATCTGCTTCGATATAAATTCCAACTTCTTAAAAATACGAAAGTGCTGCCATATAGATCTGTTGGGATGGTTGTTAAAAGTGTTCAAGAGAGTGTTTTCCTTTGCGCGAGATAAAATGTAATTCAGAATCCATTTGGAAAATTATCCCGCTTTGTGCTGTTGTAGAATGAACATGGTGCGGAATCGAGGGGGAAAAGAAGTCAACATGCAATGGATGCAGTTTAATTCTTCATTTCACAAGTATGCCACAAGAACACACCACACAGAAACGACAATCTTGGTTCAAGTAGTTTAAGGCGTGCCTGGATAACCATAAATTTGATTTGTGCTTTTAAACTGGGATAGTCTTAGGGGCGGATTTGTTGCACTCCAAATGAAAGAGGCGACTGTTTTCAAAATGCAGAGAGTCTTGCAGAAGATTTGATGGTAAGAGTATTGCAACATGAGTCTTGAGCTCATGATTGTGACGGCAAGTTTTCGAAAGTTTCGACAAAAAGTTCGATAAAATTCTGCCGCGAAAACTGGTGAGTCTGGGCCTCTAACAGTAAGTATGTCTTGAGTATGTCTTCAGTACATCTGTCGATGTTCTGGATTCCTGGGTTTCATCTTTGATTACCGGTCAACCCATTTTAACCGATTCCGTTTCAAGACCTGCAACCGCACCAGAAATAGCCCGCTATTTTCTATCACTGATATCAATATCTTGATGAACACACTCATATAGTAGTTGCACAAACTTGCGAGGTTGGTGCAATTTTCTGAAGAGCACTCCGCTTACTGGAATCTTTCAATCTTTCATAGAAATATTAGTACATGTGTATGTTAATTAAGTGATACAATACCATGCAGCCTGATGTCAGCCGGACATTGACAGGGATAATGCTTCACGCGGTGGTCATTGCGTTTACAATAAGCGTCACAGGATTTTGTCTCACTTATTGCGTCAACAGTCTTTCTTACTGACAGGCAACCCACCCTTTGAAGGCTGCCTCGCAAGTTGAACGGCGATTTCTTCCCTATGATCCCATTGTGATATGGGACCCAAACAAGATTAAACCTTCAGAGAAGCCTTGTATTCTAGAACTAGCCTGGCAGTGGTGAAGTTGATCAACAATGCTTAAAGCGCGGCTTGGCGTTTGCTCCGCGAGAGATACCCAAATTTTCCTAACGAAGAGTAATACCTACGTCCTGCAGAAAGATATCCGCGCCGCATCCTAGATATAATTCATGAAGATCCGACTGCATTCCTTTTGCGAATCAGATTCTGGTAAAACCTGTCCTGGAAAATCGTAATCAAAGCAGTTCCGCTTTCATTGCAACAGATGGCTTGGTTATGAGACGAAACTCAAAAGACAGTCATCAAAATTCCAGTGCAAGTTGCCTGAAAGACCATACCATGAGGGTGCAGCCCATGATATGAATATCAAAGGAAGGCAGATTCATCAATGCGTCTAAGGCAGAGCCAGTAGTGATGAGGAAGGCCCCCATGCAGCCAAGACAAACTATGCTCGGTTTCACCGCCAAACTTTGTTAGACCAAGCAACCGACGCAAAGGATCTAATTGGTCTTTTCTCTAGGGATGATACAACAGACAGTACAGATACATCACCTGCATATGCTTGAGCACAGGCGTTAGAACTATTCAGGGCATTAAGCAGTGAGTCGACGAACAGGCATCTGGGGCTGGCATAACTTCTTTACCCTCGCCATCATATTTTGGCCAAAGTCAACTTCCGCAAATAGGGTCTTGTTCACCAGAGTTGCGCTTTTCCACAAAACCAATGATCTACGGCGTATTTCCATGCTGAGATACATACGAGTATGTATGCCTACCAAAGTTCCATTGTCAAAAACACCCGCTATATGTATGAAAGTACTCAGGACAGAGGATGAAGCTCGACCATTACGCTCATGCTCTTCAACATCAAAAAAGTCAGACTGATTCGCTTGAAGCTCTTGGTGATAGTGTAGAACTCCTTTTTGATTATCTCGTTCGTCACCACGACCGATAACAGGTATATACCAGCTAAGACGTGAAGTCCCACTCAGTTAAATTGCATCTTCATTGATATGAGCTGATTCTGACCTCGTTCCGATCAGGTCATTTGAAAAGTGATTTCTTCAACTCAGCGTAGATGCAGAGTTAAAAATGTCTCCCTTTTAAGGACGTTGGCTAGCAGTTTCTATAAGAAATTTGCTTCTTGTATTCCTTTTGCTCTAACTTATAAACATTCGAATCTTCCTACAAATTAGTCTTAAGTGATTTGTTTAGACATTTTCTGGTTTCTTTACGTAGTCGCTGCAGATCTGCGTTCCACCAAGAAAAGAGCTATGTGTACCCCATGTGTAGTCCATTTCAAATCACAGTGCAATTTCTTGCGCATGTGCCCTCTTTTCCAGTCTATTCCAGTAATCCTTCAAGTGATCCAGACGAAATTCGACCGTAACCATAATTTGATGTTGATTGCACCGAGTCCATAGACTAACTATACCTAGATATCAAACTCTACTAATACTTTTGCAAACCTTTAACTTTCGCACAGACACACTGTAAGTGAATTCCAACACTTTTGCATCTCTATAACTTTGTCAAAATTTGATAGAATGAGAGCAATTTACAAGTAAAATTGCTAGAATGAGAGCGATTTACAAGTAAAATTGCTAGAATGAGAGCGATTTGCACGAGTGTGTGTAATGTGGATGACGTTTATGGTCATAACTCAGTCATAGACTAACTATACCTAGATATCAAACTTTCCAGATACTGGAAAATCAAAACCGGTTTTCTACTGATCGCCACTATCCGTGAGACTCTGTCTGTCAATACGTGTGAATTGTGATCAATGGCAATTTATCTACTTTTTTATACAAACCACGCCCATTTGAACCAAAAAACGTCATCCACATTACACACACTCGTGCAAATCGCTCTCATTCTAGCAATTTTACTTGTAAATCGCTCTCATTCTAGCAATTTTACTTGTAAATTGCTCTCATTCTAGCAAATTTTGACAAAGTTATAGAGATGCAAAAGTGTTGGAATTCACTTACAGTGTGTCTATGCGAAAGTTAAAGGTTTGCAAAAGTATTAGTAGAGTTTGATATCTAGGTATAGTTAGTCTATGGTCATGACTGAGTCTCAGCGCGTACTGATTATCTGCTTGAATGGCATTGGATAATGTATTGTGGAAAAGATAGGAAGTCGGTATTGACAGATGCGAAACCAGAGTGTAGAGAGAATGCATGGACGTGGAAGACCTGTCCATTGTATATTTTTTCAGTGGAGTTGGCAGTGACGATTTTATGGAAAGCACTCTCTTCACAATTATTGTGTTGAAAACAAAGAAATACTCGTAATGTTTTGCTAATATGAATGTGACTTAAAATATGAATATATGTAAAAGTTGAATAAATTGAAGCTAAGTGTTTATTTTTTTATGGTGTGTTGTGTGATCCATCACTAGTGGTATCATCATACTCACTGTCGCTTTCGATTTCAGTTGATGAATAACAATTCTCTCGGTGACGGCATCCCAAATCAGATCATAGCTCAAAGAACTTTCATCTTCTGCTATTTTCTTGATGTCATCAATAAATGTGGTGTTTGTTTCTACCCGACACTCTTGATTTTACCATACACCATATATTCTCAATTGGGTCCCTGAGCCTGAGTACTTCATGGCCTGCTGATCTAATCTATTTGATTGAAGAGCTATTCGCAACATTATTTTCCAATAGCGAATTAACTAACTCCTATTTCGTTGCTGATGAAGTTGGGGCTCGGTTTTTTAATTTATTGTGATAGAGTGCGGTGTCCATTACAATAACCGACGGTTCCTCTACCTGATCCAGTACCTGATCTCTTAACCATTTTCAGAAATTGTCAAAGTTCATCTTATCATGATAGTCACCCGAATTCGATCCAGATTTAAAGATTAGAAGACCGTTCTTGACAAATCCATCTGAACCACCGGCGGTGTATGCAATTATAAGCCGAGATCCTTTTCCAATAGGTTTTTTAGTCCTTCCGTACTTCCATCAGTCCAAGATATTCTTCTTGTGTGGGAGCTATGAATCGGGTTTTCCAATAAGAACTTTACAACTTTTTTTTAAATAAAACGCAAACCATTTGAGATATTTCAAAAACTTTATTATCGGCTTGAAGTACAATCAAAACATTTATGAATAGAACTCGACTTCGTTCGTATGGCCACCGTGGGCACGTTTGCAGCGGTCGATTCGTTGGACCCAATTTTCAACGACTCGGACACACATTTCGTCCGAAACGACCGCTATTTTGCGTTCAATGTTGGCTCTGAGCTCTTCCAACGTCGTCCGCGTGTTGGTATAAACCAATGACTTAACGTAGCCCCACAGAAAATAGTCAAGCGGCGTTAAATCGCACGAACGAGGAAAATCGACTTGCCCATGTCTTCCAAGTCCATATCTTACAATTGGCGCGATAACGCTGACCATTCACAGTAACGTGACGATCGCTTTCTTGTCAAATTGGTGGAAGGTGTAGATCCTTTTGATGGGTTCAAAATCGAAATCATCGAATCCAGTGATCCAGTGCCGATGATCCAAATTCAGCTGTTTTCCTTACAGCTGCTCTCGTAGCAGCTTCATTTACATGGTTGTTGTCATAATCCAAGTTTTTGTGGTAAATTTTCAGCGTAAGCACTTTTGCTTGGCATGTTAAAGGCTTTCCTGGCTTAAAGCAGTCCATTGTATACTATAAATTTGCTTTTTTCTTACTTCTACTCCTTGCAAAGGTTTTTTAAAATCAGATTAAAAATTCCACTTTTGCGCAATTTACGAGTTTATTCGCAAAAAATAGTCAGAATATATATATTTTACCTAACCCTTACCCTTTTCATAAAAAATGTACATTTATTGCGGGAAGTACTCGTATTGAATTATATCATTTTCCAGTGAGCAGATGAGTAGAATGCACTTCCAGGCCCTCTTCGCTCAGATTTCCAATTGCGCAGTGATTTGAAATGGACTATAGCTGATATCGAAGGTGGCACTATCCGGTTAGAAATCCAACCAGTCTTCTGATATTATTCCCTTTAAGTTGTAGTGACTCTTTTTTTGTGAATGGGTTTGGTTGCTTTTTTAACCTGTCGAAGCCCTCAGATGTTTTCCCAATGGGATGTACACATTTTGTGCTCCCAACTCTTTATAACTGAGTTGATTGCTGAATTCGGGATATTAGAGAATGAGTCAGAAAGAATCTGCCGAACCGTTTCTAGCCAGTAAAGTTTTACTTTATTTTATTATTTTGGGAGAAGTCTTGTAGTGTATTGAAGCAGTTGCTAATGCTTTTATGGCTGCTTAACTGTCCGTGAGTATATAGATGGAGACACCCTTCACCGTTGGTTTAAATATTCTAGTGCTTAAACCAAATCGAAAGGTACCAAATACCAATACAGGGTTTGAGGTATACTTCCATACTTCTTGGCTTGGGATCACTCTATTGAACCTTCTGCCAAAGCACAGGGTTTTAGTTTGGCGGTCATTTACCACGCAGATCATGTCAAGATCGGGTATTTTGTAAAGAAGATGGCGTTTGATCTATACGATGAATTGATGAAGAGGTTGAGTGGCGTTAAACCAATGAAGACTTCTATAGCCGCAGTGTACATTACACCGGCGATGACAAGTCCTACATAGAGTTCCAATTTAGTTTTTCATGGAGAACCATTCCTAGATATCTTACTTCATTGGATTACACAATCTCTGTGTCGTATCAAGACTCAGATTGCTATTGCCAATGATTGGAACAAGTATAGCTTTAGTGGGGCTGACCCTAGTCGTCGACATCTTATAGAAAACGTCTTTAGGGTGTTTGCCCTTCACTATTATGACTAAGTCGGTATATCCTATAAATTGATAGCACAGATTACTAAATTTTACTAGTGGGTCATCAACGGCCAGTGACCACAAGAGCCGTGAAAGAACCTTTTTCCTTGTGGGCAACCGTTGACCGTTGGGACAGATACTTTAGTCTCACCGGAAGATATGGAGATTTTCCGCTTTACGAGCATCGCTCTAATCCAACGGTTAGTGGATTAGTAGTAAGTTAGGCATTTCTTCCGTAATGGATTCATATCCAGTATTATCGCAGACACCTTCAATATCTAGGAAGGCACATGGTGCAATCTCTTTTCATCGGTAGGCCTCTTTAATCTGTGTACCCAGATTTAGTAGAGAGCTTTCCGTGGATTTCTCTTTCCAGTATGCGTAGGGTGCAGAGGTTAATTTCTGCTGAAAAGGTCTCTGATAGGTAAATTGATAAGACTTTCCATGGTTTTCAGAAATATAAAGCTTATGGGTCTATAAGATTTAAGTAGTTCACTTTTACTCCCTCCATGCTTGTGTTGAAGGTGTACCTGAATAAGACGGTTATAGTGGGAAGAATCTGGGGCCGAGCCTTTTGAATCCGTGCTGGTAAGATTCCGCCTTATTTGGCTTAAATGAGCTTATGGCCCTCGGGATAAATAGGCGGAGGCGCACACAAACTCTTGCAACCCACTCCCCTGTTACCCTGAGGTAGTTCGATTAACGCTGCCACTAGGTCTCTGGTGTTAAATCCTGGGATGAGAAAATGTTCAATTTTATAACTGATCATAAACAATCAGCCCTCGTTCAAAAATCTCCTCGGGAAAATTCTAATTTTCGCCCAAGGTTCTTGGATTAGTCCTAGGGCGATGTTTACTCTTGTGCAACATTGTGCGGGTTTCCCTGCAGTACCTTCAGTGTAGCCATCAATGTTTGCGACTTTCCGGGGGACTTCTCGGTAAGGCGTCCTGTAGCTTCCTACTTTCGGGTCTAGATGCAGCAGTTGTTTTTTGAGTTAATCGGTGAGTTTTCTGATTGCTAGTGGAGGAGAGCTCACTTGCTTTATCTCCCTCTGCTTCAGCCGTGTACACGGTGTTGAATTGTATCCTCTTTAATACTCGTAGACCACTGGTACTTTTTGTGTTGGAGGTAGATGGAGTTTTGTCTGAGCTCTTAATAATGAGCCTCAGCTTACCGAAGGGATATGTGACATGACTCGTTCATCGCGTTATCATTTATCGCAAATACCATGTGAACGAGATCTCACTCTTCCAGGTTCTGGTGTTTAAACCTGAGTTCTGCGCAACCAGGGAGGCGAAGATTTTCTCGCTACCTAGCCCAATACTTTGGCGGAAAGAATCCCCTTATGATGATGTGAATCTTTCTCCAATAGAATCACGTTCAATCCGCATCCACACTACTAACCAACTCTGATTATAGAGTTGTCAAAAGGCGGCTTAACTTTTTATCCCGAAGCTCAATCGAAACTTCCTCCTGTAAAAGGTGTCGCAAAAGTTATCATCCGATGTTGTTTGGCTGTAAGTTTTTTGCTAAATGAAATACTTTAGTTCTGCTTTTGGATTATGTTTATTTGATGTCTGAGATTTGTATTTGTATTAAGTTGAGAAAATGATATCGTCTAAGTGGTCGCCACCACTTAGTTTCTCGCATTCTTGACGGATATTCTCTTTGAGGGCTCCAAGAGTCTGACGCTTGTTGACATAGACTAGTGACATCAAAAAAACAAACCTACAAAAAGAAGTCCGGAACGATTAAACCGGGGGATCTTGCCGGCCAGTGTAAATCGCCAAAACGCGGGATTACGCGACCCGGAAACACAGCCCTCAGAATTGCGGTTGTGGCTCATACAATATGCATCGTTGCTCCATCCTGTTGCAACCGCATGTTCTCCAGTCCCAATTCATCTCTGTAAAGACCGCCGATTGATGCCCAATTACGTGGCACGTCATCTGGTCGATACTCCCGGGTCTCCTGCAACATCTTCAACCACAGCTGCAATATTCTCAGCAGAACGGCTGCTCCTTTCTAGCAGCCTTTCGTGTTGTCCCATAGTCTTCTAGGCGAACGGATAAACGTCGTAGTGTTTGCCCAGTTGGTGTCGGAAGACCGGGAAATCTGCGACGAAATTATTCCGCAAAAAAATCGTACCAATTACTTCTGCTTACTGCTTACTTTACAAATGTCAAAGTAGAATTGACATTTGCCGCCATTTGCAAAAATTATAGCATCTTCCGGTAGGATGATGACTTTTGTGCCACCTAGTATTAAAGCCATTTGCACAACTCTAAGGGGGTTGAGATTAATGTCTTCCGGGACTACATCAAACCTGACGCGGCACGGTATATTGCTATAGCGAAGCTTGTCGACGGTAGTATTTCCTGTTCGGACTCTCTTAGCTTCCGACTTCTGTGCGGTTTTTGTCGCTTTTGGCAGTGGCAATCGCTAGAGCACGTTCCCTAGACTTACCTTGTTCCAAGGCTTCTTTGAGCTGTCTCGTCTGTGAAGGTATACGATTAATGTAGCCGGTAGGTTTTAGTAACTCATTCATACCTCTAGTTTCGTGCTAAGGGATGATACAAATACCTCATCCGATAGCATGCTGATTGTTTTATCGCGCAAAGTGTCTGTGCCTGAGCCGCTCAGGAGGCACCATTCCCTTTCTCGTTCTCATATCAGCGTCAGAGTTGGCAGCAACAGTCTGATCGACAGTTTCTACTGCAGGGAGCAGTAGAGGTTGATGTAATTCCTACGAGTTGGTAATTGGAATAGGTAGTTCCAGTTTTGCTGAAAGGAAGGCTGGGGATATAAGTTTTAGGTCGCCCAATGATTCCTCGGCGTTTCCTATTCCACCTTGGAGTAAAAGATATTTTTTTAAAGAGGTTTGGTCCTCTTCATCGCTCTTTTTCATCTGTGTTGGAACAACAATACAACAATGTTACAGGCTTGCGAATGAAAGGAGCAAACGCAGTCTGCAATATCAAAGGGAGTTCATTAAATATCAACCATTGTCCGGCGGTCGCCTCATGGAACCAATGAGTGTTCTTCTGTCGGTTACTCTGAGACTTTACTCTAAAAGCCCGTAGCTGGCCACCCTGGATTCCATATACCTCTGGTCTGAAATGGAAACTTTCCATCAGGCAATCTATTGTACCTGAGTAACGTTGAGAAGATTACTTGCTCTCTTACTTTCATAATAATTGTTGTCTGACAGGCAACATTATTGATAACCTGGTACAACGATAGTATGAAGTCCAGGAGGCATTCTGAGCATCAGTTCACGGTCGCTCGTAGTACAGTGGTCTAAAACCTCTTAAGCATCCGAAACCACAGATGGTTTCATTCCACTTCCATGGTTTCTGTATGGAGGTATTGCAATTGGATGGCTTGTGATTTTCTAGTGCCAACTGGTATTGCGGTAATATGCTGTAACATGCTCTGCCTTAGAGAAGAGAAGTACCCTCCTCAGAAATGCTTTCGCCCATTTGTTGTCGAAATTTATATTTCTGCAAAAAATGGTTGCAAGTAGTTGTCAAGGCTCTTTGTCGCATCAATCATTGTAGAAGGTTTGGTCCGTAGTTGTCAATTTTCAGGGTTTAATGTGGAAACAACAAAATATTGTTCTAAACGAATTCAGTTAATCTTCTGGCGAGTGGCTTACAAATGTATTTATTTTTTGGCATCTGACCGATTTACCTAGTCTTGAGCCTTCTAATTGTCCGAAGTCCGTCATGCTGTCTGCTCGAAATATTGCAGAAACCAGCAATACTAATGGCATTGGCGTGGCATTGAGCATCAGGTTGGCAGCTTCATATCCAGAATTTTCATATCTATGGAGTATAAATACTTTTCCACTGATATCTTAAAATCGTTGTTAGTGTGCCGTTCACAACCGGTTCTTTGGGTATCATTTAAGATATCCATGATAATGGTGATTACTTACAATCTGTCTATCTGTCGGCCTTCTTGTTTTGACTTTGTGAAACATTGCAAAGATTTGAGAAGATAATTTTGAATCCGAGAAATATTCCTGCTGCAAATCAGGTCTGTTTATTACTGATTCCGCTCCTGCACAACCACCACTAACAACCACCCGATCAACCCTAATTCCCCACCTACCTCTGGATTCTTCTTTTTAGCTGGTCCTTAATTTATTCGTAGCCACAATTTGCGAATATTTTTAAGTGTGCGGCAATTTGAAGGAGTTCAGAATACTCAACTCAGCTATTAGCATAGAAATTCATTTTCTCTTCCACTGTTCTGTGAGCTGTGGGCGCTTTCAATAAACCCCAGCAAAATGTTCCCTATTTTCAGTGGGAAATCCTTTTCTGTCCTCCTCGTTCTACCATCTCTGGCCTCTGGTTCCTCTACATTTCACAAATGTTTTAATCGTTGGTGAATTTATGTATATGCACACCAGTGCATAATTATGTGCTACTTTTTTTCTATTTTCAATTTAACATTTTCTACCAGCATTTTGCCTTCGTACTGGGGGAATAAATCAGAAGTGAAACTCATTGGTAAAGTTGAACAAAAAGTTATAGATACTGAACTCTCTTAGATCAAATGGTTTGTCAGTCTTAGATTTTTAAATGGTTTTTGCCGAGATCTCGTCAATCACTGTGATTGAGATGAGAAGTTCGAATTGATTAAGTGTCCTTGATGGTTGGAGATTGAGTGAATTACAATTTAATGGATATTTGAAATCAAATCCTGTTTGTAGGATTGGACTATCAGGATTGCTTCGGAATAGTCAAACGCTTTTAGGATGTCTTTTAGCAATTAGTTTTAATCAGCTTAAGTACTTGCAATTTGTAATAATAAAATTTCTTTTTCTTCTTCTTTCGTTGCAGGTAAATGCAAAGAATTGAGTAAAAAGGAATGCGGTAATAAGGTTTGATACACATTGTGAGACAGAAACACTTTTACTGAAGATCCTTCTTAATAAATTTACTTGTGTGTCTTAATTTTGACGCTATATAGACATACCTGTAAAAGTTCTAGTTCTGACATGATATTTCAAATCATAGGCGAGAAAAGCTTCGTTTTACAGTGAGCTGCCTCAGATTCCTGAAATATGCTACCGGTCGTTTGCGACCAAGACGACATACAGCATACTTGAGCCCTTGACATACCATAATTTAATTCCACGCATTTTTAAACGTATTCGGTCGTCGGAGTCTATTTAGCCGGTCTGCATCTGGAAAATATAGGGTTTTCCAATAAGGACTCGACAACTTTTTTTTAAATCAAACGCAAACCATTTGAGATATTTCAAAAACTTTATTATCGGCTTGAAGTACAATCAAAACATTTATGAATGGAACTCGACTTCGTTCATATGGCCACCGCGGGCACGTTTGCAGCGGTCGATTCGTTGTACCCAATTTTCAACGACTCGGCCACACATTTCGGCCGCAACGGCTGCCATTTCGCGCTCAATGTTGGCTCTGAGCTCTTCCAACGTCGTCGGCGTGTTGGCATAAACCAATGACTTAACGTAGCCCCACAGAAAATAGTCAAGCGGCGTTAAATCTCACGAACGAGGCAGCCAATCGACTACTCTTCAATAAATCGATTGTAGCGTGTGCTGTGTGACTTGTGGCATCATTCTGTTGAAACCACATGTCGTCCAAGTCTATATCTTCCAATTCGGGCCAAAAATAATCGGTGATCATGGCGCGATAACGCTGACCATTCACAGTAACGTGACGATCATTATCGTCGACGAAAAAATATGGCCCAATAGCGCCACCGGCATGCAAGCCGGACCAAACAGCCATTTTCGGTGGATGAAGTGGTAATTCATGAAGCACATGTGGATTTTCACCCGACCAATAACGCATATTTTGCTTATTGACGAACCCATTGAGCCAAAAATGAGCTTCGTCACTGAAGATGATTTTGCGATGAAGTTCATCATCTTGGCGCGTCTTCTCCAGAACCCAATCGGATTACGTACGTCGCTTCAAATGGTCCATCGGTTTCAGTTCTTCAGTCAGCTTGATCTTGTATGGGTGTAAACCAAGATTCTTACGCAAGATACGCTATAATGTGGTCTGAGCAATGCCCAATTCTTGAGAACGCCGTAGAATTGACTGATTTGGATCGTTTACTACGGACGCCTGAACGGCAGCGATATTTTCGACACTTCGACCAACCCGTTATCTCACTGACACGGCAACATTACACTACGAATATGTAGACTCAAATTTTTGCACTAAACTTGTTATTGCTTGTCTACTAGGGCGAGAATTACGACCGAAAATTGGAGTTAACGCTCTTAAAGTTGCAGTCACTGACTCCGAATTTCGGTAGAAAATTTTTATAATTTACAGACGTTGCTCGTTCGTGCACTTTACCATGATGAAAATGTTGAGTTTACTGAATAAATTGACAGTGACAGTTTGATGATTTGTGAAAGAGTGCGTTCACAAATTAAATTCAAAGTTGTTAAGCCCCTATTGGAAAATCCTTTATATGCACTAAGTTGACAACTAGCCAATTTTTGGAAGCATTACCCGTAGACATTGGCAGCTCCTTTGTTTCTTTACAGATGCAGGTCCTTATGATGTGTCTTTTGTGTCATGTCTCGCTAGTTCCTCTGGGCGTCTGTCAACAGTGTTAGTGTATGTCAATTCAAACAATTGCTTCCTTCTCCTAGGGATAACACCTTGAGTTTTGAAAAGACTCCACTGGCATTAAGGAGATTACAGAGATTCCAACGCAGTCTCGCAGTTCCGTGTTAATAATCGTTTTGCAACTCTAAAAAATTATAAATTTGCAAAAAACTATTGAGGTTCACCCATTCGTCCCACGCATCACAAGAGAAAATACTTTTAGATTTCTAGATCTTACCAGGGGTATAGTCTTCCTTCGGTATTTGGTAGAAGAATACTCTTCAAAATGGGCAACATACATATGTGTTACCCACACAGTTTGCCAAAGCAAATCCAGTATACTCCGCTACCATCGACTTCAAGCTGTCAAAGTGCAGCAGCCTAGTAGCTCATGCATCACCACAACAGATAATGGATACGATCCGAGTAGAAACTATCTGATTTTTTTCGTGTTTTGTTCTAGCTGTTTTGTAGTTATCGAAAAGATTGTAAATAGTTACTAATCTTCTGATTTCGCATTCTTCTTCCAAATAAATTTTTAATGATCAAATTGAGAAATTGTTCGCTTCCCTATAGCCCTATGTTCCGCCGTAAAACTGACACACCACTGAGCACGTCCTTCCTTGCAGAACATATTAATTTAAAATATTCCATGAAGGCAATACTCAGGCTGTGAATACGAGTAGCGTTCTGCCTCGGGACGGTAAGAAGATTTTCTTTGATTGAGCCACTTCAGCATCCTGTTCTATGACAGCTCTTAAAGTGTCGAACGGGAACGACAGTGTACGTTATGCTCATTAAATTCCAATATAAGCATATTGGAGATTACCCCAAAGCACAATGCTGTCAATGTCGCCAAAAATGCTGCGAAATACCTAGGTTTTCTCGAACAATGTAACAAATAATTTTCCCCCTCTGATCTGGCCTCAATATATAAGGCATTCATGTAAAATGGCCACATCTGTCCAGGTGTCCCCAAGACTTCTTTGTACTTTCTAGATAAGATCCAAACCGTGCGATAAAACTCATAGGTGACGCTAATATTGCAGAGTCAATTGACACGCTTGGACACCGATGTAATATCTCGTGCCTTACCTTGCTCTATCGCTATTTGCACCACCAATACTCAATTGGAATTATCAGTACCATTTCGCCCATTTAAGCCTTCAACCATAACACCCGTCTCGCTATAAATGCTCTTCAGCCAACTTTCAAACGTACCCTGAAATATCGTGATTCTCTCCTCCTACGCCATACAACTCGCTTATGGAATGCACTGCCGATCTCTTTATTTCCTATTCATTGTAAATTACAAACATTTAAAACCAACGTACATCGGTACCTAACTTTTCTTCCTCCCTAACTATCCTAAGCCCGAATTGATATTTCTATCTATGGTCTAACAAAGACATTTTTGATAGAACTTCCTTAGTTTATCTGAAGCATACGTATTGAATAGAGTTAAGCCGATTACTGGCGCCTTTCTTCCGTAACAAAGTTTGGCTGGAACCATAGTGCTCACTGAGTTCGGCCACTGGCTTAGGCTGTGGTGGAAATACTGAATCGTAGAGAAAATAAACCGAAACAATTATGGATGTGCCGTTGTCTGTTCATTTTTAGCTTAATAGGGGTATGTCCTAGCTGGAGAATTGTCCAAATTTTGGCTACAAGGCCGAGCGATTTGCGACTTCAGCAAATTTCTTAATGAATCGAAAAATCGATTCAACATTTCAATCAAAGACTTGTTGGTAAAGATAAGGCAGTTCTTTGGCGAACTCAGAAATTCTTTATACTAAATCTTTTCTGCCTATTCGCACTAATCCTCTCATCAGTCTCAGCACGGAAGTGGTCCCTACGTATCCTCAATACTGGCCGCAGGATTCCATTTGGACCATGCTGTCGTGTTATCTTTACTTTTTCACTTTGTCTTTTTCTCCTCATAGTACTCTCAAGTAGTCCTTCTTTTCCAGGCAAACCTGGCTTCTTGTTTGTTGCATGTGCTCATGAATAATAATTACCAAGCTAAGGACTTCATTATGGTGATCCTTTGAAACCCAGTTCCACTGAAGTACAGTTTGTTGGTGTTACATATCCGCTTCAAGTATTTTCTGCAAGCTGGTTCAAACAATTCAAGAGACCTGGTCACTTCTCTCTTCACTGTAGAGAATATAAATAAACCGCCATACAGAGGGATGATTGCATTATAGTAGGTGCTATCTTACAATGTGTCCCAACAAAGAATTATCACATTCACTTCCCGTTACATACTCCATTTAAGACTTAAGATTATCAGTAAATTGGATTGAAATGTTTCTGGTCTGTCTTGCACTGTCACCTACTCCACTTTCGTTGATTTCTTCCATTGTATAGCTAAAGGTAGATGATTCACAATACGGACACTGGCTCCTTGGACTGATTCTTATTCCAATTTACTCCGAACAGAGGACTAATCAAAAACAATGTACTGACCCAGCATAATATTCGTTCAGTCTCTTCCAAATGCCACCACTCCCTGGTGAAGTTCACAAGAAAATTGCAACAAATTACGACCGTAAATAACGGTCTAACGCAATTTAGATAGAATTCTCGATCCTAACAAGTACATAACCTTATTTCACCCACATACTCGTACATACAATCGCCCAGTTGAACAAATGTCCAATTCAAATGCCACGCTCGTTCGTTGAAAGTCTTTGAAGAAATTTGTTCCAAAGGTTCTTCTCCTATCCATTGTTTTAACCCAAAACCATGTCCTGGAGTAGTTTTCTTCCAGGACCAGAAAGAACTCTCACCTTCCTATCCAGATTCGACTATGTGCTGAGTGTACCTTTCAACAGAAAAATGCTCAATAAGAGAATGGCATTGTTGTTCATTATTCACATCCATAAGACACAATTGAATTTGCGACAACATTTCAGTGTTGTTCTACATCCCGTATGCAGCACAGATACGAGTACATGCAAACATACACATCCATATCCAGCGTGACATGACAGTTGGGAGACAATCGAAAGCATTATCACAAAATTGAATTTGTTACAAGTCAATTTCTGTTAAGTTTGCAGGAAACCTTAACACATATCCTTTTGGGGCAGGATGTTGGTACGATGTTGGTAAGATGATAGAGCTTTTCCAGCTTCTTTTGAGTCGATAGATTGTATGGTACGCGTTCGTGGCATGACAGTGCGCTCCACTATTAAGCAAATGATAAAGTGCCATTCTACGTACATGACTTCAATTGTGATGCCAAAGCAAACATGAAATAGGAAAACGAAATAAAGAAGAAGAAAAAGATGTTCTTTTATCCTTTCAAGTTCGAAAGTGTCCCCTGATCTGGATCCTTACGTACACATTTTTTTTGTTTTGGCAATGGTTCCTCTTCCAAAGCAAAAAATTCAGATAATTGAATTTCTCTGCTCCTGTCTTGATAAATGTGTTCTATATTGCTTCTGGGGATCTCGAATTTGCATGGTAAAGCAGGACATGGAGCATAGTAAGAAGCATATGGGGGTATCCATGAATCGTTTTGTTGGTCGTTGAAGCATGTAAATGCAACAAGAAATTGCAGAATTGTCAACCGATGGATGACAAGCAGAAGTGGAATCGATTATGATAGATTGAGAATGATGACAATTAAGGGAGCAACAAGGGACGGGTCTTACAGAAGTCGATGGGCTAAAGTGGAATTTGGGGAAGTCTACTTCAGAATAATCAGCTGTCAATTAACAACATTATAGTTCGAGTAATAAGATGCGGCAGATGATGCCTATATATATTTTGGTAGGCTTATTTATTCATTACATCTGCACATCTTCATTTATGATCCCTTACACTTTGCCTGATGCACAGCTTTCTCTTTTTTTTCCGTACTGCTGGCATGCATATTTCGCGGATTGTGACTCCCTTAGACCGAGTGCATACGTTGTATTCCCGGAGACCTCTTGTTAAGGTGTCAGCTATTCATTGCAGATCGCCATTCAGGCGTCATCTGGTTCCATCATGTGGCTTGCAAGTCCTCTGAACTTTGCATTAAAGCACCGCATGCTTGGCATCCTTCTTTATATTCGGATATTCCGAAAACAGCGGCAAATCATCGTGCCCAAATCTATGGAAATATTTCTGATAACCAGTGTGCCTGGACAGGAACTGCATAAGGCAGTAGGAACAGCTCTCTTTAGATTGGTTGTACTTAATTCGATGGTGGGAAGTAGCCTGTGGACTCACCTGTCATTTGTAAAGCTGTCCTATCTGTTATTCCATATTGCTGCCGATCCTCCTCTTCACTCATGTTCCACTATTTTGTCCTCCTGCCGGTTCGATGGTCGCCTACATTACAACCCCTGCATCTTATTCGCGATGATATCGACTAAGATCATTCCGACTACCACATAGGTTTCTTCGTTCGAGGTGGTTTCAAATACGTAGATAATTCTGATTGTTCAGGGTCTGTAGACTGACGACAAATTGTTTTGTAATTCCGGACTCGTGTACCATATAGGTGTACGTGGATCAAACTGACCATTCAACAGTAGGATCCTGCGGGTGTATCCAGGGTCACCGATATTCGAAAGCATCTGAAAGATTGCTGCTTGCATCAGAGATGTCTTCTTGCTGGCGTACTTAACATGGACGACGTCTATTATCGAGCATAACTCTGATGTATTTTCGGGACCCCTTGCACTTGGTTATTAGTACAGTCTAAGTCTTGAAATCGGCTGATTCCACGCCGACGGACTGCAACCAATTTTTAATCTTCGCAACAGTCTCATCAGTAGCGGACGTACTTGGCTACGCTGACCACGGTTATGTCCTCAATGAATCCAACCACTCTTCTGACAGTGCTGCCTTTGTCTCCGATTCCGCTGCGTCAACGAATAAAGATTCATTAACGTGCTGAACGGATGGTGGGTGGTTCAAAGCTGCTGATTGCTACCACTCCTTTTTAAGGATACTCCTTTAGTTGTTGCCGTAGCCACGCTTGTTATAGCCTTCTGATATTGCGGAATCTTCGAGCTAATTCAGTTGAAGAGTTGAAAACAGCTACTTATAGATCCTTGATCCTTGACCTTGCAATAGCACGTACGGTTTTCAACTGAGACCTAGTAGCGCAGAAAGCTATTAAATCTCTTAACACCATTCTATCGCCACTGTCACGATATTTGGTCAGACTGAGCTGAAGGAACATCGCTCAGAAGGTTGGTATCTTTGAGACAGAGACCACCATTGAACTCGTTACTTCAACAGGGCCAGGCAAGCGGTGATATTGGCTACTATCGGAATGGAATAGTTCAATCCATCAGCGATTTTTCGACAGCATTATTGTTGAACTGAAAAAACTCTCACGGATTTTATATTCATTATTTTTTGCCCATTCTTTTAACTTCCAATACCAGACCTTAGAGGCCTAAGCTGTTGTGTGTACCCTCCATTTTCCCCAACAACACCTGTTTTATCCTTCGACCGGATGCTTGTTATAGTTTGCGTTTCAACGGTCCTTCTTCTCTCAGTTTGCGGCGCTTCAGTCATCCGCTGCCACTCGCTGTCAAACAGGAATTACTTGTTAGCGGATGTTTAAGACGGGGCATTTGATTGCATTTTTTTGAGCTTGATAACAATGAAGATCAAGCTTTGTGTCATCAAGAGTTTATACTAAGCTGTGCTTTCGAAATGACAGAACTCTTCTTTTGACACCGTGATTATTTCACGTTTTTTTTTTTTTTTTGAGGATTGTGCTTTGATACGGATTAAAGAGTGGCCAAGATTTCTTTACCTAAATGTTTCCTATTCTCCAGAAATGGATCTCAGACATTGGCTTTGGAGTTAACTCCAAGAGCTCTCTTCATAACGAAGGATGTGACTGAAGAAACTTCTTACAAGTTCCTAAAATATCTAAACCTCAGCTTTAAGTTTAAGCTGTGTACCGAAATTAATTTAATAATAGAGCCCACTGCGGCAAGATGTAGTGGTTAAGTTTAGCGGCTACTGGGCCTGAACCTTTGGGGGTATGAATGGCATTATGGCATTATACAGCGGGGGCAAAGGCGCAAAAATACAAGCTATATCTGATAGCACTTCCATTTTGGTAACCCGGAGTTCGATGGCGTGTGGTGATGAACATAAATGGAAGCAATCGAAATCTGCATTCTACAAATGCTTTGTCTCCGAGAACGATGGTATTAAAAAAGTTCGACGACCACTTTCGAAGTTTCATTCCCATATCTTCTAAGATCTGTCAGAGATCAGGCGTCGTTTACGTAGTCGAACATTGACATAATGTCGTCGACATAAAAATCGTTTATTATGCTATCCGAAGCCTGCGGAAATCGCGCGGTATTGTTGATACCGTTTTGTTTGAGGACCCGAGAGGCGGCTCCATATGCGACCGTCTTCTGCTGAGGTGTTCTAGCATGCTATCAAAACCAATGGGTAACCTTTTTTATCAATCCTACTCTTTAGGACTGTTTCCGACCAAATGGAAAAGAGCATTTGTCCAGCCCATTCCCAAAAACGGCTTTTTCTTCTCTTTCCTCCTACACAACCATTGTACTAACGAGTCACTTCTTTCCAAGGTCATGGAAACGCTGATAAATCGTCAGCTCATGAAATATCTCGAAACACGAAAACTTTTCAATGACCGGCAATATGGTTTTCGTAGCAACAGGTCCAATGGTGATTTGATGGCATGTCTCACCGAAAAGTGGAACCAAAGCGTACATCAATCTGGCGAAATCAAGATACAAGGGTTGCGCTTGATATTTCTAAGTCACTTGACAGAGTTTGGCATCAGGCTCTTTTGTCGAAAATGCGTGAATTTGGGATCGACGACTCTCTTCTTCAAAGGATTAGAAATTACCTTTCGGAACGTTCAATTCAAGTTGTCTTTAGATGGTTTCAAGTCTGATATTCACAAAATAAATGCTGCTGTGCACCAGGGCTTCGTTCTGACTGCGACACTTTTCTAAATTTCATTACCGATCTCTTGCCTGCTATTACACTTCTAATCCAATATATTCAGTACTCTCTACTTTTCATATTCGTTCCCGGACTCACGGCCCTGCTTTTTGGTTGTAGAACGGGAACCACAGCGTATGTTAAGCTCATTAAATTCCGATGTTAACAGCATAACCAATTAGGGACTCTCAGCTGAGTGGAATTTAATGCTTCCAAAATGATAATTGTCGTTAAAGCGAAATTTAAATACCCAGCCATTGACAATGAACGGCACTTACATCGTCGAAACCGAAACACTTTCCATTCTCGGTATGTGTGTCAAATCTGTGAAATGACCACATATTCAATGTCGTCAAAATTTGAGTACAACGCCCATATCTGGTCAGGTGCTCCTAAAACTTCTGTGCACCTGCTAGATAGGATTCAAAACCGTATGATAGAACTCATAGGTGATACTAATATCACTCAGACAATGGATGCTCTCGAACACTGCTATTCCACCACTAGTGCTCTATAGAAATCGCCAGTAGCATTCCACCCCTTCAAACCTTTAACCATAAAACCCGGTCATGAATGCTCGTCAGCCAACTTTCAAACGTACCCGAAAATATCGTGATTTTTTCCTCCTAGGTCGTACAACTCTCTAATGGAATGCCCTGCCTAGCTCTGTATTTCCTAGTCATTATAACCTTCAAACATTTAAAACCAACGTTTTGGTTTTACATTGGATTCATTTATTCATACTGTTTCTCAATAGGTTAACCAAATGCCTTGGTTTACTTTCTTTCTTTATGTTATGCGGCATGGAACAATTGAATAATATAAACACAGACAAGTATGTTTTTTTTCAGTTTCTATGCCTTTTTATTTTTATAACTTAAATTACTCTTACTTGCTAGACAAAAAAATGCTTAAAAATTAGCTTAAATAATTTAAAATTATCTTATACTAACTTACTGGCCCCATGGGCACTCTAAGTTAAACCTAACACTTAAACTATGTCTTTCGACGTATCTTACTAATTTTATTTTTATTTTAACATTAACTAATACTAAAACTAAGAAAACATTTATTAACAAAAAAACGTAGCAACATGGCCCTTTTTTTTATTTTATTATAAAAATTAAAACTAAAACCAGAAAAACCTACAGGCTACCTAAAAATAAATCCTAATCTACTTAACCTACTTAAATCTGAGACAAATATAAACATACATAAATATATATATACGAGGGGCGTTCAATATATTCTCGGTATCGATATGAAGGAAAATGCGAATTCAATTTAAATTGTTTTTATTTTTCAATATAATCTCCCCTAACATCAATGCATTTGTTACATCTTGAGATAAGCTTTTTTAAACCCTCAAAAAAATAAATTTCCTCTTTCTCTGCAAAATACCCATTTATTGCCGACTTGAGTTCTTCATCATCCGAAAATCTTTTTCCACGAAGACATTTTTTCAAATCCGGAAACAGGAAATAATCACTAGGGGCAAGGTCTGGACTATAGGGTGGGTGTTGGATTTCTTCGAAATCACAATCTCGCGCAGCAGCCTTGGAAACTCGCGCCGTGTGAACAGGAGCGTTGTCATGAAGAAGCAACACACCCGCTGCGAGTTTACCCCGTCTTTTCTTTTTAATTTCCTCCCGCAAATTATGCAAAGTGGAAGCGTAGGATGTGGCGTTGATGGTTTCACCTTTTTTTTGTACTCAATGAGCAAGATTCCCTTTGAGTCCCAAAAAACTGTGGCCATGAGCTTCCCGGCAGACGGAGTGACTTTAAACTTTTTCGGGGGGTCCGTTCCTTTTTTATGCCACTGCATGGACTCTTGTTTGCTTTCAGGGTCATAGTGGTGGACCCATGTTTCGTCCCCAGTAACAATTCGATCCATAACACCGTCCGCGTTCTCACTACACATCTCCAAAAGCTCTCTACAGCATGCGATTCTCACTTTTTTCTGAGGCGCTGTGAGCATTCGTGGCACCCACCTTGCACTAACCTTTGAAAGGTTAAGATGGTCATGAAGAATGGTGTGAATGGTACCAATTGAAAGCTTGGTGATCTCTGCCATCATTTTCACCTTTATTCGGGCATCCTCAAGAACAAGTTTTTCGACTTCTTTGATGCTTTCTCCCGTACAAGCAGTAGCCGGGGCGCCGGAGCGGGGGTCGTCTTCAATGCTCTCTCTGCCTCTCTTGAACTCACTTGACCACTTTTGCACAGTTGATAATGAAGGTGCGGAACCCTGGTAAACAGCCACCATCTCTTCATGAATAGTTTTTTGACTTTTTCCTTGCTTAGTGAGAAATTTAATTACAGCGCGATGCTCAATTTTCACCATCATCGTCTCAGTTGCCATTATGATTCTGTTTAACTAGAGATAAAACGCGAATTAATAATCACATTTATATGAAATTTTACATGAATGCACTAAAATAATAGTACTACTTGATAAATAAGTCAATTTATGTATACAACCACAGCTTCACCCCGATACCGAGAATATGTTGAACGACCCTCGTACATATTATGTATATACATAATATATAAATACATGTATATACGAGAATATATATTTTTTTTTTCATTTTTTATTTTTATATATTTTTTTTCTTAAAATTATCTTAATCCTACCTAAAATTATGTAAGCCGACAATGGCTAAAAAAAAATTAGGCTGGCTCACTTTTCTTCACATGAAGCTACCTATCACTGGAGGAGTTTGACGACGAAGCATCCTCTCCTTCAACAAGCCACCAAAATTGTTGGTGCTGCTGAGCAACATCCCTCCTGTCGCGACTCCCTACCACCCTACTGAACCGGAGACGTTCCACACTGCCATGTGCGACGTCTCTGTCGTAGTTGAGTTGCCTGTCCGCAGCTGTTCGAGCGACATGAAAGATTAGCGGCACCCCCAATCTGTCCTGGATCAGACCTTTACTATCTAGATAGAGGAGCGCTGCTGGAAGAATAAAGCCGTCAAAGCGAACTCTCTCGTGATACATATACGAGTAATTGGAGTTGAAAGCCCCGGAGATCAGGTTGTTCGATGAGGTCATTGCTCTTGCAATGTGCCTTCGAATGAACTTAATGATGAAATTGTCCACTCTTATTAGGTTCGCCCTATTGTATAAGACCTCATTAGGATAGAATTTTATGTACTCAGACTCTGGTGTTCTGTGTAAGCGAAGACAAGTCTTAAGACAAGCCCTCTCAAACACCCGAATCTTTTCCAATAAACTTGCTCTCACGTTGAACCACACGGGACATCCAAATACAAGCATGGGCCTGATAAGGGCCTTGTAGCAGATCACCTTCACCCTCGCATCGAGTTGGCTGTTATAAAACAGTCTCTTTGTAAGGGCAAAAGCACCTTTGGCTCTGGCCAAAGCAACATCTATATGTTTGTTAAAATACAGATATTTATCTAGCCAGATCCCAAAGTATCTGACTACATTTCGACAAGCAAGTGGCTGTCCGTGTTGTCCGACGATAGAAAACTTTCGCCAATTCTTTTTGATTTTCTTGATTTTCAACTTCCAGTCATCGCAATATCTTTTAATTTTATCGAAGTCACACTGCAAGAGTATATTAATGACCTCAATCTTTGGACCTGTTCTGTACGCGATTAAGTCTTCTGCGTACGCCATGGCATGGTGAAGTGAACCTATCAGATCACTTGTGTAAGTAAATGTTGAATAGGATCGGCGAATTTACCGCACCTTATTGCAGACCATTTTTAATGTTAAAAGTTCCAGCAGAAGTCACATAGCCATTCTTCACGATGAACTGTCTACTGGAGAGCATATCAAAAAGAATATACAGTAGTGGTTTACTAATGCCCAACCTGTCCAGCCTGAAAAAGAGTCCCTCTAACCATACGGTATGGAAGCCTTCTCCAAGTCAATCAGGCCGGCACCAGTGCACTGTTTCTTGCCTTTGTTCCATTGGACATCAGAAACCAGTTTAGATGCAGCATGAATGATATCATGTCCCGCCTTGAAACCGAATTGATTATCCGGAATTATATGTTTGTCCAAAACCCACTTAGTCTATTGATCACCTTCTCGAAAACCTTACTGATGTTTGGAAGAAGACTGATCGAGCGGAGATTCACCGGATTAGAAGTATCTTTATCCGTTTTGGGGGTGGGATGTACCACCGCAGTTTTCCAATGCGCTGGATAATGTGCATTATTCAGTTTACAGCCTGCTAGTCTAGGACTTTGATACTCCTTAGACCATCCAGGTTGCTGTCGGGACTTAGCTGGACCAGGGAAAACGGTAGTTGCCGCTTCTCCCTTTTAGCTCTAGCTGTGACGAATGGCTTGACCCCCACGAATTTGAGCTCATTGCACTCCTTCGGTTTCAGCAGTGCAAGGAGCTCCTCCGGATCAGTCGACGGTTCTAACCCCCTCAGCAGCATTGTTTGAAGCTTCACCCCTTTTGGGGTGTAGGAGAAGAACTCTTCGTCCTCGAATCCTTCAATAGACTTTTAATTTTGTGGTAGCACTCCACAGTGGTTCGCGTGCCTATCTACACTTAATCTTTTTATAAAAAAATTACAGCCTATGGTCGACTTACACAGTTCGATGGTGTCCTTTAACTCCAATTTGAAAGTGTTGATTGGCGGCACTTCCTGTTTGGTGGATTTCTGCTCTTGCTGTTGTTGTTGTCTCTGCTGCTCTTGCTTTTGCTGATGTTGTTGCTACTGTTGCCGTTGTTGCTTTTGATGTTGCGGCTTTTGCTGCTCTTGTGGCTTTTGTTGTTGCTGTTTTTGTTGAGTTTGTGCTCTTGTTCTTGCTAGTTCTTGTACAGGTTTCTTTTGTTTCGGTTGTTCATGGTTTCTTGCTGCTGAGGTCTCTGGAGTTGTTGCTGGTTCTCCATTTGCCTCCTTGCCACTGGCTTAGTTCTTATGGCCAGTACTTTTTTTTGTAGCTGTTTGATTCTACTGCACAGGACTTCGACCTCTTCCTCTTCGTCATCTGACTCCGATGCAGCTAGGGATGGGAAGCAGTTGTCTACTCCCATGTATTGGTCTTCCCCTCTGTCGTTATTGTCCAACTCCGAAATGTCCGACATTTCCATTGATCCTGAAATGGCGCTCTTATCGAGATTCTGAGTTGAAGTCGGCTTCAGCGTCCTTCTCCTCTTTGTGATACTATCTGTTATTGTTGTTGTTGTTGATTTTGACTGGACTGGCTTAACGGTTTGATCATCAGACGATATCATAAAATCAGCTGACCCCGCGCTATTGGGATAGCGGACCGCTTGTTTCCACTCATCACACGATCGATCACACTTTCTATTTATCCGTTGTCTATTGATTCAAACTTTTTTTTAAAAATAAAAATTCGATGTAAATTTTTCGGGAATCGAACCCACGACCCCTGCTTTGTCGGCCGACACCACTACTGTTGCGCCACCGAATCACTTGACCAAAATGTTTTCAATTGTTCTTTTATTGCTTTTACACTATTTCACTTGGAAAGAAGCCGAAACACATCTGTTCCCTATCGAGGTATATGAACGACTGACAGGCAAGTATGTTCAGTTTCAGTTTTCAGTTTAAATGCATTTTTATTTATATACTTAATTTACTCTTACATGCTAGACAAAAAAATGCTTAAAAATTAGCTTACATAACTTACAAATAAACTTATTCTAACTTACTGGCCCCATGCGGGCGCTCTAAGCTAAACCTAACACTTAAACTATGTCTTTCGACGCATCTTACAGTCTAATTTTATATTTTACATTACATTACTTAATACTAGAACTAAGAAAATAAATTTTAAGTAAAAACTTAGTAAATGGACTTTTTTTTGTTTTTATATCATAAAAACTTAAAACTAAAAACTTATAGACTAACTAAAAATAAATCTTAATCTACTTAACCTACTTACATCTAATACATACACATACATACATATACATATATATTCATAATACCTATATACCTAATATATAAGTATATGCATATATATATATTTTGTTTTTTTTTAATTTTTTTTTATTTTTATTAATTTTTTTTTTGTTTTTATATATTTCTTTTCCTAAAACTAACTTAATCCTACCTAAAACTATGTAAGCCGGCCATGGCTAAAAAAAAAAATTAGGCTGACCCACTTTGCCTCAGATGAAGCTATCTATCACTGGAGGCATTCGACGACGAAGCATCCTCCCCTTCAACTAGCCACCAAAATTGCTGGTGCTGCCGAGCAACATCCCTCATGTCGCGACTCTCTACCGACCTACTGAACCGGAGACGCTCCGCACTGCCGTGTGCGACGTCTCTGTCGTAGTTAAGTCGCCTGTCCGCAGCTGTTCGAGCGACGTGAAAGATTAGCGGCACCGCCAATCTGTCCTGGATCAGACCTTTACTATCTAGATAGAGGAACGCTTCTGGAGGAACAAAGCCGTCAAAGCGAACTCTCTCGTGATACATATAATTGGGGTAGTAAGCCCCAGAGATCAGGTTGTTCGATGAGGTCATTGCTCTTGCAATGTGCCTTCGAGTCAACTTAATGACGAAATTGTCCACTCTTATTAGGTTCGCCCTATTGTATAAGACCTCATTAGGATAGAATTTTATGTACTGAGACTCTGGTGTTCTGTATAAGCGAAGACAAGTCCTAAGACAAGCCCTCTCAAACACCCGAATCTTTTCCAGTAAACTTGCTCTCACGTTGAACCACACGGGACATCCAAATACAAGCATGGGCCTGATAAGGGCCATGTAGCAGATCACCTTCACCCTCGCATCGAGTTGGCTGTTATAAAAGAGTCTCTTTGTAAGGGCAAAAGCACCTCTGGCTCTGGCCAGAGCAACATCTATATGTTTGTTAAAATACAGAAATTGATCTAGCCAGATCCCAAGGTATCTGACTACATTTCGACAAGCAAGTGGCTGCCCATGCTGCCCCACGATCGAGAACTTTCGCCAATTCTTTCTGGTATCCCTAGAGGCCCCAGACAAAGGCGTCCTAAACAAAATGGTTTCCGACTTCTGAAAGTTGATTTTCAACTTCCAGTCATCGCAATATCGTTTAATTTTATCGAAGTCACGCTGCAAAAGTATATTAATGACCTCAATCTTAGGACCTGATCTGTACGCGATTATGTCGTCTGCGTACGCTATGGCATGGTGAAGTGAACCTATCAGATCACTCGTGTAAATGTTGAATAGGATCGGCGAATTTACCGCACCTTGTTGCAGACCGTTTTTAATGTTAAATGTTCCAGCAGAAGTCACATCGCCATTCTTCACGATGAACTGTCTACTGGAGAGCATATCGAAAAGAATATACAGCAGTGGTTTACTAATGCCCAACCTGTCCAGCTTGAAAAAGAGTCCTTCTAACCATACGGTGTCGAAGGCTTTCTCCAAGTCAATCAGGCAGGCACCAGTGCACTGGTTCTTGCCTTTGTTCCATTGGATATCAGAAACCAGTTTCGACGCAGCATGAATGATATCATGCCCCACCTTGAAACCGAATTGATTATCCGGAACTATATGTTTGTCCTCAACCCACTTGGTCAGGACTCTATTGATCACCTTTTCGAAAACCTTACTGATGTTTGGAAGGAGACTGATCGATCGGAGATTCGCCGGATTGGAAGTGTCTTTATCCCTTTTGGGGATGGGATGTACCACCGCAGTTTTCCAATGCGCTGGATAATGTCCATTATTCATTGCATTATTAAAAAGGGTGGTATAAATGTTCACCGCTTCTAGAGGGAGATGTCGAAGCACAATGTTCGGTATTTCATCGGTTCCCACTGATTTCTTACTTCTAAGTGATTCGAAGATCGTTTGGAGCTCTTCCTTCGAAATGAACGGGGGTAGTACCCTATCGTTGGTGATGACATTATTTGCTATATTCTCGTCACTGAACTGGGTGAAACCCGAGCTCTCGAATCGCCAATTCACAATTTCATTTCGAAGGCAGAAATTGTGCACAAGGACTCGATTCTCCAGATCGTGGTTCGGGCCAATGATAACATTCGCCTTGTACACTTCCTGGAAAGTCGCTCCTATAGCCTCTACCTGCTCCTGCGGATCCTCGATCACAAAGAAGTTGTCATCATCAACAGCCTCATTTGGATCTATGCCTGCTGCTACAAGTATTTGTTCGTTGTTCGTTGTTCGGGCGATTTTAAGACATGGAAGGTCGTTCTGATTATTTCTCCGAAATATTTTATTTATTTGCGGGAACATATTCGGGTTGCTGGTGTTTACAGCCCGAATTTTATTGTTCCAATACAAACTTACGGAATTTCTGTAATTTTCCTTTATTAATGTTTGGAGGTTTTTAATCGACGACTTCAGTGTCATGATCTCCGGGTTATGTCTGTCAGTAAACTGTCTGTACAAGGTTTTTAATCTTGACAGCAGCCCACTTTCATGTCGGTGCAGTGCGTCAATAGTTGCGTTGCGGAATAACAGGCAAGTATGGTTTATGAATTTATGCACAGTATTGTGCAGAGTGAATGAGAGACACTCTTCACAGGCAGAAGATTACACTTTCAAAGGCTTGCTATTGCTCACGGAAAAGGTAATGGCATTCTAAATCTGCTTTCCTATGATGTGCAAAAATTTGAGCCCAGTCTTTCTGCGAGATACCCGAAGAACTTAACCACTCGATTCAATTGGAATTCGTAATATAATAGTGTTCATTTCCTGCTCTTGCATATGCACAATTAATGTTGTGTAGATCTGTACCATGAGTTGTGAATCATCATGAATTCACTGGAACTGGACATTTTGCTAGCCATTCTGAGATCTCAGATTTCTTCAAGTCCTTGCCAAAAAAAAACACTCACTGGTAGCTTAAAAGCTATAACTTTGACTTTAATTTTCTGAAACTATTGTTTGAAACGTTTTTTGATCAGAGTCTGGCCTTTGTCTTACGTTAGCTCAGAATCCTACAAGGCTACGGCCAACTTTACTAATGGCTATCAAATCCCTCAAGTCAGAATAAATCTTCTCAGAAACATTAACCGATTAACACTATCTGTTGGAGATGTAAAATCATAAATTTTGTAAGTTGAACTGTAGCTACTATACAACCAATTATTGTACAATACATCTCACTACTTGGTTCTTAGATATGCTTGGATACTGATAAGCTTCAAAGTACACCTCTCGTTTCTTGAATAACCAGATACCCAATTCCCCTTAGTTGCAATCCCCTGATTTAATTTTACAAGTTTATAGGCTGATAGCAACCCCATCGCATACCAATGTGAACTCTTTTTATGAAGTGAGGTTTTTCTCCAAAACGAAATCTAAATTGTCGATGCTGTCACTATATCCATTTCACTTCATTAAATTATTTCCAAAAATATTTCTTCCTTTTATACGCATTCATCTACCTAATCGACATCCAATATCCAACTTACATATATTCAGTCGAAAAGGACAAGGCTTTTCTGCCGAATATTCATTCTCGTTTAACAAGTTCCCTCAAAATTGAAAATGAAAAAAAAGGCAAATCAAAAAACACGAAAATCGATATCCAACTCAGCACTCAACCGGCCATCATTCGGCAAACATTTACGCTCAACTTTAAAGGTGAAAACTGATTACTGCTCCATCGATGGTAGTTCGGAATATTCAAAACAAAAACAAAAAAAAAATATTCCGAATCCAATTGCACTAATTGAAATGATTTTTGTGCCAAAAATAAGGTGTTCCCCCATCCCAGTAGGCAGTCCGGATATTTCCAATCCATTTTCGAACAAAGGGACCACTGCACCTATTGACAAGTGCTTACCTACAGCAGTTTACCCGTACGAAATGTTTTCATGTCCTGGGCCCTCTCACATTTGAAACATCAATCGAACTTCGATTTTATGAATAGATCCCTGAAAGCTCTGTATCCATATGAGTACACGTATGCAAGGGCATCTCAATTTTTATACCAGAAATTGTCGAAAATTTTGAAGCAATCTGATTGGGAGGCCGTTGAATTTTTCGATTACCCATTCCCGGGCAGCTTTGACGATGGCCTGCACGCCAATCAGCCTGATATTCCATTACAACCCGTGTACAATCCATGTGTGTGTTTGTGTAATACTAACTAATTGTAAATGCACTCTAGAGAGTTGTCTATGCTGGAAGCTATTCCACCCCGAGCATCGCAGTTGAAACATTTCATTTGGATATATATTACGGCCACCCGAAATGTTTTGGGGACGAGCAGCCTTGATCCCATCATAACCGGATGAAAGCATCCATTTTACTATAGCCATATCTGGCCAACGACTATCTATCCTTTGCCGGCCTCTATCAGCAACAATAAAGCTCAAAGATACAGGATATGCAATTCGCCCGGATGGGATATTCGTATTTTGTGAAATTTGTTGCAGATTTATGTTATTAATTTACTCAATATTCGAAGGAGCACGGGCAAAGCATCCAGCTCTGCAGCTGCACTCTGAAGCAGGAAGAGCATTTTTGGAATCCACTCCAAATGGGCACATATACATGCTTGTACATACCCATTTATATGGGATAGAACCGGTTCCGTTTGGAAACAATGGGCTGGCACATGATTGGGAATAGTGATTAATTGGCGTATGCTGTCGGTTTTGGTGGCGATTTAGGTTAAATTTGGGGAAGGCAAGTTTTCCGTAATATCTCGGCTTAACTGCTGATTGTATTTTCTGGGTTGATTACGAGCTTGCAAAATGGGGATATGCCCCTACAAATGAGGATTTTTGTGTCCTTAAGGGAACTGTAACGAGCTATCGAAAATGTTTCGATATATGAGGAATCCCGCACGAGGACGTAGTTGGAATTTGGCAAATAATTTTGAAATAGTCGGATAATTACATTATCAGCAAGACTCGAAGGGAGTAGCATTGCGACCGAAGGAATACACACAGATTTTCGATTTGTGTAAATTGTGCAATTATCATAGATACAATAGCAGTAGCCGCAGATCGGGAATTTGGGATAATTTTTCGGCGGCACGAACGAGTTTGGTAATGTAATTCGCGTCTGTTGCGTTCCATTTATTCAAATCAAATTCTAATTTGAGGGAAATTGAGGCGCGTTTTCCCGATAGTCTACGGTGCTTTGGCGGATTTTGTATGGAGTCGTAAAGTAATCGCGAATAATCAGTATTTCGAGACATGCAACTGCATGCCTAGTTACAATTTTAGCATTGCCCTTAAAAATATTTCATTTCATTCCTGCTACTAATCCTTTCATCTACTTATTACGAACTCTGGAGTACTGCATCTCATGCGATGGTTACATGCTTTATTCTACAGTGTTACAGGTTAAGCTTATTAGTGGAACTAACTACCCAAACATGTAAAGCCACGCTGTTGGTACGCAAATAAAATGCTATGATAGAAGCGGCATCATCATGTAAATAAAACAAGAACTATGAACTCCGAACCTGCTGGAAGACCCTTTTAAAGGTAAAGGCAAAGACTGCTGCAAAGAAAACATAACTTTGCGATGGGACCGGCAAACCTAAACGAGCACTTATTTGTACTTGAATTTGTCATTATAGCCAGACTAAGGCTAGAAGTCTTGAGTTTCTGACATATGTATGAAAGGATGCCCCATGACAACTCATATGAAGTCTAAATTTGGTAACATTAGCACGCATCCACAAAGAAGAAAGACAGCAGCACTAATGACAACGGCAACAAAGACGGCAACACCAATGACAGCAGCAGCAATGACAGCGGCACCAAAGATAGGATACCATATATCAGCTCCTGGGCGAAACATATAATCAGTGTCATAGGTATGATGTTTCGGGCGATTTATTCACAAAGCTAGGAAGAGAAGTCATCTCATTAGATCCAACTGAAGTTGAAAGACTCCCGATCAATCAAACGTCGACTACATCGATTATATATCGGTCCACTTCTGCAGTATGTTTGATATTCCGAGATGCGAGCATTGATGCATTTTACCTCGCTGTAGCCAGAACATCTGAATAAGAATATTGTGAGAGAGTTATTTGGTGTTGGATGGCTATACCATCGACAGAACCTTAACCGATCGATTGTCCAAGAGGTCAAATGCCGTCAGCATCACACATTGAAAATCAGTATGAACTCTGCCAAAAACCCATCAGAATGGATTTTTCTCGGCCACAACAACGGAATTGCCGATTAAACGAGAATTGTTGCTTAGAAGGTCTAATCCTATTAGTGAGATCTCAGGGTAAGATGGTAGGGATAAGCACCACCTTTTGGAAGAAAAATGAAGGAGCATGAGAAGCGCGCGGTCGCAGCTAATCAAATCGCTCAATGACATGAGTTATGAAACGACCGTATAAAGACAAAAATGATAAAAATTCAACTATTAGGCAAAAGAAACTATTCAATCTGGACGATGATAGCTAGTGATTGCAGAATATACAGCCAAACCACAGAGATGCTTAACGAATAAAGCTAGTGAAGAATCTAAGCGTATACAACAGAAATGCCACTGTGTTCTCAGAGATACCCGGAAGCATTTGTTTGGTCTCTCTGCAATCTGGAGTGTCATACCGCACACGGCTGTATTCAGAATTCATCCAATCCATGTCACAGAACCCCTCATCGAAGAATATTAGCACCTATCGTGGGTTCTCCTCCTGTAAACTCCTTACTTAGAAAGTCGACAGTCGATTTTATATCGCGCCATCTCACTGTGACCTGAGACCCAGGCAAGACTCAATGAATTCAGCCTTCCGACTGAGTTCACAAAGGCCTTGCATTCTCGAAGTAGCTTGGATGTGGTGAAGGGGTTTAGTAAAACCTTAATCGCCGCGCCGCTTCGCTGTCGATACAAACAGTTCCTTATAATACAGCTCATTGCCAATAGGGTTGTGTATATCTTTGCTTGGAATACAAACTCAAATTTCTTACCAAGTAGTGGAGTCTAAGGTTTCTGTAAGATGACAGCGCCACATCTTAGATCGATTTTGGAGACGTCGGTCGGTGAAGATCCGACTATTATACATTCGATTTTTGGCTCAAATTCTTATGTCATTACTTCAGATGTTCAGAAGTAGGCGCGCAAAGTCAATGAAACTTCCGAGCGAGTTAGATCAGAGACTCGCTAGGGATGATCCAATAAATAATAGATTCAACATATGCATATTCCTCAACATAGACTTCAGAACTATTGAGAGCGTTAAGCAATGAGTAAGAGTCACCATCCGCAATCAGAGTCCTGTTCCCCAGCATTGCCCTCATATAGCGCCCACTCCTTCTTGTAGACTGTGTCTTCAATTCTGCCCGCCAGATACTTACTGACGTGTTGTGTCACTCAGCTCACTTGCAGCTTCGTTGAAAGGAGTTCGTTGTGAGCTGGTTCTGATTAGATTAACTGAAAAGTGAGTCTCAAGCGTGACACAGAGAGCCTCTGCTTCCAACAAGGATTTTCTTAAGCCTACTGCTTTCATCGAGTATTTCCATTTTTTCGCAAAAATCTTTTATTCCAGTCCCAAGTTAGTCTTGAATGCGTTGTTTACGAAGTCGCTGGAAATCTACGTTTCACTATAGAACGAGCGATCTGCTGATCTGCAGAAGTGTCAAAACACTAACTCAGCACTACGCAAGAGCGGATTCCTCCTCTTCAAAAAATCCGAAACATCGCATCCGATTCTCGACTCTTTGTATCTATTGTCTGATACCAAAGCCTCTGATAGTATTTTTCAGCTGGTATTCTGCTAACTGTGCCTTTCGGATAGCATTAAATCGATTACTTGATGTCTTACTTTCGTAACAAATATTGGCAGAGAGCCAATATTTCTGACAACCTGGTAAGACGATAGTATGTGGTCCAGCAGATGATTGTCTCTTATGTTCTATTTGCAACGCTCTTCAAAACTCTTTAAGAGCATCGGCCATTTAAAAAAGTTTGCGCTGAACGAGCAAAATATTGGTAACGAAGATCTCGCAGCTTCCTCTGTAAAGAGGAACAGTTGTAACTATTATTTGGAATGGGTAGCGTTTTCAGTAGCTCTTTACTAGTACAGTATATTGGAGATGACACTTCTACTGAACCACAGGTATTCGTAATCTGATCTTGGAGATATCAACTCTTTTGATCAATACGTGAAAACGCGGATAGCTGATGTTATGGTACTATCTGCCACTTTTGCCAGCGGCAGTACGGTTTTCCTAGCAACAGGTCCAGTGGTAATTTGATGGCATGTCTCAACGAAAAGTGAAACCAAAGCGTACATGAATCTGGTGAAAACGAGATAGTTGCACTTGATCTTTCTAAGACAGAGTTTGGTATCAGGGTCTTTTGTCAAAAATGCGTGCATTTGGGATGGATGTATCTCTTCTTCAATGGATTAGAAATTACCTTTCGGAACCTTTCAAGCTGTCTTGGATGGTTTCAAGTTTGATAGTCATAAAATAAATGCTGGTGTGCCGCAGGGCTCCGTTCTGTCGCCGACTGCCTTTCTAATCTTCATCAATGATCTCTTGTCTGTTACTTATAATCCAATATATTTCTTTGCTTATGACAATACTCTCATATTCGTTCCCGTAATCGGGTGGCTAGAGGTGGCCCTGCAACATGAACCCAGGTAACACTAGAATGTGCCTTTTTGCTACCACAAATCGTATGACTTGGTTGGTGATATGTATTGTTGAGGATGTGAGACAGTCGGTGTATAGATCCACCAGGCTGTGGAGGTAAGAAAACGGATTAGATCTTGCATTCCTTTACCCGAGATGTCGGTCTTAGAAGAACGGTTGATTTTATGCATGCAATCTGGCTTTTGCTGCAGAGGAATTGTGGGAGAATTTCCTTCTCATATTCATTCTCATCGTGATCATTGTCATGATCATTAGGTCGGCTATTACGTCCTTGATATGACGTAGTTGTTTAACTTCCTCCATTGTTGGTTGGCCTTCTGCAGGAAGACGCTGACGAAATCCAGCAAGCGGTATGATATTGATATTTTCAGTAATTCCGGGTAGAAAACCGGTTCCCACACCACAGTTCATCTTTGACCCATCGCTGTAGACGACCGTGTCGAAGTCCGTTATTACACCGTCCTTCTTCCACTGAACTCTGGTGGGAAACCATATGTGAAAGTTTTTCTTGAAATTTAGTTTGGGTGTGATGTACTCGGTTGGAAGCGTGAACATGATGCTCGGTGACGAGTGCAGTATGTTGGTGTGGTGGTCAGGTGTTTTTGACTGCACTGCATAATGCGGTATTTTTTGTATGTAGGTCGAACCGCAGAAAATGCAGAAGCACAGTAAGGGCATCCGTAAGTGGTGCCTATCCTGGCTCTTCTTTCGAGCATTTTTTAATTTCTTGAGGTTGTAACCTTTTTCCAACTATACTAGTGACCCGTAGATGAGAATTGAATGCACTGCAACTGATCCGCCCTCAAGGTCATCTTTGGTTGAAGTCCCCACTTCTTGCAAATGGTTTTGCTGCAGGCATAGAAGGTGACGCATGCCTTTCTTATTCTGCGTTCAATGTTTTACTTCGAGTTATGTTTGGGTTAAGCGGTATAAACATCACTCGAGTCCGTCTCCAAGAGTAGGGTATGCAGTTCAGTACTAAACAGCTTCTGAAGTTTGTAACGCTAGCTAAGGTGTTGTTAGGTTTTGCGTTTTCTATAAGATGACAGGTAGTATGCCGTCACGGCCCTGAGACTTGAACGAGGAGAAGCTGATAATAGCCCAGAAAATCTTTTCCTCGGAGATGATTGTATTAATATTGTTGTAGGATGCAAGTTGCACTTGCCAAGAGCTATCGAGTTCCGTACTAATATCACTGCATCCGGGAAAGTTGTATGTTCACCCGGAGCTCTAGGGTCTCCGCAGAGGATTCTATCCATCCTCCATCTGACCTCTTTACAAATGAGGGGTTGAAATGTTCCTTGGACAGAATTTTAGTAAGCCGGCTGGAGTTCCTGAGGGTTTCTATTGAATGGCCATAGTCTATCCTGCTGCTTGCTTCTTGGAAGTCTTTATGATTTTCGCATACAGAATTAAACAGTCCACGTAACACTTTGGTCATCTGGCTGAGATGAGGGAGATCTTTATTCTGCCATGGGGGAAATGTGTCTTTAATACGTCTAACTGGAGACGATACTTTGTATGCAACGTTCATTGCCTTCTCAGAAGTCTTTATCTTTGCTTCCAGTTCTTCGATTGCTACGGTATTTATTTCGGTTTTTGAGTTTTGTACGAAAGTCTTTCCCAAATATGTTTCTAACGAGTACACATGTGTTGGGCTTACTGACAGCCTGATGTTTGTAGAACAGCTTGTATTTTTGTCTTGAAGCCCCTCTATGGCCGCGTTTCTCAACTAGAGCTACTGAATATTGCCGATGCCAATATTTTCCTCCCTTAAGAAAACACGCAGCTTATCAGAGGTATACCTAGAGTGTCTCAGATAAGTCCGTATGACCTTCAACATTATCAGTTTGTATAGCACCAGGTCCTCCAACAACTTGTCGATTTCAACGATATCCACATGGTCATCAGGGCTCAGTGACTTTCCGGACTCACGTCCCTGCTCATCGCCTATAGAACGGGACCGGAAGTCCATGATAAGATCACCAAATTCCAATGTAAACAGCATAACTAAATAAGCAACCACCAACAGAGTGCTTCCAAAACACAATGATGTCTGCTGTCTTTAATGTAATGACATTTTAACACCCAGAATGAATGGCACTTGCATCGTCAAAACCAAAAAACTTTCCTTCCTCGGTATATTTGCCAATGACCACCATCGTTGGAATGACCACATATTTGATATCGCCAAAAATCCTGTGAAATATCTAAGTTTCCTCAAGCTTTGTAAAAAATATTCCTTCCCCTCTGATCTGGCCTCAATCTATAAGGCGTTCATCTGCCAAAAAATGGAATACAACGCCCACATCTGGTTAGTTGCTCCTATAACATCTCTGCACCTGCTAGATGGGTATCAAAACCGTGCGATAGAACTTATAGGTGATGCGAATATCACTCAGACAAAGGACATCCTCGAACACCGACGTAATGTCTCCTGCCTCACCTTGTTCTATCGCTATTTTCACCAAAAGTACTCCATTGAAATTGTCAAACTTTTAACCGTAACATCCGCCACGACGCTCCTCAGTATACCCTCAAGCCCACTCTCGAACTTACTCTGAAATATCGTGATTCTTTCAAAGCCGTACAGAGCTCTGCCAATGTCTTTATTTCCTAGTCATTATAACCTTCGAACATTTAAAACCAACGTGTCACGGTACGCAATCTCTTAGGCGCTCGCCGATTATAAAAAGAAGCCATCATCGTGGGTACTATTCAAGTACAGATTATACTTTCTGACTGCGCAAGGATGCGAAATGCGACTCTGGTAAAAGACCCCCTGAATCATATGTATTATACACCCTCCTATTTAACAACTCAGGGAATGTACATATAACGATACACTGGGGACCCTCGGATTAAGTTGCTGAAACGATGTCTGATTCCATTAAATACAAAATAATCTCAGTTATGTAATCAGTAATCACCATATCGGATTTACAATACTTCCAGGCAGTGAAGATTTCGTTTGCGAAACAAAGCAGATACTTTTTACTCCTCCCATAGCTGAGTATGACGTCCTCTAACAGAGAAAGCTCAGTATGAGCTGTTTGCCACGAACGGTCTAAATTTCACAAACACTGCATTTGGCTCCAGAATTTTAAGTTACATAACTTCACCTACCCGATAGCCTTCACTCCTTTGTATGAATTAGATATACGCACACCCTTGATTTCATCTGAAGCTACAAGGTAACATTTTGTTGTCTATGTTGGATGTCGAATGAACATTAAGAGGTCAAGTGTGTAGGTGCAGTACGTGCGGATACTCGTACCTGTAAATTTATAAAGGCGAACTGAATTTCCGGCACCTGAAAACGATAGTCTGCTTCTGCCCTCTATGTAGAAAGTCTATGCCTCGATATCATTTACAAATGTCGACATCGTACGCAACGGCAATTAATTTCCAAATGATACGAATATCGATATTGTTGTTCAGTTACGGCTGCCCTCACACCAAGCCGGGACACTTTCAAATGACTTTTGGTCATTGATGTCGCTCCGTATCATGTTTCTGTTGCCATTATATACAGCATGGAACAGGACGAACCAGGTCTACAAGTTAATTTGTGTTCAATTCTGTTTAATTTGAAATTTTGTACTTCATGATGGCAAATGGATGCTGCACTCGTACACCGACGTACTTGGTTGGTGGTTGATAGTCCTGGTCTAGTATAGTGGTGGTAACAATGTCAGTGGCATCTATTGTAGGTTGACCTGCGTAAGAAGCAATTAGACCTGGATGCAACATTTAATTCGATTATTGATAAATTTGCTGTCATTGTCTGTAATTAAAGTTGTATGCCTACAGGACTAGCTCACACCCCTATACACATAGCATACAATACATGTAAACTAATGCCGTCCTACTCATTGATTGCAGCAGGCCACGTGTATGTAATGTGACGCACAGTTCCAGAACAGTGACTTCATTTAAATTATCCTTTGTGACTTTATCACATGCGAATTATGTAATTCAATGATTAAGTGTTGGCAATATATTTCCAGAAATTCGCTTACATCTGGTTAATCGAATTTCTAAGACTACGCTAGCACGGCATCCATAATCGAAGCGATTTCTGATAAGCTCGTTGGCTTATCGTTTTATTGTACGAGTAACAGAGGAACGACAAAAACACGAACATGGATTGGCATAAAAATGTGAAAATTGTCTTCTTCAGTATAACTAGAGGGGCTCTACAACACGAAAAGAATGTAGAAAATGTAAGAGATTGAACGAAAACAGGGAGAGAGAGAGAGAAAAAAAAAATGGAATTCATAGTACATCCTCGGGCTAATGCATTTCTGATGTTAAGCCTACAAAATACTCAAATATGGAAAGGCAAACTCATCTTGAGCGGATACCCGTACTGGAATAGATTGGTTTGTACTTATTACACTTGTTATCTGGGAATTTCGCCTAAATTGTTTTTGTGTGTCGTAATAAAAAATGTAAACTAAGGGCAAGGAAGTTTTTTCTATCCATTTAACTTATGTATGTATGTAATTTTGAACAAAAATTTAAGTTGTCGTTTAAGCTAACAGTCTTTTCTATTTGTTTTCAGGTAAGCAAATGGGCCTTGAAAAGCTTTGCAACTAGTAAAAAGAAGGTGACTATTATTAATAACATATTAATGTGCCTGTACCTTGTTTCAATAACTGTGATTTGACACAATGCACACTTTCTTGCATTTACACTTTCTTGCATCTTTTTAGAACTGTCTTTTTCTGGGTTCAGCTTATCAATCTATCAAGGAAAATTCTAATTAAAACTCGAACCGTCATAAAAAGTGAAACGAAACCAAAACTTTGCACGTTGCCTGGAAATGTTTTGGGCAGTGAAAATTTTGTGCTATCGAGAATATACACATATGAAAGCAACACTCAACCTCATACTCAGGCAGTTAAATTGGTTTTACTTCTGCTTCTCCTTCTTTATTTAGATGGACCTGGTCCTTAACCAATAGGCCATCTTAGGCAACTAATGTGCACTTTTCGTACCAGGTCAATATTCGTCGTTAAATCTTCTTCTCTATACCCCGCCAACCCAAATGGGACCTCAAATCACTTGTACAATTCTGCGTTCGAAATCGCTATATATATATACGAGTATATCTTCATGCACCTTCGTTAACGACACTGCTTCTGCACCAAAAGGCAGAACCGACGACAAAGGAATCGGGTCTTCTTCACTGAACCACTAAACATTTTGATGCTGCAGAATAGCATCTTTTTTATCGCGTTCTGAAACCGCCCTAATAAACCCCAGACGTTCAACACTGCCGTGTACGATGTCTCTGCTGTAGTTGAGTCGCCCCTCACCAACTGCACGAGCTACCTGGAAAATTAGCAGCACCACAAACTTATCCTGGATGAGCCCTTTCATGTCCAAATAGAGGAATGCTTCTCGGGGGACGAAGCCTTTTCAGCGCCCACTCTCATGATATAAGTAGTTGGGGTAGTAAGGCCCAGATATCAGGTTGTTGGATGAGGTCATTGCCCTTGCAATATGCGCTCGAGTCAACTTAATAGCGAAGTTGTCCACTCTTATTAGATACGCCCTTTTGTATAGAACCTCATTGGGATAGAATTTTGTGTACTCCGATTCTGGTGTTCTGTGAAGGTGAAGACAAACCCTAAGGCAAGCCCTCGAAAACACCAGAATCTTTTCCCTGTGCTCTCACACACGGGACACCCATATACCAGCATATGCCGGATGAGGGTCATGCAGTAGATAACTTTCACCCTTGCATCGAGTTGGCTGCTATAAAACAGTCTCTTTGTAAGGGCAAAGGCACCTTTTGCTCTGGCCAGAGCAAGATCAACATTCTTGTTGAAAATATAGATATTGGTGTAGCCAGATCTCAAGGTATCTATACTTCGACACGCAAGTGGCTGGCCGTGTTGTCCAATGATCGAGAATTTTCGCCAATTCTTTCTGGTGTCCCTAGAGGCACCAGATAACGGCGTTCTAAACAGAATAGTTTCAGACTTCTGAAAGTTGATTTTCAACTTCCAGTCATCGCAAAATCGCCTAATTTGTTCGAAGACACTTTGCAAAAGCACGTTAATGACCTCGACTTTTGGATCTGTTCTGTACGCTATCAAGTCGTCGCAATGCAATGGGGAAGTGAATCTATCAAATCGCTTGTGTAAATGTTGAATAGGATCGGCGAATTAACCGCACCTTGTTACAGGCCGTTTTTAATGTGAAATGTTCCAAAAGAAGTCGCATCGCCATTTTTCACGATGAACTGTCTGTTCAGAAGGACTCGATTCTCCAGGTCGTGATTTGAACCAATGATATCATTGGTTTTATGCACTTCCTGAAAAGTCGCTCCCATGGCCTCAACCTACTCCTGAGTATCTTCGACAACAAAGAAATTATCATTGGATCTATGCCTGCAGTAGTCAGTATTCGTTCGTTGTCCGTCGTTCGAGGAATTTTAAGTCACTGTAAGCCATTTAGATTTTTTCTCCGAAATATTTTATTTATTTGCGAGAATATATTCGGGTTGCTGGAATTTCTATTGTTCCAGTACAAACTTACAGATGCTCTGTAACTCTCTCTTATCAATATTTGGAGGCTTATAATTGACGACTTCAGGGTCCTAACCTCTATGTTATGTCTGTCAGGAAACTGCCTGTTCAAGGTTTTGAGTCTTTGACAGCAGTCTACTTTTGTGTCGGTGCAGTGCGTCAATGGTAGCATTGCGGAATAAGTCTTCATTGGGTGTGTATTCATACCGAGGTATTGTAATGTCCATCGTTTGTTTAATTGTTTGGTCCAATTATTTTAGGTACCTGTCAAGCTCCTCGTTAGACAGATTTCTTTTGGACGGTGGGTAGAGCGAATTCCAGGACAGTGCTCTTGTCAAGGATCTGGAGAAGCGTGTCCAGCGAGTCTGACTGTAATTGTAAGAATACTTAGGAACAAACTCCTCCAGCTCCGCAATTTCGTTAGGAATGTACGCAGACAGTTCAATGTTTGTAGATTACTCCCCGTCAGTTGTATCCGTACTTCGTACAGCAATAGGTCCAAACAAGCGTCGTATCCGGAAAACGACGGACTTTCCGTCGCCTTTAAACCAAGTCTATACATGACACTGTGCTGGGCCCACCAATTGAGTAGTAGGTTCCCTCTAGTATTTGGTACATTATTTCCCGAATCTCTATGTTTGGCATTAAAATCCCCGCCGATTATATAATAATTCTCCTCCGATTCGAGTCCAAGGAGTCGAAAGAGTCTATCGAGCTCTGAGATAAATAGCGTGGATTGAGAAGCATCAGGCGCGTAGACAGAGACCGTGAACAACCACTTTCCGCTACGCAGAGGGATGCGTACGACACATGCCTCTAGCACCCGGGACCATGCAAAACACCTTTGTACATTCTTCTAAATTTGAATTTTTTTCTAATAAAGATCGCGACACCACCTCCTTGTGTGGAGTTGGGTCGGTCTCTTCTTCTACCATTATATTTACTGTGCTCGAGATTGTGCTTATCGGTAAGCTTAGTTTCGCTAGCGAAAAGCACATCAGGAGCTTGGTCTTCCAGCAACTTAAACAGAGCGGCTCTTCGCTCGATCTTAATCAGTGAATTAACATTCACTGCAAGGACCTTCAGGGTCGCAACATGAGTTGCTTTAGGCCCGGCAGCAGCGCGTAGATTTGATCCACCCGCTTAGCCTGTTCCTGCACTTTACGTTGAAGCTGAGCCATCTGCCTTTGAATAGAGAGCAAGATAGCAAACATATCAGGTGCAGCTTCTGGTGCTCTTGGCGATGGGGTTGAGGAAGCAACCGTGACTTTTTTTTACTATTTTACCCCTACCTGCCGCCATTTTGACGAAGGTAATTCGGAGCGTGACGTGGACCCTTAACCTGCACTTTCTGCTGACGAGCCATATTTGCTTTCTTTATATCTTGGAACTTGGGACAACCCCGATAGTTAGCGGTGTGTCGGGAGTTCTTGCATAAACCACATGAGAGTTGGCTTTTTTCTGAGTCTTTCTCCTGACCCAAAGCACATTCCTGAGAATTGTTGTTCTTTCCACACTTAACGCATCGAGGCTGTATTTGGCAATTCGATGCGGCGCCGTGGCCGAACCTTTGGCAGCGAACACATTGTATATGTTTCTTGACATATTGTATTGCCAGTGTTTCTTGACCTTTTTTATTTCTCATTTGGCATCATATGCTGAGTTTTGCCTTCGTTCACGACTTAACCCATTTTTACCGCTTCTGTTCTAATACTTGCAAATGTATCAGTGACGGCTCGCTGAGTTCTGCCAATGATGTCAATGTCATTACGCTTCCGGTCTTGACCTGCGAGCTTCGGGCAATTTTCTCAGGTATGATGTTGAAAAAGTCACTTGACAGCGCAGCACCTTTTTTAATAATTTTTCTGCATCAAAAATGTCGAAGAGATTTCAATAGATGCTATCATTTTCCAAGAACACTTAACACATGTCGAGGAATTACAATTGAGTGTTAAGTTCTGAAAATAAAAAAATGCGGACTGAAAATCGATAAAGAGGTGGTGGACCAATCAGGTCTCCCTTAATGCAATGAGGTGCTGAGCTTCCCTTTTTCAGGCATGCTTTCTGCCGACCAAATCTTGCAAATGCGTTAGTGCATACTCTCTAGCAAGCTATCTCTCACTGCCTTAATGTCTTAAATGTCCGGCCCAACAGCCTCGTTGTTCTTAAGCGTTAATATTGCTATCCTCACTTCATTTTGATTCGGTGAATGGGTCTCTGATTCGGCTCTGATGGCTCTCTTGATCCGGGTTGAATGGTGCATTCTACCTCTCAGCGGAATTTGGGTTGTTCTCGCAGTTTAACAGTCCGCAGAAGTGGTTTTGCATATCCTAGGTACCGACTGTAACTCTAGAACTTCCTTGTTTATCTCTACAGGTATCTCTCCGAATAGCACATCTCTATTTCTTCGATCGTGCGCTTTCCAAGCTTTTTGTCTTTCCTCCGAATAATCCGATGCTCTTCCCTGCTTTTTTGTTCGTAGACCTCATTGCCGGTCTTGTTCTTCTATGCACTGCCACTTCGTAGGCGAGTTGTTTCCCTGCCTGCATTCTTCATCAAACCATGGAGGTAATCGGGTGAAGGCCAGCACATCAGTTTGCGGCGTTTCTGATGTCTTGTTGACATCGATTCCTCAGCTCTTCAGTACTTGATATTGTTGCATAGGACATGTCGAGAGCTTGAGCGATACACAATTGGCAAAGACTCTGACTGTTTGTTTCAATTAAGGTTTGATATATCCGTAGACGTACCTTGGCTACAACGAAGTCTATACTCGCCGCTCGGAACGTTGAATACTGAAGGAATATCTTGTCCCGATCGAAACATGATCAATTTGTATGACGATTAGGTGACCGCATTGTGATATTAAGATGGGTAAACCGTGTGCTACGTGATGTTCCGCCCCGCAGCAAAGTCAACCAGGTTTAGTCCGTTTCCAGACGTGGTATCGTGCAGGCTATTCTTCCCGACTGCGCTGCCAGAAATGTCTCCGTTCCTATTTTGGCGTAGAGTCATTATTTTTCTCTGTGGGGAGATGAGCGCATTTCAGGCTGAAGTCAGTGAATTGAGCGTTTATGCATATTGTTATAAGGCGTTCAAATACGCGTTGACGGCTCAAGACTTCTTACATAATAAGCCTGCCGCTTACAACAAGCCGCACTCAAGTAGACGGCTCTTATTTTCACTGTAGCAATCACCGTAGTATATATCACAGGTTTTCATCCTTTTTAGACCTGACCACACTCCATGAATTGCATTGGTATCTGCTTTATAGCAATCAAGGACTTCCGGTAGTTGTTCAGTCTGTTCTTCGTTATCCTTTTTTCATTTTGCAGTGTAGCCAACAGTAGATCCGTCCTTATTCAAAGCTTTTGGTTCCTTCATAACACTAAGCATTTTTTATGACCGGGTAGTTACTCCTACGCACAACCCTCAACCTAGAGGATATATTTTATATTTTGCTAACTATATAACATCAATAAAAACTAAATATTGAATCTGCTTTTAGTTCAAACTCGTTGTGTGATAGAAATATTAAGAGCGAGACCAACTCTTCGATCAGAAACGAACGAAGTCAGAAATCGTTACACATTTCTGTTTCGCGTTACACATTTTCGTTATTCGTACATTTTTTTACGAGTCTTTCGACTTGCTTTAAGACAACTTTCAAATGACATTTGAATGCATTGATAGCTAGATATGAAAGTTGCTGCTGTTGATAAATTCTATTGCCACGAAAACTGAAACTGCAACTTGCAGGATAGTTGCAACGAACCCTAAAAGTCTCACACATACCACTTTATCTTATAAAAAAAAAGTTGCACTTTCTGCTACAGATTTTTACTCGAGAGTTTCTCATTGCGAATTTAGTGAAAATCGGACTATTTCATATTGTACAACCTACACATTAGATGTTATATCGCACCTGGTTTCCATTCGTGTCAAGTTTCTCCTGCAGTTGTTGCTTGGCGTACCCACACAAAGAGATCTCTTCTGGAGGATTTCAAAATAGCAAATCTGGGGGCTGTCTAGTGACTCAGTCAAAAAACGTGGTGAAATGTGACTGTTTAATGGAATTCTGTTTCGCCAGTATACCCCAGTATACCCGAGCAAAGAAACGCAGCGAATTATCCCAATCACAATGCAATCAGTTCTATTCATCAAGTCCATCTGTTTTCCATTGCATTGTGGTTGTGCTTGTTTCGTGGATACCCAATGCCTCCATTTTTTAAAACCTGATCAGGAATTGAAAAGATTTATACCCGCCTGTTAAATTAATCCATGAGGATGAGGACATATAGACCATTTTCTTGTAAGCGATGTCGATAAAGTTTGACTTTATAGTCAGCTTCAAGCATCTTGTTTCTCCAAGCACGACTTAATCTTTACCTGCTTGGATATAGCTTGGTCAGCAAAGTTTCCAATATCGTGATTTCAAAAATATAAATATACCTATATGAACTGATGCGAGACTTTAACAGCTTAAACTGGATCTCACTATACCTTATGCAAAATGTAAACGAGCAGATATGCTTTTTAGGCCGTAACGTCAACTTCCTGTTTGATTTGTAGGTTCCCTTAAAAACTTGTGTGTCGAAGCATACACCTCCATCTTGGCTGAATGGCAACATCTCTGCTCTGATGTCACGACGGGATGCTGCCTACAGTCAGTGGAGACGATATAAGATGGCATTTTCACCGATCTTGTCGTAGATTTCGAAATTAAGTGGTCGGAATGATAAGATTGGCAAAAATGTACTTTTAAGAAGAAAAACTTGGTTCTTTCGGGGAAATCGGTATTGGGAGGCAATCTAAAATGCTACCTGATAGATTGCAATTTTCTCAAGAAGAGGTTCACCTCAATGCCACAGTCCTCTGGTATTGTAATCGCAAATAGCTCATTAACTGAAGATGAATCAACTTAATTTAGTAGCACTTTCAACTTTATAAGATTACAAGAGGAAGACATTGTTTGGGCAATTCTATCAATAAAATCGAATTCTATTGGCCTTGACTTAATACATCCAAAATTTATAAAACTGTTACTGCCGTACATTTTGCGCTTCATAGCACACATCTTTAATAGTATATTGACTACTTTCGAGTTTCCTTTAGAATGGAAAGCTAAAATTATCCCTATTCCAAAAAAAAATTACAGGTATAGAGACAGAGTTCCGACCAATAGGTTCCTGTTAAAAAGCCTTTTGAAAAAGCAGTTTTCAAGCAAATACAAAATTACTTGACATCCAAAAATCTGTTAGGCACCTGCCAGTTAGGTTTTCGACCACAACGGAGTTGCAAATCCGCCTTACTCCTAGTATCTGATGAAATAAGAACTGCAATAAATAGCGATCACATAGCAATTTTAACTCTCGTAGAATTTCCAAGGCATTCGACACTGTCAACTACTCAGTTTTATGTAAAAAGCTACAAAACTCTTATGGGTTTACTTTCGAGTCCTATAAGTTGATCTTCTCGTATCTTAGTGGGAGACAACAACGCGTTGTCGCAAATGGTCGCTCATCCAGCTTTATGGACATTTTGACAGGTGTGCCACAAGGATCTATACTTGACCCAATCCTCTTTTCACTTTATATCAATGAGCTTCCGCTAGTTGTAAAACACTGTCTAATTCATTTATACGCTGATGATGTACAACTTTTAATCAGTCGACCCTTCTCTAAACAAAATAAAGCAGTTGATTTAATGAACGAGGACTTGTTTCTTATATCCAGCTGGTCCAAACAAAGCAACCTCTACCTAAATCCTGCCAAGTCGAAAGCCCTGCCCATCTATCGTAAAGCGTTAGATGTATCAGTTTTAAACTCATTGAAGCTAGAGGAGGAAACCATTGGCTATGTCAGCTCCGCCCGAAACCTAGGAATGATTTTCAATGGTACCTTCACTTGGTACGACCATTTAAAAAGTGCTATCGGAAAAGTTTATGGAAGGCTTCATCTTCTTTGCGTAACTCAAAGGTTCATTCCTAAAAAAAAAGTAAACTATTACTGGCAAAATCTCTTTTACTTCCCGTTTTACTGTATGGATGCGAAGTTTCCTGTGATTTGGACTATGCGACCAGCCAAAAATTAAATGTTGTATATAACAATATAGCCCGCTTTGTATTCAACTTACGCCGATATGACTATATATCTTTTTTCTCTATACAAGTCTGCGGTACCAGTCTAGAAAATTTATTGAAATTTCATTCTCTAAGCTACATGCATCAAATCATCCAAACACAACAACCTGATTACCTTCATAGTAGGCTGAATTTCCCCCCATCAACAAGGTCTTTCACACTAATAAACCCGCAATTTAAATATCTTACCACTCAGTGTCAATTTTTTATTCATGTTGTACGCCTTTCGAACGCCCTGCCAATCGCGATGAGTGGAATCAGAAGCACAAGAAGTTTTAAAAGTGTTTCTTTTCACTTATTTGGCAAATCATTGAATGTTTAGTAAGTAATATACAGGATTTTCCAATAGGGACTTGACAATTTTTTAATTTAATTTGTGAACGCACTCTTCCACTAATCATCAAACTGTCACTGTCAATTTACTCAGTAAACATTTTCATCATGGTAAGGTACACGAACGAGCAACGTACGCCCTTCAGGCGTACGTAGCAAACGATCCAAATCAGTCAATTCCACGGCGTTCTCAAGAATTGGCGTATTTTGCGTAAGAATCTTAGTTTACACCCATACAAGATCAAGCTGACTCAAGAATTGAAGCCGATGGACCATTTGAAGCGACGTACGTTCTCCGATTGGGTTCTGGAGAAGATGCGCCAAGATGATGAGTTTCATCGCAAAATCATCTTCAGTGACAAAGCTCATTTTGGGCTCAATGGGTTCGTCAATAAGCAAAATATGCGTTATTGGTCGGGTGAAAATCGACATGTGCTTCATGAATCACCACTTCATCCACAAAAAATAACTGTTTGGTGCGTTTTGCATGCCGGCGGCGTTATTGGGCCATATTTTTTCGTCGGCGATAACGATCGTCACGTTACTGTAAATGGTTAGCTTTATCGCGCCATGATCACCGATTATTTTTGGCCCGAATTGGAAGATATGGACTTGGACGACATGTGGTTTCAACAAGATGATGCCACAAGCCACACAGCACACGCTACAATTGATTTATTGAAGAGTAAGTATGGTGAGCGTGTTATCTCTGGACATGGGCCAGTCGATTGACCGCCTCGTTCGTGCGATTTAACGCCGCTTGACTATTTTCTGTGGGGCTACGTTAAGTCATTGGTTTATGCCAACACGCCGACGACGTTGGAAGAGCTCAGAGCCAACATTGAACGCGAAATAGCGGCCATTTCGGCCGAAATGTGTGGCCGAGTCGTTGAAAATTGGGTCCAACGAATCGACCGCGCAAACGTGCCCGCGGTGGCCATATGAACGAAGTCGTGTTCCATTCATAAATGTTTTGATTGTACTTCAAGCCGATAATAAAGTTTTTGAAATATCTCAAATGGTTTGCGTTTTATTTTCAAAAGAAAAGTTGTCAAGTCCTTATTGGAAAACCCTATATATGCATATACACGTTTTCAAATATATAATGTAAATCATTTGTTTTTTAAATTTATCTAAAGGCCTACAACAATTTATAAGATCTTATGTCCTACTTTTATGGCAATTTTTAAATAATACAAATACAAAGCGCCTTATAAGGTGTGTATTTGACGGCAGAGGTCTCTGTTCTCCGAGCAGATAGACTTATAAACGGGCTGTCTTGGAAGGTCCTTATTACCTCGTTGATTAATGATATAACATCTTCTCGGGGTTTTTGTCACCTGGAAAGAAATGTCGCAAGAGAAATATGTTGAAAAATAAACTTTAGCTGCAAAGCCAATGCTGATGTAAGTTTGCCATAGTCCGCACGATCATACAAACTTAACTTTTCTAACATCTTTGCATAGCCTGTCATTCCAGCCGTTACACTCTTGTTTAGCTATCAAAAGGCCGAGGGTCGATTTTTATATGTATTAGTACAGATGCTTCGCCAAGAATTACTCTTGGTGGTACATCACCCCTCCTTTTGAGACTCTTTAAATTATAGAGTTCTTCTGGGCGAATACCGTATTTTTGCTGTGGGTGCCTATATCTGAAGTGGAGCACTGAAACACCTTTTCTTCAAAGCTTCCAAGAATTTGACGGTTACTGCAGACCATAGGAAGGTCAATAATTGGTTGAAATTATGGAGTCAGCACTAGTCAAATCCTTCAGACTTCTGCCCATTATGGTGAATTCATTTGTATCTGCACTTCTATATTCTCTCAACTTGCCTTGCGATGAAATATTGTCGGTAGAAGCAACAGCAATATTTTTCACCTTCGAATATGGTCAAGGGCAATTCTATGATAGATGAAAATTTATTTTATTCAACCGCATTATTTCATTTCATATCTATTGTCCTTAGTATTATCATTTGCATAGGGAAAGAACATTTTCTGCACCAGATTTCTTTAAAACTCCATATCCACGCCACTCTCGATTGTCACTCAAAGTCCTTTCTTTCTTCCGGTCTGTTCAAAAAGACGTTTGTTTTCGTCCAATGAATGGAAAACTTCTCGTTGAAAGTTAGAAATTAAATAAGATCCTTCTCAGAATAGTTGCAGGGACGTACGATTACTGTCACATCTTTGTCTTTGTCTTCTCCTTCAAGTTATTGAATAATTTTCAGGAAAAGTATCCTCATCCTTCTGCTTCAAAAAAAAGGAAAAGCAAACTCATCAAAAACTGCACAAACACGCCATAAAAAGGAAAATAGTTTCCGGTTCCGTTTTCTTTTTATCTTATATCTTTTACCTGCAACAAAGAAAGTGGATTCTTATCCGGCAATCGGAGGGAGTCAATTTAATTGAATCTAGAGAGCACCAGCGAACCTGCAATATCGTCATTGCGAATGCAATGAATGAATGGCAGCAATAAATGGCTCATGAAAAGCGCGATCCCATATTTCATTGGCAATACAATATGATATCCTTAATTAAATTCACTACACCACCGTACCGACATCGCTTGGTTACCTCCTTGAAAAAAGGTGTCCCCGTCAGTTGGTCGGTGCCCACCTTTTATCCTTCGTGAAGACACTACCTTCAGCGAAATATGCACAGGCGTATGCACCATTAAATTTTATTATAATACAACACGATTGTAGTAAAAGCGGCACAATGCGATTTCAAGACTATAAGGGTCCGTCTTTAAAAGGACACTCCATCCAAAGCCTGGTTTAGAGATGTTGCCTCAGAAATAGGAAATTAAATGGGAAGCGATAAAATTCCTTTTCACTTTCAGAGAACAGAATGCTGAGAAGGGCATCATGAGGTGCGAATAGAAGGGATTAAGTGCCATTTGTAATGAGTCCTTTTCCAGGATTTTTATATGTGTGTTTAGCTTCAGTTTTGGAGTCCTGTTGAAATGTGATATTTTTACCAGCTTATGGCGATTACGCTTTGGCATTTATGGAAGGTACGAGTACCAAGAAACAGCACACTGTCGTAGTGTCCATGTGTAGGATGTCATGTCGTAAATTTAAACGAGAATAACAGTTTGTGTTGAAGGAGTAGAGCAACCGGAGAATCCTTTGATTTTTATGCGCACAGTAAGTGAGTGTTTGTGGCTGAAAATAAAAGATAATGTCCTCTGCTTTGGGGTAAATGGATTTGTTTGCCATTGGACATCGGACATGGACGGAATATTTTTACTTTTCTCTGATCATTTAAATGGATGCCGAAAAGGACTTTTAAACATGTGCTAAACAGACCGACATTCAAATTTTGGAATACAAATTATAATTTGAAGTTGAGAAGGAGGAGATTGTCACATCATCTAGGCACTTCGTATGGAATGGCTGTGGAGATTTGTAATTGGAATCGTGAAAGACTAGCAGTCATATAATTGCGGTAGATGTTGAATTTTCTGATTTTAATTGAATCCTTGTTGAAAGAAACAAGTTGGAGAAAGTTGATGATCCATCATCGCTCATCACTACATTTCAATGAACAATTCTCCCTATGACGGTGCTGTCTGAACAGCTACTTCTCACCTCTCGGGGCAGATTCATCTATCCGACCTTTCGAATACCTTATGTTGGGTTATATTAGAATTCTGTCTTTGTAAATGCAAGGATATTTAGACAGGGCAATGGCGCCCGGGCTATGTGATACCCAAAAAACTGTGTGAATTATCTTATCACTAGAGCACGTTCAGTCCATTGAAAAAATAGTCACCTTGAATCGTATTTATTACATTTTACAATGCTGAGCATATACCTATATGTAACTGGTCAGCGATGGCATTTCCCTATTTACCGTCTTTACAACTTCGAAGAGTTTTTCTGAATTGAAGGCCAAAGGTGGAACTTTCGTGCGATCAAGTATGCTCTACCCTGCAACTGCTCTAACTACTTATGTTTGCCGTTTTTACACAGGATATCACTGTGACTTGCCATTTTCTTCATCGATGAAAATTCTATTCTAAAGACCTGATGACCTTTTGCTCGAGGATTTTGACTTGGCGCTAGTTATCCTCTTAATCATAGGGATCCTTAATGTGTTATCCTACAGAGAAGGCACTAGATACGTTCTTGCTTTAGCTATGGTTTGCGCTTGAGTCCCTTCTGAAGCACGTTGACTGTACTTAGCTGGGATGGAATGCCTTCTTTTATCGACTGGCTTTGTCATGCCATTTAATTAATTCCTACCATATGAATAAGTACAACAGGGAGTCAATTAAACCTTGATAGGGTACCTTCTAGGCTTTACGTTTCTCTTCACTGCCTTCTTCCAGTATCGCTTTCTGCAGCTCTACTCCCACTTCCATTGAAGTTATTGCTGGTCTTGCGTTTTCCATACCAGCCCCATAGAGGTGCTTCCATCTGGGTCCTAGTGGAATTGTATTCCCAGACACTGGTCCAGTGATCCTATATCTTTAATTTTGAACGATTTTTCGATTTCCGAAAATAAACCGGACTTGACCTTATCACAATTTCTGACGTAGATAATATCGTACACATTAATCACAATTAATTCAATTACCTTTGCGTTTTACCATTTGTAAAGGCATGGTTCTGACTTGAGTGCAGAAAAACCCAATTCTGTCAGCCTGTCTTGTAATTTTCTGTACCCGATTGTCGTAGGACATATATGCTCTTCCTCAGTAAGCAAACTTAGTTTTTTTCCTTTCTTTTCGTGTATCGATTCATAAAATATCTCCGGAACAGATATAGAAACGCAGAAAGCCGCTGAAATATCTCGAAACAAGAAAACTTCTCAATGACCGGCAGTATGGTTTTCATAGCAACAGGTCCACTAGTGATTTGATGACATATCTCACCGAAAAGTGGAAACAAAGCGTACATCAATCTACCGAAAACAAGATAGCTGCACTTGATATTTCTAAGGCATTGAGTTGGCAGAGTTTGGCATCAGGCTCTTGCTGACGACAGTGCTCTCTGCTTTTCATATTCGTTGCCGGACTCACGTCCCTACTCTTCGGCTGAAAACGGGAACGGTAGCTTATGCTAAGCTCATTAAATTTCGATATAAATAGCATCACCAATTGGGGAGCAATCAACAGAGAGCATTTTGATGCTTCGAAAACACAATGGTGTCTGTTGTCATTAAAGCAAAATGCAAGCACCCAGCCATTATAATTGAATGGCACTTACATCGTTGAAACCGAAACACTTTCCATTTTCGGTATGTGTGTCAATGACAACCTACGTTGGAATTCATACATATTCAATGTCGCCAAAAACTCTGCGAAATGTCTAGGTTTCCTCAAACAATATAAGAAATACTTCTCCCCCTCTGATTAGGCCTCAATATATAAAGCATTCATCGGCCCAAAATTGGAGTAGGTACAATACCCATATCTGGTCAGGTGATCCTAAAACCCCTCTGCACCGGCTAGATAGGATTCAAAATCGTGCGATAAAACTCATAAGTGACGCTTATATTGCAGAGTCAATTGATGCGCTAGGACACCAATGTAATGTCTCCTGTCTCAACTTTCTCTATCGCTATTTTCGCCACCAGTGATCTATTGAAACTGCCAGTAGCATTCCGCCCCTTCAAACCTCGAACCGGAACACCCGTCTCGCTATGAGTTCTCAGTTTCATACCTTCAGGCCCATTTTCGGACTTACATTGAGATATCGTGATACTTTCTTAAGCCGTACATCTTGCTTATGGAATGCGCTGCCGAGCTCTTTATTTCCTGACGATTATAACCTTCAAACATTCAAAACAAGAATACATCCGTACATTTCCTAGTCTATTTCGCTATTGAAGTACTCGTATGCCGTTACTACTTTAAATTGGCTGAGTTTTAATCTCCACTCCGTTTTTTAGAATTCTAGTCGACTTCTGCTGAGTCACTGGCTCGTAAGTTTCGGTGTAATCAACGTCAAACGTCAAATCGCTGTGAGCATCCTTTTGCCACCAGCCGTACCTGAAAATGACATCATTAGTAGGCTTTGTACTAATAAATACCCACCTACTTTAGACGATAGTATTATTTGATGGCTTGTTTCAATTTTTCATATGTTCATCTACAATAGTTCTGCTTTCAGTGCTGTTTTCCACACTTCTACGTCTGGAATACTAAAGGCTTCTTTCACGTTCCGTGGTGTATGAACAGATATACAGGCTGACTCTTCTTCTGCAACTTTAGCAAAAGCATTAACTGTTTACGTCTGAGGAAAAGCGCCCTCTGGAAAGCACGCGTTAAATATTTCGGTAAATAAATCCCCTGTTGTCTTGATCTTGGAACACCATCCAGTTCCGGTGAACTTTTCCTGCGTAATTTTGTACATGCTTTGAGGACTTCCTCGCGAGTAATCATAGGTATCGGAGTACTGTCGTGATGAATTTGGCCAACCAGTACCCTACTTTCTTAGCGAGGAAGTGGAAATGATTGATACAATTTGATGTCCTTTACCTCATACATCGTGCTTAAGTTTTCTATAAAGATCGCTTCTTTCATTCGGATTCCTGCTTCTCGAAATTATTCACCGCGATGCCTGGGTTACCAAATTCCCTATGGTTCTGGCTTCAGTTCACTAACGACGAAGCTGAGAAGATCTTCATCCAAGGTATTGATATTCAATTTAGATCCTTTGGGTGTTGTGCACTTAATGCGGATTGTTGAACCGGTGCTGACGGTGATCACTCACGAGCCAGTTATTATCTGATCAGCAGGCTGCTGCTTGCAAGAGTAATATCAGTGATAGAACCCGATCTTCCTGTGCTAAATGTATTTGTAGTTCCGATGTTAGCTAGAAGAATATCCAGACATGAAAATGCTTCAAAAAGAGCCGACCCTCTACGAGTTTTAAATAGACTGTTCCATTCTGAGGCCCATGCATTGAAATTGTCCACGATTATGAAAGGACTATTGCCAATAGCGTCGGCGACATGGTCATATCAAAACTTTCGATACTATCGCTAGGTGGTATATAACATCCTTATACGAGTATACACCGCCTGTTTGGCACGTATAAAGCAATCCTCAGGTGCTCCGATTATTTGTGAATGGGAGCATTCCGCTGACCCAAATTGCTGACTTATTCAACGCGTCGGCGAACCAGTTAGTTGATGTCAATGTCAGAACATCCTAAAAATACATAATTGTCTGAAGGTCCTTCAAACTTCATTAAAACCATGGGAGCTTACATCTTTTAGACAAATTCGGTACTATTCGGAATGCTGGCTTTGAGAAATATTGTATATTGCTAAAGTCGTATTTATCAGTATTCCAACATATTTTCAGAGATTCATAAATAGACTAGTCTACTCACTAGTCCTCCCAAGGAATATAGACCTTACGCCGCAGTGCTACCACTATGGCCGTCGTCTGCTACTGCTACAAGTACTAGAATGAAAGGTCTCACCGCAGTCAGAAAAAGGAAGTCCATATAAGTATCTAAGTTGTATTGTTCGCTTAAAAACGACTAGTACCATTCCAAGCCTTGTAGGTGTCCCATAATTCATAATAATTAGATTTTGAAGTATTCGAACTCCGGTTAACCAAGTCTTTTATGATCTACGAAGCTATATGGTTACGAAGCATTTCATTGGACTAAGCATGCGACTTTCTGAATTTCTTAAGAAGAATATTTGTAGTAGGCTACGATTCATAAGCATTTGGCTGACCATTTATCTTAACCGCAACCTTTTTTGTCGTCTATAGAAACCTCAATCGGAAACAAGCCATCAAACTTAGGTAAATTGTGTTCCACAGGGGTCCAATTTCGGACCCTTTCTCTTTCCATAAAAAAGAAAAGTAAAAGAAAACTTTGAATATTGTAGACTTGACAGCGGCTCTTGCGTTCTGACTTCTGACAGCTTAAACTTTACTTTACTTAATCTTTATCATAATCGTAGTTCTATCGTGTCTCTTCCTTTTTCTTCTAAAGAAAACGGCAAACTTAATTTCAGCTGTTGATTCCTGGCATACCTTCATAGAATAAAAGTTTCTATCCCTCTCTCCTCAAACGAACTATAAAGTGTCTTAACTTTTCCCTTAAGGACATCCCAAGGCGACAATACTGTACAAATCAAAGGATAAAAGCCACCAAGTGTGCAATAATAGTGAATGAATGCAAATTCAGCCGGAATTGTGTCACCAAGAGGACTAAGAATTCCTACTAATACAAAGCAGAATACGTAGTCGTCCTACCGTTAAGTTACTCATAAAACTGTACAACTGCAAAATATCCTTGATATAACCAAAAAGGAAATGCAAAAGAAAACATTAAAACGTTCAAACTCCAAAGGGGCAAATAACATTAACTCAAAACAAAACTGAAAAGTCAGTAAGAAAAAGATAAAACAAAAAACAAAAGGATAATATGGCGCACGCGGTGGGCGGAAGGAAAAATGAAAAAAAAGAAAACTCTCTCGATACATAAAAGAAGTGACAAAAGGAGTTTAAGTTTAATTTACCGCCAGCTATCCTAGATTAAGACAGACTTACACTGCAAATCAGACGAATTTCATGAATAAAAACTATGACAGGACTTTTAATTTTTTTTCCCTCCTACTTTTCTTCTTCCGTTTTTATCAGTGATTTTTCTGTGTGAAGCAAGATACAATGACACTACGTGAACAACACTCGCAACTGGTCTCCTGTGATTACTCGTATTTCTCTGCAATTGCCTGAGGATACCGCGAAGTATGTACTTGACTGCGCGTAGTTCTGTTTGTTTTGAGTTTTTCGTGCAATTGGGATTGGGAATTATTAAATGCAAATGGCGGAGTTCGTAATTCGGTTTTATTTTCTTTTACGTAAAATGATGAAATTTTTCCAATTAATTTGCTACGAATACAGACTACAAATCTGAAAGGAGTTAAATGGAAAACTGAAATTTATGAAGAACTTAATTAAGAGCTCTAGCGGCAGATGTTCTACGCTAATTAAATTTCAACCCTCCATAACGGAAATCTTATTTACCACGTGCCTAGATGTAATATATGGTTTTACGAGTAAGTCATTCGGTACACTCTATGACTCTTTTCCGATCTTTGAGTGGTGTTGATTCCATTCTGTGTATCGTTAATCAAATTTACGTAGAATTACATAGCTTTTGACATTTTAATTGACAAGTGTTGGGACATTTTCTTTTTACACATCTGGATGACAGCTGGAAAGCTAACTACATCGGCATGGTTGACACCTTATTTATATTGACTGTGACGTTGATAATTTTACGTTAAAGTGAAGGCGAAATGTGTGAAATGGGAAAACGTTATGATCTGTAATGACAATAGTATCTCTTGGGCATTTAATAAATTAATGAAGTCAGAATAAAGGAAAGGTTGAAGGGATTTATTTTTGATGTTTTTATCGGTTGTTTCCACACCATTCGAGTTAATGATTGCTTATTCAAAGTTTTAAATATGAACATATATGCACCAAGGATGCGAGAACGTCCAGTAATGATAAGTTACGTGTCTGATTTGATATTAATTACAAATTTAGAGTTATTAAAATTGAAAAGCGGTGTAACCTTGTCTGGCAATTGGCCTTCTATCTCTCTTCGGACCAGATGTTTTCCCGATGAAAGTCTTTGTATATGACAACATAGGCTGATGCAGATGCTCAACTTCGGTAAATAAATACATTTTGCTAACTATCTTTACTTTTCGTACTTAATTAACTTTTCGCAAACAACATTCGAATCAATTAAGTAAGAAATGAGAAAATGTCATCGATGACTCAACTCGTTACAGCTTTTTTTCAGCTTTCCATCTCCAAAAGGAATCTTTGCCATGATTTGAAAGCATTCTCACATAATTCATCAATGCACTATCAACCTCGCTCAGTTCTCCTGTATTGCTAAGCTGTTTGAAAGCAGCATTTATGACTCAATGTTTATTCATTGCAAATCTATCTTTTGCCAAAATCAACACAGATTTCCAAAAAGTAGATCTACAACTACAAATCATACATCATACTTTGTGTGCTATTGAACGCGGAGTAGAAATTGATGGATTGCTACTGAATTCAGCAAAGCCTTTGTTAAAATCTCTCATACAATCATTCACCTCACACTGAATTCTCTAGGCTTTTAATCAAGTTCAAGAATTTTTCAGCAATCCTACTTTAATTAAACCCTACTAAGAAGATCGAAATTACGACGTTCTATTTAGATTAATAGCTTCCGAACCCATTAAAGCCTCTTCTGGAGTACCTCAAGTTAGCCGTCTTGGGCCCTTATTATTCATTCTATCGATTAATGATATCGCTGGCAACAACGAAATCTTCTGATATATTTCAATACCCGCTGATGTTTTTCACTGCAAGATAATTTGGACAGATTTTTTACTTGATGCCAAATGAATTTCCTTGAGCTCAACGTCAACAAGTGCCAGGTAATAACATGCACTCGTAAGCTTCTTTGAACTCTCCCTTTGAGGAGAGCGAATCCAAGACATAACATAAAATACCTGAAGCTAATGTTAATGTCTATGGTATTAGCTTTATTTAATAGATAATTTTATGCCATTAGTGTTTAAATATGATATTGGGCATATGCGCGCCACGGCTAGCTCGAATGAAGAACAATCGTGAAATGCAATTTTCGACAACTTTATCGAGCAACTGGGGCCGTATATCAGCAATAACACGGCGAATGTTGACTTCCAAATGGTCCAACGTTTCTGGTTTATCGGCATGGACTAGTGACTTCACATACCCCCAAAAGCTCTGTCACGTCAATGTCATTCAACTGAGGAAAGAAGAAGTCAGAAATCATGTTTTTATAGCGCTCTCCACTAACGTCAATGCTACCCTTTCCCGGTAGAATAGGTAGAGTGATTCCAATTTTGGTGAGTTCATCGGCTCTGCAGTTCCCTGAAATGTCTCTATGGCCCGGCACCCAACAAAGGTGAATGTTGAACTGCTCTGCCATCTCCATGAGAGACTATCGGCATTCAAGGATGGTTTTAGAATATAATGAGACTGAGTCCAAGGACTTGATAGACAGAATGTCTAATGTCGCAGAGGTTGTAGACCGCAAGGCTTGATACAGTTGACTACATTTTCTAAAGCCACCAGACGACCACCCCCTAAGTAAGTATCGGTCTTATGACCGAGATGTATAGCCAGTTATGTGAGGTTGAAGGCCCCATTTATTGCCAGTGGCTTTTTTGCAAGAGAATAAGGCTATTGTAGCTTTATTGACTCTTTCTTGAATGTTAGGTTTCCAGTTTAATTGCCTGTCAAAAATGAGACCCAGTAATTTTTCCTGTATCGGAAAATACCAAACTGGTACCTTTTATTGAAGGAGCGTCTATAATTGGAAAAGAGGACAAGATCAGTTTTATGGGGATTTATTCCCAATACGCAGCGATCCGCTCAGCGAGTTAATCTATTGAGATTTAATTGAAGGAGTTCTATAATGGTATTGAGATGCTTACCTGAGACGGCTATAGCAACGTCATCCACATATTCAATCGCCCTGCTACCACCCGCATCCAGGTATATCAGCAGTTCATTAACCACTAAGTTCAAGAGAAGGGGAGAGAGGACACCGCCTTGCGGCGTACCTCTGCTGACACATCTTTTAGCACAAGTCTCACCTAGTTTGGAGTTGATTATCCTGCTTTTTAGCATAAGGCTAATCAACTCCTTAAGTGAGTCGTCTACCTACAGAGTTGACAGCGCAGTCGTAATTGCGGATGTGTCGACGTTGGTAAAGGCGCCATATATGTCCAGGAAAGCAACCATTGTGTCCTCTTTATATTGTAGGGATCGTTCGATGTGGCTAGTCAGTGAGTGCAGAGCCGTTTCTAAAGACTTTCCTTTACAGTAGGCATGTTGAGCCGTTGACAAAAGTCTTGGATCAATTTTAGCTCGAATATGGAAATCAATCGGTTGTTCTAGAGTTTTCAGAAGGAAAGATGATCGACTTATAGGTCTGAGGTCCTTTGAGATAACATGAGAACATTTTCCGGCTTTGGGAATGAATACCACATTGACTTCTCTCCATAGCAGTGGGATGTGGATGAGTTCTAAACAGCTCCTCATAATATTTTCTAGCACAGGCAGAATAATATAGCTCGGCATGTATTATACCGTCCGGACCAGCAGACTTGTGTGATTTGAAGCTATGCAGCGCCCAAGCATTTTGTCTCTTGTAATCAGACCATGAATTTTGGTCCCGGTTGCAGTAGGCCTGTTTGGGCTGCTACTGACCACGAGTTGTGAGCTACCTAGAAAGTGGGTTGAGTGTTTCATCACTTGAGGTTGTCCAAGAGCCATCGGGTTTTTTTCAAACTGCTAGGCATCATGAGATTTGTAGAGAAGATTTTTCTTAGCCGCGATGCCTCAGAGTTTTCCGTGATTTCATTCGCCTTCCTCAGTTCTTTTTTGTAGAATTTGTGGGAATTTTTCTATGAGTGCCGGTCAGTCACTTTTCCTAGTGCTGATGTCCACCAATGTGGCTTTTTCTTGCCTCTAGGTTGAATAAGAGGGCAGGAAGCGGCCATAGTTTGATTGAGAGCCCGAGTAAATTCCGTGACGTTCATGTCAAGCTCATTGGTGTGACACAGGGAACTTGATAGTTCAGAGGACAGCGTGTCTGAAAGTATTCCTCTGTATTTTGGTCAATCAGTTTTCCGGTAGTTCAAGAAAAATGGTTGGCTGAAGGGAGCATCACTCAGGCTGAATTGGATGTATCTGTGGTCTGAAAAGGAGTGTTCAGGCGATACCACCCAGTTCGTTAGCCTTTGAGTGATGCTGTCGGAGACAAGAATGATATCTAGCACTTCCTGTCGGTTAGTACTTAAAATATAGTCAAAAAGTGACTCTCCTCTATCACTGATGTCGGTACTACTCCATACCGTGTGATGTGCGCTAGCATCGCATCCGATGACGAGGCCACTTTTTGCCTTCCAGCTTCCAGTACCACTCTTCCTAGGTTATCACCAGGGAGAGGGTCCACATGGTCGTGGCCAAGGTAAGCCGATGCCAGTTAAATCGGGGTCGCTGAGGTTAGGAATTAAGAATACATTAAGGCTACGTTTCACTAATATACAAGTTCTGATCTTACCTTTGTCTCTTGTATAGAGCGGAGCATATACGGGTGTCCTAAGTCCACGAACCACGCCTTCTACAATCCTTGGTTCCTGGATTAGGATAATGTCTTCTGCGTTTATTAAAAGACGCAGAATGAGGGCGCCCGAAGCGTATTTTTAGTGATAGAAAATCTGGAGAAACCGATTCTGAAGAGGTGCCCAAGAGCTCATCTTCATCCTTTGATCGTATAGGATCTCTTTCTCCTTCGTCATCGGTTTCCATTTCCGACAGGGTGTCAGAAGGGGAGACCGACGGCTTGATTGTCACCTCGGATAGATTGGAGTCGTCGCTATCCATTTCTGGAAAGGATATCGACGCTCCAAGATCCAAGGTTGTGTTTTCGTTAAAGGAGGAGCAGGTTGCTTATCAGCATTTAGCTCAACCTTTTTGTAGACTCTTAAGTGTATAGACTCGAATCGGAAGCGAATCTTTCCTTTCGTCTGCCCCAGAGGGTTGAGGGATTCCTTATTGATCACGATCAATGCGCATCTATAAGAGCCCCTTAGTTCCTCCGAGTCGGGTTACTGAGCCTGATGATTTCCAGAATACTTTCTGGGGAGGAGGGTTCGGCTGGGATCCAGGTACGAGTTCAAGGTCTACTAGGGATGTCCTCCTTGGACACGACCTCGAGTTTTGCACCTGCCCAAATGTCTTCTAAACCACCTATGGCCTTAGTGAAGAGATCAAGAGATCGTTGGTTGGCACACGCGATGAGCTTGACATGGCCTTGGTGCCAGCTAGCGTCGCTTGTGATGGGAGGTGGTCCGGGGTTTTCCCGCATGATGGCCAAGAAGGTACTCGAAAGCTTCAGCTTGACCAGCTGCCACCGTTCAGGTGTTATGGAACCGTCGGTATCGTTTCTATCGATCACCGCGATTACTATAGCGTCCTTTAGGACTTCACTGAAAGACCTCAGAGGTGTGGTGTTGGATGGCCCAGGGATCTTGGTACTGTGTGTTTTGGGCCTCTTAGAGACGTGGTGTAAAGAATGAGAAAAAGGCCTCGTGTGATAAGGCGCGCATCACAGACTGACAGTTCAAAAGAAAATAACGAAAAGATGCGCATTATACTCATGCGCCGTGTAATACCCGTCCTGCCAAGTCTTGTATTTTTATTGAACGACTTCGCCTGGTCGGGATTTTACTGCATCTGCAACGATAACAAAGATATTTATGCTTTATTCGCTTGAGACCTAAATGTGTATATACAAAATTAATATATTTGCTAAGTACTCAAAATATTATTTACTTACATTTCTCCAACCGTATCAAATCCTTACTTTATAGTTACCGTTGATGGCGAATAAATGAAGTTGAAATTGAATTTGTTTACGTTACAGTAACAGCATTTTGACGTCTTGAAAAGCTAAGTGCTGCCAGTTCTTCGAAAATTTTTGGTGATCACCATACACAAATCACACTTCACCATAGCCGATTCCACCCCTGATTACGTGACTCCTCGTGGTACATGAACACGTTTTTTCGAGATTCTGACATTTGTAGAAATTGGCATTATTTATTAGAAATTTCAGTTTGTAACTTTTTCTGATTGCTTATCATAATGCCTTTGGAAACCCAAAAAATAGAGCTGTTTATAGACACTCCATGTCTCCTATCATGTCTCCTTTAGATGTTGAGATGTGTAAAACTGCGGTTTAAGTATCAAAAAATAGATTAGCGTCGAAAATATGACATTGCTCATATGTTTGCTTGAAGAGCTCTGAAAATCAACTTATTCATCCAAATAAATGCTGCTTTTGTTCTTAGATCTCACTATACACCAAAGCTTTTTCAGGGCACAACCAATCCTTTCCTGAATGTATCCTACGTCTGAATGTAACATATTGTACTTTAAACCTTCGTTTTCTAGAGATGGCAATATGTCTAAATATCAAGATGAAAGATTCGCTTCATTAATACCGCACATTTAACTCCCCTGATACTTTGCTAGAATTTTAATGAACATGATCCTACCCTTTCGTTTCCAGTAAAAGCTTCAGCACTCGTTCTTTAAACATTCATACCTACCCAAGGGAACCACCAAACTCCTTAATTGTAAAAGCCAGTTAGAAGCTGATTAAGCCGCAAATTTTAAAAAGTCCTGAACGTCAATTAAATTTAATGGCCTACCAGCATTAAATCCCAATCAAACATAAAACCCTTTCAACCACCAATTTGCATAACAAATCAACCATCATCAACATCACCACCACGACCACGACCACTTTCGAACAGTAGGGAAGAACAGGGGAAGGATAATCGTCATTGCTAAAGAAAATATCATAAATCCTCGCAAGCTAACACGTGCAAACAAATACGAGTACACAAAAATGCACGCTGCTGCTGCACTCGTCATTAAAACATCATCCACTCAAAAATCAACAGCTACAGAAGCAGCAGCTCATGCCACTTCATCTACCAGGAGCAGAGCCACCATCGCCAGAGCTTTCTCCCGATTCAGTACTAACTACTATTACCTCCGCCAGAGCAGAACATAAAATCACTCCCATTAGCAATTCAAGAGGTGTTCTCGGTTATGGAAGGGGTTGTGTCAGGAGGAGTAAACCAAATCGGTTAAAACAAAAAAATTAAAAAAAAACAAAACCCGCGCAAAAATAATGAAACTATCGTATGCACGTTCTCATAGTTCCAACTTCAACTCCAGCTCCAGCTCCAGCTCCAGCACCAGCACCGGTACTTATAAATGGTTTATGGGTATGTCACCTGCGAAAACAACCATTCAATTGGTGCGGAATGGGAATGAACTAAAAATATCGGCGCGTACTACCCGTGGTATTCTCTTCTCGCCCTCCGACTTGACAGATATGTCAAAAGAACAGAGTACGCCAACGTCTACCTCACAAAACATAGCCCGCACCAGAATCACTCCACGATGTTATCGAACCGAAGATGAATTTATTATTTACCCGGTTTCTGCTTGTATCTCGGTATGCCTCCCCCTCTACCTTGGCCAACCATCACCAGGCCTCATGTTATTTTCAATTGTTTTATGCAAGAAAATATTTCTACAGTGATGTCACGTCCAGGATTAGATGTCACTCACATTAAAGTTGTCGTCTTTGCCTTGAAAATGCAAAAAAGAAAACAAAATTGGGATGAATGGAGAAGTAAGCGAAGAAACAGCAACAGAAACTAGTTGACAAAGTGTGGGCGGCTTGGGGTTAGATTTTCGGTATTCAATGAAAACGACGTGCGTCGCATCCTTAAGGTACGTATGTAACGAACAACAAGTAAAACAAACAGACTACAAAAAAATATAAAAAAAAACAAATTATTGTACTTTGCATAGATGGATCTGTACTCATGTACTCGTACAATATTTGAGGATAATGGACTCCATATTCATTCAAAGCAATGAACCCATAAACGAAGCTAATAAAATGTATCGTTAGCCAACGTATATACTGACGCTGGTCTCCATTATAAATCAAGCAGAAGGATACAATATTTCTGCTCAACGGATTGGTTTTAAATTATGCGAACAGTAAATATAAACTCAAGTGGAAGTTAATGATTCTCAAGCGCCTTCATGTGAAGTCCTTTATTTCTGTCTTTCAGTATTTCTGTATTTAGAGGAGTGTGTATTATAGTATCCGCTCCCTAGGGGCTACTGGAAAAAAGATCGGGAATTGCATTTCATGATGGGGGCAATGTTTCAACGAATCGATTTCGCTGTGTGCCTGTGCATTAATAATGCCCAGGAGTGTCTGAGGTTTTTTTCGGGAAAAGTTATTTCCCCAAACACAACATCTCTCAATTGAAGGCTATCGTTCGCCTGTCATGGAACGCTCATCGACCTGGGAAAACACTCCGGAGTACAAGCCTACGCGTACAAGTGAACGCTCCTATACACCGACCATATATAGTTGACTGTAATTTCTTGATATCTTTTGATGTACATATGCATCTGAAAGTCTTCTTTCTTTTGGTTACCTTACTTTAGCCAAAGATTCTGAAAAACGAACCCAGGAGTGACATCGAACTAAGCAGCAATGATGTACTGAGTCGCCAAAAAACTGTTACATAAGTAGTATGGAGGTGATTCCACAGGACTATACGGCATGTAGTACTCCCAGCAGCGATAATCCACTCGTGGTTTTCTGGGCTGCTGCGGAGCACATAAGAACATTCATCGATTTGCTAGGTCTTTGGATTTCCATGACTCTCTACGACATATTGGGTAGATTGGATGGAACGATGCAGGGACTACCGGAGTGGCTTTACTCTTTTATGGTTCGAAGAATAGACAAGCTCTTCGCACTGCACCCTGGGTAACTCATATATATGGATGCCGAACATATTTATCGAGATCCCGAACTCGTGGCAAAACTAACTTCAATAATTCAAAATAATTTCAACATATCGGATCCAAACCACTAAACTGGCACTTCTCAGCGTCACTTGACAAAATAATATTTTACCCTCTGTCCGTATCTACCAATTAAACATCAAAGGCATTAGTATAGTAGATCAAAATGCGAACATCTCTGGCGATTAGTTGGGGAGAATAAAATAGACGTAGTACTTCTTCAAGAAACACACTGCAAGGACGAACCAAACCACTCTGCCCGAGGGAAAGTCAATGGCTACACACTCGTAGGGGCTCTGCATCACTAAGTCTACGGCATTGTCTCATATTTAAGATCTCCTATAAAAGAAACAAATCTTATAGAAACCATACACTACAGTAACCTGTTCCTGGTAGCAATCCCAGTATCTAGCATAACAATTGTAAACATCTACAAGCCCCGAGAATCCCATGGCCTACAGAGATGATCCCCGTATATCAGCATCCGCCACTTTATGCAGGAGATTTCAACCGTCACAACACTCCGGTGAAGTATCAAGTAGATGACAAAAACAGAAAAAAACCGGCTGACTGGACAGAACCCCACCTCCTATCACTAATTTCGATGCCAAGTACAAAGGAGCATTATGCTCAATGAGGTGGCATAAGAACTTTAACCCCGATTTATGTTTTGCTTCATCTAATTACGGAGACAGACGAAAAAAATTAGCCAGGCGAGTTCTTCTATTTTACTTCGGAACTTGGCTCCAATCTCCGCTAGATTCCCCCGACGCCCAATAACTACTCAGGATTCATTGGAACCGTAGTATAATATCCCCCACGGCTTTCGGAAAAATTACATTCCTGAATGGAGTGAAGAAAGCGATCAACTACACCAAGAAGTTGCAGAGGAACTACTTCAATCACTTGATAGATAGCGCTTGAACCGATGGAAGCGAACTACGGAAAACTTGCACTTCTAGCAGGAATGCATGGAGCTGCCTTCGGAAACTAGGGGGCATTAACTCCATCTTGTCGCAAACCTGTCCGACAGAGCAAAGATCAAACACAAGATTCATCAAAAAAGCTTGCAAGGAACTCAAGGCGGCGACGGAAGATGAACCCGAATACTGTAGTACCTTCACGATTGATGAGTTGGAAGCTGAAACTGCCAACTACAAATCTGGAAAAGCTACAATAACTGACGAAATTTACCCTGAATTTATAAGAAAATTATGGTAGAAATGCAAAGTTTTGATTGTGAAAGTTCTATAGCAATATCCTATTGTCTGGAACCCTTCCTAAAGAGTATAAAAAGACCAAAATAATTGTCTTTTTGAAACCAGTGAAATCAACCGACCGAGCTGATAGCTATAGACCTATTAAACATCTGCTATAAGATCCTGGAGCGTCTCACGCAGAATAGGATTGAAGCGGTCATAAACAACATAGTCAATTGAACAAGTTGGTTTCTGCCAAGGTGGTAGCTGCACTGGCCTTAACGCCACTCATAATGAATTGAAAATAGGTGCTGTATTTTTGGATCTTACAGCAGCTTACGACACAGTCTGGCAAACGGACATGGTTTTCAAACTTCTGAGAGTGGTTCCATGTGTCAAGATAGCTAATCTTATAAACGACGTGCTCAGTAACCGGTCATTTCAAGTATTGATCAACGATAGTGTGTGCAATAATGGTCTGCCTCAAGGGTCTGTTTTCCCCCCGGTTGTTCAACCTGTACATCAATGATATGCTGTCCAATAAATTCACGTATGCAGATAACCTAGCTATTACCACACTGAGCCAAAACATAGCCCTTATTGAAGACACACTCACCAAGGATCTAGAACTCTTGGAAAATACTTCAGAAAATGGAGAGTAAAACCCAAGCCAACAAAAACTGAATCATCGTGTTTCCATGTAAATAGTCCACTATCTTACCGATTACTGGAAGTCCAACTCAACGATGTTGTACTTCCATATAACCAGAAAACAAAATACCAGAAACAACCTGCCTCAAAAACTCGCATCTAGCTCCTGGGGCACCTTCCCAGACACACACTCTTGGCATAGTATACTCATTTGCCGAATTTGGAGCTCCCATCTGGTTGAACAGTGCTCATACCAAGTTGATTGATAGCTTCACATCGCTTAATCATCGGAACGATAAGATCAACGCCTATCCAGTGGTTCCCAGTGCTGAGCTACACTCCACCACCTGCGTTAAGACGTCAAAACATGCTTGTTAGAGAATATATCAAAATCAAAAATAACCGAAATCTTCCAATTCACGAGTTTATCATTGACAACGCCATCAATAAAATTAGCTAAAAGACTGCACGTCTCAAATTTCAATGTCAAAGTGGAATGGATAAAAGCTTGGAGAGAATTTTCAGCATCAGACAACCAATCATCGGCGTACCCGGTTTCCAATTAAAGAGCTGTATGGACTCAACTCAACAGGATAAGAACCAAACACGGCCGCTGCGCTAACTTTTTAAACAAATTAGGCACAATATCACCAAGTGCCCTTCACTTCATTATAAGTTATTATTATTCCTATGGTCAAACTCCATTGGAACAGATGGGAGGTTGGTTAAAGTGCTTTCTTTGACGACTTGTCCCTACAGACCGAACGACCATTGCCATAAGGGCAGTTCCGAAGACAAATAAGAAGTGAAACACACACACGGAGCAGCAAAGCGACAACAAGCGCTGTTGAAGACGCCCACTCCTTCAAGCAGACCGGAAATGATTCTACCCACTGAAAACAATCAAATTCTGGGAACTGAAACTGCATCCTTTTTGTTCCGTCTCAAACAGGGAATAAATATTCTGACACTCCATTTGGCTTCACTCGTATTATCTATCCGAATGAAGCAGATGCTACAACCAGCATAAGTTGTAGCTCCAGTGGACAGGAATCTGACAAAGCTGAGAAACGTATTGACGAAAAAAACATCAACGGTGGCGCTGCCTACACACGCTGTCACCTCTCTTCGAATTGGGAAGACTGATAATGACCACAGTCTAAACGACGCTAAATGCAAACATTGTTAATCAAGTTGGTCAGCTAGCGAAAGCAGAAAATGTTCGTATTTAAGCAGAGAGGTGCAATATAGAAAACGGAACTCCTACAACGAAGTGCTCCACGCATCAAACTATTGAATAACTAAGCAAGTCTTTGGGTTTTATGCCACCAAAGCTGATGCAAGCCATCTTCAGGATTTCGAGGTTGATGGGCTGTATACCCAAAATCCTGGAATCGACATTTCAAAATAAAAAACCTATACTCATCGAAAGAACAAGAATTGGGAAAAAAACGAAGGTTCTGCTCTCGTTGAGTGCTTAAATAAAGCTTCTGTCGGGGTCATTACATTTCGTTCGCCTTAGCAAAAAAGACTTTATCTTGCTAGCTGGCACGATGTTCCATCATCTGCCTCCAGCGCCACACTCTAAGTTGGTTGATGTCCTCATCCACTTGCTAGTGCCATTTTAAATGCGGTCGTACCCTGTTGCGCCGTCCCTTGAAGTTAGATTCTAAGACTCTTTAGGTCGCAGTTATGTCCATTCGCTCAACATGGCCCAGCTATCTTAAAAATTGGATCCGTAGACACCTTTACGCCTCTCGAAATGGCCGAGTGCTTCTTCATCCGCTTTAGACAAAATCAATCCATGCCTATGCGCGATAAAGCATGATTAGGATCTTATGTAAAGCCAGTTTGGTCTTATAAGCAAGGTCACTCTTGCCTAGTGAGCCCAAAGAAACAGCGATTGGAGAGAGTAGTTCTCCGCCTGATTTCTGCGCTCATGATGGTGCTTGTAATTGCGGAGCCAAGGTAAACGAATTCGTTAACTACCTCGAAGTCATAACTGTCAACAGTGACATGACGAAGTTGTAACTGCCTTAATAGTCACAAAAGCTTCATTGACATTCACATCAACGATTAAACAGAGATCGATCCTCTTGGCCTGCGAGTTTCGCACGACATCACACGACAGAGCGTCGTCTTGTCGGAAAGCTTTTTTAACAATTAAGGGCTGGGTTAATTCATCATCGAGCCTGATGGAGCAACAAAAATTCTCCACAGTCTTCCTGCACGACCTGACGAATTTGGTAGGGATTTCAAAACTGAACATGACGTTGTATTGCCTATAGCTATGAACACCGTCATATGCGGCTTTGAAGTTGACAAATATGTAGATGTAGCCGTAGACTGAATATGTATTTTACCGATGACTTTTCTGGACTGAAACCGCACTGGTATGGACGAACCTTGTGCCTCCAACACAAGAGCGATGATAAGGCATTTCCTTGCTCACATGAATGTTTGGGCATTCAATGGAGTTAAGGCTTATTTTGTCAGGAGGTCACTTTACAACACACCAGACATCTGTTTATCATAGTTTCAAACGCTCATAAAATACGACAAATACTTGTAAGATCTTATAGATGATGTTTAGGGGCCTTACTTGTCTACAGTTAGCACAATCGAAAAGGTTTCCTTCCTCTTTGATCTAACAATCGATGTTGACATTCCATGCTTTCCTCTGACCATATTTTACATATGATCTGGTACACGTTGCCAGCCAAGACATCTCCAGCTGCTTTAAATATGTCAGCAGGCAGCCTATCTCTGCCAGCTTTAGTTTTCAAACTGCGACCTTAAACTCGTCTAAGTATAAGTGGGTTTCATTCCACTATACGATGGGCGATCGGAAAGACGGAGCACTTGTCTTTTTGTCCCGAATTTAGTTCACAATATCTCCTCTACAACCCAGGAAGCCATAAACTTTATCGATGATCGATGCACTAGAAGTAGGTTTTCAGTCAATCTTCTCAAAACTGAGATGGTCTCCACTAAAACCAGAAACCTTACTCGTCTGACTCGTGCTTAGAGGCTTCACCTTGTGTTTTTTTAACGATACTAAGTATTGAGGTGTCATTTTGGATAACAATTTCTTTGGACTAAAAATGTCGTTTTAAAAAACTCGTTCAATACGTACTGGAGTTTTGTGACAGTCTCTGAACTCTGATTAATTGGACATGCAATCTGATGCAAAAACTAGAACTCCTGTTGCCGAAAAAATACGAAATCAACTTTGGAGTGCAAGCTAAGCCTCTCACCGCTTCCAAACTAGTTCGAGAATGCAAAGCTTATATGGACGAATTCGGAATGCTTGAATCCAATGGCAGAATGGGTTTGCGAGAAATGAGATTCCTGAAAGACCAAAACCTCCGTCATGATTGAATACATTCTTGGTTAGGACTTCAATTCACAGTTGGGTTTCATGTGAGCATAACTGCAGATGGTACTCGTATGACTCTCTAGATTGCCGGCACACTAATCAAGTAATTCCCGACGTCTTAAAAAGTCGGCACCTTTTGTGCTGTCCTTGAATAGGAAAGACTGTAGACTGGCGACATGACGGGCACTCCGTTTTTACTAGCCTCCGTAGTATACTGGTTATAAGTCACACAACATCCTGCGACACCTCGGAACACTTCCTCTCTGAGTGTCTGAGCTATACTCTCATCAAGCTGTATGTAGTCTTATTTATACTGGTTTGACTTCCACTTTAGTACTCGTGGCAGACAAACAAATAACAATATCAAGCGGAAATTGTACAGAATTAGATCGCAGTATTTTACATCCTTCCTTTGTACTCTCATTTACAAAACAACCCAATCTGGCTCCGTTGTTTCGAAGCATTTTTTTATTTATAGATTCATCTATGAGTTTCTCTAATTTTCATCGTATTTGAGACACTTGATTTGCATTTAAATTCTTGTTCCTTTCTATAGTATTCCTATCCCTTGGAAGCCACTTAGTTTTAAATAAAAACAAAAACATAAAGTAGAATAAGTGCTTCAGTATTGCGTACAGCCAGCTCATTTCTAGCCCCTCCTTTGCACTTACGAGTAAGTCGAAGATTTTAGCTTAGAAAAAAACAAATCCTTATGCAATCATTTTACTCAGTTGAATCCTTTGAGCTTTTTGCCCTAGAAAATGGCAACGAAATCGATGGGATAAAATATTTCACCAATTAATCCTTTTCAAATTGTCCTCCCTTGGCTTTGGTCCCATATTATTAAAATGGATATCTTCTTATCTAGAAAATTATTATTTTAACATTTGCTTTAGGTCAGCCCTCTCAGCCCCATTTTTAGTAACTTCAGGTGTCCCATAAGGCAGCCATTTGGGCCCGCTTGTTTTCATCAAACTGATTTTTTAAGCGTTTGGTTTTTAATTGTCAAAAAAGTACAGGAAAATTACAAAAGTGTTTACAATTTTTATTGGAGTTGCTTTCCATTTTCTTTTTAACGATTATTTCATGTAAATATTGACCACGACTACAATTTAAGTACTCCATACGGAGAGTCCAATTTTGAATCACTTTTTCGAGCATATTGGCTGGTATCTCGCTAATAACACATGCAATGATGTCCTCGAATGCATAAATGAGTGATTTGACGTATCCCCATAAAAAATAGTCTAAAGGCGTCAAATCGCACGATCTAGCCAGCCAATTCACCGATCGAAAACATGAGATAAATTGCTCACTGAATTCATTTCTCAATTAGTCCATCGATTCGAGTGCTGTGTGGCACGTGGCGCCGTCTTGCTGGAAACACATGTCGACCAGGTTCAACTCGCGTATTTTGGGCAAAACAAAAATTCGAAATCATTGAACTACAGCGGGCGCCATTGACGGTAACGTTGCTCTCACGGCCATATTTGAAAAAATACGGGTCAATGATTCCGCCGGACCATAAACCGCACCAAACAGTGCATTTTTCCAGGTTCATTAGCAAATCTTGCATTGTCTGAGTTATCTTATCGGTTTCATGAGCTTCGTCGCTAAAGACAATTTTTCGACAAAAAAAGCGAATCTTCCTCTAGCTTTTCCAAGGCCCACTCACCGAAAATTCGACGCTGTGGCAGGTCATAGTCGAGTAAGGCAATCCCAATTGCTGTGAACGACGACGAGTGGACAAATCTTCTTTAACACTGGCGGATACAACAGCAATATTTTCCTCTGTACGCACCCTACGCATACGGATATGTGGCTTGATGTCCACTAGCGTGTAATTGGTGCGAAATTTGGTCACTATGGCTTGAATTACTTGCTCAGTACGGAAAATGATCGAAGTGCGCGAAAAACGTTTTTCACAGAACACGTAAGTTGTAAGTGTTGTTCGGGTGTAAGTCTTTCCATGTTGAAATGGCAATTCTTGCTGAGCATGTTTGACTTTGACACATGTCACGAATCACGCATGAGCTGTCAAAAATAGAACTGAAAGACCAAACAGCAAACGCATAACCCTTTACAAACGATTTTCAGAAAATGATTAGACGCTGCTCCCTATCCATATGGGCCGACGATACCAAGATCTCCAAAACTATTTCTTTACCCCAAGATTCTATTCTTCTTCAAGAAGACCTCGATAGGTTTTCCACTTTGTGTCTAAAATATTGATTAATGTCTCCAAATGCCAATCTGTGACTTCTTCACGTAAATCCAATCAATTTTCTCCTCGATTTTAACACAAACTTCCCTGTATTTGTGTTTAACCTGAACACTCCTCGTTTTGAATTAGATCTCCTCCATCATTAATTTGGTTCTTAGCTCTTAAGTCTTTTTGTTAGTTTTTAAGTTCTAGTTCTTAATCTAGATTAAGCTTATTAAATGGGGGCCTCAACCCCCACCAAAATTAGAACAAAATTTGATAGGTGAGTTGTCATAACAACACATCATTTGATACAGATTATGACATACCTAGCCAAAGCTAGTTACTTATCGTATACGTATCATAACAGTTTCTTTGAAAAAAAAATATACCTATCTCATTCATTTCCCTTGACTACAAAAGTCGAAATACCTTTTCCACTCTTCCTGGCCCATTTCTTCTTTTACTCGATTTTATCTAAATGTAAGTTAATAGTAGTTAACCTTTTTACTGCGAAACCGCATACAATCTCAACTCGGTACTTTTGTGTTGCTTTCATTTGTCTCTTCTTTTTTTTTCGCAAAACCACATCGAAGGAAAACAACAACAATAATATTTTTTTTATCAGCTGCCCAGTCTCCTTCAAAGTGGGTGGTTTTATGACTACAATTGCCACAATTTTCTTTTCTACTCTCGTTTAAAATCTCTCACCCCTAAAACAATCCCCACACGGAGAAGGAATACTCATTTAGGACGAGTTCTTTCACCAAACCCAACAGCAATAACAACAACAGTAACAAAAACAAGGGCCACAACAAAAAGCAAAGAAAAAAAGGACGAAAGATGAAGTTGTACGGAAACCCATGACCACAATTACTACAGCATTGTGTATCCTTGCCGCCAGACAGGGTAACGGCGTAACAGGGAAACAGTGAAACAACAGAGCCATAGGAAAACAGCACATCACCAGAGCCACGAAAATATCTTTGCAGTAGAAATTCATAAGAAACGACAGACGTCTCGGCTGGGTTATAAATATATTTCATTCCATCTCCCAACGGACGGACAACATGAATTGTTCTGTGGAAGGACTCAGAAAGCTCTGAAAGGGCCAAAATATGCCATAACAAATAGCAAGCAAATTAACTGAGTGTTATTGCATGCAATTAAGAAAAATTAAGGACAGTGAATTTATGCAGAAGGATCTATTGAGGCATCCCTTCCGGTCACCGGCCAACGGTCAGTGGTCAGTTGTCGCTGAGTTACTGCTGTTGTTGTTGTTTATCTTTTGCGCCTTTCTTTCTCTGGTGGATTTTTATATATGTATCTTATTTTGCCGCAGTGTGACAGTGTTTCTTTTTTATGCACACTTGTATAAATTAAACAATAATTAATTTATTGTTATTAAAATAAATATTTTTTTATTTAACTTCTCACATCCATTTCAACTTAAAAACTGAACTAAACTATGATTCTAATGCATCCCAATGTCAAACGGTTGCTCCAGATGCATCGTCAGCATTTCTGCTGATCGTTGGCGTCTGGTGCCACAGGTGTTGGGTCATATGGCCGGCATATGGCGAACCGAATTGTGTTCATGCTGCCCTCTCGGGAACTCAACGAATTGTTCGTTAACTCTTCCGCCCTTAGATTTGAACGTCCTCGTTCGAGGTTGTCATTGTAAATTGGTGAGGGAGCTCTTCTATAGGATTTTCCAATAAGGACTTGACAACTTTTTTTTTAAATAAAACGCAAACCATTTGAGATATTTCAAAAACTTTATTATCGGCTTGAAGTACAATCAAAACATTTATGAATGGAACTCGACTTCGTTCATATGGCCACCGCGGACACGTTTGCAGCGGTCGATTCGTTGGACCCAATTTTCAACGACTCGGCCACACATTTCGGCCGAAACGGCAGCTATTTCGCGTTCAATGTTGGCTCTGAGCTCTTTCAACCTCGTCGGCGTGTTGGCATAAACCAATGACTTAACGTGGCCCGACAGAAAATAGTCGAGCGGCGTTAAATCGCACGAACGAGGCGGCCAATCGACTGGCCCATGTCTTGAGATAACACGCTCACCATACTTACTCTTCAATAAATTGATTGTAGCGTGTGCTGTGTTGCTTGTGGGATCATCCTGTTGAAACCACATGTCGTCCAAGTCCACATCTTCCAATTGGGGCCAAAAATGATCGGTGATCATGGCGCGATAACGCTGACCATTCACAATAACGTGACGATCGTCATCGTCGACGAAAAAATATGGCCCTATAACTCCGCCGGCATGAAAACCAAACCAAACAGTTATTTTTTGTGGATGAAGTGGTGATTCATGAAGCACATGTGGATTTTCATCCGACGAATAACGCATATTTTGCATATTTTGAACCCATTGAGCTAAAAATGAGCTTTGTCACTGAAGATGATTTTGCGATGAAATTCATCATCTTGGCGCATCTTCTCCAGAACCCAATCGGAGAACGTACGTCGCTTCAAATGGTCCATCGGCTTCAATTCTTGAGTCAGCTCGATCTTGTATGGGTGTAAACCAAGATCCTTACGCAAAACACGCCATAATGTGGTCTGAGCGATGCCCAATTCTTGAGAACGCCGTGGAATTGACTGATTTGGATCGTTTGCTACGGATGCCTGAACGGCAGCGATATTTTCGACAATTCGACCAACCCGTTGTCTCATTGACACGGCAATATCACACAACGAATATGTAGACTCAAATTTTTGCACTAAACTTGTTATTGCCTGTCTACTAGGGCGATGTCTAAAATATGCTTATTGTTACAAATAGAGATACTATTATATGTATTACATTAAAAAATCGAAGGTTTTTTCTTTACATTGTAGGATAGAGTTATAATAGATTTTATTAATAATATTCATTGATTTAACAGCTCTAATGACAAAAAGATTACAGACATCTAAACTTACTGTAGGAATATTTAAAATATATATTAAATTCTTATTATTAGTTGCAATTCGTATTTCCGCAAATTCGAGTGCTTCGTCAATATTGACAAATAGAATATTATTTAAAATTAAAATTTTTTCTGTAATGTTTATTTCAGTGTCTGATAGTATAAAGGAATTATCTTAATTATGTTAAATATCTCTTCTTAAAGTAGTTCTAACTTATATTTAATTTTTAATATAGAATCATTGTTATTCATTTTGTTATCTTTAAAAATTTTAATTATTTCATTAGTTACATTTGACAGTACATTAATTTTGTTAATGGTCATTTTATTAATTACTAATTGATTATTATTATTTTGTAAAACATCATTAATTTGTTCTGTTATAATTTAAAAGTCGTGGTGGTTCGGAGAATCCGCGATCCATTTCCACGTGCCAATTAAGTCTATTGAACGTTTACTCTTATTATTTATTCTAAGCCTATCTAAGTATGACTTAATTCTAAGGGCTTCGTAGGAAAGGATGTGGTATAGGGGATGGTAGGTTTTGGTGGTTGACCTTAATGTTACTTCCAGATTTTTTAGAGTTGTGTGGAGGCTTACTATATACAGGGTATCCCAAAAATCAACGTCAAGCCGGAAACGGGTGTTAGATCAAACGGTGTCGGTTATCACAAGATTATAAAAAAAAATCTAAGTCATGTACTTTTAAAATTATTGGGACTCAAGAAAAAATCGAGAAATCTGACACCCTGTGACGATCTTTCAAGTGCTGTGACCGCAAATCATTACTTTTCTTCGACTTTTTTTTGTCACGTAATCCTGAGTAACTCTTCTGTAAATTACGGTCAAAAATTGAAACATAACTATATCGATTTTAACTAAAATATTGCTTTTTTGTCCATCCATGTATCTGAAAATCATTAATCAATATTTTTAATAAGTTAAAATGAGTAGCAAGTGTGAACGAGACAGACAGTGACGCTGTGATTGAGACAGATAAACACGCCATTTCGACAAGCGTGAGTGAAACAGATAGAGATAGAGATAGAGAAATTTGAATTCTTCGGTAGGTCTTTTGTTCGGGATTTGTAACATCTCTCAAAAATCGACAGCTTTTCTGTTCAAAAATATAATACGATTCGAAAGCTAGCGGTCTTAGTAAAATCGATTTTAAGTTTTGCGCTTTTATTAAAAATACGCTGTTGCCCGCGGTTTCACCCGCTTTAAATTTGTACTCGATATCTTTCCTTTTTGTAAGCCTGTGACATGACAGGTAGATGTCGTAGTTGTGGATTTTGATGAAATTGCAGCTGTGGTTGAAGTTTGAAGCCAATGTATCTCCGTTTTGATTGAAGGAAAGCCAAAGGAGAATGATTTTGATGTTTTTGTTGTGGAAGAGATTAGAGGATCTGATGATGAAATTAAGGTTGTGGACGCAATGCAGATGTGTGGACTCTGTGCTGGATAATCATAGAAGAAACTTTTTGTTGGAGAGAAATACGAGGTGGCGAGTAGTTTGTTGATGAGTTTGGCCGTTGTATCAGCAGTAGTGATTGAAGTAAGCTTTGCTTCTGAGCCACCCGATGTTTTGGTTGGTACAGTTGAGGTGTTTATCGAACTTTTCGAAGTAAACCCATCTCTTGACCTCGGAATTGAAGTTAGTGATGTATTTCAGTGCCCAGTTTGTTGTTGGGTGAGTGGAGCTCCTTTGTGCTGCTGTGTGATGAGTTTTGACGGATGATTCTATTGCTGATTTAGGAGCATTGAACATCGTGATTGTAACCATGGGAAATGTAGACTCTGTACACGATGAAAGGCACTTTCCTGACTTAGCCAAGGTAATTCTAGCTGATGTCCTGTGTTCCACTCCTTGCAGTGAGAGATTTATTGTTGGAAGCTGACCAGAAGATACTGATGGTTGGATGAACAAATAGCTGTGTTGCCTATTATTGGGTTGATATTTCCAAAGCTCGAACAGTCATCAAATGATTTTGCCGGCAAACTATTTACAAGTTTGCTGCTTTCAACGATCCATGGCGTCTTATTCACTTCCTGCTCACAGTGAGCATTCGATTTCTTTGGCGAATTCGGTCGAGTTATCGCCGACACAGTAAAGCAAGTAAAGCAAGTCATGGATTTGCCATTTGTAAGAGACTTCACGTCATTTTCTATCGCCATGGAAACACACAGTGGCATAGAAGACTTCTCCTCAGGTGCATGATTTTGATCACAGAATTTACTGTACTCCTCAGTGGCAAAGAAGTTGTTAAGGTTCTCAACTCTTTCAGAGTTGTCGGTGTTTACGACATTTCTTCCACTCAACATCGAAGACGTGACTACAGGAAATGAAAAAAGAAACGCAGCTATTGGTGAAATAGACTGCTCTCTTATCGGTTCCTGTGGAAGCTCCAATTTTCCTCGCTTTGATGGCTTCTCTTTCGGAAATTAGTTCTTTTTTGCTACTCGTCTTGGGGCTGGTTTCGATTTTTGATTTCCTACTTTTCCATCAGTACTCCAGGTAAGTATTTAATCCGGATGCATGAAGCGCATTCGAATGTATGTCTTAGAAACACGTTTCAGTCTTCTGTTGGTTTTTGTTACTCTTCGAACGCGAACCATGACGTCAAGACGGTCTTGACAGGCACCAGAGGAGGTGACTGAGACTGCGACTGAGATTGCACTGGAACTGAAGTTTCTTCACGAGAGAATGCTGTTATGATTGCTGTAGGTTTTGTTGCTACCTCAACCAAAGTGGATTTAGGTGAACTGGGAGCAATAACTTGCTCCGTTCTTTTCTTCTTTGAAGTTTTACCGACCTCCACTTTACTTCTCTCGGTCTTCTTAGTATCTGCATCGTTCTTTTTTGATCGAGTTCGGGGCTTTTTAGGCTCCTGTAAGGAAATAGTTGTCTCATTATCAGCCGTATTTGACAACAACACTGGCTTTTTGACAAGTAATTGTGACATCACTACCGTTGGTAAGAGTACTTTCGCCTTCTTCAGCAACTCAGTTAACTGGGCATGACGTTCTTGATAAAATTTCAAACAACCCTCAAAGTCCTCGTACTCCTTGAAAAGCTGTTCTTCGCCTTCAAGTAGTCTTCTCGTTTCTTCCGCAAGTCTGTGATGAATGTAGTCGCCTTCTGGATAATTTCTATTTGCTCCAAACCGCAGATGGGTCGTATTTTGATAAGAGCTTCGCTAGCTCATCGAAGGTTTTATTCAGACGATCACGTCTGTCTTTTTCCCAGGCTTTGTTTTTTTCGGATGGCTTGTTAATGACTAGCTTTGTGCGTCTCATGTGTGGTTAATTTTAGTAAATTTATTGTTTTTGTAAAGAAAAAGCAGAAGAATTGATTTAAACGGTTTAAAGTTTCATAACAAATGTAAGAACAGAGAGAAAAAATTCTTTTGGCACTTTTGGCACTTTTTTACCTTTTCATTTACATATTATTTACGAAAGAAAAACAAAAAAATCATCTTGATTGACAACGGTGTTTATTGACATGTATACTATTTCATTTCCTTCGATTGCGGGCAGTATGTCATTATTATTATTATTATTATGGTTCGTTCACATATCCAAGAATTTCGTTGATACAATATTTGTGCAACGTTTCCGTACACTGAAAGAATAAGTTCCTCAACAGCAACAGTCTTACCGAACAGTTTAACCTGCTTATTCTCTTGTAGTAAAGTTCCTTCACCAATTTTCAGCAATACGTTGCAAAATTGTTGAGCATGTAAATTACCGCCAAATCGTACCCTCAAGTTCATTGTCAGACGCAATCTGTGAATCTTTGACCATAAAAAGGATCGCTTTAACGAGGCATTCATCTCGTCAGTCCGGGTACCCTTAGTCACTACAGAAAGAGAACTGTCACAGTACCCATTAATTGATCATTTCTGCGAATGTCTTGCATGGTTCGGTTTACAACTTCAACTGCTTTCCTATTGGCCATCGAACATTCATCCCATTCAATTAGACAGCAATACTGAAAAAGCTTTACTTTGTAACTATTACGTGATACTGCGCACATAGGAGCTTCTTTGCTGTCTATGCCTATAGGGATCTTGAACATTGTGTGCGCTGTTTGGCTACCAGGTAGTAGTGTCGCAGCTATGCCAAAAGATGCTGTTGCAAGTGCTATATTTCCCTGTCTTTTTATCTCTGCCAGTATAGCTCTAATAAGGAAGATTTTTGCCGTTCCACCAGGAGAATCAAGAAAGAATATTTTTCCTTCATTTTAATTGATACTTTGTAGGACATTATTAAAGATTTGCCTTTGCTCAGCCGTGAACTTATGGACACAGTCATTAACTATGTCAGACATCGTGCCTGAGTTGTAATTAATTTCAGCGGCATACCCACGATTCACATAAGGTTCATCATGCAGTTGTTGTGGGGTCGGTAATCCATACTCACTTAATAAATTACCACCAATATAAAATACAATGTCTTGAATTGGAAAAAGGCAATTATTTATTACACGCTCGTCTGTATCCGCAATATCGTCGTATGTACGTCTTAAAGCTCGCAAGAAATGTTCAGACGGATGGCATTGATGGCTATCCCATAACTCCGGTGGATTCGAAAGTCCGCAGAATACCAACATTACCGCGAACAATTGTCTCATATGACTGGGACTATCACTAATACTGACCTTCTCGAGGGTTTCATCCCATTGTTGGTCACAATCAAGTAGATGATGTGCCCTACAAGCTGTGTGATAAGTAGGGTACGGTACGTCATCGACTGTTTTTAAAAATAAAAAGGAAGTTGGACCCCTCCATGTGTACAGTAATAGACGCAAATAATGGCATTCACTATTATTAGGATGCACAGTTTTTTTGATTATCGTACGTGCAGTAGAACGGTACTTCATCATACATCAGAATTTTTGCAAATTGGTCTTCTCTACATAATTTAAAAAATGTCAAGAGTGTTGTTTGTCGTGGGTTCCCAATATGTTGTCTTACGTTGTCGTTATTAAAATAAATCCGCTGGCCATTTTCCAAATGAATGTCTAGATGCATGGCCGTTGGATATTGATCATGTATAGAGAAAGCCAGGATTCGGCAAACTGCTTCTGACGTATTCACTCGCATCGTCTTGGTCAATGTCCCGTAATGCAAATTTAGCTTAATCGCTTCCGTTATTCATGTACTTGCAGATGTACTTAATAGCTTAACGCTGCTGAAGGATTCTATATTCTAGAAAGGACTGGAGAATATGGGACAACCCAGGTATTATTAACTTCGATAGTCTGCCCACACATATTAAACTCGCAGGTAAATTTTCTCACCCATTTTCAGTGGGTGATTGACGGTGGTATGACGGGTATCCATTATTATCTGTGATAGTCTCGCTGACAAATTTTTTTGGAAACCTTTTCGATCAACGCCCCATCCTTCATGCATGATGAGTTTGTGTTCAATAAGTCGCAAGGACCATGAATCATGTGACTCTTGACTATTTGATGAAGAGCCGAATCAACTTTAGGATCCGGTATCTCAGCGCTAATAACTTTATCGATCTCGTTATGTCTGATTTTTTCTTCTAACCATAAAAGGATGTGTTCATGAGGTAAGCCACGCTCTTGCCATTCGACTGAATACATATAGCAACGGACTGCCCCAAACACTCTTTTTTCTTTCTTTTGTAAGAAGATTCATCAGGCATTTCAATTTTAAATTGAATACCCGAAACACCAAGTCATGCCTGTCGTGTGATTGTTGGCTTGGCCTTCAAGAAGCTCACAAGTAATTTCAGGCCACTTAGGCCTTTTGCACATAGCAAAAAGCGTCTTGCGTGCGTGAGTGCATATATCGCGGACTTCCTGTAAAAGAACAAGTAAGAATTATCTTCCTGCCTACGATTTGTGGATTCAAATCCTGCTGAATAGCATCTGTCAAGTCAATATACGAGTAGTTTTCTATTAGTAGCTGTTTTTGATGAGTTCGAATAAATATCAAACGTTCGGTTTCGAACGCTTAAAAAGTGCAGGATAGCGATGCAAATGGTGATTTTCATTTGAACGAAGCTGAATTTGATAACTATAGAATTGTATTGCAGATATTTTTTTATTCTGGTTTGGAATACCTGTAGCAGGATCAACACAATACATTGAAAAATTACTACATCAAATGGGAACATAGAGAAGAAAGTAGAGCAAGGAAAAAAAAACAACAATACACACATGGATGTCATAAAGGGTTTTCCAATAAGGACTTGACAACTTTGAATTTAATTTGTGAACGCACTCTTTCACTAATCATCAAACTGTCACTGTCAATTTATTCAGTAAACCCAACATTTTCATCATGGTAAAGTACACGAACGAGCAACATCTGCAAATTATAAAAATTTTCTACCGAAATTCGGAGTCGGTGACTGCAACTTTAAGAGCGTTAACTCCAATTTTCGGTCGTAATTCTCGCCCTAGTAGACAGGCAATAATAAGTTTAGTGCAAAAATTTGAGTCTACATATTCGTTATGTGATGTTGCCGTGTCAGTGAGACAACGGGTTGGTCAAAGTGTCGAAAATGTCGCTGCCGTTCAGGCGTCCAATCCAAATCAGTCAATTCCACGGCGTTCTCAAGAATTGGGCATCGCTCAGACCACATTACGGCGTATTTTGCGTAAGGATCTTGGTTTGCACCCATACAAGATCAAGCTGACTCAAGAATTGAAGCCGATGGACCATTTGAAGCGACGTACGTTCTCCGATTGGGTTCTGGAGAAGATGCGCCAAGATGATGAATTTCACTGCAAAATCATTTTCAGTGACGAAGCTCATTTTTGGCTCAATGGGTTCGTCAATAAGCAAAATATGCATTATTCGTCGGATGAAAATCCACATGTGCTTCATGAATCACCACTTCATCCACAAAAAATAACTGTTTGGTTCGGTTTGCATGCCGGCGGCGTTATAGGGCCATATTTTTTGGACGACGATAACGATCGTCACGTTACGGTGAATGATCAGCGTTATCGCGCCATGATCACCGATCATTTTTGGCCCGAATTGGAAGATGTGGACTTGGATGACATGTGGTTTCAACAGGATGATCCCACAAGCCTACAATCAATTTATTGAAGAGTAAGTATGGTGAGCGTGCTATCTCAAGAAATGGGCCAGTCGATTGGCCGCCTCGTTCGTGCGATTTAACGCCGCTTGAATATTTTCTGTGGGGCTACGTTAAGTCATTGGTTTATGCCAACACGCCGACGAAGTTGGAAGAGCTCCGAGCCAACATTGAGCGCGAAATAGTTGCCGTTTCGGCCGAAATGTGTGGCCGAGTCGTTGAAAATTGGGTCCAAAGAATCGACCGCTGCAAACGTGTCCGCGGTGGCCATATGAACGAAGTCGAGTTCCATTCATAAATGTTTTGATTGTACTTCAAGCCGATAATAAAGTTTTTGAAATATCTCAAATTGTTTGCGTTTTATTTAAAAAAAAAGTTGTCAAGTTATTATTCGAAAACCATATACATACATATACGAAAGTAGTTGCAATAGAGCGCTTGTACACGCTAAATCAAATGTCTTGCGAGTTGCGTTGCGACAAACAATTGTGTCGGAAAGGGTGGTGAGAAGCACAGGGCGTAGTCTGTGAAAAACATTTTTTGACATTTTCCTTTACCGCGTTCGTAGTTGTATTTATTTGCTTTATTTTTGTTTGGTAGGCGTTGAGGTCGTATCGTGTGGAAGAATTTTTTTTCGCAGTTTCCTTTATTTTGTTCTCGTCACATAGTGGTATAATCGTGCGGAAGGTGGTGTGTTTTCCGTAGCGGTACTCAATCATACTCACCATTCTCTTCAGTCAAAAATTATTTTCTTGTTCCTTTTTTCCCGTTCGATAATTTACCACCAACAAATTGAGTACCTATCTGTAGGTTGGTCAAACACGCTTATGAAAACCATATAGTTTGTTTAATAATTTTTTAAACTTTAATTTTTTTATATTGACTAAAGATATCGTTATGCTTTTTGATTTATGTTGAGACAAGTATGTAAGGAGTAGAACTAAATAAAAAATATTGAAATCCATGCAGGAGCTTTTTTGTGATACGCGCACAAAGTATGACACTTGGCTGAGCGTCCCGTGGAAACTGGGTCCTCTAAGATGTCGCAAGAAGTGGCCGGCCCCGTATTGCTCGCTCGATCGAGAATTTCACTGCTGTGCCCGAGGACGTTCGAAAGAGTCCACAAACATCGACGACATAACGATGCATACAATATGGCATCAGCAGGAATTCGTTCCGTCGAAATTTGGTGAAAGACCTGCAGATGTTCCCTTATAATCGTTCACCAGCCATGTGAGGTTAACTTGTGAATCCACATGAAATGGACGAAGAGCCATTGCATTTTCTCAATGTGACTGTTTGGTGCGGCATTAGCAGTGAACTTGTGATTTCCTCATATTTTTTTGAGGATGCCGACGGCACCATTGTAACTGGTGAGCGCTACAGACAGATGTTAAACGAGTCTTTTTTTGCCGCAAGTTGCTGAATTTGGTCTCGAACATTGTTGGTTCCAGCAGGATAGAGCAACTGCTCACACAGCTCGGTCAACAATGGAGATTTTGAATCACCAACTTGCAGGCCGTGCAATTTCTTGTTCGTCAGATCAGAAGGGGCTAGTCTTCTTCCTTTGGGGCTTTTTGTAATCTTGCGGTGAAGAAGATATCACCAATTTGGAGCCAAATGTGCATCAACTCAGGAGGTGGTCATATGACCGATATCATTTTTCCAAATTAATGCCACTTCTCGAGAAAACAGAGGCCAATATTTTCATTTCTTATAAAATGGCAGGCAATTCACATTATGCCATTACTTTTGCCCCATCTTGTATTTCATCTCTTTCTGCTATCGCTAAAGTTTGAACATGTAAGGATTTGGTTTTGTTCTGGTAGGTTATCGGCTTCAAGTCAATAAGTGATCACCTGACTGTGATCCGCATTCAAGGGAAATTCAACAAGTAGACGTCTTATGCGTACTTGTCCCTTCAGTCAAAGCTGAAAGCCTAGTTAGAACGAAAACGAGTACAAAGTATTCCAGGGCTTCAATGCCAAAAACTTCGGTGAAATGGTCGGATAGTCACCACGGAGCTTAAAGGAAACAGATGACGACTATGGACTCACAGAGTTTTTGCCATTGCACAATACGTTGCTATTTGCTAATAGATTCCCTCACAAATACCTACAAAGCAATCAGGCACCGCCTACTAAACTGTCTTCGTTACACCAATCCTATGAAGACCACCTCTTCACCAAAGGATATGGTAACTTCCACCAATCTGGAAAGTAAGTGAACGTGGATGTCGCAAAGCTCGGTCTAACGAACTATAAGTAGCACCGTGAGCCATGAACGAAGGCTCTCATCTTGACTACGACTCGTCAAAATTCTGTAAGTGAATAAGAAGTACCTTATTAAAAGAAGATTTCAACTATGAGGTCTTCCAATGCATCGTTATTCTTACCACGTTACCTGATGTCAAAAAGTATAGTTATTCAACCTGATCGTAGTTGGGTTAAATTTTTCTAGTCCACGTCAATAAAGGCGCAACTTTTTGCTCTTGCATAGACTCTCTGGACCAGAATTGATGATCTGCTCTGAAGATTCTCAACCTATCTTAAGTGTTTGGATACGATCTTTTCTCGACTAGGTCGATGTCGCCTTACAGCTCATATATTACTACAAGTATATACAATGTGCACACATCACACACGTTGAGTATCCTCCCTGAACTTCAGCAATGAAAATATTTATGGTACAATGTTACTGAGCTACATATCACAGCGTAGATGAACCAAACGTAATGTGGATACAGGAACTGCTTGTGAACCGGATTTTGACTGCGGATGGTGGCTGCGGTCAATATGTGATGGCAGGAGTGACCTTTGTATGACGGTCTCAACAATTTGCTTTAAAGCGCAGGCAGAACTATTGGTTCAATGGTTCACTACAAATCGGCTTTCAGTCAATCTTGTAGAAAATGAGATTGTTCTCTTCACAGGTAATATCCAAGACCAAGACCGATTCAATCATATTCATCAATATCTGGTGAAATAAGTTTTCCCTTTACTACTTTGGTAAAGTTTAAGAACGCGTTGCAAAGTGGCTGTCTTTGGCACTCCTACTTTCCCTCCTTCGGTAATTTTATCATACTCGTAAGCTTCACTCTCAAAGCTATCTTACGTTTAAAAAGAAGTAGTCGTGCGTACAAGTACAACTGGCATTTAGAAGCGTAGATTTTATTATGACACTAGTCTTTAGACACACCATTGGCACAATGACACTAGGTCCGCATTAAAAATACGAAGTCGACTCATGAATGGCCTCGCGCAAGATCTGAGTCCGAATTTAATCAGTGATATGGTGCTGACGCAAGACGTCACATACGAAGTCTCATGACAATGAACTTAATCAGAGAATAAAACGGACATGCCAGCACCACAAAACCAGAATGGAAGCCTGAAAAGATGAACATGGACATCACAATCGGCGCTGGTGCTGAGAATATGGAAAGAATACTCCTGCAAACTGTATAACGGAGATGGTGCTCAAAATGCCATTCACCCTGGACGCAGGAGACAGAGAGTTCCGTCCCCCCACCTAGACGCAGTTAAGGTTGCATTATCAAAACTAAGTTGCCTCATGGACTGAGCTATTTAAAGCAGCTGGAGCTGACCTGGTTGGGAACATGTAACAGATCATTTGCAAGATATGGTCAGAGGAAAGCATACACTTGGGGTGGTAGCGTTTGTCCGATGCACAAGAAAGGAGACAGCTTTGACTACGACAACTATGGAAGAATAAGTATTCTAAATATCACCTACAAGATATTTCCTGGCGTATTACACATATGAGAGTCTGAAACCATACATGAATAATCTGGTAAGTCCATACTAATGCGGCTTCAGGCCGGGAAAGTCCGCCTTCGATCAAATATTCACACTAAAGCAGATCTTGGAAATTTTAGATCGACGACCAGCATCTATTTGTTGAGCCTAAAATTGCATATGGCAGCGTGCTTTACAATCCAATCTTTTTAAGTCCGCACAAATACTTACGTACGCAGACGACTTTGATGTGATAGGACGAACTCAGTGAGCCGTCAATGAAGTTTTCGTGAGTATTGAGAAAAAAGTGGCTAAAATGGGTCGAGGGAAAAACAATGTACATGCTGTTATGAGAAACCACCGACAGCAACGACGTCAACATTGGCAATTATAACTTCGATCACTTCGCAGATGCATGCAGCAACGACAACAGCTCAGAAAGCGTCGAAGGCGGATGAGGAAGCTTTGGCCCTTTCGAGAGAAAGATACTATGTTTGATATTCGGTTCCATTTGCATTGACGTGGAATATAGGCGGAGATTCAACTACGAGCTGTGATTTTAGCCTACAAATAGTATAGTGTCTACGGATCCAACATCTGACATTGTTGTGTCATGTTGAACGAATGGATATCACAGTTTTGGCCCAAATAGTCTGCGGGTCTAACACCAATGTATGGCGCAGCAGGGAACTAACGCATCTACGTTGGGTCACATAAGTGGAAAGGGACCTCAATAAAGTTTGAATGCGGCACTGGAGGCAGCTGTCAAGATATCGTGCTATCTGGAGAGGCTTGTTCACCCCATACCGTATCGCCACTTAAGTAAGTAAGTAAGTACGTGAATATGTAAACTGCCTTTCTAAACTCTCTTCTCACGTCCCTACTAGTTTCCGAGTACAAGGCTTCTCTTTTCTAACCTTTAATGGGTGCATTTGGATCGACTCACATCCCTACTCTTCGGCTGCAAAACCGGAACGGCAGCTTATGCTAAAATTATTAAATTCAAATGTAAACCGCATCACTAAATGGGGAACCACCAAGAAAGTAGAATTTAATGCTAGCAAAACACAATGCTGTCCAAAATTTAAACACCCAGCCTTTATCGATGAATTGGTAGGTAGGTTTGTTTAAATGACCACACACATTCGATGTCGCCAAAAATGCTACGAAATATCTCAACCGGTGTAAGAAATACTTTTCCCCCTCTGATCTGACCTCAATTATGTACTAGGTGGCGCAAAAGTTGTCACCCGATGTTCTTTGGCTGTAATTCTTTTTTTGAGTCAAAAACTTTGAATTTACTGTAAAATGTTCGTGTGGGTACAAATGATAGAACTTATTCTTTTCAATACAAATCCCTTTATTCAGTACAGTTACAATTCACTATTTATTTATTTCTCTCAGTACAATTCAATTTCTCAACCACTTATACTTTTCTTATCTTTTACTTAAACCACTTAATCACTTCTCCTAATTAACACTTCAAATTACACTTTAGAACTGACTTGCATACCTTTGGGATGCTGGTATTTATACTCGAATGACATACTTCGAGAACAATCCTCGCCATCCAGCGTCCCATACAATTTCCAATTTGCTAGAAAATTCGATTCCACTCTCCAGTTGAGACTTTGTTATTCCAGTATCGACATTTTCTGCTCTGTGAATCTAGATGTCGCTGCTCACATTTAAGTGGTTATCACATTACTTTTCGATTATGTTTACTTGATGTCTTAGATTTGTTTCCATTAATTCGAGAAAATGATATCCCCTAAGTGGCCCCCGCCAGAATTAATGACCATTCGGGCCCGATTTGTGGCATTTTCCATCACTCTTGTCAGAAGTTCCGGGGATATTCTCTTTGATTGCTTCAAGAGTCTGAGACTTGTTGACTTAGACTCGTGACTTCAAAAACCCATATAAAAAAAGTCTGGAACGGTTAAATTAAGCGATCTTGCGGGCCAGTGCAAATCGCCAAAACGAGAGATTAGGCGATCCAGAAATGTAGTCAATTCCTCCAATTGAGGAAGGTGAAAGTCGTTGAGCATGACTCTGTAGCGCTCGACGTCCACTGTAGTCGTTTGGCCAGCGGCGTTTTCGAAAAAATAAGGCCCGATGACGCCTCCATCGTAAACACCACACCATGCAGTAACTTTGAGCAGGTGTAATGCCTCTTCGTTGGTTATACGCGGATTTTCAATTCCGCAGAAGCGATCATTTTGCTTATTCACATATCCACAGAGATGGAAATGGGCCTCGTCGCTCATGATGATTTTCGCTGAAAAGTTGTCTCCCTCGTGGTCGAGATTCAAAATGGCTTATTGGCGATTCATATTTTATTAACGTGTATTTTGTATCTGTTTACTTCACAAATGTCAAAATAAAATTGACATTTGCCCCCATTTGCAAAAATTATAGTATCCTCCGATAGGGTGATGACTTTTGCGCCACCTAGTATATTGGAGCGTTGGAGCACAATGCCCAAATCTGGTCAGGCGTGCCTGCTAGATAGAATTCAATTCAAAACCGTGGGTTAGAACTTATAGATGATGCTAAAATCACTCACACAATGGACACCCCGAACATCGACGTAATATCTCGTGTCTCACTTTGTTCTATTGCTATTTCAACCATCAGTGCTCCATAACACCCGTATAACTCGCTTATGGAATGCCCTGCCGAGCTCTCTATTTCCTAGTCATTATAACTTACAAACATTTAAAACTTATGTACATCGGTACCGCTCTGTTCTTCCTTCCTAAGTTCGTTCGCCCGCGCTGTGTTCAAACATTTTAAGGGAAATTCTTAGGACTTGATTAGGAACGTCTATATTCTACGTTCTGATGACAATTGGGTTTCTTATAGCACACCTCCAAGTGACATGATTCCTAGGATACAAGAAAACCACATAAAAATACTGTAGACTGCTTACAACCGGCGGCGGTTACCACGAGAGTGATAGCGACACTGCAAAGCACTTCCTCTGCGAATGTCTTGGTTACAATCCCATCATGCTGCAGTTTCAAGGCACTTGCCCAACAGCACTTTCATCTCTGTAATACAGTAAAGGAAACATAAAATACATAGGATCCGGGAAACCAATCCTTTTAAGGGCCTTTCGGCCTCAATGCAATCAGAATCTGATAATATTCTGTCACTACGTCTTCTAGTCATTAGCGAAACCATTGATTTATGACAAAAGACTTGCAACATTGACATTGATTTATGATTTAAAAGTTATGGCCTTAGTACAGAACCTGGAGGTGTGGACTTCAGTTTGTGTCATAGTTCGAACAGAAAGCAGAATGCTTCGCATCTGTGATGTGATGACATGCATAAAATTATGCCCCTTAGACGTTTCAATCCTTATTAAGACAGTTTAATAGATGGCGTTGAATACTCGTATGTCTCCATTGTTAAGTTGTACGCTGCTTTTCAATGAAGATTTTGATGGAAGGAAAAAAAAAACAACTCAAGAGTGTTTATATTCCTCCTCTCCCCATTATCATCCAAACAACCGGTGTCACCCTGCAATAGTTGATAGACAACAATGTATTTAGTTCTCATGTCATAAAGGAAATGCTACATTATATCCACTCAGCCTTATACTCGTAAATAAACCAATTGGGTGAACAAACACGTTTTGTTAACTTATCCTCCGATAGATTAAGAAACCTTATTCGCCCTTAACACCCTGATATATGACAGAATCTTCTTAAGGGTGGTAAGTGTGTGACAGCACACGAGTACATCAGTAAAGTGTCATGTATCCTTGCCGAAGGCGTTTTTATCATATGATGTAATCTAAGAAAGTCCTCCTCAAGAAAGGTGAAGGACTACATTTCTGTCAAGTCAATCACTGCTGGGTATCTTAATATCCTTTGAGTGGCACCGATTTATCTGGCATGCCTTTTATTTGTCAACAATTTACAGTTGCAAACACCAAAATTTAAGATAACTCCATCAAGTTGTGTCAAAAGTAAAAAAAAAAAAACAACAACCAACTGATAGTTGGTGAATTGCTATCCGTCAAACTAAAGACAAAAAAAATTTGTTTTCTTACATTTCAGGTGGAATATCTGATGGCGGTCGTATTGGTGAAAGTTCCGGACCATTCAATGTGCCATGTCCTACGGGAATGTTTCGTTGCAATAACGGTAAATGTATAACATCACTATGGGTGTGCAACTATCAAAAAGACTGCGACGATGGAGAGGATGAACAGCAATCATGCCGTAAGCCTTAAACATTTCATTAAATTTTTATTTTTTTTTTTTACTTTAATACAATAGAAATAATTAATTAAGTCTGTGGTGAGTTTTGGTTTTAAAAAAAAAATTGTTTTTTTGTGAATATTTTACAGCTCCACCGGAATGTGAAACCGGACAAATTAGTTGCGGTCAATATGTTTTCAATAAAACATACTGCATACCGCCTCATTTTCGTTGCGATATGACAGACGATTGTGAGGATAAATCCGATGAGTCACAGTGCAGTAAGTACATTTATTTTTTCAAACTTTTTTTTACCATTAAATGTATCGCCACTCACTTAACATTGCAACGATAAAATTAAAGGCGCATTTAAAAAAAAAAAAGAGAAAAAAATGCGCCGTAAAAAACCAAACGAATTTATAGCTGTCACTTTAGAATCGGACAGGGAGTGGCTTTGGAAACCTTAAAATCGTAAAAAGTCGGTAATTTGAATTTCACGGTCACAGTGCATTAGTATGGCTTTGATATTTATTGTTTGATGACGTAATTTGTTTTCTGCCAAGTGTTCGAAAATGTCATTTGAAATGTAAAAAAGCCGGCTTTGGCTGCGATCAATGGGAGGAAATAATGTATGCTGCTTTGACGTTAACAACTTTTGTCTTTCAAGCACGGTCATTTGAGAGTAATTATTTTTTGTAATTGGAACGCGCTCAAGGGATTCTGGCAGAAGGAAAATTAGGGAGAGAGATTCATATGAACGTTGGTTTTAAATGTAAGCAGGTTATAATAGCTAGGCAATAATGAGTTCAGAGAGAGAGTGAGAGAGAATCACAATATTTCAGAGCACTGCTTTTGCAGTGTTCTTCTGAGGGCAGTACCACGTGTATTCAGTTGTTCTCATCCAGTCAGCAAGAATCTAGATAAATACGTATTTGATACATTAAATCGTTAAAGTTACAGTTTTACTGTAATCTCGTTGAAAATGTCGGCATCCAGATATAAAATGCTAGATGTCTACTTAAATATTCTAAATGTATCTACGACAACTTTTAAGAAGTTTTAAGGTTACAATGTTCCTCTGTATTGACTTAAAACAAATGAAATCATAAATAAATGATTCAAAATATTCAAATTAATGACAAAACCATAACGAACTCCACCGCAATCGAGATGCAAGCAATACTTACTCTTCTAGCCGTATCTCTTGGTTTTTGCAGAAATTCAATTTACCTTAAACGAATATTTGAAATAGCCAACCCCCAAGTTTACTTATACAAATAGGATTCCCCTAAATAATAAACATAATTGAGGTCAATTAATTCGAGAACAATGTCTCCAAGACAAGCTCATCCCTTCAATTGGTTTCTGTCAAGTCCAAACATAAACCTTAGCTAAGCTGATAAATATTCACCTGGCCTGAGTGGTATATGAGAATGTAACCACTAAACTGACTTCCAAATGTCAGGAACAGTAAAAAGTCTTGCGCTCTCTTGGAAGACTGAAATATTATTCACAAATTTTGTTTTACGAAATCGTGACATGTACTTGTGTACTCGTTTCTCTGGAAAGTATCTCAGCTGACTAACTGATTTTCAAGGCTACTCCAAGATAGAAGAACAATAGGAGCTCGTTACATATGTATATCAATTCAACTTGTCTCAAATGTAAATCACATTCACTGATGACATACAAATATTGTAAAGCAACCTAACGCACTGTTAAGTAGAAACATGAAGATATTTTTGAGATGGATTTCATGTTATGAATTTCATGTTAACTATTCACCCTAACTGCTAAAGTTTTTCTTATATTTTTCTTTTTTCACTTATTTCTTTACAAACTAATTCAGAATAGGGGAGTTCCTCCCCTCCTGTCACTTACAATTAAAAAAAGAAAAAAAACTAAAAAGTTCTTGCCTGACTTAATTTAATGTTCTTGAAGGAACACTTAAAGTTGAACGGAATTGAAAATCGAGGGGGAATCAGGTTCGCCTACGGAGTGAGTAGTTGAGTTAGAAAGCAACGAACTTTAAGGGACGACAGATTGCTCTACTTATTTAAGACTAAGCGAAGAGGAGAGTTTCTCTAACGGAATTTATGAGGTCAATATGTCACGTGAAATTTCTTTGTATTAGAGAACGGTGTTTCCCTTTAAATAAATCCAATTAAAGGGATTTTTTTTAATTGCATGCTCTCTGGGATATTTTCGTGTTTGAGTTCAAACATCCCCTCTGGGAGGAAGATGCTTTCATGGCCAACAAGTCAATCCAAATTTACACAGATGGTTCCAAGACTGATGAGCGGGGTTGGTGGTGGTGTTTTCCCAGATAAGCCTAACCTAAGCATCTCCTTCCAAATCACTGCAGATGTTCCAGGCGAACATTTTGTCGTTTAAAGAGGTCTTGTCCTGGCTGAAGAAAAATGTGGCATCTGCAAACGATATCCGCATCTTTTGGGATAGGCAGGACCCTATCAAATCTCTGTACTTAATCTGAAAAAATTTTAAAACCATCCTTGACTGCCAACCATGTCTCAGGCAGATCAACATCCACCTATGTAGAGTGTCGGACCATAGAGGTATTCCAGGGAATTTTAGGGCAAACGAATTCCCCAAGATTTTAACCAATCTACCTAACCTACCTGAAAAAAATATCATCGATCTACCAGCTAATATATCTGGCGACCAAACAAATCTGGCGAAAACTGGCTCTAAAAGTTTGATCTTTCTAAATGGGAAGGATATCAGTTCCCATTTAGAAAGGCAAACATGCAAACAGGTTTGTCATTTCTAAAGAGTTTTCCAATAGGGACAATAGACAACTTGACAACTTTGAATTTAGTTTGTGAACGCACTCTTTCATTAATCATCAAACTGTCACTGTCAATTTATTCAGTAAACTCAACATTTTCATCATAGTTTACCATGTACACGAACGAGCAACGTCTGCAAATTATAAAAATTTTCTACCGAAATTCGGAGTCGGTGACTGCAACTTTAAGAGCGTTAACTCCAATTTTCGGTGGTAATTCTCGCCCTAGTAGACAGGCACTAACAAGTTTAGTGCAGAAATTTGAGTCTACATATTCGTTGTGTGATGTTGCCGTGTCAGTGAGATAACGGGTTGGTCGAAGTGTTGAAAATATCGCTGCCGTTCAGGCGTCCGTAGTAAACGATCCAAATCAGTCAATTCCACGGCGTTCTCAAGAATTGGGCATCACTCAGACCACATTATGGCGTATTTTACGTAAGGGTCTTATTTTACACACATACAAGATCAAGCTGACTCAAGAATTGAAGCCGATGGACCATTTGAAGCGGCGTACGTTCGCCGATTGGGTTCTGGAGAAGATGCGCCAAGATGATGAATTTCATCGCAAAATCATCTTCAGTGACGAAGCTCATTTTTGGCTCAATGTGTTCGTCAATAAGCAAAATTTGCGTTATTGGTCGGGTGAAAATCCACATGTGCTTCATGAATCACCACTTCATCCACAAAAAATAACTGTTTGGTGCGGTTTGCATGTCGGCGGCGTTATTGGGCCATATTTTTTCGTCGACGATAACGATTGTCACGTTACTGTGAATGGTCAGCGTTATCGCGCCATGATCACCGATTATTTTTGGCCCGAATTGGAAGATATGAACTTGGACGACATGTGGTTTCAACAGTATGATGCCCCAAGCCACACAGCACATGCTACAATTGATTTATTGAAGAGTAAGTATGGTGAGCGTGTTATCTCAAGAAATGGGCCAGTCGATTGGCCGCCTCGTTCGTGCGATTTAACGCCGCTTGACTATTTTCTGTGGGGCTACGTTAAGTCATTGGTTTATGCCAACACGCCGACGAAGTTGGAAGAGCACAGAGCCAACATTGAACGCGAAATAGCGGCCGTTTCCACCGAAATGTGTGGCCGAGTTGTTGAAAATTAGGTCCAACGAATCGAGCGCTGCAAACGTGACCGCGGTGACCATATGAACGAAGTCGAGTTCCATTCATAAATGTTTTGATTGTACTTCAAACCGATAATAAAGTTTTTGAAATATCTCAAGCGGTTTGCGTTTTATTTAAAAAAAAACAGTTGTCAAATCCTTATTGGAAAACCCGATACAAACAACTTCTGCAGAAGCTTTCAGGAAGAGGAACAATCCTCCACCTGCTCTGCACATGGGCAGCTCCCTTCCAAAGACTTCAGTTAGGAGCTTTCTTCTAGAATGACTTAAGCGATCTAAAGACTTTATATATAGACATTAACAGCCTCCTACGCTTCGTCGGAAGTTGAAATTAGTTCCAAGAGTAGAAGGGTCACAGATCCAAGTGGCATCACAATGGACCACTGGGGCTAGATGGGTTTGTTTTCCCAACGGCCACTAATACCTAACCTAACTTAACCTGCGTTCAAACAGAAACTCTCTGGAACAGCAATGTCCCGTCAACAACTAAGTCAGATAGATGGTTATTTCGCCGTGATTCCGTTTAGTCCATGCATCGATCATATAAGACAATTCCTTTCGTGTTTTCTTTTCTCATCCCTACCTCGTTCGCTCTGAGTCTTGCCATTTCTTTGGTAGTTATATGGACAGATAGCATTGAAGGTACAGCGACGAGCTTACCATAGTATTATGCAAAATATAATATAAGTGCACTTACAGTTTTCCATGATTTCTCGCACATCCGCTCTAGGTGATGTTTAAAACTTTGACGAATTTTCCTATTCGTAATAACCACTCATTCAACTGTTGCAATTGTTTCGTTTCTGTAGAATTGAACTGCTCTAGATCTTTTGTGACAACCACTACGACAATGTCATCAGAAAATTAGCCGTAAAATTTCACGAAACATAATGTTCCACAGTAGAGGACCTAAGTCCGAGCTTTGTTGCACATCGCCTTTATACGCCTTAACTTGATGGCCGGAGTCAAAGAGGTGTCGTGAAGTGCCTCGTTTTATGGGGACAGTCTAGTGTTGTAATTCGATATAGACGGTTCATAATCCGTTTCCAATTAGCCAAATTAAACGAGTTCTTCAGGTCTAGGGTTATAATGGCGCAGCATTCCTTGGTGCCTCCTTTCCATTACTGGGCCTATACGTAAAACTGAAGGATTTTTCTGACCGTGTCAAGCAAGCAAATATGACGATAAGACGAAGGATCGTTTGGGTTCCCTTTGACAATAGCAATAGCCCTTTGTGCCTCTCAGACTCAAAAAAACACCCTCTTGAAGGCACGCTTTAAACATTTCGTTAAATTACGAGTAGTCCGGTCGTGTTTTAATAGCGATCGTTAAACCGTTTCTTTTAAATACCCTCCACCCCAGGTGATTTTATGTCATAAAGCTTTTTACACGTTTTGCGCAGTTATTCGCGTGCAATAAAATTCCTTAATCCCTGTCCGAATCTGCTGCCATGTGAATGCGTAGTCGATTGTGAATTTCCTCCGACAGTATTTGAGTGATGGTGATCAATAAGCCTCTTGAATTAGGATCAAGTCCTGAGTCATGTACAACTCTTCAAATGCACGTAAATTCTACACTGCAAGAACTTGGATTGATGAAGGGATGGTCAAAAGAAACTGCGCGAAACTTAAAATAACTGCCATAAAAATTAAGGATTCATCTCTGGATATTAACTCAGATTGACTGCCATAAACTTGAGGTGAAGATCTAACCAAGGAGTCGTTTACCGATTTCTAAGGGGGATCCTAGGGAATCAGAATCAAACTCGAAGACTTCGGTATTTCTTTCAAAAGAACAACCTCTGCGAAACCGATCAAGTTATAATGAAACACTATAATTGGCAGAATGATGTCTAGGTCCAGATGATCGAACCCCAAACCGAGTTGATCAAAGGGAAAATATGCGTCCAGTATATTACATCTTCATCCTTTTAGAGGTGAAAATTTATACTCTGACCTTTTTCTGGTTGCCGCCCGGTATGCGTATGTCTCCGCTTTGACATTACTCCCGACAAGGAGTAAAATCTCACGTAGTTGTCCTCCAGAAGGTCACTAGTGCCGCAACCTAGATAGGCTCTTGCTACCTACAGGAAGGCTTGAGTGCACTCTTTTCCTTGTTCAGATTCTGGCCGAAACCGTTCGTGAACACAGAGAAAGCAGCAGCAATTCTTGTGTCAATGGGAAATGTGTCTCAGAATGCAGATTTGTCAATTCCATCTAGAGCAGAGCTAAACGTGCTAGGGAAGGTCCCATACAGCTGAGACATACCCTTCTTTGGATTTTTGTAAAAGCAGAAGTTACGAATTTACGCAAAAGCTTGTTCTAGAAGACAGCCGACAAATGGGATATAATTGGTCTTACTTGAGCCGTGAAGGTCCACGAGACCTTGCAACGTTGCACAACCAGTGTTTTGGCGAAATCTCCTTTACGCTAAAGCCGAAAACACCTTGAAGGTTGTTGACGCGACATGTTAAGTCAGAAATGTTTATTTTCCAGGAAGACACCCAAATACTTAGCTTAGATGAGTCAGACCAGCTAGTTTCCTCCTTCTTGTGAAGAGAACGACACCCGTTTTGAGAGAATTGACTGAATGCCTAGTGTACCAACCGTCAATCACTTTTACGGCTTCCTGGGCTTTAGTGTGGATTTAGAGCAAAAAGACATGTGTTCGGTCATATAGTAGTTTGAAACTCCTTAAACATCCAAAACCCCAGACGCGTTTATTCCACACGCATGGTTCGTGTATGGTTGGGCCCACAACAAGCCGTCTTTATTTTCCCGATTCTTTCTCTCCGTGTGAGAATAGATTTTTCAATTTTCCGTATCGAGTCCAAGTTTTTGGGTATTTCCAGGCAACCTGCGTTGCAACATCCATCTACAGTGGGAGTGCTAGAATCTTTTTTTCTCTTGGCCCAGCTCGAGACGAAAGAAGATGGTGCGGTTTCACTTCTGTCGATCTGTTTCTATTCTCTTTTGCCACTAGCGCCTTTGATAACAATTGACATCTCCTTGCATGGCGAGTTTGGTTCATGTCTTATTGTCTTCAACTGCCCTTTAGATAATCCTTCGAGAGTCTGCCTCTTCTGGAGCCCGTTCAAAGCCACCTGTCTATTCTAATGGAGTTTAATCGTAACAGGTTGAGCCTCTTCTATACTCTCCCCATTTTTCCTGCCCAAACTACAGAACGTGTCATGGACAGAGACTCAGAAGTCATTGGAACCGTAAAATCGAGCAACTCCTGGGTAAACGCCTAAATTGGCAGAACTCGTACCCCGGACGCAGTCGAGAGGACCGCTTATGAGACCTCATAGAGTTTAGTCCTATGGATTTACCTACATACTGTTTAACCATTTAAATTCTGGTGTGGACGTCTTTGGCTCTTACTGCAAACTTGCTACCATTGAAAGCAACTGTCAGTATTGCGTTGAATTATGACTTACGAGTCCATAGTCATCGTTTTCATCTGTCACTTCAATAAAATTAAAGTTTCAAATTCAATTTATGTCAATTCTACATACATAGATTTCACCTGACATGGGAGACGTCATCCTCTTTCGAACTAATTGTTATACCCTGCATACTGATTGAAGTTATTTCCTTTTCTCACAGCAAGTATATACTATAATTTATCTGAAAATTCACTCCTCCTAGGTTAAATTTTCTAATTTCGATTTTCCATCCTGCAACTAATGCAGGAACTTTCAATTGCAGCTGTTTCTCCGTAAGTCCTTAAAGTGCCTTAGAAAGTTCTCTACTTAAACTACTCGTATATTAATCGAAAGACATGTCAAAATGGTGACAGAATATTTAATCGACTGACCCTTTCGCAACCAACATCTGTGTTGGAGGAGAAAACTAATTTGGTTTCATCCTAGAACTTTTGAATAGCAGCCACATGTATCGAAAGGCTTGTTAAGAAGAGAGTTCAAACCCTATGCGATGGTCCTTGAAATTATGTTTTTGACGTCTTTTGCATGTCATTTGAGGTATTTAATGAGGATTGTGTCAAAGGTTGTTATGTCACACTGGAGAAAATTTCTGGAATGGATTAATAACCAAACATTCAAATGCAATTTGTGTGTCTGCACTTGGATAGCAGCACGTTATTATGTCAATTCCATTACGAATGCATTAAATTCCCCAAGTGCAATGCATTTTTATGGGAAAATTATGTAAAAATTTGCATGGAACGAATGTAGGAGCATGGCAGTCTGAAGGTTGTAAGGAGAATACCCGTAATCTCATGAAACAAAACCTGAAGTGCGGCACCAGTGGTTCTTAGTGATTCATTCAGTCTCTGGTTTGGCTGTTCCTTTGGGGATGACAATAAACTTTTATAATGAGATTTGTGCAAAAAATATTTTCATGTCGGTTCTTGGAATTTCTATCATGATATTTTCATGCGAATTACTTTTAATTACAGGTAAATATGTCTCAGTGCAATATAGAAGTGTAGCTTATTTAAAAATTAAAAATCAAAGAGAGCATATCTTAAGGATGCAATTTAATTAAATATTACATGCGATTTCTCACATATATCTCATGAGATTCTAGTTGATGATAAATTTCGAGGCCATTATTTCTTGTAGTCTCAATCAGGGTTAGCCCACAAAATACTGTAAAATTGAATACCAGAAAGGGGCTTAGCAAAATATATTTATGAGAAGCGATTTCTCCCATCGCTCGCATGAAAGTTCTTCCGAATCATCTTTGAATACGATGTCTTTCTTGTAATTCTGTATTTGGATATAAAAAAAAAATTGTAGGATTGGACCTTATTCATTTAGGTGAGAATTGCGTCTCAATCAACAGGCTTTTCTATCCAGCTCGATCGCTAGCTTGCTGCCTACAGTTACGCTTATGTGCGTTTGTCGTAAATGTTTGCAAGTTATAATATATAGGGGATACAGAGCTCGGCATTCATGGATAATGGCTGGGTGCTTGAATTTCGCTTTAACTACAGCAGACAGGATTGTGTTTTGGAAGCATTAAATTCCACTCTATTTCCAGTCTATATTCCACTCATACGCTGCCGGGAACAAATATTAAAATCAGAGAGTGCTCTCGTCCACAAAGCACTATATTGGATTAGAAGCGGCAGGCAAAAGATCGATGATGAGTATTAAAAAGAGTGTCGGAGACAAAATAGAGCCCTGCGGCATACCAGCCGAGATAACTTGAATTGAACGTACTGAAAGGTAATTTATTGGCAAAAGAGCTCGATGCCAAACTCTGTCAAACGCCTTTGAAATAGCAAGCCAAGATCGCTATTCAGACCATACAGTTTGTTATCTCTCTATTCATTGGCTATGACATCAGAAGATTTTTTCATCCAAAATAACTGGGACCGGGTTCAAATATTCTCGACAAACTCGTGTTTCTATGTCGTAAAGGAGGGCAATGGTAATAAGCGCCTGGCAAGAGTTGTGCTTCATTTCATCATAGCACTGGTGTTGTTGTATAAATAAATAGCGAAGTTTAGGAAGTCGATATAAGCGTGTTTGATGCCTTCGTTTGTAGACAGCATATACTCATACTTCATTTTTCGTCGTTGACCAGTAGACACATATTAGCCGCATTCGAAGCGAATAGTAAGAAGCGAGTTGCAAATGTTAAGAAGCGTTCCTTCGGTTACGTCAGTATCGTCATGCCTGTGTGAGTTTTACATATTACGAACGCATCGTTTTGTGTCAAAATATCGAAGATTTTTGATAGGTCTTCGCTTAGCTTGAAGGAGCAGCGTGCATTCTCCATTGTCATCCTGCACAATTGGGCAAGTTTATCAGGGGTAGACAAAAAAATACACTTACTCGTACTGTATATGTCGCCGCTATAAAAGATTTTATGCGAACCCTGAAACCATAAGAAGTTGGTATGTACCGATCTGAAACTCCTAAGTTTTCCATAGGATGACATTACCGGTCTAAGGCCACACTGATATGGAATAATCAAGTCGTCTACAAACGATTTTAGGTCCTCATACTGTACAGCAGATTGAAGGCAGTTGTGAAGATAAAGTTAGCGTAGATTAATAAGTCCTGTTTCTTGCGGATGAAACCAACAAAGCTGAGGTTTCATTCATAGAACAAACTTTCGTATTACAGTATTTCCAGCTGAGTTGTTGCATGCTCCTTATAAAACCATCTCTCTCTTTTTGGACTGAATTTTGATTATCTACGTCGATTCACTGTTTACAGAAGTGGCCTCTTATATCCTCAGCATCGATTGCAATTTTAGTGTTATGTTTCCGTGTTCATCTTTGAAGATTTCGACTCGAGCTCTGTAGCCTTGATATATTCGTTTTTACTCTTTGGTAAAGCGGACGACCCTCATTCCTCCAATAGCGTCTGTCTATTTTCAAACTAGAAGCTCCTCATGCTCTTTCATGTGAGACTTGGAAGGAGCTCTGGTTCTTCTCTTCAATATTCAACACATATTTCTAAAAACTTCGAGCGACGGCATTCTTCGTGGAACGAGGGTTTTTATTGAATTCTGGCACTGGTCTGCAGTACAGGAGGCGGCTTAGGGACCCTTATGAGATTAAGTGATCTTCAACCGGCAGAGGTTCTGGCGATCTTGCAATTAAAATCTCCTTTCTTTGGGTGCCGCTTTAGTCTGGAGTAAACTTGGATTCTATCCAACTGCTGTTTTCATTTACTGTGGTCTTACGGTAATCGCTTCTAGTTGCGCCTACCAAATTAGTGAGATCATGTACTGTACTGAACTGATTAGTGATGTACATTCATTCAACATGTCCTAGCTATTGAAGTTAAATCGCCCATAGAGATCATTGTTATATCATCTTTTAGAAATGCCGTTTGTGTTGGTAGGACCGAGAAAAACTCACAGAACTGTGTGTCCTACTATACACAATCCTACTGTGATAATGAAGACCTTATACAATGCCTTCTTCATTGTTCGCAAAAAGGATTTATTTCTCTGTTGCCTTCCTAGTCAAATGAAACAGGAATTGGCAAGAGTCTTTCTTCACTTGATTGTGTGGTGGAAAGACCACAATCTTTTACCACATCAAAGCTATAGTTTCCTTTCATGGGGTGCTGTCCGGGCCATTCGTATTGGGTGTCGTTCCTTGATGACAGCATATCGTCAGAAGCATTAAACCCATGTTCGCATCTTCAAGTTTCAATTGCCGCAAATGTTTCAATGATATCTCGTTACGCAGACTTTTGAAATATTGTGTCTCTGGATTTGCCCTGTAAGTTTCGTCCAATTATTTCAAGTACAATGTTGCAGAAAACACATGGAATCATGGCGTCCTTACCGACTCCTATGGAACAGCAATCGTTCCTTTTTGTCATCCTGCACAGGATAAGAACTTATCAAATTGTTGAATTGGGGTTTCAAGCGATTACATAGTACGGTTGATTAAATTATTTACATGATGTGAAGTTGTCTGATTCCTATATAGTTGACGCAGTTGGTTTTTAATGTCCGGTATTTTGGGAGATCTTTCGAACAGCTCTTGCCCTTCTTTGCAGCGCCAATGTGTATGCCTCTTGTTTCGCTGCATGCGCTTTCTGACACTCTTGGTCAAGCGCTATATCGGGTGAAATCTATAACAACAGATGCGGCGTCTAGAGTTACTTGCTAACAATATCGAAACTGGTTTTTTGCGCCTGGATGCTGGAGGCGTAGGATTTTTCAAAACGTTTTGGGAAACTTTTCTTGTCGAAGAGTTCGTTGAAGAAATCTTTGCCAAAGTCATACTTCTACTTTGTGGGGTCGTTAATGTTGGAAATCAGTTAATTTTATTCTATCGTGAGAATACGGTTATCTTGCCATTTAGTGAACAGCAATCCTTAAACTTAATCCTTAAAGGTTTATAGCGTACCCATATTGATGAGGGACTTCAACAAATTTGTTGGGAATAAAATGTCTTCCACAAAGTCTACTATAATAAATGGCAAGTAACATCCAACTTCGATCTGATTCAAGTCGTAGACTGATGGCCTTGAAGGTGATTCTTGGAAAACATTGTCTCAAAAACTTCCCAGGAGGGATTAGATTTTTACCTCATTTAAGGCAATAACACGTTGGTTGAACAGGTGTTCAAATATAGATTATCATCACACTAGCTATTCATTGAGAGTTTGTCTGGGAAAGAACTGATCTGTGTGTCCTATCTTGTGATTCGTATTATCTTACCAAATAACAGTGGAAGGACAACTAAACTCAGACATAGTACATATACTTTGTATAATGGAGCTTCAGTGAATGACTTAAGAAGGAAGAACTAAATTATGATAAATTCAAAAACAAAAATGGCTTTTCTCCTATCGCGGGAAGGCTGCAATCTTCGTTAATAGGCGACTCTAAATTATCTTGATGAATTCCTGCTTGTCGCACTTGTAACAAACAACTCAACCAAATTAGCGATTCAATAGATCATTAACTATATCACGACGAATGATTACTCTCGCATGAGATTTCTTTCATCACCCGTATAGCACTTTTTTCTAGTACTTTTCGAATACTATGCTTTCTTCAAAACTTCAATATGCTTTACCACATCTCACGCGAGATTTTATTATTCACTCTCTGATTAGGTTCGCCTGATTGCTTCGTCCAATAAATGTCAACCCTTCCACGATTCTTCATTTAAATCCCAATACATTCGAATGTAGCGCAAAACCGCGGGCAAATACACCCGTAACAGCCTAATGAATCCAACCTACTCAACTAAATCTCATCTAACAATTTGGAAACTGCCAAATTGTTTAAAATCTTCCTTCCCCAACACCTTGTTGAACAGACACAGGGTGGTAGATATAGGAAATACAGTGAGTGAGAAATTAATTTGCTGTCGCTCATGTAAACTTAATTAAAAACGGTAACTACCCAGATAAAACGTAATTACAAATCCACGTGCGCGCACATTCAACCATAAAATACTTAGTTTCCCAACTTTCCCTACTACGTGGTTGGGAAAAAGTATGAAAAGATATAAACTTGGCGCGCGTTGTTTATTGTATTTTCAGTCTTCTCGAGACGAATATGGTGGAGGTACAAGTGAATGTACGAGCAGTAGTGCTCTACTATGAGTACGCCCTTCTTTGAGCATTTATTCAGATGAATGCTGCTAAAAGTGCTGTGCAACATTCTTAAGAGTGGTACGTAATTAAAAACGCTCTCAAATGTCCTTACCAAAATGGTGCAAAGTGGGTGAATGTTACATAGTTAGATACGAATACCAAACGAGCTCTATAAAAAAGTTGCCATCACTTGTGACGTACTCGTATCTGTACGTGCAAAATATACTTTGCCATGTACACAACTTATTTCACTCGCGCGTGCACTTCCACTTTTATTGTCATTCAAGTGAAAAACATACGAAAAACAAGAAAATATGAGAAAAAGAAACGACACTAAACGATTTCGACGACATTTTGCAAAGTTTATTACATTGCTGATTAAAAAAAAAAAGTAGTAATAAAGAAAAACGGGACAGGAAATTACAAATTTGCAAGGTGATTTAAGCAGTATCAACTATAACTCACCCTCATGGAAGAAGGAAGAATTGTTCGCTCGAAGGTTCTTACGTGTTCATGGTGGCAGTGACAATGAATAACGTTTTATGTATAAACAGTGTGTGATATTAAAACAAAGAAATAAGCAAAGAATGGCATGAATTGCATTAAGTGATAATTATCAAATCTCTAAGAACTGTCAAAACTGACATAACTGAAAGAACTCTAATGACGTTTTCCATTCGCTGACAGAAGCCTTCCTTTTGTAATACGGAGAAAAAAAAAAATAAAATAAAACTGTTTCATTGGCATGCTTCCCTTTTTCGGAAATTTTCTGGATTTTATGTCAAAATGTACTAACGTAACGTACATACGTACGCAACGTTCCCGAGCAATCGACTGTGTTTGGCTTCGTTGTTGGAATCTTTCAAAATTGTATAATTTTTTAATTCAATAAATCGGTCTTTCGCCATTTTGTCAAACAAAGAAACTGCGAAATAAAAATTTGACATTTAACCAATAAATGTAAAAATTTTGACAGCAAAGTCAGGAGAAGTTTTTAGTGTTCCATTGGAGTCCAAACTGCCCAACGGAGAGAAACCAATGGAAAACGACATAAGTAATTGTTGTCAACATCTACGAGTATGGCTATGATGTCCAAGTCGGAAATTTCCTTACCAACTTCTGTAGATTTCGTTTTCAATGTCATGCATTCATGACATCAATATATTAATTTAGTTCACAATATGTTTTCAAATCTGACAGCTTTGACATTGAGCGTGTTCGGAAACCCAACATTCTGAACTGCAATCTGACTGAAAATGTAGTTAACATTCCCACATGGCAAATGTGTGTGCTATGTGATACTACGAGTGAAGTAATATACGTATGCTTTCTATTCCTTAGGGAATAAATTACTTCTGGAAGCTAGGTATTCACAATCATCCATTTGTTAAGCATTAATATTAAATTATAAATTATTATAACCAAAGCAAAAAGTCATAGGTTAGAAAGTAAGGGAAAGGAACCGTAACGTATCATTGACAAAGGAATCCATCATAGCCAAACTGAGCTTCACTTTAGGATGCGTTCGTTAGTACACAGTAATTCTCATCTCTAAATCTCAGCATGTCTTAACTGCTCCAGCGGTTGTCTTATGCGTTTGCTTTTTCGATGCTTGATTAATGCAGAGTGTAATTTTGTGTCTACCTGATGTTACGATAGAATCAAAATGACAGGAATTGTCAAATCGACATTTGACAGCTCGTATAAGGAACTTCGTTCTAGCACAATTTTTACCATGAAGCTCTACACGCCAAAAGGAAGAGCCTGGCTGACAATTAAACGTTTAGCTATCAGATTCAATAGCAATATCAAAACCGAGAATTCAACCCCGTCCACGTTGAAGTAATGAGACCATCGATGCTGTAAGGCATATTGACCAATATATCCAGAAACTTCATATAGTCGCCGGTCTCAGCAATTCGGCTTGTGTCCATCGATCGGTTTTCACCATTCCTCTAGCAAGATCCAAACGCCTTAACGAATATTGTCGCTTGATAACCCGTATCGTGTTCGTGGTGAACCTGATTTGTAGGACCATGTGGAGCGTTAATACACAAAATATTCTGAAGTAGAGCACTCAACACATAAATTTCATTTTTGAAGCGGTGTATGTTCTTACTTTTTCGAAAACGGTAATAGCGAGACGACTACGGTCAACGGAGTGCGATATAGGGCATTGATATGCGATTTGTTGACATCTGAACTGGACGAAAAATGCATGTAGCACTGCTGACGACTGATTTCTGATTTCTACCGTTCGTTACGATCACGTGAATAGACTCGGCTTGACTTTTTTTGTAGTGGGGATATTTGAAGAGCTAGACTTATCCCAATAAACCAGAGTCCTTCAAATAATCAAAGACCAACATACACAACGTAATCACTGGATTTTCACAAGAAGCTCTTCAAAAAGTGGTTCAAAATGCCGAAAAAGCGCCAATACTTGTGTGGGAAACTGTGCATAAGGAAGCATACTTGGCAAATTCTTGCTAGAGCTAGAAATAGCTTCCAACGGTTCATAATGTTGAATGTAATGTTGAAGTACGAGGATGGATCAATAGGTACCGGTACTAGAAATGAAAGCGCAAGATTTTAAATGTTTTTTTTAATTTTTCAACGGAAACTTCTTGAAGGATGACATACATACTTTCCAAACGTCCCTGTCATTTTCTTTTAAAACTAATTATCTAGAAAACATGTTTTGTCATAATTTCAAAATACGCTTATGTGTTGCCGATGACCTCCTCATTCTTGAATTTACTTCCTGCGATCACGTTTTCATGTTGGGGATTACGGTGGATGCTGCAGCAAATAGTACCGTAATCCATGCCGTAGTGAAACAGCACTCCTTTCTTTGCCAATTGGGGGCGTGTCTTTGTCAATTTCTTATCAAATCGATCCAATTATTCATTGTAATACTACGTTGTGATAGTGCTTCTTTTCTTCCAAAACTCCCTTCGAATGCCAAAAAATCTGTGGTAATAGATGAACTAACATAGATGGAAACTTTCCAGATATTGGAAATCCAAAACCCGAATCATATCACGGATCTTTTCAACGATTTTCTCAATAATGACGTACATTATGTCGAACGGCTTGGCAGCTCCTCGTCAAATGTAAGGCCACGTTAAAATTCTTTGAACCGATATCTTATGGTTGTAAAAGATGGTGAAGGGTCCCCATAGACAGCATCCAACATTTATTTCTTAGTACCTTTGTCAAACTGGCAATTTCCCTCCTTTTTTATACCAACCACACCCATTTTAACCAAAAAAACGTCATCCACATTACCCACACTCGTGCAAATCGCTCTCATTCTAGCAACTTTACTTGTAAATTACTCTAATTTTAGCAAATTTTGACAAAGTTATAGAGATGTAAAAGTGTTGGAATTCACTTGCGAAAGTTAAGGATTTGCAAAAGTGTTAGTAGAGTTTGCCATCTAGGTTATTTTATCTATGTTCGGACATCTTCGTAAAGCGGCCCATACACACCACACTTGTGTCGGTGTGCTGAAATGTGTGGTATGTAAGGGGCAGTCCGCGCACCGATTTTGCGGCATATCACACTGTGTGAGCAAAATCAAAACATTTTGATTTTTTGTGTCGGTGTTCCTAGAAGTGTGCTGTGCATCTGTTGGTGCGCGCAAACTCATACAAAATATCAGTCTTTTCTTTGATCGCTGTAGTGTTAAGATCGGATAAAAAAATATTTCAAAATGGCAATTAGGGACTGCGATTGCTCATAGCACTGTTCCTTCTAGGTCCAAGTTCGATAAAGAACTAATGTGTGCGTATATTGTGTGATGTGTATGGCAGAAAGAGACACCGAAATGTGCACACAAGTGTGGTGTGTATGGGCCGCTTAACGAAGCGGTCTCATATGTCGATTGACGACAGACCAATCCAACAATTTTCAAATGTTACATAAGATACTTTTACAGGCACTATCGTTTCAAAGATTCTTAATGCTTTTTCCGAGTCATTACATTGGCCTTTCTGGATCTGATATGTCTGCTTTTGTTATTTTTTTTTTTTGTTTACGTTTTGCTGTTTGTCAAAAAAGGTGTTTCGTTGAAAGTTCACTAGCCATTTGGCCCGCTACGGATGTCTAAAGGATCCTCTTTCAATGTTAACTATTCCCTGAACAGCGATCTCAACTGCAGCCTTCATCTCAAGGAAAAGGAAGCTGAGTCTTAAAGTGCGAGTCCTGGATGGTGTCATAAGCCACTTTAAAACTAAAATTAAAATACAGAGCCAATATGAATCGGGTTGGATGTCTTGAATATTCATCAGGGTTAGGCTTATGTTTCTCGTGCTCCTTTTTCTTCTTTTCAGGAAGCTAATGCTCTTCGCGACCTGAAGCCCCACTTTACGTGTACATTTTTGTACTGCCTTACTGGATTCGGAGTTCATCATAGAATCATGAGTTTTGTGGTAATTGTCGAATCAAACCTGTCTTATTTGTTGCGACGTTTCTGCAAATCTATTTCATTAGAATTTTGATGATCATGATGTCTGCCACGCAATAGCCTGGAGGTTGTACGATGATGGTAGGCACAGAACGGCATCAATCTGGAGATGCCTATAGCTGTAATTGTGACTACACATCAAGAGCTACTGATCACGTCCCACCGTGATCGACTTCTCAAGTTTATAAGCGTGAGTGCTGAGCAGGAGAAAACAACAACATTATAGGGTCCTGTCAGGGTGAACTGGACCTCAGAGCGGAGCTTAATCAACGGTTGTGTTAACAGTCAGCATATCCGATTGTTTATATGAGCTACTTCAACGTGTTTGTACCTGATCTCAATAAGGAATTTCCAGAGCTTGTCAGAATGCTGAAATTGAGATGTTGACCGATGATTCCTTAATAGCACAGCCGCAATTCTCATATCTCCGAAGTAGATTAATTGCTCCGGAATACACGGCCATTTTGCGAAGGGGTCTCAAAAGAAGGGTAGCTCTCCACATTTGGTGTTGTCGATGCGAGTATCTATTCGATCACGTATTTCAAGGACGTCAGTAGCCTCGCGTAAGGACGGGTCAACTGCTGACAACTTCGAGAAACGAACACGGACAACGACCTGTTCGAACATTGAACAGGCCACATGCAGTCGAAAAACTAGTGGATTCCCTAGACTCCTATAAAACAGATATAACTACCATCCAGGAAATATGATGGGTTAGTCCGGTTGTAGGGTATGAAAACTGTGATGTATGCTACGTTGACTCCTACAGAGAATCGAACTTGCATCTATTTGGTGGTAAGTGGTAGACCATTCGTCTGGTAGACAAGGTACGTCTCATACACCACACAAATGGAATATTATCATGAAACAGTGCAATCACAAAAAATCACCAGAAACTTTGCCTACTGTTACCTACATTCAAGATCATTAGTATCGATGCCAAGAAGCCGTCAGAAATTTCGCAACTGATATGCTGGGTCTCACCCAAACACCCACACGAAGCCCCAAGTTTGATGAAGATCGCTGACAAAATTATGAAAACAGTCGAACAAATGGGTATAGCTTGTCAATAAACACTAAAGAGATTCTAAATGTCATCATCTGAGTCCGCCGCAGATGCAGAAACATACACGTAGATAAGCAGAGGTGGATGAAGATATCCTTGATCGTAACGGACTTTAGAGATATTTCTACAATCTATACAGCGACATTGACATAAGTGCCTAAGATGGCTAGCTAATGTAAAGCAAATAGAATAGATATTAACACTTCGGACAGAAGAGTCTTCGATTCCTACCAGCAGTAGCAACGCAATAATTTTGGAGGGGGTTAATAGAAGCTTAAAAACTAGGACTTAAAAACTAAAAGAAAAATTAAGGTTTAGCGATATCTAGGGCTTATCACTATGGCTTAAAGCTAGGGATGGTGAAGGAGATCGGATTTGAGGGAGAGAGTACTGTGATTAAAATCGAAAACAGAAAGGTTGAGGTTTACCTTACGCAGCATACGGGAGATTGGGTCGTTAGAGCCATATGTGGTGCGGTGGATTGGTTGATAAAAGAGACGGTGGCAACGTAGATTACGAGGGAGTGTAAAAGAAAATGGAGTTGTAAATAGACGTGCAATCGACGGAGCCTGAGAGAAGTCGGTGAATGAAAAGAATGGCAGCTGCGTCCCTTCGTTCCTCAAGGGTATTCAAGTTAATGAACTTGAGACGATCTCGATAGGGAGGTAAGATTAGAGGATCGTTCCAAGGTAGACCTCGAATAGCAAATCGAAGGAAACGACTCTGGACCTAAACGATAGACCTGATTCGAACCTTATAAAAACGATTATCAAGGTAAAGAAGATATCCATTTAAGGAAAATGGGTTCAAATCCCAGGACGGACAATTTGAGCAGGATTAGTTTGTGAGATACTCGTATGTTGTCAAAAGCCTTACTGAAATCAGTTGTTATAACGTCAACTTCTTTACCACTTTCTAAGGCTGAGAGAACAGAGGACACAAATTCGACGAGGTTAGTGGTAGTTGATTAGGGGAAATAAGAGATTTCCACTGGAAGCTTAAGGCTTCGTACAAAATGCTTTTGAGGAGTTTGGGAATATGGGAAAGTCTAGCTATGGGGCGGTAATTAATGACTTTGCACTTTAATCCCTTTTTGTGTATCGGTGTTATGAAACAAGACTTCCATATCTGTGGAAATTCACCTTGAGAGAGCGATAACTGAAACAGATTTGAAAGGGGTTTGGAAAGTGTTGAGGAACACTTTTTAAGAAATATGGATGGAAGGCCATCTGGGCCGGGTAAGTAAGTATTCATCTCTAAGTTGTTATAATTTATTTTCCATCACTGTATGATCAAAACTTTGACAAATAGAGGGGCCAATGAGGAAGTTAAACCGGTACGAAAGAATTATCGGCAAAAGATTGCTTAAAAAAATTAGCAAAAAAGTTGGCTATGGTATGCCGATCGGTTAATGATATATTTTCGTATGGAGGAAAACTGTCGGATTTTTTTTTTGTAGTTTTAATAGAGGAGCACTTCCCCTTCCACTTAGAAGGCGCGCACAAGTGAAAGGGAACCTCAACCATAATTTAGTGTTGACATTTATTGGTTGAGACGCAGTTCTAATCCGGACTGTAGCTCGATGTGTTGGTAACTAAGACTTGGCTATTCGAACATCCTGAGCAAGGCTCTCCAAACAATGTTCCTGCTTTTCTCTTCCATGGTCCTCAACCGTGATACCACTCTTTTCTAAATCTTATGTTTACTTCTGATCTGTGCCTGTTATACGAAAGTTGCTCCACAATATATGCGTAGGACTTCCAGTCTGTAATCTAATCATCTGTCTAGACCTTTGAGTCAAGTACTTTGAATATGGAAATAACTCTGTGGATAGTTAATACTATAAGTTAATACCATGAGTATACGGAACAGGAAAATCATCGTTTCGATTTTTTTTATTAAAGGTTTGTTCGTGATTTTCATCTTTAAGAACCTCAGAGAGTAGTAACAGCAGATAAAGAAATTACAAAGTCTATGGAACTATTTACAAAGCACTGGTATGCAACAAACAAACACAACCCTGCCAATAAATCTGTTCAAAGTACGTCCTTAATTGGGAAGTTTTATTCAAGTTAAACGAGCCGAAAATTGAATTACGAGTGCAATTAAAGCCCCAACAACGAAGTTATCTGCAAAAGTCTAATCTCTGACTAACAAGAAACTCCTTTAAAAGTACATTGGTCGTTCAAAGGAATTTTAGTTCGTCCGTAGTCCTTCAAAAATAGAAAAAACAAAAAATCTCCTCAAGGAGAAAAACTTTTCGACTTAATTATCATCTTCCAGTCATTAACAACTTCATGGTAATTTAAACACCTGCACACTAAGTGCACTTCTTCTCGAGGACATTTTTATTCCAACCTTTTTTTTAATGTTTCTACTTCTTAAGTTTTTCGTCCTTCCACTTAACCACGGGACAATGTTTTACTTTTACAAAATCCGTCAGCCATTTCGTTTTATCTAGATAAGACTCTTTTTACAAGGACATTTATTCGCTTTACTAATTCTTGAGACTTTTTTCGAGTCGTTTGGCTGACTTCTTTCGCAAAGGACACTACTCAGGCAGTAGGAAGGTTCTTTTTTTTATCTTTACACCTTCAAACAGCCGCTTTATGTTGGAGGCATGATAATGGAAATGGAATTCATCAATCTGTAAATGGAGAACGCTGTGCAATCGAGTTGCCTATCACATATCGGATATGTACGGTACACAAGAAAGGATACTCTTTGAAACTCATTCACCGTATTATTTTGTGAAACGAGAAAAGAAATCCTTGCCAGTTATGTGCCAAAAGGCATCTCTGCAGTCTATTTTTGTTCTTTTGATCCTTGTTTGTGCAACGATGTGTTTATTACGAGCAATGTGAGTGGGTGGCACAAATGACAGATACTTCCGTACCAAAATACGAGTACAATTGCATGGAATCAGTTTGTCCCTTTTCTTTCTGTTTTTTAATTTGGTAAATGCTTTTTTTTCTGTTTTGTGTTTCAGCTTACAGAAAATGTCAGACGACAGATGTCTTCTGCAATGTTGTCGGTGGTGCTGCGCCCGAAGGTGTTCGCTTGTCCGGGCCATGTGTGCCAAAGGAGAAACGTTGCGATGGCTATTTGGACTGTCGAAATGGTCGTGATGAGGAAAGTTGCTCCGGTGTATCCTGTCGCCTGGATCAGTTTCGTTGTGCCAACGGACAAAAGTGTATAGATGCTGCTTTGAAATGCAATCATCGCGATGACTGTGGCGACAAATCTGACGAGCAGGGTTGCAGTAAGTTTCCGAATGACAGGATAAATTCAATTCTCTTCTTACAATTCCATTTCGTTACGTTTGGTTTGGTTTCTTTTCGTTTTAGATTTCCCTCCGTGTCACAATGGTCAGTTCCGGTGCACGAATGCATTGTGTATACCCGCCAACTTTTACTGTGATGGCTATCATGACTGTGCCGATGAGAGTGATGAAGCAAATTGTACAGCTATAGCTTGTCCAGATAATAAGTTCCTGTGTCCACGTGGTGGCCCCGGTGGTTCACCAAAATGTATCCTAAAGTCACAACTTTGTGATGGCAAACGGGACTGTGAGGATGGGAGTGATGAGGAGACTGCTTGTTGTAAGTTTTCCCATTCTATCTATATGTTAACTTCACTATTGACATATTCTACCTACAGCAATTGCATCATGTCCTGCCTTAAGTTGCGAACATAAATGTGGCCCATCACTAACTGGGGGTGTTTGTTATTGTCGTCCAGGACAATCATTAGCTCCGGACAACCGAACCTGTGTAGATTTAAACGAATGTACGGAGTGGGGTCATTGTGATCAGCTTTGTACGAATACCGAAGGTTCCTACATTTGTAACTGTGCGAGTGGATATTCCTTGATCAATAACTCAAAGTGTATAGCAGCTGATGCGAATAATCTCGAATTGATCTTTGCTCATGATCGAGCGATCGTTCGGATGTCATCGCATGGCAATGATCCGAGGAGTGTGGCAAATGCCACAGCAGCTAGTGGTCTAGCTTTTCATTTTGGACGTAACGCGATCTATTGGTCTGATACTAAGACGAGAAAAGTTCAATCCCTGCCGTTGGATGAATATAGCGGTGCAATCAACCCTCTGGATCTGACGCTTCCCGGTACATGGGCCCCTGTGGCATTAGCTGTGGATTGGGTGGGTGATAAAATTTATGTAGCCGACTTGGTTGGACAGAAGATTGATGTCTTCGAATTGAGCGGAAACTGGCATGCAGTTGTTCTGGGCTCAAACCTCACCAGCCCTGCTGATCTGGCTCTGGATCCTACTTCCGGTCTTATGTTTGTAGCAGATGGGGGTCAAGTTTTAAGGGCCCATATGGATGGTACCCATGCTAGGTCAGTTGTATCCGAGGCGGCATATAAAGCATCCGGTGTAACAGTCGATATCATCTCAAAAAGAGTGTTTTGGTGTGATTCCCTCTTGGACTACATTGAGACGGTGGATTATGAAGGTAACAATCGTATTATGGTGCTTAGAGGTCAGCAGGTACCAAGTCCATCAAGACTGGCATTGTTTGAGAACCGAATTTTCTGGACAGACGCAACAAAACAGGGAATTATGTCAGTAGACAAATTTGAAGGACCAGCATCCATCCAAGTGACCTATAAAGCGAAAGATGTCCGTGAACCAAAAGCTATAGTGGCTGTTCATGCCCTAAGTCAACCGAGAGTGTCAAATCCTTGCGGCAATAACAACGGAGGTTGCAACCATATGTGCATTGTAACAGCAGTAAAGGGAGCTCCAACAGGTCTGGGCTACCGATGTGCATGTCATACTGGCTACCAATTACAAACCGATTTGAAGAACTGTAAAATCGTCCGTGAATTCCTTATGTATTCTCAGCAACGTTTCATCAAAGGCAAAGTCCTGGATCCTGTAATTGAGGGCTTTAGCGATGCCATACTTCCAGTTGTTTCAAGAAGAGCTCGCTTCGTAGGACTAGATTTTGATTCTCGTGACGAATTTATATACTACTCTGATGTGCTCCAGGATGTCATTTACCGAGTTCACCGCAATGGAACAGGACGAGAAATCGTACTGGCCTCTCAAAATGAAGGAGTCGAAGGTTTAGCTGTCGACTGGGCTTCAAAGAACTTGTACTACATCGACAGCAGGAAGGGAACTTTGAATGTGCTCTCGACAAGAAATGTCACCCACCGACGAACTCTGCTCAAGAACTTGAAGAGACCGCGTGCCATAGTTGTTCATCCGAACCGAGGATATATTTTCTTCTCAGAATGGGACCGTCCGGCGAATATCACTCGTGCTAATGCTGATGGAACCGGCCTACTGGTCTTCAAGAATGTTACACTTGGATGGCCTAATGGCTTATCCATCGACTTTAAGGCCGATCGAGTATACTGGTGCGATGCATTACTAGATCATGTGCAACACTCCAATCTTGATGGTACCGATATAAAGACAGTGAATTCACGACTGGTCCGACATCCATTCTCGATCGTCATTCACAACGAATGGATGTATATAACCGACTGGCGTTTGGATGCCATAATTCGTCTGCACAAACTGACCGGCGAACAAGAAGAGATGATGGTACGAGAACCACAAACAAATAGGCTTTACGGTGTCAAGGTGTATAGTAGAGATGTCCAAAAGATCGAGGAGAAGCAACCATGTCACATCAACAATGGTGGATGTGAAAAGATCTGCTTCGCCGTACCAAGAAATGATTCGGATGGTGATCTTCAGGCGAAGTGTTCATGTCCATATGGAGAACGTTTGGCCGACGATGAGATGTCTTGTCTTGCAGATCCAACAGCAGAACCTCCAGTACAACCATGTCCAAACTCTTGGGACTTTACTTGCAGCAACCAGAGATGTATTCCCAAATCTTGGGTTTGCGATGGCGATGACGATTGCTTGGATAATAGTGACGAGGAACAAAACTGTACAAGTAAGTTTGAATCTTCACAGATTTTCGAAACATAAACTAATTTCTATTTCCTTCTAGAACCGACATGTGGATCTAATGAATTCCAGTGTAAATCTGGCCGATGCATCCCTCTTAACTTCCGTTGTGACCAGGAGAACGATTGTGGTGACAACTCTGATGAATTCGAATGTGGCAATGTGACTTGTGGATCCGCTCAGTTTCCATGTGCCAATGGTCGATGCATTCCGAATATGTGGAAGTGTGACAGTGAAAACGATTGTGGAGATGGCTCTGATGAAGGAGACTTCTGTGCTGAGAAGACCTGCGCTTATTTCCAATTTACCTGCCCCCGAACCGGTCACTGTATTCCTCAGAGTTGGGTCTGTGATGGCGACGATGATTGCTTTGACAAGCAGGATGAAAAAGACTGTCCACCTATCACATGTCTGGCGAATCAATTCAAGTGTGCAGATCTGCGGCAATGTGTAGAAGAGTCCTACAAATGTGATGGCATTCCAGATTGTAATGATGGCAGTGACGAATTGGGATGTCCTTCAACTGGACCAAATCAGTGTAACATGGAGAAACATTTCCGCTGCAAGAGCTCCGGTTTTTGTATACCAATTTCTTGGCATTGTGATGGTTCAAATGATTGCAGTGATCACTCGGATGAGGAGGATTGCGGCCAGATTTCTTGCGCTCCCAACTTCTTCAAATGCAATAACACAAACTGCGTTTTCAAGGCTTACATATGCGATGGAAAGGACGATTGTGGAGATGGCTCCGATGAGAGTACTTTGCATGCTTGTATTCCACCACCGTTCAAATGTCCTCATGGTCAATGGCAATGCCCTGATGTAACGGAAAGATGTGTCAACATAACGTCCGTCTGTGATGGTTCTCCCGATTGTCCAAATGGATTCGATGAAGGCGAGGGATGTGATTTAGCTGAATGTCAACATCAAACTGGTCTTTGTACGAATGGATGCCAAAAGACACCCCTTGGAGCGATGTGCATTTGCCCACCAGGATCTGACCTTGCAGCGGATGGTTATACTTGTGAAGATACTGATGAATGCTTCCCACCTGGCCTATGTTCCCAAGCCTGTACAAATACTAAAGGCTCTTACTTCTGTTCATGTACTGAAGGATATGTCCTGGAAACAGACAAACATCGCTGCAAGGCTGTAAATCACTCAGCGGCCTTCCTGATCATCTCTAATCGTCACTCGATCTTAGTGGCTGACCTGAAAGAACAAGGACTTGAAAGGGTACCAATTATTGTGGAGAATGTAGTAGCGACAGCATCAAACATGCATACAGGAACGATCTTTTGGAGTGATATGAAATTGAAGAAAATCTCAAGGTTAGATCGAGGAATGGAGCCACAAGAAATAATTACAACTGGTTTGGACCTTGTCGAGGGGCTGGCATATGATTGGGTTGGACAGAATCTTTACTGGCTCGACAGCAAATTAAATACGATTGAAGTGTCTTCTGAAAATGGCTCGAATCGATTGGTTCTTGTCAGAGAAAATATCACTCAACCCCGCGGCATGTGTCTAGATCCAAGTTCGGATGCAAGATTCATCTTTTGGACCGACTGGGGTGAGAATCCTCGCATTGAAAGAATAGGTATGGACGGAACCATGCGTGAAACAATCATTAATACGAAAATCTACTGGCCGAATGGGTTGACACTAGACATCTCAACCAAGAGAGTGTACTTTGCCGACTCGAAATTGGACTTTATTGATTTTTGTTACTACAATGGAACTGGACGACAACAAGTTCTTGCGGGAAGCCATTACCTGCTGCATCCACATTCATTATCCCTCTTCGAAGATACTCTCTACTGGACCGATCGTCAACTAAATAGAGTCTTATCTGCAAATAAATTCCGCGGAAAGAACCAGACCGTCGTGTCACATTTGATCAGTCAACCTTTGTCAATCCATGTCCATCATCCATCATTACAGCCAATGTACGAAAATCCATGTGTGAAGGCCTCGTGCCAACATTTGTGCCTACTTAGTCCAAGTGCTAAGGAGGGCTTCTCATGCAAGTGCAAACCTGGCTTTAGACTGCTCTCTGAAGGACGTTGTGTAGAAGAAGAAAATCCATTCCTCATGGTTGTGAAGGGAACACAAATCGTAGATATTCCACTAAATGGAGGCGATGCCAGAGCAGGATCTCTAGCTCCAGTAATTGGTATTGATAGTAGCACCGGCTTAGACTTCGATCGCAAAGGAGAAACTCTATTCTGGGTGCAGGGACGGGAAGATGATGAAGAAAATTGCACAATATATACAACACCTTATGGCGGTGGAAACAAAACTCAATTTCTCAGTGCTGAAACTGGTGTGGTTGGAGCTCCTTACACCATTGCCTTTGACTGGCTTGGTCGAAATATCTACATTGGAAATCGTGTCGCAAGCAACATTGAAGCAGTTCGCGTGGATGGCAAGATCAAGTATCGAACGATTGTTCTAGCAAATGACGGAAATAAGACATCTGTATCAAAACCCAGAGCCATTGCTTTGGATCCAAGTGACGGAAAACTATTTTGGATCGATGAAGGCGGTTTTGGGGTACCAGTAAAGATCGGTAGAGTTAACATGGCAGGCACCAATGCATTGGTTCTTAAGGATGATATTGATCGACCAGAAAGTATTGCTCTAGATATTGAAAAGAAACAGATTTACTACAGCACTCAGTTCCCACCAACAGTATGCGCCATGGACTATAATGGAGAAGATCACCGAGTGATCCTATCCGAAGTCAATGCAATTGCAAGACCGAAGAGCTTGGGAGTTCTTGATTCTCGACTTTATTATCTAGATCCAGTGTATGAGAAAATTGTAAGAGTAGATCTCCCAAGAGGAGACAACCCCAAAGTGGTTGTGGACAATGAGCCCGATCTAAAGAACATGATGATCTACAAAAAACGATCGATGATGCAACATCCTTGCCAGACGAACAATGGCGGATGTGAACACTTGTGTATACCCGACGATGGATCTTCAAGGATTTGTGCATGTGGAATTGGTTATAGAAAGGAAAATGACATCAATTGTTTGGCATATAAGACATTTGCCGTGGTTTCACAGTTGGATGTGACAAGAGGTTACAGTTTATCGGACAGCTCTGAGGCTATGGTGCCAATCAGTGGAAGTGGGCATCACATTCTCCACGTTGATGTGGTCTTCCGTGAGCAATGGATATATTGGGCTGAATACAATCGTGGATACTGGAATGGAATCTTTAGAACTCGACCAAATGGAACTGAATTGCAACACATCATCAAGGACGGAATCGGAAGCAATGGAATTCGTGGTATCACTATCGATTGGGTGGCTGGAAACTTGTACTTCACAAATGTGTTTCCACATGAAAACTATGTGGAGGTATGCTGGTTAGATGGAACAAATCGTAAGATTCTCGTTAAAACAACAAATGACGCCCCCAGAGAGTTGGCCGTAAATCCAATCAAACGGCTATTGTACTGGATTGACTATGGACAATACCCAAGAATCGGAAAGGCATATCTCGATGGATCTAACTGGATACCAGTCGTGACTTCAGGTATTTCAAATCCCCGTGACTTGACAGTGGACATGCTTACACACGATGTCTACTGGGTCGATTCCAAATTGGACACAATTCAGAAAATCTCATATTCTGGTGGTAACAGGCAAATCATTCGTCGCAACTTACCAAATCCAATGGGTATCGCTGTGTATCTTGGAGATGTATACTGGGTGGATCGCAATCTCATGACGGTCTTCAAGGCATCTAAACTTCCTGGAAACAACACAATGCCCGAGAGAGTTCGAACAAATTTGCAGAAACTTCGAGACATTGCAATCTACAACATAAACAATCAGCCTCCAGATGAAAGCAATCCATGTGCACGTTTAGGAAATGGAGGATGCGACCAGCTGTGCTTTAGCTTCCCACCGGATGCACTCAGCCCATCGAGATTGAACTTTAAGTGCGAATGTGCTACAGGAAAACTCAGTGCAGATGGCAGGAAGTGTGAACATGTCAATGAGTACCTTGTTTTTGCTACACGAACCGAAATCCGAGCCGTGAATCTGGATCCACGATCTACTCAAGTTCCTTTCCCACCAATGACGAACCTAACAAACGTCGTCGGCCTTGACTTTGACTATGCCGACAATCGCCTATTGTACACCCAAATTCGCCCGTGGTCCAAGATCGCCTACACGAAAGCAACAAATCCTTCTCTAGAGGACGTAAGTGTAGTACTAAGCAAGGGCATCAACCCGGAAGGCATTGCCTATGACTGGACGCAGAACAAAATCTACTGGACCGATAGCTCAAACAACTCGATATACGCAATGAATCTAGATGGATCCGAATTGGTTATGATCGCAAGAGTTGAACGGCCTAGGGCGATCGTTTTGGATCCTTGCAATGGTACCTTGTTCTTCACCGATTGGGGACGCTTCGGAACCTCAGGAAAGATCTTCCGAACCACAATGGCTGGATCATTAAAACGAGCAATCGTCGATAAAGAACTATCCCAACCAAGTGGTTTGGCCATCGATTACGAGGAACGCAAACTATACTGGACTGATGCTGTACGGGAAAAGATTGAAAGAGCAAATCTTGATGGAAAAGAACGAGAACTACTCGTAGCAGCGACAATCTATCCGTTTGCGATCAGTGTTTTTAGGAACTTTATCTATTGGACAGATCTGCAACTTCGTGGAGTATACCGTGCTGAGAAGCACACTGGAGCCAACATGGTCGAAATTGTCAAACGCCTAGAGGACTCACCCCGTGACATCAGAGTTTATAGCATGGAACGTCAAAAATGCCAGGTAAATCCATGTCTGATCAATAACGGTGGCTGCGCACAGAGTTGCCATCCAGCACCGAATGGCAAGTCCGAATGTAAATGTGATGACAACTCAAAACTGGTTAACGAAGGTCGTATGTGTGCACCGCGAAACAACACATGCGAGTCTAGCAAATTCTACTGTCAAAACGGAAAATGTATTTCACGTATGTGGTCATGCGATGGTGATGATGATTGTGGTGACAACTCTGATGAAGACCCCAACTACTGTGCATTCCATTCGTGCTCTCCAAATGAATTCCGCTGCAATAATGGCCGCTGTATCTTCAAGTCATGGAAATGTGACCATGAAAATGATTGCAAAGATGGTTCTGACGAGGTTGGTTGTACCTACCCACCATGTGTTGATGGTGAATTCACATGCAACAACGGAAGATGTATTCCACAGTCGCAGGTCTGCAATGGTGTCAACGATTGTAAGGACAATGCAACGTCCGATGAAACTCATGAACGCTGTCCAACTAATACTACATGCCCTCCGAATCATCTCAAGTGCGAGAAGACAAACATTTGTGTGGAACCTTACTGGCTATGCGATGGTGACAATGATTGTGGTGATAATTCAGATGAAGATCCTCTACATTGTGGACAGAGAACTTGTCCACAGAATAGTTTCCGTTGTCCAAATCATCGGTGCATTCCTGCTACGTGGTACTGTGATGGTGATGATGATTGTGGTGATGGTGCTGATGAACCTCCAGAGTATTGTAAATCCGAAGGAAGGACATGCTTTGGCGATTTGTTCACGTGTGACAATGGTAATTGCATTCCAAGGATATACATTTGCGATGGTGATAACGATTGCCTGGACAACAGTGACGAGGACAACCGACATCAATGCAGTGAGTTCTTCGAATCAATTTAGAGGCATTCTCAGATATCCTAACTTGTGATTTTTTACTTCTTTAGATGACCGCAAATGTGATGAAGAGACAGAGTTCACATGTGTAGAGAACAAGGCTTGGGGACGTGCCCAATGTATTCCGAAGAAATGGATTTGCGATGGTGATCCAGATTGTGTAGATGGTGCTGATGAGAACACAACTCTGCATAGTTGCTCAACACAGCAGCCATGCGCTGAGGATATGTTTACTTGTGGCAATAACCGATGTATCAATAAGGTAAGGACGAAAAAAACTTGATAGCCCGTAGAAATCCCCGTAGAACCCCATATTTTTCAAACTAAACTTGACATAAACTTTCTCCATCGTATACATTCTAGGGCTGGGTATGTGATCACGATAACGACTGCGGTGATGGTACAGATGAGGGCAAATTCTGTAATTCCAAGTACAAGACCTGCTCACCACAGGAGTTCACATGTCAAAACTTTAAGTGCATTCGCAATCAATACAGATGCGATGGGGAAGACGACTGCGGTGATCATTCCGACGAGGTTGGATGTAAAAAGGATAATGTTACCTGTCCCGCTGGACAATTTACCTGTACAAGTGGCCAATGTATTGATTACCAACTTGTTTGCAACAAGTCTCCTGACTGCACTGACGAATCCGATGAGCCAGCTCATTGTAACGTGGACGAGTGTGCTAAAGTTGAGATCCATCAATGCGGCCATAAGTGCGTTGATACACTTACGAGCTACTACTGCGACTGTAACCAAGGCTATAAGTGAGATGCTGAAATCTTGTGATCTAAGTTTGATATTCATTGTAACATCTTGTTGCTTCTTTTTTCTAGACTCCTAGCCGACGGCAAAGCTTGTGCAGATATCGATGAATGTTTGGAAATACCAGGAGCTTGCTCACAGCACTGCTCGAATACACCAGGCAGCTACTACTGTAAATGTGACGAACGATACTACGACCGCGAAGTCGATGAGCATACCTGCAAGCGAAAGGACAACGACCCTGCATGGCTGATCTTTACAAACAAATACTACGTTCGGAATATGTCTTTGGATGCCAAGCAATACAATCTAGTCCATCAAGATCTTATGAATGTTGTCGCACTGGACTTTGATTTCCAGGATGAGTACATGTACTTCTGTGACGTAACGGCAAAGACAATTTTCCGCTCGAAATACAACAATGAGGAAGAAGTGAAACCAACTCGGGAGGCAGTAATTCGTCATGACTCGCATGGTTTAGAAGGAATCGCTGTTGATTGGGTGGGCAGAAAACTCTACTGGTTAGATAGACATTCAAAGAATCTCGATGTTGCTGAGTTAGATGGAACAAAACGAAAAACACTCAGAAGTGGAGTTGTGGATCCACGAGCAATCGTGGTTCATCCTGGAATTGGCTACCTCTATTTCACATCATGGCACCTCCAAGCCTACATTGCCAAAATGGGTATGGATGGTTCCAACTTCACTCGCATTCTAACATGGGAAGACGACATCGCTTGGCCCAATGCCCTTGCTATTGACTATTTCACCGATCGAATTTACTGGGCTGATGCTCACTTGGACTATATTGCCTATGCTGATCTAGAAGGACGACATAGACACATCGTGTTGTCTGGAGCTAAAGTTCCTCATGTCTTTGCTATCTCTCTATTTGATGATTTCCTATTCTGGACCGATTGGAATCTAAAGGCGATCTTAAGAGCTAACAAATTTACCGGCAAGGATTTGACCACCTTGCGAAATACAACCCACCGACCCTATGACATACATATCAATCATAGACTACGGCAGATTCCGTATACGAATCCATGTGGCAAGACCAATGGCGGATGTTCACATCTTTGCTTAATTTCACCACCAGCCGAGTCTACATATCTGAACATTGAAGGGTACATCGAGGAGGGTGCTCCCAGTTATAAGTGCGCTTGTCCAAATCAGTTCTATTTGGCGCGAGATAGCAAGACTTGTATTGCCAATTGTACCACTGGCCAGCATCGTTGTGGAGGTGATGATGAGAAGTGTATTCCATGGTTCTGGAAATGTGATGGAGAAAAGGATTGCAAAGATGGCTCTGATGAACCAAGTACTTGTCCTGCTCGTCATTGTCGTGCTGGAACTTTCCAATGTAAGAATACGAACTGCACACCATCGGCAACCATTTGCGATGGAATCGATGATTGCGGTGATGGTAGCGATGAACAGAACTGTGATCTGCCATGTCCTGACTCGGACTTTAAATGCAAGGCAAGTGGACGTTGCATTTTGGACAGTTGGCGTTGTGATGGCGATGCTGATTGCAAGGATGGTAGTGATGAAGATCCTGCTGTGTGTCGTAAGTTGGAAAAAGTTATAACAAGAGTTTTCCTGTCAGCATTTTGAATATTTTTTCTTCTATTTTAGATAAACGCACTTGTGATCCTGACACAGAGTTTAGTTGCAAAAATGGTCGTTGCATCCCGAAATTATGGATGTGTGACTTTGACAATGATTGCGGTGATGATTCCGATGAGCCAGCTTATATGTGTCGCCAAAGAAACTGCACAACTGGTTGGCAGAGATGTCCAGGACAATCAAACTACAGATGTATTCCCAAATGGCTATTCTGCGATGGTAAGGACGATTGTCGAGACAATAGTGATGAATTACCAGAGAACTGTCCACAATGCACAACGGAGACAGACTTTAAATGTGGTAACAACAGATGTATTCCAAAGTAAGTTGAATAATTTCGGATTTCACAAATTCAGGTTATCTAATATCTCTCCTTTTTTTTTTTGGTCATGTTTAGACAATGGATGTGCGATTTCGCGGACGACTGTGGCGATGGAAGTGATGAAGCTGAAAGTCTTTGCAAAGGAACATACCGTGAGTGTTCAGAATCTGAATTCCACTGCGGCAATGGCAAGTGTATTTCCTCACGTTGGCGTTGTGATCATGAAGATGATTGTGGCGATAATACAGACGAGTTGAATTGTGAAGGTTATCAATGCAAAAATGGAACATTCCAATGCACTTCGGGACATTGTATTGCTTCCTACTTCCGTTGTGATGGGGATCGTGACTGTAGAGATATGTCTGATGAAATTGGTTGCCCACCACGTTTCCCAGGAGGTCGATATTGCCCGGAATCCAGGTTCCAGTGCGCCAACAACTTGTGTGTTTCACCATCGGATCTATGTGATGGTACTGATGATTGCGGTGATGGAACCGATGAGGATCCGAAGGTTTGCTCGAACTTTAACTGCGACACTTTGAGACGCTTCCAATGTGCCAATCATCGATGCGTTGCTAGATATCAAATTTGCGATGGAGTGGATAATTGTGGGGATGGTTCTGATGAGAATAACATGACATTGTGTGCGTCTAAACAGCGACCGTGTGATATGTACACTCAGTATCAGTGTGCCAATAAAAACTGCGTGGAAAGAACACAAGTTTGTGACTTCTCCGATGATTGTGGAGATGCTTCCGATGAATTGGGATGCCATGACAGCAGCTCCTGCTCGGAATTGACGCGTGGAGGCTGTGAGCATCATTGCCATAATTTGACAGATGGTGGATATATTTGCGCCTGCTTCCCGGGTTACATTATCTCCAAGGATAGCAAGAAGCGATGCGATGATATCGATGAGTGTGCAACAAGAGCACATAGTTGCAGCCATCAGTGTCACAATCTTAATGGCACATACTCATGTTCATGCCGAGAAGGATTCAAACTCATCAATGGCATGTCTGGTGTCTGTAAGGCTGAAAAGGAAGACGTAGTATTGGTATTTGCAAATGGACCTGAAATTCGAGGTTATGATCTGCAGAAACGAGAAGAATTCGATGTTGTAGCTGCTGAAAAACGTATCGAAGCACTGGATTATGATGCCGAAGCACAGATTATCTTCTGGGCTGACAGTTATGACAAGACCATCAAACGATCATACATGGTCAACGCTCTAGATGGACAGGCAAAGATCGGTTTCGCCCAAGATTTAAATATGAAAGGTGGATCGAAACCAACAGCCGTGGCTGTCGATTGGTTGGCTGACAATCTCTACTGGACTGAAATGGACCGAACCGGATCTAAACCAAGAGGTCGTGTTATGGTTGCAAAAACCGATGGTCGTTATAGAAGAGCTGTAGTGAGCGCTGGATTGGAAGTACCCACAGCGATAGCTGTGGATCCTCAATTGGGTAGAATGTTCTGGGCCGATGCTGGATCAGCACCAAAGATCGAGGTATCCTGGATGGATGGATCTAAACGAAGACCATTGATCACGGAATCGATTCGTCATCCTGCTGGTTTAACTGTCGATTACTCACAAGATCACATCATCTATTGGGTTGATACAAAACTCAACACTATTGAATCTGCTCGTCCAGATGGATCACAGAGAAAGACTGTAGCTAAAGGTGAGCAATTACGTCATCCAATTTCCTTGGATATCTTCGAATCAAGCATGTACTGGGTGACACGTGATAGTGGAGAATTGCTAACACAAGACAAATTCGGTCGTGGAGTTCAGGTAATTGTACAAAGAAACTTAGTTAACCCAGCTAGTCTGAAAGTCTACCACGAGAAACGATACAATACCTCCCTACGGAATCCATGTTATGAAAGTAGTTGCTCACATTTGTGCCTGCTGGTGCCTGGTGGACGTCGGTGTGCTTGTCCTGACAATTCTGGTCCACTTCCTTCACATCGATCAACAGCTGAAGTTATTTGTGATGCTCCGGCTGAACGACCACGCTCTTCACCAAGAGTATGTCCATGCCAGAATGGAGGTCTCTGCCGGGAGAACGAACGTGGAGATTTGGAATGTGAATGTTTGCCCGAATTTAATGGTGAACATTGTGATCGTGCATTGGGAGCATCATTCGGTCCAGGCGGTGGTAATGTGGCGGCAGTAGTTGTGCCGATCATGGTGATATTATTGGTGCTACTGGCTGCCGGTGGTGTGTGGTATGTCATCAGAAAGAAGCCTTTGTAAGTATTTTATTTGATGAGTTTTGAACAGATGAAATTGTAAAGTTTATCTTTGTTTTTCAGTGGAAAATTGGCACGCCTTCCCACACTCTCATCATCCCAGAGTGTCACATTCCGTCATGGAACTAATGTGGAATTTAATGCACCTGGATTCCAAAATATGCCACCGCCAAGTGAAGTTCCACCAATGGATAGCTATAATTTACAAACTGTCAATAGCAATAAAACGCGCGATTTCTCCAATCCAATGTACGATGCTGTACAATCAGGGACCACCACAGATCCAACTCTAGGAAATGGATCAGGTAAGTGTGTTCAGTCTTTTTTTTTTTTTTTGTAAAATTTTGACCCGTGACAACCTCGATAGTGCTGTGAAATGTAGTAATAGATAGCTGGCACTTTTTTATAAAAACAATGGCGAAGACATCTGAGGATGTTCATGAGTTCTTTAACTTTTCAACCCGTTTCTTGCTCCTTATCTTTGACAATATTCCGCTTTCCTTTGCCAAAGGGGGCCGCCTTCCCAACTTATGGATTGGATAGGCATACCCAGTTCTATTGCAGTATTGTACAGTTTTGATCATATTACCTATCCTATGTAGCGAATATCATATATCAACACTGTCACCGACAAAAATGCGCTTTCACGCTTAAGATGAGCTCTCGCTCTCTCGAGATTACAGAGGATTTTGTCCTTCGATCGCCGTAAAAGTCTCTACGATGCCAAGCTGGGAGAGTTCTGTTACGTGGTCATCGTCTGCGTATGACAGCAGCTAGACAGATTTGTTGAAGATACTGGCATTCATTTTGATACCTACACTCCGTACTATCTAGTTTTGATTGAGGAAGCCACGTGATAGTGTATCTTTTTGCCAAAATCCGATACACATTAAGGATAGTTCGGGAGAGTTAGAGTTCAATCATGAAGCTAATATGGATTTTTTGAGTGAATTGGCAATTTCTTCTGCCACAGGGTGGAGTTTACCTAAAAGACGTGGGCGTATCAAAGTATATGTATGTTCTGTTTATTGTTCATCGGATATGCAACATATATTGTAGTACATCTGTAACGAAGTAGTTGTAGACGTTTTTTATTTCTTTTGAGGGAAACATTTATCGGCCTGTCTATTGCGTTCGCTTTCCATCCGGTATTGGAGTGCCTTCGATTTTAGCCAGTTTTTATGCAGTTTTTCATGGACCTGGTGGATAGAATGCTCTTTGCATCATAAATATTGGGGCAGATCCTTTCCTGATTAGTCTTTTCATTCCCGTTATAACTACTGCTCCTTAGCTCTCTGATAAAAAGAATTCTATTGATCCTTGCTAGTTTTCCAAGGAGTTTGGTGCAGTCGTTGACTATTTTTGAGCTTATCTCAAATGAGTTGATAGCAAGCAGCCCTGCCTTTCTGTCAGAGAGAATGTAAATGTTCTTGTTTGTGATATACCTGTTCAGGTGATCTCTAATGTAGAGCAATGGAGCTGATTGTCGAGCAGTTGACACATATTTTCGTCTATCCACATCCCATTAACGATTTGATCCGTGTACCTTACCTCACTCAATCGTGAACAGTCATCGCGATCGGACGTGTATAATTCTATCTCCAGTGTGAATTACCCACTTTCACTTCTCAAATTCTTTCTAATCTTTATATCTTTATTTAAACAATGTCTGGAAAGTGTTCAATCTGCAATCTAAGATTGCTTCGAGATAATTTTATAAAGTGTGATGGTCTTTGCGGCCAGATTTTTCATAAAAAATATGTTTCCATCTCAATCAATTCTAGTAATGCCCTGAAAGATGACGCTAGTTGTGTGTGCGTGAGTGGCTCTATTCTTTCTTTAATCGGTCAGTTGGTTATTGACGTTGCAATGATAAAATCAACATTACTTCATTGTCATTCTTCTTCCCTCACAAAGAATGTGTCCGTACCAAATTCAAATCCAAGTACTTCGAACTTGCATCAACAACCCGCTGTTCCACCTCCTGCGCCGACCGCTCCATCTTCATCATCATCTACGATAGCAGTGGCCCCACAGGCATCTCCTCCTTCCGTTACAAGGAATGTGCCCGTACCAAATTCAAATCCAAGTACTTCGAACTTACATCAAGAACCCGCTGTTCCACCTCCTGCGTCGACCGCTCCATCTTCATCATCATCTACGATAGCAGTTGCCCCACAGGCATCTCCTACTTCTTCATCATTATCATCTATAATAGCTGGTGCTCCTGTCCCATCTCCTCCCTCTTTAGTGCCCCCACTAAACTCACCTCTTCCAACTTTACATCATCCATCAGCCGTTTCTGATAACAACAGCAACTTATCAAATGCTAATATCTGGAAGCAAGTTGAGGCAAAAAAGAAGAGAAGAGGTCAACGTACTTGCAATCTACATGGAACAGCTACAGATGAATCAGCTGGTGCTATGTTGTCTACCGTTCCTAAGCTGAAATTTCTTCATATTTCTCGCCTGTGTAAAGAAGTCACTGAGGAAAACGTCATTTCTATTGCAGCACACAGACTTAAGCTACCTGAAAATATGCTGCTTTGCAAAAAACTTATTAAAAAAGGTGTGGACCCCTCTTCCCTACACTTCATAAATTTCAAACTCGGTATTCCTGCTTATGCTTACCAAAAAGCATTAGATGCCACTATTTGGCCTCTGGGATTGCAAATCAAAAATTTTGTAAAGGGTCCGCCATCTAACGTTTTTTTTTTTCAACTAGTGCTTATTTCGTGAATGGTAACACTAAGCTCATGTCTGATTTGATAGATAATTAGTTCTATCCTTCCGCTGAACGAATATGGTTGTGTATATATTTGAACAACGCTGGGAAACATTGCCTGCGATCGACTTAGAGAAGATGCCGATTTTGCCAAAAAAATCATCTTTTCAGATGAAGCTCATTTTGATCTTGGCGGGTATGTAAACAAGCAAAATTGTCGCATTTGGGGCACAGAAAACCCGCACGCATACATTGAAAAGCCGATACACCCAAAACGAGTCACTGTTTGGTGCGGATTTTGGTCCAGAGGCATAATTGGGCCATTTTTCTTCGAAAATGAGCAAGGAGTGGCCGTTACAGTCAATGGCGATCGTTATCGGGCCATGTTGAACGAATTTTTGTTCACAAAAATTGAAGAGGAGGATATTGGCAACATTTGGTTTCAACAGGATGGCGCTACGTGCCACACAGCCGAAGCTACACTCGATGTTTTGCGCCCTGTTTTTGAAGATCGCATTATCAGCCGCAGAGCTGATGTCGTTTGGCCACCTCGGAGCTGCGATTTGACACCGTTGGACTATTATTTGTGGGGTGCCGTAAAAGATAAGTGTTACGCCGACAAGCCAGAGACAATTGACGCTTTAAAGGATAATATTCGTGAAGCCATTGGTGAAATACATTAGATGGCGGACCCTTTAGATGCCTACCTTGCCGTTTTGTCGTGGGCAACGATGTTGTGTATGTCCCTTTATTATAGTAGCATATACTTTTTTCCTCCATTGACCGCTTAACCTACTTTTTCCGCTTGAGGTGTTTTTCTCATTATATCAATGTCGTCCGCATATGCAGGTATCTGAACAGACTTTTGAAAGATGGTGACCCTGGATTTAGCTGGCGAGTTTCGCATTCTTTTAAGAACGATGTTGAAAATGTCACATGACTATGCATCGCCTTTTCTTTTGATATTGATATTGAAGGTCTCGGTTTTGTCGGAGCAACTTGCATTCTGCTTCCACATCTCGCCTAGTCGAATGAGCTTAGTAGGGATGCCAAAACTAGGCATGGCTCTATAGAGAGATGCTTTAATATTCGGGTTTGACGTCGATGAAGAGGCGGTGTTTATAAACTTGGAACTCTTGGACTTTTCTGGTCTAAAACCATACTGATAGGGGCCATTGAGACTGTTTACGAAGGGTCTTAGGCGTTCACAGTATACGGTAGATAGAATTTTAAATGCGACGTGGAGAAAGCAAAAAATGCTGAGGTTCCATTCGGCGGGCATACTGTCGTCGAACTAGGCTTGCGGAATGAGTTGATGTATATCACCTGCTGCCTTAAACAGCTCGGCAGTTAAGCTATCGTGTCAAAGAGTTTTGTTGAACTTAAGCTCAGAAATGGGTGTCTTGACTTCATCCTTGTCAGGAAATGTTACCTGTTATCGTTTAGGTTGAATGGTTCATTCTGTCTGACAGTGGGATGTTTTTCGTCATCGCCATATAACCGTCTATAGAACTGATCTTGCCAGATTCTCAACACTGACTGTGGTTTTACTCTGAGGTTTCCTTCTCCATCCTTACAGATTTCTGTTCGAACTTTACAGCTTTGGCGTGCTCGTTTTATTTTTTTGTAAAACTTCCGAACCTCATTCTTCTGGTAGCACCTCTCTAATGCCTTGATCGAGCGCTTCTCGTTCTGTTTCTTATTTCTTCTGAATAAGATATTTTCTTCCCTTTTTTGCTGCTCGTAGAGCTCCCGAGCAACTCTCGTTTTTTACTGCAGAGCCGTTCTGTACATATGCTGTTACTCTAGATTTGCCCGTCTGCATTCGTCTTTGAAGCAGTGGTTTCTCTATTGGGGCATGTTGAAACGCAGTACATCAGAGGATTGCTCTCTAGCCGCGATGCCATTGGTCTTCTACGTTTGATGCTGGTGGCATCGGACTCCTCGAGAGGTTAAAGTAAACTCGATCCGAACAGGCCCTGGCGGTTTGTTGCAATTGTAACCGTTCGAAATTGAACTAACTACCCCACAATAGTTCGGCGATTTTAGGCTGTCACGGGTATCCTTATCCGTATTTTGGTTGTAACAAGTTAAATGTTAACTGCTCGGAACGTTTGAATATCCAAAAAATTATAGGAGTACCTTGCGTCGATCACAATATAATCAATTTGGTTGACGGTTTGTTGATCAGGAATCAGTCAGGTCTCTTTATGGATGTAAAGATGTGGAAACCGTGTACTGGATACACTACATTACATCCAGCTGCAAAAGCAATAAGTCTGTGTCCGTTTCCGGAGGTAATGGCGTGGAGGCTGTACTTCCCCACTACAATACCAAAGATTCTTTCCTTGTCATATTTAGGGCACTGCTCGTAGGTTTTGTCGAGGCGCTCGTAGCCTTTGATAAGGTCGTTCTTCTCCTCTATCGGGACCGGGGCGTTTATGAGGCTTATATTGGCGAATTTAATCTTTATTCAAATCGTCGTCAAGCGTTCACTTACATGCCTGAAGCTCAAAATTTCTTCCTCAAGTTTTTCTCTTACGGCGATTCGGAATCCGAATAAGCAGCATTTGGCAGCGACTGCTGTTCTTCTCGGCTATCTGTACAATCCTCCATAGTAGATATCATAGATTTTCTTCATTCTTTTATCCGGTACATCCGATCGCACTTCTTGGATGACAGTTTTGTTTGTAGAAGTCGTAGTATTAAGTAAGGGTGTGTCAGTGATAAGATTCACCACGTGGCAACCCCTACCGCGCTCATCGATTAGGTAATGCTCTCAACCGCTTTCAAGATCTTTCTGCCTCCTATTATATGGCAGACTGGTCGCGCGGGGAATGCCGGTGGATTGTTAGAGCAATTACAAAGATTGCATTGTAAACCAATGGTACTTCAGTGGTAATTTAGAGAATTTAGAGCAGGGAACTGATCGAAAATCTCAAAAAAAACAAAGAGCATAGTACCCAGAGGCAGGAGACACTAAAAACTGAAAAAATAATTTATTCCTTTTACGTGCGTGCGAATTCGTTTTTGTGTCTCGAAACTCTCAATAGAAAAGAAACTGAAAATAATAAAAAAAATTTTTTTTGTAATTTTAGGAATCTATGAAGTCCCACATGATGTCAATTCAAAATTGAAACCAATCGGACCATTCACCGAGCCAGTATCAGCAATATTAGCGCCAAGCAGTATAACGCACAAGTCATCACCGCAATTACAATTGCGCACTAGAGAACTGGATCCATCAGCGGATACAGGCAAAGATACGCAATACCTTGTTGAAGAGGATAAGTCTGAATGCTGATATTAAATTAAACTTTTGCAATATCTTCTACTCCCGAAACCGCCCTATCCTATGCAACATCCCTTCCTATCTCCACATCACATACAAAACCACAACAAACACAACAACAGAAGCAAAACCCAAAAGAAGACAAGATACGAATATACAGATTTTTAAACCGCCTTTTTGCTAATACCTAAAGACCATACCTTAGTAACTTTGACCGGTCCAACAAAGGGTATCTTAGTTGTATACTTCCGGCTGCCATTTTAAAATGCAAAAAAAAAAAATAAAAAAAAAACAAAACTAAAAAGCAAAACCCTATTTTGATGACAATATTGAGACATATTCGTATGCATGTATGATCTGAAAATCTTATCACGAAAACTACTTATATTATACACCAGAGAAGAAAATGATAAAAAAAAAACAAAAAAATAACTATTTCAAGTATTTTTATAAACATTCCAAATGTAAACGAGCATTCCTCCCCGCCATTGAAGCCGCCACAACTTCTGCTGGAACTTGCAATGACCTCAAACAAAAACAACATGTTTCGTCCGTTAAATATCTTTTACTCTTCTATTTTAAACGAAAAAAAAATAAGGAAAACAAAAACTTTAAAATTCTCTTTTTTTGTTTTTTATTTTTATTTTTATTTAACAATTTTCTTTTATTTTATTTTTTAAAGTGTAAATTTTAAAAAAGAATTATATAACAATTCCAATCAAAGCAATATTTTCTTAAGACATTATTTATATTTAAAAACAAAACAAAAAAACCTAATTAACTTTTAATGTTAAAAATAAACAATAAAAGAAATCGTTAAATAATTAATTGGCTAAAAAGCTAAGCTTTTAGTTAAAGTAATTAAAAAAAAGGTAATAACGATAATGGAAAACGAATCCACGCATTGCAACTTGTTATATCAATTTTTATTTTTATTTCTATTTTTTTTTTAATAGTTATTAAGCCTATTATAGTGTTTATGTTGAAAATTTCTTTAAAAAGGTTATTAGCTTCTAAATTTAAGAAGAACTTTAAAAAAAAAATGCATTTTCCGTTTCTCTTTCTTTGATTTTCTTTAAGAGATTTTATTAAAGTTTACTTTATTCGTTTCTTTAAACAAAATGTAGTTAAAGTTTAAAACAGAAAGCGAATAGTAAATAAAATTAAAAATAAACGAACAAATAAAATATATTTATATATACAATATATATAGAAAAATCAACAACAACAACAACAACAGCAACAACAAAAAAAAAAAACAATTATGTATAAAGTTAAAAGAAAAACTAATAAATAAATATAGAAAGAGAGCATTTTATATATTTTTATATTGATACGAAACAAAAGAACAAACACAAAAAAAAAATGAAATTATCGAGAGGAAGACACGCCATTTTCTGAAAATAAAAACCTAAAAGCTATTGTTAAACATAATTTTAAAAGAGAAGCGAAAAATAAATACAAAAAACAAAAAAAAAAAAACAGAAAATATTTATGTAAAAATTGTAAAAAAGAAATAATAATAAAAAAAGAGAAAATATAAAACAAAAATTATACATATATATATATATATATCACATGAAATGGAAAAGAAAATACAAAATACTTGTATAATTTAACGTTTAGTTTGTATTAGATCTTCTTTCTTAAAAAAAAAACAAAAATGTTAATCCGTTTATGAATTTTGTTTAACTATTTTATTTTTATTATTTAAATAGTGTTTTCTTTCGGTTTCTCTGTTTTGTTTTTGCTTTGCAACTTAGGGAAGAGAAGGAAACCAAATGAAAGAAAAAAGAAAAAAAAACTAATATACATAGGAGTATTTTTTGTTGTTTTTTTCTTTTAATTTTGTTTCTTGTAAATTTTTGTTTATCAATGAGAAAATTTTAATTTTATTTTTGTCGAATATTATAATTATCACTTTATAGTTATATAAACATATATATATATATACATGAAAGCAGAAAAGCTAAAACAGAAAAGTAATAAGAAAAATGAGAAAAATAAATGGTTGTTAGGAAGTTATACATTAAAAATTTATTTAAAAAAAAAAATCAAATGATTATAATACGATTTGAGTTTATTATTTTGTTAAAAACTTGTTCTCTTACTTAATGGGGTTCCAACCCACGTTGTGTAAAGAGCTCGATTGGGTCCTCTCTAGGGTGAGCACTGAGCGTCGTCAACTTAACGATGCCCAGTGCTATAACTTGATATGATATGGCCTGGGTAAAGAGATTTTTGTTTTCATTTAGCTAACCGTGGAAATACACATGTATGATATATAACGTTTCTATTAAATATCATGCTTCTACATATTATATTTCCCCCACAGCGGGAATTCCGATGCGGATTTGTCGTGCACGGCAAATTTAGGAAGGAGACTTAATAGGTAAGGAGGACATCTTTGGTTATATAGTTAATAAGCATGGCCTACACAACACCGCGTCTGGCAACGGACTTAGGCTTATTGACGTTGCTGCAGAACAAAATATCACTATAGCAAGCACACGCTTTCCTCATCTCAATATATATATAGGGCTTTCCAATAAGGACTTGACAACTTTTTTTTTTAATAAAACGCAAACCATTTGATATATTTCAAAAACTTTATTATCGGCTTGAAGTACAATTAAAACATTTATAAATGGAACTCGACTTCGTTCATATGGCCACCGCGGTCACTTTTGCAGCGGTCGATTCGTTGGACCCAATTTTCAACAACTCGGCCACACATTTCGGCCGCTATTTCCGTCCAATGTTGGCCCTGAGCTCTTCCAACGTCGTCGGCGTGTTGGCATAAACCAATGACTTAACGTAGCCACACAGAAAATAGTCAAGCGGCGTTAAATCGCACGAACGAGGCGGCCAATCGACTGGCCCATTTCTTGAGATAACACGCTCACCATACTTACTCTTCAATAAATCGATTATAGCGTGTGCGTGGCACCATCCTGTTGAAACCACATGTCGTCCAAGTCCATATCTTCCAATTCGGACCAAAAATGGTCGGTGATCATGGCGCGATAACGCTAACCATTCACAGTAACGTGACGATTGTTATCGTCGACGAAAAAATATGGCCCAATAACGCCGCCGGCATGCAAACCGCACCAAACAGTTATTCTTTGTGGATGAAGTGGTGATTCATGAAGCACATGTGGATTTTCACCCGACCAATAAAGCATATTTTGCTTATTGACGAACCCATTCAGCCAAAAATGAGCATCGTCGCTGAAGATGATTTTGCGATGAAATTCATCATCTTGGCGCATCTTCTTCAGAACCCAATCGGAGAACGTACATACGTCGTTTCACATGGTCCATCGGCTTCAATTCTTGAGTCAGCTTGATCTTGTATGTGTGTAAACCAAGGTCCTTACGCAAAATACGCCACAATGTGGTCTGAGCGATGCCCAATTCTTGAGAACGCCGTGGAATTGACTGATTTGGATCGTTTGCTACGGACGCCTGAACGGCAGCGATATTTTCGACACTTCGACCAACCCGTTGTCTCACTGATACAGCAACATCACACAACGAATATGTAGACTCAAATTTTTGCACTAAACTTGTTATTGTCTGTCTACTAGGGCGAGAATTATGACCGAAAATTGGAGTTAACGCTCTTAAAGTTGCAGTCACCGACTCCGAATTTCGGTAGAAAATTTTTATAATTTGCAGACGTTGCTCGTTCATGAAATGATGAAAATGTTGAGTTTACTGAATGAATTGACAGTGACAGTTTGATGATTAGTGAAAGAATGCGTTCACAAATTAAATTCAAAGTTGTCAAGTCCCTATTGGTAAACCCTTTTTACAGAAGCCCCAAACTGGACAGTCATTCGACTTTTAACGAGTTTGATGAGCTGTCTGACTCCATTCAAAGAATTGTATCCCTGTATCCTCATACTGAAATTGTTATTACGGGCGATTTCAATATATAAAATTCTGGGTGACTTCGATATTCTGGACAGACAACACCCGAAGGACGGCGTGTTGAGATCTTCGCTGCGGAAAACAACTTAACGCAGCTTGTAAATGAGCCCATGCGAATACCAGACGTTGATAGTCATACCGCCAACACCCTGGACTTGTTTTTAACTTCTCACCCCGATAAGTATACCGTTGATGTGCTCTCCCCTCTAGGCTCGTCGGACCATTGTGTCATATCAGCTAATTTCTCTTATATCGATCACACAGCTAGAGAAAAAATTCCTAACAGAACCGTATGGCAATACGAGAAAGCCAATTGTAGTGGTCTTAATAGCTTCTTTAGGAATTTTAACTGATCGTTATGTTTCCTCGATAAGGACGTGGATGCCGCTGCTGATATGATCACGGACACCATTCTCTTTGGAATGAGATCCTTTATCCCACATCGGATGAAGAAAATCAAACCAAAAGAAAAGACATGGAACGACTCGAGCTGTAAAGAGGCCGTTAGGGTTAGAGAAATGTTTTTTCGGTCCTTCAAGACCAACCCGATAGAGGAAAACCGAAAAAAGTTCAAACAAACCAGAAATGAATGCAACGCTTTTCTTAAACTTGTAAGATTCGAGTACGACCAAAAACTGAGGCAAAAAATACTACAATGTCCCAAGGGTAGTAACAATTTTTAGTCGTTCGTGAAAAACATTAGAAACTCTGCCTCATCCTCCATCCCAACGCTCATTTACAATGACATTGCAGCTGTCAGCTCTTTGGACAAGGCCAATCTGCTTGCTGAACACTTTGCGGCCTGCTCAACACTCCCAGATTGTGCTTTGTCCCCGCCTACACTTCAGTGCGTCGAATCGTCAATGGGACGAATCCTTCTTTCGCACTTCGTGTAGTAGGAAGAGAACTGAGTGATCTTAATATACAAAAATCCGCTGGTCCAGATGGTATATCTCCCCTTCTTCTGAAGAGGTGTTCTTCCACGCTGGCCAAACCACTGCGTAAGCTTTTTCATCAATCCTACTCTTTAGGACTCTTTCCGAGCAGATGGAAAACAGCATTTGTCCAGCCCGTCCTTAAAAAAAGGCGAATCTTCTTCCCTCTCCTCCTACAGACCCATTGCACGTCAGCTAATGAAATATCTCGAAACGCGGAAACTTCTTAATGACCGGCAGTATGGTTTTCGTAGCAACAGGTCCACTGGTGATTTGATGGCATGTCTTACCAAAGCGTACATCAATCTGGCGAAAGCAATATAGTTACACTTGATATTTCTAAGGCTTTTGACAGTTTCGCATCAGGCTCTTTTGTCGAAAATGCGTGCTTTTGGGATCTATAACTCTATTCTTCAATGGATTACCTTTCGCAACGTTCACTTCAAGTTGTCTTGGATAGTTTCAAGTCTGATGTTCACAAAATAAATGCTGGTGTGCCCCAGAGCTCTGTTCTGTCTCCGACACTCTTTTTAATTTTCGTTAATGATCTATTGTCTGCTACTTCTAATCCTATATATTCCTTTGCTAATGACAGTACTCTCTGCTTTTCATATTCGTTCCCGGATTCACGTCCCTGCTCTTCGGCTGTAGAACGGTAGCGTATGATAAGCTCATTAAATTCCGATAAAAACAGCATCACTAAATGGGGAATCTCCAGCAGATTGGAATTTAATGCTTCCAAAACAAAATGGTGTCTGCTGTCGTTAAAGCGACATTTAAACACCCAGCCATTATCCATGAATGGCACTTGCATCGTCGAAACCGGAAAACTTTCCATTCTCGATATGTGTGTCAATGACAACTTACTTCCTCAAGAGATGTAAGAAATATTTTACCCCCTCTGATCTGGCCTCAATATATAAGGCATTCATCTGCCCAAAATCTGAGTACAATTCCCACATCTGCTCAAGTGCTCCTAAAACATCTCCGCACCTGCTAGATAGGATTCAAAACCATGTTATAGAACTTAAAGATGATACTAATATCAGTCAATTAATCGATACCCTCGAACACCGACGTAATGTCTCCTGTCTCACTTTGTTTTATCGCTATTTCCAGTCCCAGTGCTCCACTGAAATCGCCAGTAGCATTCCGCCCATTCCGTCCATTCAAACTTTCAACCGTAACACCCGTGTCGCTATGAATGCTTATCAGTATACGAGTACCTCAAGCCCATTTTCGGACGTACTCTAAAATATCGTGATTCGTTCCTAAGCCGTACAACTCGCTTATGGAATGCCCTGCCGATCTCTGTATTTCCTGGTCGTTATAACTTGCAAACATTTAAAAACAATGTACATCGGTAACTCTCTTTTCTTCCTCCATAAATTTCCTTTGCCCGCGCGGTGTACAATCATTTTAAGGATACACAAACCCCTTAAGCGCGCGCTCATTATAAAAAAAAAAAAAAAAAAATATGTCCCAAGTATTCTGGACGTCCAAACCTTCTGGGCAACCTACCTTGTTGCAGCCAAGGTACGAATGCGGACTTCCCAAGCACCACAGCAAAGTACAACGTCGCACCTACAATGGCAAGACACCGCCAGAATCTTTACCGAGCACTTATCCCGAAATCTCTCAACAACTCCTATGCCCCAAGTACTGAAGACCTGTGCCAATGCCACCAACAACGTGCTAAGAAACGTCGCAACTGATATGCTGGGTTTCACCCGGATTGATGAAAAATGCCGACAATCACATGCAGCTAAACAAGAAGCGAACAAAGCGACGCTGCAACGAAAACCGAGAGCCGCTCTTGAATTATACGAGCAAAATTTAGGGGAAAAATATCGACTTTTCCAGAATTAAAAAAAAGAGCACGAGAAGCGCACGGTCGAAAATATTGAAAATTTGTATGTACTCTATGAATTACGTAGGGAAATTTTACCAATAGGTAAAAAGAACGTGTCAGCAACCTGTAGAGCTGAAGACAGAAAGCTTGTAGCAGAGTCACAGTCGGTGCTGAGAATATGGGAAAACTTCTTCTGCAGACTGTATAACGGTGACGAAGCTCAACATTCGGCCATCTGGCGGGATAGACCATTCAACTGAGACGATGATAGCCAAAACTTCCGTCTACCTGACCAAAATGAAGTGAGGATAGCAATATCTAAGCTAAAATCCAAGAAAGCTGTTGAAAATGACTTTGTGGAGACACCAACTCATTCCTCTGGTCCTTACAACCCTCTCAACTGCGCCAACTATAGAGGTAAAAGTCTCCTCAACATTGCGTATAAGATCTTATCTGACATACGAGTATTATGTGAATGTGTGAAACCCTTCGTCAACAACCTGATTGCCTCCTCTCAGTGTCATTAAAGTCTACAATCGGCCAAATTTTCACCCTCCTGCACACTCAAGATATCTTAATTGATTCCCACCGTCTTTTCATCAAGCTTAAAGCTGCATATGACAGTATTTATAGAGACGAGCTATTTAGAGCTATTTAGGGCTGAATGACGATGGCGAACTCTCGCTGCTCCCTCAAGGTCGATAACGTCTAACCGAGACCCTTGCTCTCAAAAGAGGTTTTTGGAGAAGGTGACCCACTTCTTTACCATCATATTTGAAAAAGTTGTGAGGAACTCACAAGCGAACACAGGAGGCACAATCTTTCCAAAAATGAGCGCTTTCGCTAGTATTGAAACGGAAGATGCCAAAATGGGTTTAGTGGTAAACGAAGGCAAACGAAGGCTCTATAGTTTGGCCCACTTGTGGCAAGCGGCGCCATCCTGTTGGAACCGCATCCGAATGTTGCGACCAAAAATAACGTTCCAACAAGATAGCGATTTCCGTTAAATGTAACGTGGTGGCTATTATCACTAACGAAAAAATATGGCCCAATGATGCCGCCGACAGGAAAACTATTAAATTTTTATGGATGTAGTGCCGACTCAAGAAGCACATGTGGATTTGTAGCCGTCCAATAGTGCATATTTTGCTTTTTGACAAAGCCATTTAGCCAGAAACGTGCTTCATCGCTGAAGATGCTTTTGCGATGAAATTCGGAATCAGTTGCAATTATTTCCAGAGGCTTTAATTTTTGAGTCAATATGAACTTATGCGGTTGTAGGCCGAGATCCTTTCGCAAAATCCGCCACAATGTTGTTTGAGCGATGCCCAAATCCTGCGAACGACGTGGAAACTAAACTTGAGGCCACCGACTCCGAATTTTGGTAATAAATTCTAACAATTTTATAAACGCTGCCCATTCGAGTACTGAACCATGTCTGACATAATAGATAATAAAAAAAAAAACATTAAGGGTGCATTCATATTTAAAAAGGAAAAGTGTTATTAATAGACAATGTTATATCATTTTATGGAAAGCTTGATATACGCGTGATCTGTCATCAAGAAGGGACACACAACATCGACGAATTGGACAGAATGTCAAGGTCAACAGCTATAACTTTAAGATAATAAGCGACTTTGTTTACCTTGATTCTGGTATCAATTCTGTCAACAACACCGCAGTAGATATATAACGAAGAATCACTCTTGCCAATCGGTGTTTCCTTATGTTAAGACGACAATTGGATAGTAAGGACCTTTCGCGAACAACTTAGGAGACTACACTCAAACATCGATCACCCCAGTCCTAGTTTATGGCGCTGTAGCATGGACTCTATCGAAAACAGATGATCGGTCGTTTTGGAAAAAAAAAACGGTCCGCAGAGCCTTCGAACTTAACAGGGAGGGACAGGACAGAAAAGGAAGACCTCGCCTTAGGTAAGGTACTAGAACTTAGAAGGAACCTTAACCGATTTAGAGTGCGCAACTGAAGGCAGTTGCACAAGGATCGGGCTACCTGGAAAAGTTTGTAGAGCCACCTAACTAAGTAAGTAATCTGGATTGCTCCCGCGACGCTTATAGGGTTGGATACATCTCTATTTTGCATCACCTCTTCACTACTGATGTTTTCGCATTTGAGTGTTTAGTTTATATTGCCAGCCCTTGATTCAATCCTCAAAACATTTTTTATATTCGGTTTTCGGTATGTCCATCAGTGTTTCCTGCGATTTTTCCATTACTTCCTCTCGGCTGCTGAAACGCGTTCCCCGTAGTGGTTTTTTTAACTCGATTGAACAGAAAGAAGTCACAGGGAGCCAAATCAGGTGAATTCGGTGGCTGTTGGATGGTATTTTTTGCATTTGATGGCACTGTGCGACGGTGCGTTATCATGGTACAAAATCCAAGAGTTTTCTGGTACAATTCTGGTCTCTTTCGGCGAATTGCTTCACGAAAACGTCTCATAATGCCCAAATAATACTCTTTGTTTACTGTCTGGCCTTCTGGCAAAAATTCATGATGTTCTACACCGTTGTAATCCATAAAAACCGTGAGCATTGCCTTCTTTTTTGACTCGGCTCATTTGATGAACGCCATTCACTTGCCTGATGTCTGGATTGCGTGTCGTACTCATAAAACCACGTCTCGTCTCCAGTAATTATCCTTTTGATGAATCTGGGATCGGATTCAGCCTCGCAAATCATCTCTTTTGCGACGTCAACACGGTCTTTTTTTGCACGAAATTGAGGTCTTTTGGCACCAACTTTGCTGTTCCAATGTTCGCGCACCATTAAATCCGTTTTTTTACTCAAAATTTAATACAAGTTCGTTGTTGCAAATTTAAATCCGTTTCCAAAATTGTAAAAAATCGCCAACACACACAGAGATACATGTACTCTTGGCTACGTAACTTTTGCAAATGTCAACCTATGACGCTAAGATTTAGAGGGAATGTCAATAACAGATTTACCAACTTAACAAAAAAAAAATCAACTCAAATCCTTACTTCATTCTGTTAGGGTGGATTCTTTCTGTCTAGGGGATTTCCGCCCCTTCCGTCGTTATATTGGTACAAGTGTCTCTTGTTTTCAACGTAAACGCCTGTCGTGTAGACTTAAGTTTATGGGATGCCCATACATCCATGGGAGCAAGGATACGCCTTGCCATCGCTCTCCGTCATTCCATTGATACCAATTCGAAACTGTGTTGCCGGCACAAGTTCCACTCTTGGTATGAGTTGAGGCCGACGTAAAACCTCTTACTGCACCTAGTACTTATTGCAACTCTACATTGGGTCAACCAAAGGAAGACCCTTCCCGCGACTTTGGGTTTAAACCACAGCCACCATGACCCTCCCACAAGGGGGCCTACCTCTTCAAGTCAGGCCTGGGCTGGTATCCGGGGGGCTCCTGACTCCCATGGTGCCGTGATTTAAGTCCTGGTAGGGGCTACTGGTGGTCCAGCCGCCAACAAGACCTATGACCGGCAACTTGTGACTGATCAAATCGTAGCAACCTTCGGTAGCGTCATCTGAAGATGTTTACGATAAGACCAGTACTTTGCTCTGCCCACGTTTATTATTAGACAACGTCATTGATGGGCGAAGCCTTGATAATTGGACGGGGCGCATTTATAGGTACAATCTGCCGAAGAAGTTTTTCCATATTCTCAACACCGGTTGTGTATGTATATTGACATGACATTTCGACATTTCGTTCCGCCGCAAAGTCGCTAAGCCTAAGTGGATTGCCAGACGTGATGTCGTGTACGCTATGCTTACCAACTATCCTACCAGAGATGTCCTCCTTTCCCATCCTGGCGTCAGAACCGCCTAGTATGATTTTGACCGCATAGTTAGGGCAATGTACAGGGCAGTCAAGCAAGACCACCAAAGTTCGTCATTAAGAAGCTGCAATTCAAAGCACCGCCACAAGGAGACCTCTAGTTTAACAATAAATATTGGCAGGTATATGCAACCAGAAAAGAAGCATAAAAAGCTTGGGAGGTTTGCGAAAAAGAAGAATATAGGCTGCCCGGAAGCAAAGAGAAGGAGCATGGGAAGCAATCGTTAAATGGAGAGGTCTTACTGAAGGAATGACGTTCGAATGTTTTATACGAGAATAAAACGAACTTGCCAGAACTACGAAGCCTATAAAGAAACATGGGGAAGAAGTAGTAGGATCGCAGCCGGTTGTAAGAATATGCAGAGAATTATGTCACCTTGATCAAGACGAAATTAAGGTAGCAGTCTACAGTAGCTGCTGCAGACGGACTCATTGTTGAGTTATTTACAGCAGCTAAAGACGGCCTGGTTGGGAGCGTGCACCAGCTCATCTGTAAGATATGGTCAGCAAAGCTTCGTTTGTCTGATCCACATAAAAGGAGACCTTTCTGACTCCGACTGCGTCAACTATGGCAGGATAAGTATGTCGTATTATGTGAGCGTATGAAACCATTCATGAACAATCGGGTTGGTTCATGCCAATGCGGTTTCGGACTACACAAGTCCACCTTCGATCAAATATTCACATTACGGCAGATCTTGGAAAAGAACCTGGAAATTCATATTGACACTCACCAACAATTTGTCGACTTCAAATATGCATATGCATATGCACTCTGTATAGGGAAAAGTTCTACAACGCCATGTCTAGTTCTGACATCCTTTCCAAACTTTTCGGGTTGTGCAGGATACCTATGGAGAGGTCTGACTGCTCCATCAAAGTCGGTACTGAATTAACCGAGACTTTCGATGGACCTTAGACCAGACGACGCGCTGTCATGTGACTCTTTTAAAAATCGCTCTGGTAAAAATTGTGCAAAATTCACTGACTAAAAAACGAGGCACGATCTTTTTTAAGTCCCCACAATTTTTTTTTTTTATAATTTGCGCGCGTCTAAGGGGTTAGATACCCTTTTACTGTCGCCTTTGCGCCGGCGGAAAGGTAGAAGGAGGAGAAAGGAAAATTGTTTTGTAGTGGTTTTGAAACTCAGGTGTATTTGGTTCCGATATTAGCTCTCCAGGGGGGTGGGAGTCCGAATAGGACGGAGAGTTTTTTCTTCACTCAGAGTGATTCGAAGGTTATAATTCACACTTGTTTTTTTTTTGTGCTTGAAACTCTACAACAGCCAAATCTAAGTGTCAGTGTTATGCCTTTTTTCTTCTTTTTTTTCACGCAGAATTTTTCTGACTGAGTTCCAATGAAAAACTTGAAAAACTTGTCATGGTTAGGATTCGAACCTTGACCCTCCGAATGAGAAGCGATTGCTAGCACCACTACACCACGGCCACTCCATGTAGTGGGTACGATATGACTGGCAGAACACACCGAGCTATCTATGAAGCCTTAGCAAGTATTGAGACCGGAGCTGCCACAATAGATCTGACGGTAACCCACGACTAAACAGAATACATGCCCTCATCGAAAACGGAGTTTCGATTCGGTTTCGGTTTAACTTCGCGGTAGTTCAGTTCTTCATCTACCTTTTCGGTACCGTTTTTACTGACTGGAAATGGATTAGGAGTTTCAACCAAGAACTACGTCTACGTTCATGTCCAACGCCCAAGATGACTGAACTATGTTGAGTCAATGAACGCCACAGCTCGGTACAAAGGGTCTTCGAATCTAATGTGGCACACACAAGTGGAAGATGACCACTAACCAACTTGGATTGTTGGTAACTAAGGACTTGTATTTCGCCAAATGACTTAGATTAAGATAAGATCATCCGTATGGGGCCAATAAGCTATCATAATATTGTAAAAGTTCCTAATTTATAAACATTTTAGAGTCTAGCTTGTAAGTATCAATGAAACGAAAGTAATAAAAATGCAGTTATTGTAATATGGAATGAACGCTGACAAAATAAAATACTTTATGGATGATTTAACATTAAAATCACTTGGTTACTGTTAATGAACTTTTCATTATTCGTATCCCACATCTAATTTTGTAACATGGTAAATAAAATTTGGCAAAATCTTAATATTTTCCACAAAACTTCAAAAATCAAAGTTAAGTTGCTTTTGTTTGGTTCCCTTACGTTTTATTCTTATGATTAACTGTATTTCGTTCTACCAACTAAGACAAAATATTACACATTAAAAGAATAAATAAATATATAAGTAAATAAATATTAACGTGTTCAAATAAATTCTTTGAATTTGAACTATCAAAATGACTTTCCTTCCATTTCAAACTCTACTACATTACGATAACCAAAGCTACCTTGCAAAGCTCACCAGCCTCACATACCATACCTGCAGAAAGTTCTACACATGTTCTGTCAACCAGCTACGCAACTGTCATAAAATACCCAACCCATGTGACGTTCATTCAAGAAAGAACAGGAATGCATGAGAAAGCGCTTTCTTCTTTTCTTTTTAAATCAACTCTGAACTAAATTGAAAATCAAAAGCAAAATAAATCGATCTGAGTTGCGCAGACCAATTTCCACGCGCACAGTCCATACCAAAGCAACACTACAAATCAACACCCGCTGCCAGTTTAGAATCTCAGTTTCTCCGCACCGTCGTCGTGAAGTGTTGTGTATGGTAGATAGATTCGGTCTCGTGAAGCACTGCTAGAATTAGTTGTGCACCCCGCAGTACGTTGTGATTTCATTGTGATTATCTCAGCGCGATTTATAGAAAAAATAAAACAAAACACAATCCCCGTGTTGTGGTTGTAATTTCAGTATTTGCTTAAATGTAAGTTGAATCCAAGTCCCGAACCCTTGACTGATTGATTGATTTTTTTTGTTTTACACTTCCTAATCACTATCATTTCTTTAATCTTGACCCAAAAATGGTGCCCCTCATAGGGGCAATACGAACTCTAATGTTATCATTACTGGGTTCATGTTCGTGTTCATGTCAATGGAAAAGGGAAACGCAAATCCATTCCAAATCGAGTTCGAAATCGGTGGTAATGTGATAATTCAAATATGTAGATTCACGGAATAGCGCGAGCGCCACACCATTTTAGACTGTACTTGTGAAACGGAATGTGGCACAGTATTGGCCCCGTCTTGATGACATAACATTCAAGAGCAATGAAAATGTCTTACCCCGTTCACATCATGCGACCCGTGCCGTTCGAAGGAATTTGTTTACGTGTCATGTTGACTTTTTTTTTCTTTTTTTTTGAAAAATCACCATCCCCAATGACCAATGGTTGTATTGACATTGAAGTTATTTTCTTTTCTTTATTTTTGCTCTCCTTGTTGACTAGTAGGCGAATGACCGACAAACGTCATTCTCTTGGCGTATTGGAATCTATAAATAATCTTCAGCATATGGATTGACTATGGTATAAATCTCTGACGATGAAGCCATGTATTGCCCACTTGAAATGCAGTGTGATAGGGCGAATGTGAATCTGCCCCCGCAACCGCGATGTTTATATTGATTTTCGTTATCTGTACCAAGTGCCAGCAAGTGGTGTCACAAAAACAAATCTGTGCCATTTATAGAGTTCTATCTCGTTACTAACATGATGCGTGTGTCAAGTTTATAGATGCCGCTGAAGGGACTGCGCTAATTGCTGCTGGTTGGGTAATAAACAGCAGTTGAAGGGTTGCCATGGATGTGTAGTCTAGATTGAGCTGAGATTAAAAAAAGAAAAAGCACCTGTTGTAGGTTAGTCAGGGTATAATGAAAGAATAAAGTCAATATTACCCCGTTCAACTGTTGATTTTGCTATTTTCATTACACTCCCGTCTGATATATATTTTGGGCAATGGGATTTCCACTTGCTCTCCTTTACTTTGCCATACCTTCTTCATCCCGGATAATGCTTGTAGGTTTTTAAATTACTTTTGTAGTGTTCTAGGCGGATGAGAGTAGCGGTTGGATCGGGATAGAATTGTGTGTTTCATCGGACGACGTGATGAACTTGCTTTCAGAATAACTCTGAACAAGATGAGAGCATAAATATTAAATTAACCACTGGTAAGACTGAACTAGCTAACTTTCTTAGACGGCGGCCCGAGGTGGACATCTCCAGCTATCGCGGTCTTTGGCCAACAACCTCCAGTTGCACTGCAAAGGTGAGCACACGTTTCATTTGTTATCGCCACCAAAAGTGAGGTCTTTTGCTACTGCGTTGTCCCTCCGGAATAGTCATCGGGCCGGAGCATTAATATTAATTCGCTCTACATGTCCTAGCTATCTCAGGTGACTGTTGCGTACTTTTCTGACCACCAGAACTGGTCTTATTACTAAAATGCTTTCTTAAGCCAAAGGAACAGCGAAGGGCAAGTGCAAGTAAGTCTTCGTTTAATTTCTTATGAGAAGCGTTCTGTCCGATTCAACGATGTTGATCGTCTCTTCTTGTTGACGGTTTTGAATTAAACATGAATGATTTTGAACACATTGAGTGGCGTTAAACCGCGCAATCTCGGTGGCCAATTCGCTGATCCGTTTCGCGATGTAATGTCGTTGAATTGAGTCCTCAGGAACATAACTAAATATCCTGTGGACTAATCTCGTCCATATTTTCGCTGACTATTGTCTATTAACGTCGGCCCATTGACTGTAATGTGAAGATTACACCAAACAGTGTACATTTGTGGTTGTAAGTAAGTCTCATGAGTCTCATCTGGGGTTACCTCACTCTAGAAACGACCATTTTTCTCACAAACCCACTGAGCCAAAAGTGAGCTTCGTCACTAAATACGATTTTTTGATGAAAATAAAGGTGGACTTCAAGCTGCTTAGGGGTCCAATCTGCGGACTCCTGTCGCAAACCATGGTCTTGTGGCTTCAGTTCCTACACCAGCCTAAGTGTAAGCTGAGATGTGTCGTAAAGTGGTTGGATAAAGGACAAAACAGTTGCTATCAACTCCGAATTTTTTCAACTATGATCCTGAACCAGCTATGGTCATCACCTTGTCTAAACCTTTTCGGACATCAGACATCTGACATCATCTCGGTGAGTTTGCTTGCGACCTTTAAGGAATAGAGAGCGTTCTCCATTCTTACACTGTACAATCGGAGGCGTTTGGCGGAGATGCCAAAGATATGGCGCGGTACAGCTCGTGGATTATAACTCTGAATTTGTTAAGCTTTTTCTAGGATCCATCAGGTCGTTTTAGACGTTCACACAATACGGCAGACAAGATCTTGCAACGAGACTAGTGCCTCTTAAAATGGGACAAGTGTCGCCTTCTTTGTCGATCGGAATAATTTTGCTTAGTTTTCATTCGTCGAGAATGGTTTCCAATTCGTGGAAATAAGTTGGTATATGCCCTCTACGAAGTCATCTCATGCTGCCTCAATGCAGTTGAGTGAAAGTTAGCATATTATTTTTGACATTTCTGACAAGTTCTTGGCATCGAAACTACTGATTTTCAGGACTTAATATAAACGATATGCAATTGACAAAGGTTCCGACAATCGTCCAAGTATATGTCACAGTTCTTAGTGTTTCTTTTGTCAGTCACATCCTACCACACCTTACTTTGTGATTGGCTACGATATTTCCTTTATAGCAGTGTAGGGCCTTCGCTAGTTGTTCTGCTATTCTGAAATTTTTGCAATTGATATAGGATACTGATCAATCGGCACACATTCCTCTCTTTAAACTTAATTTTCTGCCATGAAATTAATGTGTACAGCGCTTTTAGTTCTATAAAACTCCCTCAAACCTTTTCACTGTATGTTACCCCAGATTCACCGAGTGGTAGCTGTTACAGTTTTTCGTGTTGGCTTTGCCTTTATAGAGTAGAAAAAGACAGTTTTACCTCTACTATTATAGTTAGGCGTGAAGAGAAAACCTTTTCTCATTATTTTATTGAACAAGCTTGTGAGGCATTTAGAAACATAAATTCCCATTCCTGTCTATGTTTCGGAAATAATTTCACCGTACGTCCTCTGTTCACTCTTATATTATTGTGATTACTTCTTCTTCTGTTAAACTTGGCGGTTCTTCCTGATGCGTGATTGCAGATGAAAACCTACTGAATGGAATGGTCAAGCTCATAAGGCATCTTAGCCATTAATGAAACGAAAAATAGTAAAGACAAAAAAAGTCTAACCAAAAAAAGTGCAACAATGAAAAATGCAACCAAACTTCAGGAGTGCCGAGAACAGAAAGAAAAATGTACACTTGGTGTATTGGAATGATATTTTAAGTTGCGTTCACAATAGTTAATAATTGTTTAAAGACTAATTCAAAATAATTAGTTCACAAATGGTTGCGTTCAAAAGACAAGGTTCATTCTTACAAATCAACTCAAACAGAATATTCCCCAAGGTAGTCAAACAAATTCTGGTCTATTGCTTTTCATATAAGTGCCTTTTAATAGAATTGCTCAATAATAAGGTTCCGCACCAAGTGCACCCTGCGCGGGGTCGTCATCAATGTTACAGCAACCGTCGCGGGATGTTGTGTCACTCAAGGCCAGCACACTTAGGTGCTGAAGCAAAAACTTAGTGCCCTGTCACGACGCCAGTGGACAGTCTGTAGGCTTTTATACTGAGGGACACCGGAAAAATTTGCTGACCATTTAGAGACGTCGAGTAGTATCCGTTTGGTTCGGCAATCCTGAAAAGTCACGCCATCTACAATTATGCTCACACGAAATCCAACTGTCAATAGGTAGTAATTCTGACACATGTTCGTGTCTTGAGACACTCCACCGAGCCATGCTCAGCAAATTCATTGGCGATTTCATTTCCCGCGATCCCAATGTGACCAGGGATCGAGACAAGAATGAACAAAATTAGTCTTCTAACTGAATTCAGATAACTCTTGCATTGTCGAATTAAGTTAGAAGTGGTTAAAGGGCTCAATAAAGACTTGAGTATAGTTTGACTGGCGCTACAGACGCAGATTCGTCAGATTCGTTCATTGGCTTCAGGATTGCGTACATCTCCGCGTCATCGTTCCTCAAAAGGAAACCAGTGCTTCACATTTGAAGTTCAACTATATGTATTCAATGCTTTCTATCACAATGTCGCCTTGAGCTTCGGACTTATGTACCTACGTTTTATATTCGTAATGAAGCACGTTATGCTACTTAACGTGACTTCAAAGCGAAACAAAAGTTGGGACAGCTGTGGAAACGAAAGAAAAAAATGTAAACAAAAACAGAACCTTTCGTGTAATAATTGGCGGAGCAGTTTTGAATATTTGAACTGATTAATTTTGATTGAAGACATGCTCTCAATTGAAACAAATTAAACACAAACAAATTTCCAGCTCGCAAAAAAGTGTTTTTCTTCTATTGTAGAATAATACTAGACAAGTTTAGAAATGTCATTTCAAAGCGAACGCTAAGTGACTAAAACGTAACGTCACCAAGGCCGAAGCTGAAGGGCGATTGTGGTGCAGGCATGCAGCAGGAGTTCTGGTGACATTACACGGTATGTCCATATGACAAAAGTCAAAAGACAATCAGTACGCAAGGTCATCAAAGCTCAAGTGCATGCTGGATCAAAGACCACTTCGTTTTGAGGGAAAGATGGCCAAAGCTCGAAAGCCGAGACACACCTTTTTTTTCCAGTGAAAGTTTGTGCCACCGAGCGCTCCTCATAACAAGGCCCATGTCCTGCCGAAAGCAAGCCGGCCGGCTGAATTTAACAACCAAAAACCCTCAACACAACCACAAATTATCGATCAACATCGCAACTGAAGCAAAGGCGAACAAGGGAACGTAATGTTTAGTAAAATCGCACTATACACTGATGATATACATCATTTCTGCAGACTAAAAACCGGCGACGATGCTCGAAATGAATCCTTCCATCTAGACAGTAATAATTACGTCCATCCGACTTCATCAGAAATGAAGATAGACACGAGGAAACTAAAGTCCATCAAAGTTATTGGAGTGGACGACCTATTCACCAAACATTTTAAAGTACCGGCAGTTGACCTGGAGAAAAAATCAAATCGTTTCCAAAATTTGGACAGAAATAAGTATTTATGATAAGTACACTGTTGATGTGCTTTTCCCTCTAGGTTCGTCGGACCTTTGTGTCATTAGGGGTGGACGTGGTGTAGTGGTACTAGCAATCGCTTCTCACTCTGAGGGTCCAAGGTTCGAATCCTGACCATGGTAAGTCAGTTTTTCATTTGTGTAATTGGAACTCAGACAGAAAAATTCTGCGTGTGAAGGCATAACACTGACACGTAGATTTGGCTGTTGTAGAGTTTCAACCACAAAAAACTAGTGCGAATTATAACTTCGAATCACTCTGAGTGAAGAAAGAACTCTCCGTCCTATTTGGACTCCCACCCCTGGAGAGCTAATATAGAAACCAAATACACCTGAGTTTCAAATCACTACAAAACAATTTTCCTTTCTCCTATTTCTACCTTTCAGCCCTGGCAACAGTAAAAGGGTATCTAACCCCTTAGGCGCGCGTAAATTATATATAAAAAAAAGAAGCTAATTTCTAGTACACCCACCCCACCACACAGTTAGAAAAAAGACTCCTAAAATGACTGCAACGCATTTCTTAATACGACCAAAAACTGAGCAAAAAATACTACAAAGACCCAAAGGCAGTAAAAGTTTTTAGTCGTTTGTCAAAAACATCAGAAATTTTCCATCCCAACGCTCTGTTTGCTGCACATTTTGCGGCCAGCTCAAAATTTTCAGATTGTGCTTTGTCTCCGCTTACATCTGAGTGCGTCGAATCTTCAATGGGACGAATCCTTCTTTCGCACTTCGTGTAGTAGCAAGAGAACTGAGTGATCTTAACAGACACAAATCCGCTGGTCCAGATGGTATATCTCCCCTGCTTCTTAAGAGGTGTTCTTTCTCTCTAGCAAAACCACTGCGTAAGCTTTTTCATCAATCCTACTCTTGAGGACTCTTTCCGAACAGAAAAACAGAATTTGTCCATCCCATCCCTAAAAAAGGTGAAAATTATTCTCTCTCCTTCTACAGACCCATTGCACTTGCGTCCCTTCTTTAAAAGGTCATGAAAACGCTGATAAACCGTCAGCTCATGAAATATCTCGAAACGCGAAAACTTCTCAATGACCGGCAGTATGGTTGTCGTAGCAACAGATCAACTGGTGATTTGATGGCATGTCTCACCCAAAAGTGGAACCAACAATCTGGCGATAGCAATATAGTTACACTTGATATTTCTAAGGTATTTGACAGAGTCTGGCATCAGGCTCTTTTGTCGAAAATGCGTGCTTTTGGGATCGATAACGCTCTTCTTCAATGAATTAGAAATTACCAACACTTCAAGTTGTTTTGTATTATTTCAAGTCTCATGTTCAGAATATAAATGCTGGCATTCCCCAGGGCTCCTTTCTGTCTCCGACACTCTTTTTAATCCTCATTAATGATCTCTTTTCTGCTACTTCTAATCCAATATATTTCTTTGCCTACGACGTCCCTGCTCTTCGGCTATAGAACGGGAACGTATGTTAAGCATAACTATCAACAGAGTAAAATTTCATGGAAATTTCGCGGAATGATCACATATTTGATGTCGCCATGCTAAGTTTCGAAATGACTAGGTTTCCTCAAACGCTGTAAGAAAAACTTTTCCCCCTCTGATCTGACCTCAATAAATAAAATTAATCCGCCCAAAATTGGTGTACAATGCCCACATCTGGTCAGGCGCTCATAAAACCTCTCTGCTAGATAGGATTCAAAACCGTGCGATAAAACTCATAGGTGATGCTAATATCACTCAGTCAATGGACACCCTCGAACACCGACGAAATGCCTCGTGACTCACGTTGTTCTATCGTTATTTCCACCACCAGTGCTCCATAGAAATCGCCAGTAGTATTCCATTCCTTTTAAACCTTCAACCGTAACACTCGTCTCGCTATGAATGCTCACCAGTATACCCTCAAGCACACTATCTTACGTACTCTGAATTATCGTGATTTATTTCTAACCCTGCCGAGCTCTCTATTTCGTAGTTATTGTAACATTCACACATTTAGAACCAACGTGCATCGGTGCCTATCTTACTTTACTCCCTAATTTTCCTTCGCCCGTACTGTGTGCAAACATTTTTAATACCTTCAGTGCGCGCTATTTAAAAAAAATTATTGAATGGAAGTTCCGCATTATTTTTCCGAACAGAAAACATTTTAGGACTGCGCCAACTATTGAAGTATAGTTCTCTTTAGTATTACTTTCTTGTCCAAGATCCAACTGTACTATATGAGCGGTTACATGGTTTAAAATTGTTGCTCAGAATCTCCGGTATTTTTGTCGTTGCACGTAGTCTACATATTCATCATTCGAACATTTCCCATGTAGACCAAAAACTCATTGGCAATTCGCCAACGTTGCGGCCGTCCTTATTTAAGAATGATGATTGCTTCGTCATTTCATTTTAACGAACCCCTTGAGCTGTAAGTATCAGTTTATCCGGCTCCATTGCGTCATGAATAAACACTTTATTCATTTCTTTATTCTCAAATACAAAATTTAAATTTAAGATTGCAATTCATGATATAATCATAATCTAAAAGTTAATATAAATACAAGTAAATGTATAAAGAGAATAGTAAGGGACATCTTTTATTTAAACAAAATAGAGACGATATCACTTTGAAAGAATTTATTTTATTTTTAGATAGTGTTTTTAGTAGTTTTTATTTAAGTTTATATAGTGAAAGAACAAGGTTACAACAAATATTATTTCAAAAGGCGAGCAAAATAAAAACACCAAACAATGTATTTTTCCGGGTGCATTGACAGCCCTTGTATTGCTTGATGTTGCTCATCGGACCAAATACGGTAGTTTTGTTTATCAACATACCCATCCAACCAGAAATGAGCTTCGTCGCTGAAGACAATTTTTCGATAAAAAAGCGAAAGATCAGCTCCAGCTTTTCTAAGGCCCACTCACCGAAAATTCGTTCGGCTTCAGTTCTTGCACGAGCAGTATTATGTAGTCGAGTAACACAATCCCAATTCCTTCGAACGGCGATTAACACTGTCACGGTCTGCCGGATATATCACCAATATTTTCCTCTGTACGCACTCTACGCATATGGCTTGATGTCCAATAGCGTGAAATTGGTGCAAAATTTGGTTACTTACTCAGTAGGTTGATTATGACGGCCGTGCGTGAAAAACGTTTTTCACACAGCAAGTGTTTTGATAACAAAATTCAATAATTTGTAGGCGTTGTTCGGGTGAAAGTTTTTCCATGATTAAATGGCAATGCTAATTGATCATGTTTGACTTTGACACATGTCAGTGATTTATCAAAAATATAACACTGAAAGACTAAACACAAAAAAAACTCACCCTTTATAAACAGTTTTCAAAACGTCAAAGGTGATCCCAAAAAAGAATGGAAATTTGTAAACGAAATACTGAATAAAACAAATCGGAATGAACGTAGTCAACTCTTAAAAGATGGGGATAAAATCATAACAAATATCATCAAATTAGCTGATAGGTTTAATAAATATGTGCTGACATTAATATTGTACTCGTATGTACTCCTGTCTGGCTAGTGAAGCGTCTTCCTCTCATAGTTTTTTTTTCGTGCCTTTCACGTCTTTCGAATTATATTCGTAAAAAATCATTATGTCTCTTAAGAATTCGAATACTGTCAATACAAGCTCGTTTTCTAATACTTTTTTTTAAAGAATATTGCTCTTAATTTATGTGATATCCTTGCCATATTTTCAATAAAAGCGGTTTATAGGTGATTTGAAGTTAACTGATGTAATGCCTTTATTCAAAAAAGGAGTTAACAAATTATTGAATAATTACACAGCAAAGTCCAGAAAGATTAGAATTGTTTTTTTCTTAGTAAAAAAAATGTCAGCCGAGGGTACGTTTCTACGGTTCTATTCTAATATTTATAAGCTTTTGGATAAGCTTTATAAATGCGGATTTAGAGGACTTATTTGTAAATTGTTTTGTTCCTATTTATCCCTTTGAAAAAAAAAAAAACAGTTAAAATCAATGGTGTTCTAAGTTATTTTAGTATTTATCTCATTAGGAGTACCTCAGGGTTCAGTATTTGGGCCAATTTGGTTTTTAATCTTATTTATTTAATTAACTCGCTTTTTCAATAAAATTTTCGAAGCAAAACTAATGCGTTTGTTATATGATTTGTTGATTTATATTGCACTTTCCAAAATGCTTCTGCTCTAAATCTCTGCTCTGATATATTGTTTAATAATGACTTGGAAATTCTAAGTTATTGTCTTAAAATGCATAAATTGCTAATAATGTATAAAACTCGAATTATGTTTCTTAATGCGGCTGGGAAAATGGTTGATTGCGATCCATTTTATCAAGTAAGGAGATCTGTGACTCAACAACAGTCTCACAAACATATTTTGAGTCGGAATCATATTCAGACAAATGTTTTGCTATTGAAAGTGTCAAATCATATCAATATTTGGGTGTGTTGATTGATTGGAAGATGAGTTTGTTTCATCATACGTTGGCCCTTAAGAAGTAACTGATGGTAGCCACAAGACATATCTATTCATTAAAAATCCTTTTGCTCTAAAGATCTTCCTAAGTGCGTTTATTATGCATTAGTACATTCTAAGTTGGAATATGTGATAGTTTGCTGGGGGAGGACGCAATAACACAATTCATCTCCGTCATCTACCGTCTCAAAAACATGTTATTCGTTTAATTTGCAATGAAGGTAGTCGGGATAGTAGTTTCAATCTTTTTAAAAGCTTTAACATATTATCACTAAAACGCTTATACTTTTTTTAAGACATTAAAATAATTCTACGCAAGATTTGGCTATCAATTGAATAGATGCTCTAACAACTATCAACTATCAACTTACAACAAATAACCTTAATCTCTGTTGGGGGAATAGTTTTTCCCCATATTCTCGTGGACCAAATGACAAAAAAGGGCCGATATCGAATTAGAGAATATAAATTATATTTGAATTTCCCACGAGAAACTACGAATGCATAAAAACGCAAAATCAATGTGCAACACGATTGTGTACGTAGCTATATTTTTTTTTTGGTTTTGGCAACGAACAATGCTCACTATTTGAGTCTTCAACAACGACTGAATAAAATCTACTCCCACTCGCTCTGTGGAAAGGTACAGCATCGGTAAATTCGTATAAATGTTACTGTTTAATAAGTACATATGTAATTAGTTTTGTGATACACAGGTGTTACAATTCGATTTAGTAAGTGAAATGAGTAAATATATTCATGAACTGATACAATTTTTTTTTTAAATTATTCGACCGTATGCTGCAACATCCCGCCGCCTTTGAATGAACTTGAGATCATTTAATTATCATCGATTGGTAATGGTGCGATGCGATCAACCGTCCTTCGAAGTATCCCCTTTCTGGCCTTCAATTCTACCACGCGAACATTTCCATCTGAACTCGGTTTGATGCCTACGATTCGGCCCAATAACCAATGTTGAGGAGGTGAGTTGTCTTCGGAAATTAATGCCAAAGTCTTCACTTTGCCCTCTGTTGAAGACCTAGCAGATACTCCTTCGACCACCTCTGCCAAAAATGTTGCTTGAGTACTGAGATTTGCCATCTGTCTGAAAGGGATAATGTTTTATGGTTAACATACTCGTATGTCCAAGTTATTAGTATTAGGGCTGCTTTCATTGCTTCCGACTTGTACATATTGAATTATCCCTTCAAACCAATTGTGTATGAATCCCCTAAATCCGGCCATATATAGTTTATCTAGGGAATTTTATGGTCAACCATATCGAAAGCCTTAGTTTATATCGACGAAAGGTTAGGTTAGGTTACGTAAGAGTGGCTGTTGGAAATACCAACCCACGTGGATTTATAATCCTCTTTCTAATGGAACCAGTTTGAGCTTATAATAAAGCGTAGGAGACTGTTAGCGTCTATGTTATCTAGGTCGTTGTAGAAGAAAGCTCCTAGATGAAGCTTTCTTCTCTGGGAGAAAGCTGGACATGTACAGAGTAGGTGGAGGATTGTCTCCTCCTCTTCCTTGTCCATCCAGCTTCTACAGAAATCATTTGTAAAAGCGCCAAGCCTTCTTACGTGCTTGCCTATGAGGTAGTGTCCAGTGATGACACCTATTATGGCGCTGAGATGCTTCCTATTTAAAAGGATCAGACACTTAGGGCGATTCAGATTCAGCTTTGTCCAGATCTGGTATTGGCATCTTGTTATTGTTCTTTTATTGGCATCCAGCTTTAATGTCAGTTTGCACGTAGCGATTGGTATACCTATACTACCTTTATCCGTTAGAATAGGTAGAGTGGTTCCAATTTTGGCGAGTTCATCGGCTCTGCAGTTCCCTGGAATGTCTCTATGGCACGGCACCCAACAAAGGTGAATGTTGAACTGCTCTGCCATCTCCATGAAAGATGATCGGCATTCAAGGGCGGTTTTAGAATATAATGAGACCGAGTCCAGGGACTTGATGGCGGCCTGACTATCCGAAAATATGCGGATATTCTTTGCAGGTTTCACGTTTTCCTTCAGCCAAGACAAAGCTTCTTTAATCGCCAAAATTTTCGCCTGGAATACGCTACAGTGATTTAGAAGACGGAAATAGAGGCTTAGATTTAGCTTGTCTGAGAAAACACCGCCACCAACTCCGCTATCGGTTTTAGATCCATCTGTGTAGAGATAGATTGACTTGTCCTCCATTAAAGCATCTTCCTTCCAGAATAATCTAGAGGGGAAGCTTACATGGAAGTTTTTGTCAAACCAAAGTTCAGATACGGTGTAATCGATGTTCTCTGTGAGGATTCCTAATGTATTAAGAATGTTGGCGTGGCCAAATGAATTATTTGTCCACAATAGCAATAGAACATTTTAGTTCATCGGGAAGGTTCTAGTTATAGCAATAAAATTAAAAGGAAAGCATAAACTGTCTGTTAAGTTAGGCGCAATGTTTTTTTAATACATGATAGGAAGTTTTATCATTACCATGGGAACTTGTATTACGCAAAGGATTTTAATATTTCACATCTCGTAATGGTATCAAAAATAAAGCTGTTATTATAGGTATTGATTTGAGCATCAGGTTTAGGGCAAAGCCTGCAAAAAATTTGCAGACTATCTAAAAAGACTATAGAGAGAACACAAGGATCGCTTTCCTGGACATAGAAAGTGCATTTAACAACATCAACACCTCCGCAATCACGACTGCGCTGTTAACTCTGAAGGTAGATCACTTGTCGAGTTGATCAGTCGTATGCTACTCGTAAACAGCAGGATAAATAACTCTAAACTGTATGGGGCTTCTGCTTCTCGCAAGGCGATGTCCTCTCAACCCATCTCTGGAACTTAATGGTTAATGAACTGCTGATATACCTTGAAGTGGATGGTTACAGGGTAATTACCTATGCGGATAACGTTACTAAAGCCGTCTTAGGTAAGCATCTTATTCCATCAAAGAACTTCTTCAGCTAAATCTTAACAGATTAACCTATTGGGCGAATCCCTGTGGACTGATAGTAAAGCCCCATAAAATTGATATTGTTCTCTTTTCCAGGAAATATAAAATTCCAACCGTATACCCTCCCTCAATCAACGGTATCAGTTTAATCCTCTTCATAAATGGCGAACTTTCCAAATATTGGAAATCCAAAACCCGCTTTCCGCTGATCACCTCTATCCCTGTGACTCTGTCTGTGAATACGTGCGAATTGTCATCAATAACAATTTCTCACCCACTTTACTCAAAAAACGTCACCAACATTAGACACACACGCCAAATATCTCTCATTCTAGCAATTTTACTTGCAAATTGCTCTCATTCTAGCAGTTTATAGGCTTACACAATGTGTCGGTAATTCAATTACAGTGCGTCTGTGCAAAGTTTAAGGGTTTGCTAAAGTACTCGTATTAGTAGAGTTTGACATCTATTTAAGTTAGTTCATCTATGGTCTTTTCCGATGCATCTGATGGGTCTTATTTTGGACAGGACACTAAACTGGAAACTGAACATTCAAGAAATAGTCAAGAGAGCTACATTAACTTTATTATTCTCTGGATCGACATGTTTAGTGACCAAAGAGATCTGGCCAAATTTGGATCTGAATCATCTCAGCGCTAGCATAGGTGTCATCGCTGGACACTGTCTTATAGGCAAGCATACAAGAAGGTTTGTCGTCTTTATAAATGATTTCTGCAGAAGTTGCATGGGCGAGGAGGAGGGGGATACAATCCTCACCTGTACATGCCCAGCTATCTCCTAAAGAAGGAATCTCCACTTCGATCTAGAGAATATACGAATAGAAGTTAACAGTCTCCTACACTTCATCATAAAATGAAATTAATTCCAACAGTAAGAGGATCTCAGATCCACGTGGAATCACAAGGGGTCAATAGGCCTAAAAGGGTTGGTCTCTCCAACAGCAACTCTTACCTACTCGTAACTTGACCTGTCTGAAAAGGCAGAATGACCAACTGAGGGAAACTAAAAGGTGGGGCAGAAATATCATAATGTGACATCGACCTTCGTCACTATGTGACCGAGGACGATCGAGAGAGCCCACATGTCATCAACGGTGCCAAAAATGTGGCATCCGCAGACGTTCGCTGCATCGAATTTGGGTGAAACAACTGCAGATTTTCCCTTATAAACCGTTCACCCATGCTGCCTTCTGACCATCAAGTGAGGTTAACTTACTTCCATGGTCTGTTAAACCTGATTCAAGAAGAGGCTCATCTCGTATCCGAAATCATAATGAGCAACGAAGGCGATTTCCATGCACAAAAAAACTGCATCCCCTCAAAGGGACTATTTGGTGCGGCATTTGCAGCGAAAAAGTGATTGGCCCTTATTTTTTTGAGGATGCTGATGGCACCACCATAGCCGTAACTAGTGTTTTCTCCATACAGATGTTAAACGAGTGTTTTTTTGCTACAAGTTGCTGAATGAATGGGTGTCGAGCATTGTTGGTTCCAACAGGATGAATCAACTGTTCACACAGCTCGGGCAACGATGGAGATTTTGAAACACCAATTTCAAGGCCGTGTGATCTCTCATTTTGGCGATTTGAACTGGTCGGCTTTTTGCAAAAATCGTGTTTACCATAGCTTGCAAGACATCAACGTTACACCTTCAAATAAACTTCTCGTGAAAGCAGAGCACAATTTTTTCATTTCTTATAAAATAGCAGCCAATTCACATTATTATGTTACATTACCTTTGCCCCACCTTGTATTTACTAAGTTCGTTGGCAACTGCTTCAAGATTTATTGTGCATATTACCGGTCTTAAGAGCAATGGACTCTGGGGTGGCACAGGTCATCTGCAATTTTGAAAAAAAAGCTATCCCAAGAGTTATGAATGTTTTTACAGAGCGAATTAGCTCGCCTTCTTAAATTGTTATTTAATGGATATTTCCAACATGTTTCGCTTAATTTGTATTTAAATTTTATTTTTTTCAGTCGGCACTGCGGTTTTGTTTGTGTATAAGTTATGTAGATAAATAAATATGATGTTTTCAATTTTTTATAAATATATCATAAATGATGCCGATATATGTAGATAATTTATTCGGTATAAACTTGGCTCAAATAAACAAAATATTTAATGATAATTATAAATTGTTGGACCTAATATTCTTAGACACTGAATTACTTGCGGAAGCATCGGAAAGTGATTACACTATAAGTGACTGTGATTCACACCATAAATCATTGAATATCAAGGTGGATTGCTATAAGTACTCTATCGCTCAAATTTATCCTAATATTAAGTTATATAACTTTAGCAAAGAAAAAGTTACTGCACTGAAAATGCATTTAGCTCATTTTGACTGGCCAAGTATGTTTCAGAATAAAAAAAAACACTGAAGAGATGTACACAATTCTAATAAATGTTATACATGTATGAATTTGTACTCGTATGTCCCACTGAAAAAAGCGATAAGAAAAAATCTCTCCTTAATTTAAAAAATGCAAGAAATAAACCTCATAAATCCTGAAAGTAGGATCAAATTTGAAGAGCTAAGGAACGATTTCGAAGGTAATCTGGAGCTGTTTGCAAGTATTTTTGAGTCTGTTTACAACTCAAACAGAATCGATAGAAGCAGTTTCTACAATATTAATTCGAATGGAATTACCATTGACTCTTTGCAGTTAACTGAATCAGATGTCTTTATAGCTTTGTCACTTGTCGATAACCCATCGCATGATTCCGATTGCATATCAAATTCATTTCTAAAACACTTACCATATGCGCTATTTGCACCTCTCACAATTGTGTTTAATGCCTCACTAAAGGGAGGTATTTTTTTACCAATTCATAAATATGGTTCCAAAGCCAATGTTGGTAATTACAGGTGTATTTCAAAGATCCTCAAAATTCTAAAATTATTTGAGTCCATCGTCAAAGAAAAATTATTTTTCCTTGTGAAAGAATTAATTTCACCTGAACAGCATGGTTTTTTAAGAGGTAAATCAACTGCCACCGACCTGATTAAATTCTCTAATTTTTTACATTGCAATATAGAAGCCGGGTATCAAGTCGACACTGACTTCTCAAAATCCTTTGATAAAGTCAACATTTGTTTATTGATCCACAAATTAAATACTTTTTGCTTTCACTCGCAGATGCTGCATTGGCTTGAGTCATATCTTTCTAATAGAAAGCAATGTGTTGCGGTAAATGGAATTTGTTCTAGATATTTTGATGATAAGTCTGGAGTTCCTCAAGCAAGCCAGCTTGGACCACTTTTGTTCCTTCTTTTTATAAATGACATCGCGGCCTCTTTACCGTTCTGTAAGTGTCTACTTTTAGCGGATGACGTAAAGTTGTTTGCTCTAATCAAATCTCCCCACGATGCAGTCCTATTTCAAAATGATCTAAACGCATTTTTTTATATCGTGCGGTAAAAATCAGCTGCAGTTAATAAGTGTAAGCAAATTTCTTTTTACAAAAATTGCTCTCCCATACAAACTCAATATTACCTTAATAATGATGCTCTTATTATATGTAAAATTGTCAATGGCTTAGGCGTTACGTTTGATGAAAAACTCAACTTCAATATTCACATTGATAAAATTATAAAAAAACCTGTTCTATGATGGGATTCATTAAGAGAACTAGCAACGAATTCTCGCATCCTTATACTCTTAAATCTCTTTTCATTTCTCTAGTGCGACCGATCTTGGAATACTGTGTCGTCATTTTTAATCCACATTACAACATTCATATATTAAAAATTAAAAGAGTCCAGAAATCATTCACTCGATACATGATACGCAAATTTAATTGGGAAGGATTTTTACCCTCCTATAAGGAAAGATGTCTTCTTCTCATTGACTTAAAAATGTTGTCTTTTAGACGAGAAAACCTGGAACTTCTTTTCGTAAGAGATATACTCAGTTCTAAAACTACATATCCAGAGCTTCTACTGAAATTTGGTCTCTACGCTCCACAGAGACCATTACGATATAAACCCTTACTGTATATGGAAGCACATAGAACAATTTCTGGTCAAAATGAGCCAATAAATCGCTGTTGTAAATCGTTTAATAGTGTTCGTAATGAAATTGATTCAACTGATGCTATAGATATTGTAAAAAAGAAATTAAATACTCTATCATAGCTAAAATTAAATATAAATGTAAGTTAATTGTAAGTTAATTGTAAGTTATTATTGTATTGTATTCTAAGCGTAGATTCTTAGAATCTTTTAAAGGGTTTTCCAATAGGGACTTGACAACTTTGAATTTAATTTGTGAACCCACTCTTTCATTAATCATCAAACTGTCACTGTCAATTTATTCAGTAAACTCAATATTTTCATCATGGTAAAGTACACGAACGAGCAACGTCTGCAAATTATAAAAATTTTCTACCGAAATTCAGAGTCGGTGACTGCAACTTTAAGAGCGTTAACTCCAATTTTCGGTCGTAATTCTCGCCCTAGTGACGGGCAATAACAAGTTTAGTGCAAAAATTTGGGTCTACATATTCGTTGTGTGATATTGCCGTGTCAGTGAGACAACGGGTTGGTCGAAGTGTCGAAAATATCGCTGCCGTTCAGGCGTCCGTAGCAAACGATCCAAATCAGTCAATTCCACGGCGTTCTCAAGAATTGGGCATCGCTCAGACCACATTATGGCGTATTTTGCGTAAGAATTATGGTTTACACCCATACAAGATCAAGCTGACTCAAGAATTGAAGCCGATGGACCATTTGAAGCGATGTACGTTCTCCGATTGGGTTCTGGAGAAGATGCGCCAAGATGATAAATTTCATCGCAAAATCATCTTCAGTGACGAAGCTCATTTTGGGCTCAATGGGTTCGTCAATAAGCAAAATATGCGTTATTGGTCGGGTGAAAATCCACATGTGCTTCATGAATCACCACTTCATCCACAAAAAATTACTGTTTGGTGCGGTTTTCATGCCGGCGGCGTTATTGGGCCATATTTTTTCGTCGACGATAACGATCGTCAAGTTACTGTGAATGATCAGCGTTAACGCGCCATGATCACCGATTATTTTTGGCCCGAATTGGAAGATATGGAAGATATCAGCAGGATGATGCCACAAGCCACACAGCACACGCTACAATCGATTTATTGAAGAGTAAGTATGGTGAACGTGTTATCGCAAGAAATGGGCAAGTCGATTGGCCGCCTCGTTCGTGCGATTTAACGCCGCTTGACTATTTTCTGTGGAGCTACGTTAAATCATTTGTTTATGCCAACACGCCGACGACGTTGGAAGAGCTCAGAGCCAACATTGAACCTGAAATAGCGGCGTATCGGCCAAAATGTGTGGCCGAGTCGTTGAAAATTGGGTCCAACGAATCGACCACTGCAAACGTGTCCGCGGTGGCCATATGAACGAAGTCGAGTTCCATTCATAAATGTTTTGATTGCACTTCAAGTCGATAATAAAGTTTTTGAAATATCTCAAATGGTTTGCGTTTTATTTAAAAAAAGAGTTGTCAAGTCCTTATTGGAAACCCCGATAGTATTTGGTAGATGAAATAAATGAAATAAAAAGGATGTCGACGCGTTTTGTGAAACCTAAACATCGTCAGTCTATTATTGAGTACAATAAAGTTTATTTTTGAAGAAATGGCTTGCGAAGTTTCACAGGTTTTACCGAAGTTTAGGTTTTCAAAAAATATTCCCGTCGGTTGTATGACAATCGAAGATTCACGCTAGTCTTCGAAAAAGTCGCAAAAACATGGTCAAGACAAGTACCTGGTAGTTCCATTTACATAAGAAAATAGACCTTGTTCAGCCATTAGTGTTTAGTATTAATCAGAAACTAAACTCGAACTTAAGATATCAAGATTAAAAGCGCCTACGCTTACTATTGTAGATTTTCTGAACGTTCTTAAGCCAAAAAATAGGAGAATTCCTCAATAAACGAAGAAGGGGATGAAAAGTGAAGTCTACTCGTATAAACGCAAACAAAATAAAATACCTGATTGTGTATGTTGCCACAGACAACAAAATCTCATGATAACCCAGTGTTTACAAAATAGTTAGTCCACTGACTTCATTCCAATCCATCTGCCATGCGCTCATTTGCAACCACAAAAATATCCAAATGGAATTGGTTACCCCAAGTCCAAGTATTACCACGTGGGGTAAGCACTAAAATCCTGTGACTACAACCAGCTAAATTGGCGTACAACCATTCCTATAACACGATTTTTCCCTTGGTTTTGAGGTCCTCGTAGACCAATTTGGCAAGAGAGAACAGAAAGATCATGTGAATGATATACCAGAAACCATCCTCCATCAGTTTCAGTTTTCAGTTTTAAATGCATTTTATTTTCTTAACACTAACTCTTACATTCTAACAAAAAATGCTTAAATGCTAGCTTACAATTACATAATAATCTTATGCTAACTTACTGGCCCCACACAGGCGCTCTAAGCTACTCTAAATTCTTATAACTATGTCTTTCGACTTTATTTACATTTTACTTAGAACTATTTATTTTGAATACTTAAGGCTAAGAAAAAATATTTGTTAAGAAAAACTTAGCATATGGACATAATTTTTTATTTTTTATAAAAACTTAATATCTAACTTAGAATAAACCTTAGCCTACCTAACCTATATACACAATACAAACCTACACACACATATACATTATACACAATTATATACATATATTAGTATATACGTTTGTATATACCAATATATATATATATTTCTTAAATGCTAACCTAAACCTATGCAAGCTGGCCATCGCTATTCACAGAGAAAACAAATTGGTCAGCTCTGCCTCATTAGTGAGGCTGGTCCGTAATCTTCCCCATCATTCAACCACCAGAAATGCTGGTGCTGCCGAACGACATCCCTCTTATCGCGATTCCCCACCGCCCTACTGAACCTGAGGCGATCCACACTGCCGTGTGCGACGTCTCTGTTGTAGTTGAGTCGCCTGTCCCCAGCTGTCCGAGCGACATGGAAGATTAACAGCACCGCTGATCTATCCTGGATCAACCCTATCTGATCTAGGTAGAGGAATGCTTCCGGTGGAACGAAGCCGTCAGAGCGCACATGCTCGTGGTAAAGGTAATTGGGGTAGTAAGCCCCAGATATCAGGTTATTCATCGAGGTCATTGCTCTTGCAATGTGCCTTCGAGTCAGCTTAATTACGAAGTTGTCCACTCGTATTAGGTTCGCCCTATTGTAAAGGACCTCATTAGGATAAAATTTCTTGTACTCCGACTCTGGTGTTCTGTACAAGCGAAGACAAGCCCTAAGGCAAGCCCTCTCAAACACCCGAATCATTTCCATTAAGCTTGCTCGTACATTGAACCACACGGGACAATCAAATACCAGCATGGGCCTGATAAGGGCCATGTAGCAGATTACCTTTACCCTCGCATCGAGTTGGCTGCTATAAAACAGTCTCTTTGTAAGGGCAAAAGCACCTTTAGCTCTGGCCAGAGCAGCATCTACATTTTTGCCAAAATACAGAAACTGATCTAGCCAGGTTCCAAGGTATCTGACTACATTTCGACAGGCAAGAGGCTGTCCGTGTTGTCCAATGATCGAGAACTGTCTCCAATTTTTTCTGGTATCCCTAGAGGCTCTAGACAACGGCGTCCTAAAGAGAATGGTTTCCGACTTCTGAAAGTTGATTTTCAACTTCCAGTCATCGCAAAATCGTCTTATCTTATCGAAGTCACGCTGCAAGAGAGTGTTAATGACCTCAATTTTTGGACCTGTTCTGTACGCAATAGTATGGGGAAGTGCACCTATCAAGTCGCTTGTATAAATGTTAAATAGGATCGGCGAATTGACCGCGCCTTGCTGAAGACCATTTTTAATTTGAAATATTCCAACAGAAGTCACATCACCATTTTTCACGATGAACTGTCTGTTGGTTAGCATATTATAAAGAATGTACAAGAGTGGTTTACTGATCCCCAGCCTAGTCAGCTTATAGAAAAGACCCTCTAACCATACGGTGTCGAAGGCCTTCTCCAAGTCAACAAGGCAGGCACCAGTGCACTGTTTCTTGCCTTTGTTCCGTTGGATATCGGACACCAGTTTAGACGCGGCATGTGAGATATCATGTCCCGCCTTAAAACCGAATTGATTATCCGGAACTATATGTTTGTCCTCAACCCACCTAGACAGAGCTCTATTGATTACTTTTTCAAAAACCTTACTGATATTCGGAAGGAGACTTATCGACCGGAGATTCGCCGGATTGGATATATCCTTCCCCTTTTTGGGGATAGGTTGAACCACCGCCGTTTTCCAATGCGCTGGATAATGTGCATTATTCATTGCATTATTAAACAGGGTGGTGTAAATGTCCACCGCTTCTAGAGGAAGATGTCGAAGCACGATGTTCGGAATACCATCGGTCCCCACTGATTTCTTAGCCCTGATTGTGTCGAAGATCTCACGGAGTTCTTCCTTCGAAATTAACGGGGGTAGGTCACCCTCTCTGGCAATGACATTATTGGCCATATTTTCGTCGGTGAACCGGGTGAAACCAGAGCCCTCGGATCGCCAGTTCCCTATTTCATTTCGAATGCAGAAGTCGTGCACCAAGACGCGATTGTCCAGGTCGTAATTAGGGCCAATGGTATCAGTGGCCTTGTATACTTCCTGGAAAGTCGCCCCTATGGCCTCAACCTTCTCCTGTGGATCCTCGATCACAAAAAAGTCGTCATCATCAGCGGCCTCATTTGGATCAATACCTGCTATTGTCAGTAACCGTTCGTTGTCCGTCGTCCGGGCTATTTTAAGACACTGAAGGTCGTTTTGATTTTTTCTCCGAAATAGTAAATGTTCCGTATTTCAAAGTGCTGCCCACAATTTAATCAGTTTTGTATCCGTAGCTACAAGTACCTATCATCTCTCTGTCACTGTCCGATTGGCTTTGAAAAATATTTTTTTCTCAATTTAGTAGAGGTTCGTTTAAGAATAAAAATATTTCATAAGACTACGTTCTATCATACAATAATTGCGCTGATAAGAGTTTTAAACGCGCGTAATCCTCTTATCGCTTCATAGCCGTCATGCATGTACTCGAAATGCCATTGAAGTTGTACTATCAATTGGAATTAGAACTTTCCAATTGTTGGATTGCGATTAAAGTTTAGCAACTGAATCAATTCTGAGAAGCAAACACGTATGTATCCGAAGTCTAAAGGCTATACGTGCCTCGCAAAGGTTAGAAACTTGTTTTGAAACAATGGCAAACATTTTGGTAAACAAAAACGTGTTTGGAAGATTCAGACAAAGTGAGTCTTTAGGAGATGTTTAGAATCTCCTAATTATTTAAATATAAAAAGATAAGGTATTAACTTTTGGGGATTTGCTTGCCACTGATGCTAACTAATCTTATTTGCTTAGTGTTTTTAGTTTGTAGTTATTCATTTAATACCAGATTTCTGACCGTTGGTTATCTGTCTATCTCGGGTTACGACATTTTCCAGCGTGAAATCGTCAACAACTGCATGTGTTAGAATGTCCCTCGTACAGCAGGCTTTCACGCCCAACGATCCCACTCATCTTAAAGCAGATTAAACCGCACCTTATCAAGCAATAGCCTTCTGAGTTTTGCTCTGACAAGCTTTTGTGCGAAAATGGCTTGCAAAACTCTATTGTACTTGTTCCCAGGACTATATTCGCTAAGCGCTGGATTTTATCTGCCCTGCAGTCTTAAAGTTGTTAGACTTCTCAAAAACGTTCGATACGACGGACCACTCTGTTCACTTCGAATAGCTACTCAATAGTTTAGGATTTTCTGTCCTGGCTATAAAACATAAATGAGCGTCAGCAATATGTGACAGTGGGTAATCAAATAGTTTGCTTTGGTGTTTCACAAGCTTCCATCCTAGGGCTGATGTTATTTTTACTTAATCTGAATGAAAGACGCTGCAACTGATGTGCTGGATTTTACCCAACCACCACCAAGAAATCCCTTGTTTGTTAAAGGAAACTGGCAAGCACATGCAGTTGAACAAAAGGCGTAAAAAGCAGCGCTGCAACGAAGGACGAGAGCCGCTCGTAAGCTCAGGGAAAACGGAAGAATAGCGGCTTTGTCCAGAAGAAGAAACAAGAGCACAAGAAGCGTGCGATCGTAGATATTGAAAGTTTGTACTCCAGGAATAAAGTACGGTAGTTTTACCAATACGTAAAAAAGAACATGTTAAGCAGGACACCTGGTAGAATAGTCACAGTCGGTGCTAAGAATATAAACAAACTTCTTCCGCAGACTGTAGAAGACGCAGACACTCGACTTACTCGTAGATGACGATAACAAAAACTTCCCTCAACTTAAACAACACGAAGAAAGGACAGCAATATATAAGCTTACTCGTAAATCCAAAAAAGCTGCTGGACGTGATGGCTTACCGGCCCAGGTATTCAAAGCTACTGGAAGTGAGTTTAAGAAGAGCATACACTCCAAATTATTTCTAAGGTCTTGTGAGAAGTGTTTACCTGATAAATGGAATCCCAGCATAGTTTCTCTGATGCACAAAGAAGGAGACCCACTCAACTGCGCTTCAACTTAGAGGTACAAGTATCCTCAACATTGCCTACAAGATCTTATCTGGCCTATTGTATGAACGTCTGAAACCGTTAATCAACAACCTGATTGGCTCCTATCAGTGTGATTTCAGGCCATGAAGGTCCACTATCGACCAAAATTTCACATTCCAGCACACTTACGCAATTCAAATCGATGTCCACCCGGTTTTCATCGGATGTAAGGTCGCATATGATAGCATTTATAGAGACGTGCTCTATGAAGCCATGTATAGTTTTGGCATCCTTCCAAACGTCAGGCTCAGGACATTGTTCATATGTTCGTAGAGACATTCTTTGGTGGCGTCGCGTCGTCGTGAGGTCATATTAGGCTTATGTTAGCGAACTTGGCCGTGATGCGGATTGTCATAAGACGCTCTCGCACATATCGGAAGCTTAAGACTTCTCTTATACCAGACGTATGACAAATTCGCACCCGAATAAGCGCTGTTCTGCTTGTTCCCTAAGTTTTGCTTGGTCCATCGCATTGCAACTTCCTGGACGGCGGTGATATTTGCGTGATAGTAGTGAAGGGCCTCTGCTCATTGTGCGAAAATTGCACGTGCAGATCCGAAGACACTCACCTGCTGTTACTGTGACTGGGACCACCGCTGGGAGGTAGAGTAAGGTCTACGCTGCGAACTTGATTGTTGCGCTGCTGGCCCAAACCAAGCTAACGGACCGTCAGCAGCCCACGTCGGCCATTTACTTCTGTAGCACAGATATCTCAGATAAACTATGATTTTACTTTGATTGCAAGCGCCCGAGTATTTGAACAAACCAGCTTCTGTTGTTTTATTTAGGTCTTATCCATCATCAAAGTAGTTGTGAAAATTCGAAAAGGCCCTGACTCCATTTTCCACCTTGCTTAACCATGTCAATGATTTGATAATGCGATCTTACGTGCCTTCTGTTAACCTAAACGCTTAATATATGAGTTACCAGAAGGTAGCTGAGGTCAGCAGATCGTTCCTATAGAACCGTTTCATTAAATACCGGTCTAGATACGTCAAATCTGACATCAGCATCGTGATGGTATTTATTGCTGCACGTGCTCAGAACGTTTTGTCATACGAGTGCTATCTGCGTTTTTTTGTATATATAGGGTTTTCCAATAAGGACTTGACAACTTTTTTATTAAATAAAACGCAAACCATTTGAGATATTTCAAAAACTTTATTATCGGCTGGAAGTACAATCAAAACATTGTACTTCCATATGTACATCGTTCATATGGCTACCGCGGGCACGTTTGCAGCGGTCGATTCGTTGGACCCAATTTTCAACGACTCGGCCACACATTTCGGCCGAAGCGGCCGCTATTTCGCTTTCAATATCTACCAACGTCGTCGGCGTGTTGGCATAAACCAATGACTTAACGTATCCCCACAGAAAATAGTCAAGCGGCTTTAAATCGCACGAACGAGGCAGCCAATCGACGGACGCCTGAACGGCAACGATATTTTCGACACTTTAACCAACCCGTTGTCTCACTGATACAGCAACATCACACAACGAATATGTAGACTCAAATTTTGCACTAAACTTGTTATTGCCTGTCACTAGGGCGAGAATTACGACCGAAAATTGGAGTTAACGCTCTTAAAGTTGCAGTCACCGACTCCGAATTTCGGTAGAAAATTTTTTATAATTTGCAGACGTTGCTCGTTCGTGTACTTTACCATGATAAAAATGTTGAGTTTACTGAATAAATTGACAGTGACAGTTTGATGATTAGTGAAAGAGTGCGTTCACAAATTAAGTTCAAAGTTGTCAAGTCCCTATTGGAAAACCCTTTACTTGAACAATTCATAAAATATAATCCAACAAATTAAATTAAATCGTGAAAATTTGTTGTTCAGTTACAACAGTGTGCCGACCAACTCGCTTCGACTTTTGGTGATAAAGCACCATCCTGGGCCATCGTGATTCGCTCGTTTTCGGAATTCAGTCGTGGTTGTCGTTCGCTCTAGGACGAATTTCATGAGGGTCGTCCAAAATCAGTTGTTGTGGCAGAAAACATCGATGCTGTACGCGAACTGGTATTGCAAGATCATAATGTGACTTATAGTGCAATTGAGGCATGCTTAGGCATTAGTTCCACTCGCATGCATTTAATATTGCATGAACATTTGACCGCCAAAAAGATTTCTTGGCTCAAAAAAATGCTCGGGTCGATTGGTCCAAAGAAATATTGAAAAAATTCGATCGCGGTGATTTAAATGGCGTCTATCGCGACATGCGACGAATGATGGATTTAAGCATATGAGCACGAAACAACAGTCCCTTCAAGACGAGCCAAATCCAACAAAAGTTGTTCGCACACGACAATTCGAGGTCACACAGGTCGGCTCAAACAAGTGACTTTATAAGCACTCAAATATCGAATTGATGGGTCATCCGCCGTACAGCTCTGATTTGGCACCCAATGACTTCTTTTTATTCCTGCACATTAAAAATAAATCACAAGGTCAACGTTCTTCTGGTTCAAACGCAAAGCATGCAAAAGTGTATTGATCTTCGTGAATAGTATTTTGAAAAAAAATAAAGCCATTTTCGGTGATACTCGTAAATACAGAATTTTACATTGAGAACTATACACTTTTGTTTGATAAATGTGAACGCACCCTTAAAACTTAAGTAGCAAACCTTCATAATCATCGCATTTATTTGTGCTAGAAAACTGTCAAAGGCAACGTTTGGGAAGGGGTGCTCTAAAGCAAGCTTAGAATGTGTCGTCGGATACTTGAGGTGCTTTAATAGTTGTTAACCTTTCGTATACAATGAATTGTAGTATCATGTACCTAGTCGTATGTATTTGTATACAAGATAAAATAGTAAAGCTTGCACTTATCAAGAATGTTTGACAAGATTTCCAACAAAATCTATCAAGTGAACTTCTCAGATAGAGAATGATAAATTCAACAAGGCCTACCCCAATTAATGTACAACTGAGGAAGGTTGATTTATTAGTATTCTTCTAGACCATTTTTTTTATTATTAAATAGCTTTCCTCACGCTTTTTTGCGATCGCGTGAATGGAATTGTAACTCCAACATTCAGAACATTCATCTAACTGGAGGTTCAAAGTCCCCGGTTCAAACATAAAGAAATGCTACCCTATCGCATTCTGCAGTCCCCAGTTTGTATGTATTCTCAACCACTAGCATAACATACGGGTATCCAATTCAGCTGGAAAAGATTTTTTATGATTCAAAGTGATTGTGTGATAGTTGGCAATTGTCATGGGGTGCTGAGTAGAATTGAAGACCCGTCGCAGTTAACTGGCAGTGAGTCAATTAATTGTTTTATGAGTACTGCCGCCCTTTATTGATTTATTACTTACGACCCTTTTACTTGGTTATGCGTTATGAGTTAGTTAGTGCCTTGTTAAATTGGATTCACATGAATGGATTAATTGAACGCGTGTGTTTTTCTTTTTCCGCCACAGAATGTTTAATGGGTAGACTTTGGCGTAGAATTCTCGTGGCATGTCTGATGGATATTAGCTAGCATTCACATGAATTGAGAAGTAAATTTGCAAAGTACAATGAACACCACTTAAGTGGTTCACTTTTTAAGAATTTGTATTGGAGGTGCGGTAGCAATTAGCAAATATTATTATTATTGTTCAGGCCGAACATATCGAAAAACATGATCCCCTGTCGGTAGCGGCCTGATAAAGCATTGTTGTAATCAAAACATCCGGTTATCCGGTTATGCTGTCAGTCAGCATATCTAGTCTGGGTAAACAATGCAAACTCACATTTTATGGTCTCCTTAAGAGATTAAACATTATAAGGAGATAACCATGTTTACCTTTTTTGAATCACCACGTTGGTATGTTTTTGTTTGTTTCTCGATATATATATTGATAAGAACAATCACTGTAAATGCATTGTATTCTTTTTTGACTCATTAGCATGTATATAGTTCGCAGTGGAATTAGTATTTCCATGTATTTGTAAATTAAGTAGGGATAAAAATTTGTATAAAAGAACCACAGATTTTTGAATAAACTCAGTTAAGTTTTGAACACCGAAGTAAGTGTTTTCATTTAACATCGTGAACTAGATGATTTTCCTAGTCTCACCATCCTTTCGTCGGAACTTTAATAACTAGATGAGTTACCTAGTTATCTCCCGGAACTCCGGACTATTTGAAGGAAGTCATCAGTGATCTAGACGACGTTCCTAGATCACCAACGCCCAAGTAGAAATACTTGATTCTTCAAGCAATCCAGAATTGAGCCAAGTTCCACGATAATCAACTGCGAAGAATCTGAGTAAAGTTGTACTGGCTTAGAGATTCTACCTAAGCCACCCTGCAATCTTTCCAGACTCCAAGTAGTCATCGTGTTTGGAACCCACTTCCTAAGACTGGTGGTATTTCAGCGCGAACAATTATTATAAATTATTAATGTATTTATTAGATTATTATTAGGACGTAAATTAGTATATTTCGAGGTGAATGTTTCGCATCCGGAGATGAGGTGGCTTCTGAGAGATGCGTTTTTCTGACAATTAGGTAGCTGTGGGTTAAATAAGTGTGCATGAGTCGAAGTCTTGTAAATATTTTTAACTCTAAAGGTGGTAAATTATTTGGATGTCAAGCTCTTTCAGCGCTGGGGTTTATAGTTTGATAATGATGAACGTAGCAATCCCATATTGTTTTTTTACTTTCGTGCATAGAGTAAATAAGATGATTGTTGAGGTCTTTTTTTATTAAAGGACTGAAGTAAGTGCAGTGAGTCAGCTGTTACATTGCCTTTGATGCCGATATGTCTAGGAATCCAAACTAGCAAGATATTCCTTTTTGAGATAATTTTGTCACGAATTTTTTTTATGAGCTCGGTTTTATTGTTTATATTTCTTACAGCAGTAACAGTTGATAGAGAATCAGTAAATATTGCTGTTTCCCTATTCATAGCGGCCTGTGTGGCTTTTAGGATTGCAGTTGCCTCAGCGCTCAGTGCGTTGAATGTATGGGGGTGATGGACAAAAATCTGAATTTCACAGATTTGGCTGTTTTTTGTTTAAAATGAGCTATTAAAATTGAAAAGGGGGCTACAATTTATTATTTGAAAGACATATGATATTTACAAGGCGGTTTAATGAGGGCAAACAGCTCAAAGAAGGCGTATCAAGTAAAAACAAATATAAGTGTTTACTTGTGTTTTAATTTTTAACTTTTATTGACATATAAAGAAACATATTTTGCATGATTAGTTTTCTTTTTGAAAGCATAAAAAAATTCAATGTTCTAAAAAAAAAATTAAAATAATTGATAAATGGTAAATTATTAGATACATCTAGTCAGACCAATAGGAGTCTTCACTGTCTATATTACTACGTATTCGCAATAATGATTCCATATTTTCTGGTAATGTTAGGTATTGTTTCAGGTCATCATCGTCTTCCCTTAACCTTTTTTTCGAAATTGTATTCCTATATTCAGAAAGTAGTAACACGGTCATAAGATCTTCGTTTGTATATTTTCGTGAGGATTTCCTCGTGTGAGCGAGGCGATACTTTCGAAACTCTTTATGACTTGCTTCTAAGGCTTCTTCTGAGAGCTGACCAATAGGCATTTCAAAAAATGAAATAATATCTGCTCCGTGAATTAAGAGCTTGCGAACACTGCTTGGCATATAATACCAACTATAAAGTTTCAGGTATAGCTCTTTCGTTTCGCTGAGCAGATTTAAAATTTCGGCAGATTTATATTTTTTCCACTTTTGTATTAGGCGTTCATCAACCCCAGTTATTTCTGCAGTTATCTTTGAATTAGCAAAAAATCGTCTTGCAGTGTTTCCATCAGTAGTTGATCAGAATCCTGGCTTTGGTTTGTCCACAATAAGGCCCATCCTAGTTTTAAAAGAGTTTTGAACTTGGATTTTTCCACAGCTCCATACCGGTACTATCCTCGACCAACTTAAGGGCACAAAACGCAATCAAAAATGAAAATTCGTCTGTTTTTTGTGAATCAGCAAACAGTTGTTTGTACTGACTATGCCGGAACTTCCGTCAAAGCCCCACTTACTCGTAAATATTAACGTTGCAGTTGTGTTTTTCTCTATATGAGCAATTTCAGCTATACTTTCTCCAGTCCTACTCAGCAATTCTTGGAGATCAACCGATGCCGATGTTTCTGTTGCCTCTCTATTAATAGGAAGCATTTGTTTTTTAAGTTTTTTTATTTTATATAAGCTCGGAAAGCAATCCTTGTGCAAAGCATTAACAACTGTTCTTAGTATGCTATATCTTCTTTCTGATAGGTCTAATTCTAAATATAATGCTAAGGCTTCCTGGATTGATAAAACTGATCTGCTTCCGACAGTTGATGCCCCTGCACCAGATAAGTTCTGCTGCGTATTTTAACTCCTCACTTGTTTTTGAGATCAATAGATCCTCTACTCTGCGCTTTTTGGTTTTGTTCGAAGCTTCTTCAAATGGCTTTTGGGGTCTTCCACGACTAGTTTCCGGAAGATCAAAAGAGGTGGTTTTATTCGTTATATTAATGATACTCTGAGGAAGTATAAACTCGCTTTTGTGGTTAACACATCGTGACGCTTAACAACATTGTTTCCATCGCCTGGCAATATTGAAGTCACATTCTCTAATTTTTTGGGTCAAATCACTTTCAATCCTCTTCGAGCAATTGTTTATTCTTAGTAAACTCAAAACATAATCCTTTAATTCCTCAATCTTTGAACCTTTTATAATCGAAACCCATTTTTCAAAAATTTGTTCGTTTTTTATAATTGGAATTGGCCCTACAAAAAGTCGAATTTTTTCAAGGTTAGCAATTATTAGCAAGAAAACTGTTAACTTTTCTACAGCATGAGCATGGAGGAAGTTAATGAGATAAAAGATTTTGCTACAACTAGCTACGTTCTAATTCAAATTTACACTTTAGTGAATTTTTGGTCCTCAAAAAAAAACCTTTTTTGATTTATTAGTTTAAAAATTAATTTCACTCCAAAATAATTAAAAAAGTACACATACCAACCCGAGAGGTATCCATAATTATTAAAAAATTTTTATTATTTATTTATTTTTATTTAAAAAAAGGTAATACAATTACAATTTTTTTAATATATACTATAGCACTAGCTACCAGGGCTTTCGGCTTGTTTAAATAAGATTTCTATATCCGGTTTATTAAATTTATTGTAATAAGAAATTCAACAACTTTCTTTATGTTCTTTTCAGTTGGATGAGAGAGAAGTTCGTGAAAACTACTATTATTAAAGAAGTTTCTAGATATGGATTTTATTTTTTGGCAATCGAAAACGAGATGTTTGATTGTAAGTGGGATGTCGCTTTGGCAGAAGTAACAGTTCAGCTGAGAGGTTTTGCTTATGAGATGAGAGTGGGTAAGGTTGGTGTGTCCGAGGCGTAGTCGAATGTAACACCTTGCCATAAGGGGGGTTACACTTGGAGGATATGCTATATGTGTTCCACTTGGGTTGAAAGAGCAGTAGATGTGATTATAATTACTCCAATTATTTTTAATCTTTTCGGACCAAATGCTTTTTATTTTCCTTTCGATATCTCTTTTATATATGGTGGAAGAGGTGATAAGGGGCTCCTTCACTGCAAGTTTCGCTGCTTGATCTGCATTTTCGTTCCCTCTGATACCGATGTGACCTGGTATCCATAATAATTTAATTTTTCCCTTAGCCCGTATAAGTTTGTCTCGTATATTTGTTATTATTTTGCTGTTGTTGTTGGTATTTAATATACTTTTTAATGTAGAGAGGCTGTCTGTACAGATAATAGATTTTCTGCAGGAAGTAGATTCCAGGGCACGTAGGATAGCCAGAGATTCCGCGGATAGGATGGTGATAAAAGCCCTTTACTCAAGGTTTTACCCTCCTCATCGACCACTGCAAATGATGTACCACTTATGCTTTTAGACCCATCGGTGAATATGAAAGGCCAGTTGTCGTGTTTTCGCCGTATTTCTTCAAACATTTGCCTGAAAACATATTTCATACCTTTGTTTGAGGCATTCGAGCTCTTGGCTAGGTCTATGTTGATAGACTCTTTTGGTAATAGCCAGGGTGGTTGAGTTGGAAAGCGGTTGGTAAGGTTTTCGATTGGGACATCATAATTCTTCGAGAATTTAATGGCGTTGGTGAGAGCTGACGGGTTTTTATCCAGGTTCTTCCTTTTTAATATCCTGTTGATGTCATTTAATATGGGGGTTTTCCGGGATACTGCGATTTTAGCGAGTAAAAGAGAAGTTAGGTAATCGAATCTGTGCTCAATTGACGGGAGACCACTTTCGGTGAGGATATTTCTGATGGGAGTAGTTCTAAACGCTTTTAAGGAAATCCGGGCCGAGGTATGGTATGGGGATTTTATATATTGTAGAGATGATTTCGAACATCTACCGTATATTACTAAGCCGTAGTCGATTTTAGAAAGGATGATTGATCTGGTGACATTGATTAGTGTATTAGTATGAGCAGCACTATTTCTGGAAGCTAAGAATTTAACAATATTTAGCCTGGTAGCTAGGCTTTTCTTAAGTTCTACACAATGTTCTTTAAAGCTATATTTACAGTCGAACGTTATTCCAAGTAATTTAAGGTAGTTTACATTGCAGATATTTATAGAATTAAAGCTAAGATTTATATGCTTAGTGCAGCTAGTTTTTCTACATATGTGAAGTATGTTACTTTTTTCGGCTGAGATCTTGGAGCCTGATACTTCGCACCAGGCTTCAAGATCTGCCATGATATTAAAAAATGTTGTGGATACTTTTAGGCGATCCTTGCATTTAGTAAATATTATTAAATCATCGGCATATAGACAATGTTTAATTGGACTGTACCTTGTTAGAATAAGGTTGATATCGTTAAAGGCTATCATGAATAATACTACAGAGAGCGGAGAACCTTGTGGGATTCCGTTCTTAAGATCTTTGACATTGGAAACTGTACCATTAACTTTTATCCGGAATTTCCTATTGGTCAAAAAAGATTTAATGAATTTAAATAACTTATGACCGACTTTCCATTCAATTAGTTTATTAAGGACGATATGGACGCCAATGCGATCAAATGCTTTCTCAAAATCAATAGAGAGTATTGAGACGTGATTTTTACTGGATAAAGCAGTAGAGATGTAGTCATCAATGTGTAGAAGTGCATAGCTGGTGCCACGACCTTGTTTAAATGCTATTTGTTCCTCGCTTATCAAGTTATTTCTTTCCAAAAACCATAGAAGCCGTTTTGAAATGATTTTTTCCAAAATTTTACCTGGGCAAGGTAGGAGAGATATTGGACGGTAACCGTTAACTTGATTGAGTTGTTTTTTTGGTTTGGGTATGGGAATTACTGTTGCAATTTTCCAGGTTTGTGGGATTATACCAGAGCTAAATATCTCATTAAATAGAGAGAGTAATCGTTTTTTGAACATTTTTGGGCTGTTTATTAGCATCCGGTAGTCGATTCTGTCGAAGCCTGGAGTTTTACCCTTTGCTGAATGCAGTCAGGATTCAAGTTCTAGTGTGTTAATTGGAAGTTCTAAAAGTGAAGCTGAGGGGCAAGGACTAAGGGATGTTGATTGGGTATCTATTGCTTTCCGCTTTGCTTTTGTGAATTTTCTGTGAAAGCTGGAATCATCTGAGTATGCGGACCAAATTTGAGCAAAATGTTCGGCGATTTGGAACGAGCAAGTTAAAATTTGGGGACCGGTTGTGATGGTTCTTATAGAGAGTGGGGAGTAGTGACCAGTGAGTGTTTTAATATCACCCCAGATTTTCTTTGGTGACGAGTTAGGGTTAATGGCGGATGTAAATTGTTCAAAGCTTTTCCTCTTTTATATTTTTGCGTTTTTCCGGAAAAGGGCATTAAGTTTCCGGTATTTGATAAGGTTAAGGTCGGTTGGGTTTTTTTAAAGGACTTCCAGGCCATTTGTTTTTGGTGCCGTTGTTTCCCAAGATCCGAGTTCCACCAAGGAACAACAGTTTTGCGCGGTTTGTTAGCGGATTGTGGAATGGAAGAGTTTGCACCATATCGGATAGCTTTAGTTAGGATTGCTGTTTCCTTGTTGATGTTTGGGGTTTCAGGTCTGGTGCGTAGGAAATCGGAAACTTTGTCTTGAAAAAGAACCCAATTAGCTCTCTCCGATAGGAATTTTGGAGAAGGACGCTTGATTTTCAAGTTGTTAGCTAAGGGGATCCTGATGACTATGGGAAAATGGTCACTACCATGTAAGTCAGGTAAGATTTTCCAGATTGTGTTTGGGTAGAGTTGGGGAGAGATGAGCGATAAGTCGACGTGTGTAAACGTTTTGTGGGTCGAAAAATGGGTTGCCGTCATTCAGTATTGTCAGGTTGCAGAAATTTAGAAATTGTTCCAGCGTTTTTCCTCTTGTGTTAGAGGACGGGGATCCCCAAAGTGGGCTCCACACATTAAAATCACCGACCACTATTAAAGGAGGTCTAAGATTATTAGTTATATTGTCTAGATCGGTTGTGCTGAAATATTGGGATGGAGGAATGTACACGGATATAACAGTTAATTTAATTTGCAATTCTATTTCTATTGCAATTGCGGATATTTGGGTGTTAAGCTGAATTGGTTTTGGGGGAGAATGGGGTATGGATTTGTGTATTAATAGTCCTGTCCCATTTTTGGCATAGGAGTTGGACTCACAGTTGTGGAAATATGGTACGTATTCTATGGGGGTTTGATGGATTTTGGATGTTATGTGTGTCTCTTGCAATGCAATTATTGCAGGGTTGAACTCTCGTATAAGTAGTTGGAGTTCATGAAGGTTGTTAAAATATCCATTTAAATTCCATTGGAGAATTTTGAGTGTATTATTAGGATTATTTGCTTTGCGAGGGTCGCGGTTTGCAGTGTATTGTGAAGAAAATAGGCTGGTAGAGTTTCGATGACAGAAGTATTGACTCTGCCGAGCAGGGGCCGATCCACCCAAGCGCGTAAATGAGCCTGACCTACTCGACCCCTGCGCAGCAGAGTCAATATTTGAGTTGAATGTATTGTGTTTATATGTTGTCATTCTTTATGTCAGAGGTGTTAGTGAAGTAATCGTTTTTATTTAAGAGAGATTGTGACAACTTAGTTAATGGGAATTGATTTGTGGACGGGGGGTTGTCGGGTGCTGATACTGAGTTTATATGCTGTGGGTGCGAGATGCGCTTGGAATAGGTGAATGCAGATGTGTAAGTGGGGGAATGGGTGAGAGAGTTGGCGGTATTGTTTTTGGGAGAGATCACATTTTCATTTAGTGGGGCTATTTCGCTCGGAGAGCTACTTGAATTGGCAATACTTTTGGTTGTTTCGTTATTTATATTTGTTGATAAGAAATTTGTGTTGGTTGTAGAATTTTTGTTGGAGTTGTTTATTAACTGTGAGGTAGTGTTATTTTCTGAATTTGAAGTATGGGTAGATTGTGCGGTGGCCTCGGGGGACGAGGTTACTTTGCTGGAGGTTAGCTTAAGTTTTTCTGAGTAAAGCATATTGGAGGAAAGTGGTCGGAGGGGGTGTTTTTCTTTGTAAATATATTTTGCTTCGGCTAGAGAGCATTTTGATTTGGTTTTTATAGCCAGAATTTCTTTGCTTTGTACATACCTGGGGCAGGAACTGGAAGAAGCGGGGTGTGGGCCTTGACAATTGGCACATAAGGTGCGAGAACATTCCACCTCGGCATGAGGAGGGAGGTTACAGTTTACACACGTGGCTGACCGTTTGCACCATTTAATTGTATGGCCGAGGAGTTGACACTGTCTGCATCTCATGGGGTTTGGGATATACTCGGACACTTTTGTCTTGTACCAACCTATTTCAATACTACTTGGTAGTTCAAATAGGTCAAAGGAGAATAGCATGAGACCAGTTGGTTTTCTCGTCCCCTGGTCTATCCGCGTGAATTTGTAGACATCAGTGACATGTTGAGACTTCATCTCAGAGACGATTTCTGCCTCTGGGACATTGATGAGACAAGGGGCGAATACAATGCCTTTTGTGAGATTGAGGTTAGGGTGGAGTTTGATTGTCACTGGGCACACATTGTTAAGGCTTTTCCAGCGAATGAATTTATCAGCTATATGTTGGTCTTTAACCAGTATAAGGATTGAGCCGTCTTTTAATTGCGATATCTTTTCGTATTCTTTGCTGATTGAATCGATAGCTTTTTTAAGCAGAAAAATGCTATAAGAGGTTAGAGGTTTTTCCATGTGGTTTGATGATATGAGGACGAAGCGCGGGTTTTTATAGTTGGATTTAGTTGGAAGGTCGGGATAGTCATTAAAAATTATTGAAGATGTTTTAAGTCTCTTTTTGGGACGATCTGGAGGATCGGGGGGATCAGAGAGGTCCCAAAATTTGTTCCCAGGTTGGGGACGTGGCTTTGGGGCCATGTCGAGGAAGGCACTAGCACTCACTAATGAGAGCAATTAATGACTTCTTTTTTCACAACCGGTAAATGAAAACTAAACGCCGAGAAACACAATCTGAGAAAGCAAATGGATTTATAGAGAAAATCGTTAACGAAGAGATCACCTGTTCAAAACGATGTGCACGCTTTAAAGGTTAGCCGACGACTGAATTATTAAAAAAATAGTTAAAAAAAAAATCGATAAAACTTTTGGAATATTTCATACAGGCTACATAACCACACAGCGAAAACTGATTGCAAACCACAACGAAAGCTAAAATTGCTCTACCTTCTGACAGAAATGCCGCTACTCCACAAAAACAAAAGTGTAAATAATGCAAAAATAGGAATTTACTGCAATTAGATATATGCCAATTGAGTTCCGCAGCATTATATCTCTTTATATGTTAGCACATTCGATTTTTTGATTTTTGTCCACTAGTCAACGCACTGTGCAGCGGTGAAACTTGACGATAAGTTCGATAACAGACCCTTGGTGACGACATTGCCATATTCATCAACAACGCCAAAAGACACTCCAGCAGCAGCTTTAGAGACATCTGTAAAAAGGAGTTTCCGTTTCTGATTTTTAAGACCGGCGGAAAGGAAAATTGTTTTGTAGTGGTTTGAAACTCAGGTGTGTTTGGTTTCGATATTCGCTCTCCAGGGGGGGGGGGGGGGGGGGAGTCCGAATAGGACGGAGAGTTTTTTCTTCACTCAGAGTGATTCGATGTATAATTCACAGTATTTTTTTTCTGTGCTTGAAACTCTACAACAGCCAAATCTACGTGTCAGTGTTATCCCTTCACATGCAGAATTTTTCTGTCTGAGTTCCAATTACACAAATGAAAAACTGGCTTGCCATGGGCAGGATTCGAACCTGGACCCTCCGAGTGAGAAGCGATTGCTAGTACCACTACACCACGGCCACCCCCAAAATTGTTGAAAGAAGGGAATGTCTCTTCACTTGCCAACGGACACAAGTTATGGATGGCGCGTTGAAGGACCCCTCCTTGAGTCTTTATGTTGGCCACACGAACTAATCCGTCCTTGCCCCTTATAACCTCAAAGGAGTGGTATGCTCTCTTGTTATCACCGATAGTGTCATCTGCAAGTTGTACAAGGCACCGTGTTGCCAAATAAGGCGCAGTAAATTCTGTAAATTCTGAGCTGTTCATCGCGCTGAGATCTCCAAAGAATCAACTGAAACGCTTGGTCTTCGGGCCTTACTAGAACTTGACGATACATTTTGCTGATATCGGCAGTAAAAGCATATTTGTTCATTCTGAAATTTACAACAATTGAAAATAAATTCGGTTGAACTGTTGGTCCAACGCTTAGAATATCGTTAAGAGAAATGCCGGAAGTTGTTTTGGCTGAGCAATGATGAGCTTTCTGGTTTAATAACACTGTGATGGGGAATGTAGAAGTGAAGCTCTGGAATCTCGTTATCATTTATTGGGCTCATGTGACCCAATGACTCGTATTCTGCCATAAAATCCGTGTAAAGACTTCGTAATTTAGTATCTCTCTCTAGTTTTCTTTCTAGCGAATGAAACCTTTTTCTAGCACTTTCCCGAGAATTACCTAAATTACGAGGACTTCCTTTGAAAGGTAGACTTACTACAAACTGTCCGTCAATCGAGAATTTTGTTGTCTTCTTAAAAAACTCCTCACAATCATGTTCTTCGGAGCTAATGGGCTTGATAGGTGCATCATGACTTTCCGTTTCCCAAAATTTCGCAACCAGTTTGTCCAAGGATGTAGTCGTAGAAGATTTAGTTGCTATAGTGCAAACAACATGTTGACTTGTCGATCGAACCCCTCCTGCAACTATCCACCCCAGTGTTGTATTCCGAAGCGTAGGTAAATGATGTCCTACTTTCATTTCTCCTGACAAAATAAGATCAAAAAATATTTCTGCTGCCAACAACATGTCAATTCTTCGATTTGATGAAAATTCTGGATCGGCCAATCGAATGAAATCTGTAACGTCCAAGTTCGTCGTGTCGAATTCACAGCTCAGTTGATAGTCTGTAGTGCGAGGTATAATATTTGCGTGTATACTTGCCTTATAAGATGAATTCCTTGATTCAAACGTACACGATGTAGCAAATTGCGCCTGTGTGCAATGCCCTCCTATTCCACTTATAGGGGTATCCGAGCGATACTTTGAAAGTCCTAACGTCTGCACTAGCGATGTGGTTATAAAATGCATCTGGGATCCAGAATCTAGGAACACACAACAAGGCACCCGTGTTCCGCACGATGAAATCACATTAACTAATGCTGTAGCTAAATAGATTTGTCGTGGTTTTGACTTGGAACCCACCGATGCATTAACCGATCGACTTTCGACCCATTGGCCTAACTGCGGTGGTTAATTACCTTTTTATGCTGAACTGAGGGTTTGGATTCCCTTTTCCGATGCAATAAAGAGTTGTGTTTCCCATTACATTCTCGGCAGCCCTGAGACTGACACGAATTTGAAAAATGACCGGATTTTAAGCAATTCCGACACACACGAAGACGTTCTTCGTCTTCTCACGATCGCCACCTGAAAGAGATAAAAATGTTTGACATTTACATATTTTATGACTACCTGAATTGCACATAGGACAATCGTCCTTATTTGTTGCCACAACTGTGACTGGCTTCCTTTTCTCGTCTTTGATGATCTCTAGGATGAGAAATCTTGTTTCCAGAATTTTGAGGAATTGTTCCAATGTTGGGCTGTTCCTTGTGTCATCCAAAGACTGCTCGAAAATAGTCCGATTTTCACGATCCAGTTTTTACAGGATGATGTGGACGATTTCAAACGATTTCTCGGTTTCAAAACCCAAATTCTGAATAGCTTGCATGGTTTCTTTGAGTGTATCATGGAGCCTTTTAATAGCTGATGCCGTCCCCGCCGCAGTAGGCAATCCCAAGAGTCGGGTCAATTGTGCAGATAACAAAAGCCTTTTATTGTCATACCGATCAACCAATGTTTTCCATGCGATTTCATAGTTGTCATCGGTGGGCTGAAGATGTTGAATTATATTGTGCGCTTCGCCTGCTACATTGGCTCTCAGAAAGTACAATTTCTGAGCGTTAGAAATTCTTTGGTCGTGGATTAACTGTTTAAAAAGGTCATGACGCCAGTTAAGGTAACAGCCATCGAATTTTGGAAGCTCTATCTTTGGAAGTTTGACTGCTGCACTATTTGATACGGAATTGTTAGGCATATTGGGCATTTCATCTTTGGGAAACTCAGCTAATCGCAGCTCCAGCTGCTCCTGAAGGTCGAAATACATCTCAATATCGCTCTCGGTTGCTTCGTCATCAAGCCATTTAAATGAAATTGACATTTGGTTTGGTATTTCTTGAAGGCTCTTCACTTTAATGCTAAACAACTTTGGATTCGATTTGTTCTGGCTCGGTTTGCATTTCTCCAGTGATGTCTGGAAAATTTTACCTAGGGTTTTAAATCTATTTTGTGCTGGAAGTGCAATTTTATAATGTTGTCTGATCTGCTGTGAACTTGATGAGTCTAATGCCCCGGCCGGTGGTGCTGAGGATGGTGCTGCTGATGGCTTTTCCTGCTCCTGACCTGCTGCCTCTTGTGTGAGATTCTTCGTAAGGTGCAATGAAATGTCCGTCTTCATTGACTCATAAACTATCTTTATCTGGTCATAGTATCCCTTGACGAAGTAATCGTGCGCTGTAGATTCAGCGTAATAATCTCGAATTTCACTGTCATTGGAATCGAAATGATACCACAAGTCTTCCAGCTTCTTTATCCGATGTTGTAACTTTTCTTCTGTCTTGCGCTCTTCCCCGTCCTTACCGTAGTTGCGGGCGAGAGTGCAAATTTCCCTTCCAATCTGTTCTTGCAGATTGGTTAGTTCTTCCAGTGATTGCACCATGTTAAATTATTTTTGTTTTTTTATTATTTTAACTTCACTTTCACTAACACGAGTGTTTTTCTATTTTTCACAATTTACAGGCCACTAAAATACTTTTAGTCGTGTCCTGTCACGGTCGCGAAAATTTAACACAAACAAAATTGATATTGACTTGATGATGTCTTACAAATAAGTGACTTTATTTTTCATTATAAGAAAACATTACATCTAATGCGAGAAGCTAGCGTGTAACCAAAATTATGAAAATATTTTGATGCTGCCTTGCCTATCACACGGTAGCTCTCGTTATAACAAACTTAATCTAGATATTTACATTAATGTATTCGTATTTATAAAATATGATCTAAGTTTGAACAAGCAGACATGGTGTGGTTAATGCGTTAATCACTAAAAGCGATGATAAAAAGAATAACTGAGAGAGGAGATCCTTGGGCGATGCCATTATTAAGAGGTCGAATTGAAGAAAGAGTCCAATCAATTTTTACTCTAAATTTTCTATTAGAAAGTAAGCTTTTAATGTAATTGAAAATTGTTGGTCCTTTTTTCCATTATAATATGGGCTCCAACAAGATCGAAAGCTTTCTCAAAATCAATAGCAAGAATTGAAGCATGATTTTTTGTCGATAAAGCTGTTGAATAATATCATCAATGTACGAGTTACGGGTTACATACGTTTCTCCGCTAAAAAAAAATCGATTTTTTTTACATGAAAAAATTCTATATTCTTTTGCAATTTAAATGCCGCAAGAATTTTTCAAAAATTCCAATAATTTAGACGACGTTAGACGTCGGACCGGGCTCAGCACTCATTAGGGACATGAGCAGCTGCGTGCCTGCTCTGCCTTCCTACCTTCTCTAATGACGGGTCAGTGCCCTGGCAAATATTTATACCTGCTTTGCAATAGATTTAAACCCTGTATAAGAATACTAGAATTCAGAATATTCCAGAAGGCATTGCTCGAGCTCAGTTTTGCTTTCGAAGCCACGCAGGCAAGACACACTGCAGATTTTGCATTTCGTTTGCGTTTTTCTCGAAACAGTGTTTTCCGAGTCGGTACCAGAAATATCTCTTGAACCACTCGATCGATTTGCATGGCATTTCGCACGGATATTCTTAATACCATTATCTAGTCTCCTACGTAGGATTTTTTTGATATCTTAATTTTTAAATTTGTTTGACTCGTTTTTTTGTCAAAAATAGACTCGTACGTTCAAAAAGCTGCCATTTTGTTAAAAATGAAAATTTTTGAAAACGGCTATGATAGAGACTAGTTTTATCCATCTACTTTAACAGTTTTTTTTTGTGGTTTCAAATGAAACCTAGCAGAGATATTCCTGGTACCGCCAGCACGTTTTTGAAGAGAGGATTCCGGAGATGGGCGAAATGTATACTTTAGAATTGTTTTTCTTCAATTGTCAATAAAGTTTTGTATTCGCCAAGGAATACTTTACACAATGTATATTTTATTTTTTTTATATTACTTTAATATCGTAGCGAAAAAAAACTTGAAAAACGCTCCGTTTTTGAGCTGAGAAACGTACAGTCCATTTGATAAGATCGTATACGGCAAAACTCGTTTATGAAAACCGGTTTGGAAGTGGCATTTGCATTAGCAGATAAAATAATACTTCTGCTAAGATGCTTTAAATAAGAAAATTTAAAGAGTGTTCAATTTTTGTCAGAGACGGAAGTATTTTAAAATGAGTGTCGCGTTTGCATCACGTTATGAAGCAGTATTCTTGTGCACGCATCCAAAAGGACCGAAAATGTCATACGGAGCAGCTGCTAAATACATGAAAAAGTCAAAAGCATTTGTTAGCCAAGTTAAAAATGTGGATGATTTGCCGGATCGTGGGTCTACGCCAAAAACAACAAAAAAGCAGGACAAAATGATTCTACGCGTGTTTGAAAAAAATCCTCTTCTATCGTTACGTGGAGGACAAGGGATTTTACGTAAAAGGGGTCTAAATGTGTGTTATGGTACGATACGAAGACGTTTACTAGCCAATAATGTAAAATTTCGAAGCACAATAAAGAAACCACTACTGTCAAAAAAACACGTAGAAAAACGACTCAGTTGGGCCAAGGAGAATTTGGACAGAGATTGGAACAAAGTTATTTTTTCGGATGAAGATTCTTTTTGGACATGGTCTCCTATCACTCATACCTGGTGTACACAATCCAATAAATTAATCCAGCGGACCGTCAAACACCCGGCAAAGGTGCACGTTTGGGGATGCTTCTCAAAACAAGGATTTGGCAATTTGTTCATGTTTACAAATAACTTAGACGCACCCAACATGGTCAAAATTTATAAGAAGGCTTTATTACCATCTGCCCAAAGGTGGTTTAAAATAAGGAATGAGAATTAGTTACTGCAAGAAGATAATGACCCGAAACATCGCAGTCGTTTGTGCAGTTCGTGGAAACAAGAAAATGACGTCGATGTTTTAGATTGGCCATCACAGTCGCCGGATGCAAATCCCATTGAAAATGTTTGGGCATTCATGAAGCTAAAGCTCCAAGGAAAGAAGAAGATCTCGACGGTTAAACAAAAATACGAGTTTTATGGAGATCTTTGCCTCAAGATTATGCTATAAGATTAGTAGAAAGCATGCCTCGAAGACCCCAAGCAATTATTGATAATGGAGGAGAGTGGACAACATATTAATTGAAAAGCATTCAAGTAAATAAACAAAATAAACCAGTACAATTGATTTTTTTTATTATTATAAGTTCTTCTTTAATTTTTGTCGTGTACGATGTTATCAAACAGACTGTATGTAACCCCTTAAAGGCAACCTGATTTATGATGGCTAAATTATTAGATTCTATGAACCAGGATAATCGGTTAGAAATAATTTTTCAAGCGTTTTTCCCAAGCAAGGGAGCAGCGATATGGGGCGATATGATTGATATTTTATTGAGTTTTTATATTGGAATAACACTTGCAACTTTCCACGAATGATTGATAAGGTTAGGTTAGGTAAGAGTGGCTGTTGGAAATACCAACCCACTTAGGCCTATTGGCCCATTGTGATGCCACGTGGATCTATGATCTATTTACTACTGGAACCAGTTTGAGCTTATAATAAAGCGTAGGAGACTGTTAACGTCTATTTTTTCTAGATCGTTTAAGTCGTTGTAGAAGAAAGCTCCTAGATGAAGCTTCCTTCTCTGAGAGAGAGCTGGGCATGTGCAGAGTAGGTGGGGGATTGTCTCCTCCTCTTCCTCGTCCATGCAGCTTCTACCGAAATCGTTTGTTTGCACGTAGCGATTGGTATACCTATCCGGTAGGATAGGTAGAGTGGTTCCAATTTTGGCGAGTTCATCCGCTCTGCAGTTCCCTGGAATGTCTCTGTGGCCCGGCACCCAACAAAGCTGAATGTTGAACTGCTCTGCCATCTCCATGAGAGATGATCGGCATTCAAGGGCGGTTTTAGAATATAATGAGACCGAGTCCAGGGACTTGATGGCGGCCTGACTATCCGAAAATATGCGGATATGCTTTGTAGATATCACGTTTTTCTTCAGCCAGGACAGAGCTTCTTTAATCGCTAAGGCGGAAGCCTGGAACACGCTACAGTAATTTGGAAGGCGGAAAGAGAGGCTTAGATTTAGCTCATCTGAGAAAACATCGCCACCAACTCCGCTATCGGTTTTAGATCCATCTGTGTAGAGATAGATTGACTTGTCCTCCATGAAAGCATCCTCCTCCCAGAATGATCTAGAGGGGAAGCTTACATGGAAGTTTTTGTCAAACCAAAGTTCAGGTATGGTGTAATCGATGTTCTCTGTGAGGATTCCTAATGTATTAAGAATATTGGCGTGGCCAAATGAATTATTTGTCCACTGTTTAGTCGCTTTAAGGCGAATAGCTGCAGTCGCAGCTACTTGCTTGCTAAAAATGTCAAGGGGTGTCAAGTGAAGCAGAATATCTAATGCCGCAGAGGGGGTAGACCGCAGGGCTCCGCTTGTGCATAGACATGCTGTTCTTTGGACTCTGCTAATGATTGATAAAACCTTGGTCAAAAATTTGGTTCAATAAATTTAAAAAGCGCTTACCTAATCCTGATGGGCGATTTTTAAGCATACGATATGATATTCGGTCCATGGCGGGTGTTTTACCTTTCGCAGAGTTTAAGTAGGTTGTAAGTTAGAACTTCATTTATTGCGGTTTCTATTAACTTGGCTGAGCGATGAATAGCATAAGTTTGTTATTGTCTGTTTGCTGACGCCAAGAGAGGGCATCTTTGGTAGTACTGTCGGAAAGTATAGCCTGCACGGCACCATCTCTGATAACGGATTCAGGCTAATCGACTTTACGACAGCGCGAAACATTATCGTAGCTGGCACGCGGTTTCGCATCTCAATAAAGGGGCTTGGAGAACTCCTGATCAATCAGCTATCATTGAAAATCCAAATCCGAATAATAGAGCACTTGAAAGTATGTCATTTGTTTGGCCTAGAGCATTGGTGACTTGACCTTGTCAAGAATATAACAATCTGTTGAATTCACTCGGTGAGTTGATCCGTATTTGGGTTCTTCGCTTTCACAAGAAATGACTGAAAACTATTATAAATGGTTTTCCAATAGGGACTTGACAACTTTGAATTTAATTTATGAACGCACTCTTTCACTAATCATCAAACTGTCACTGTCAATTTATTTAGTAAACTCAACATTTTCACCATGGTAAAGTACACTAACGAGCAACGTCTGCAAATTATGAAAAATTTTCTACCGAAATTCGGAGTCGGTGACTGCAACTTTAAGAGCGTTAACTAGTATTTTCGGTCGTAATTCTCGCCTTAGTAGACAGGCAATAACAAGTTCAGACCACATTATGTTGTATTTTGCGTAAGGATCTTGGTTTACACCCATACAAGATTAAGCTGACTCAAGAATTGAAGCCGATGGACCATTTGAAGCGACGTACGTTCTCCGATTGGGTTCTGGAGAAGATGCGTCAAGATGATGAATTTCATCGCAAAATCATCTTCAGCGACGATGCTCATTTTTGGCTCAATGGATTCGTCAATAAGCAAAATATGCGTTATTGGTCGGGTGAAAATCCACATGTGCTTCATGAATCACCACTTCATCCACATGTCGGCATGTCGGCGGCGTTATTGGGCCATATTTTTTCGTCGACGATAACGATCGTCACGTTACTGTGAATGGTCAGCTTTATCGCGCCATGATCCCGATTATTTTTGGACCGAATTGGAAGATATGGACTTGGACGACATGTGGTTTCAACAGGATGGTGCCACAAGCAACACAGCACACGCTACAATAGATTTATTGAAGAGTAAGTATGGTGAGCCTGTTAGCTCAAGACATGGGCCAGTCGATTGGCCGCCTCGTTCGTGCGATTTAACGTCGCTTGACTATTTTCTATGGGGCTACGTTAAGTCATTGGTTTATGCCAACACGCCGACGTAGTTGAAAGAGTTCAGAGCCAATATTGAACGCGAAATAGCGGCCGTTTCGGCCGAAATGTGGGGCCGAGTCGTTGAAAATTGGGTCCAAAGAATCGACCGCTGCAAACGTGCCCGCGGTGGCCATATGAACGAAGTCGAGTTTCATTCATAAATGTTTTGATTGTACTTCCAGCCGATAATAAAGTTTTGAAATATCTAAAATGGTTTGCGTTTTATTTAAAAAAAAAGTTGTCAAGTCCTTATTGGAAAACCCGATACATGTTATCATTTCAACGCGTCATTATGCAAAGCACATTTGTTGGCTGGGCTGATATATCTGCGATTGTTGTCACTGCCAGTTTTTTTTTTATATCCGAGGGCATTACTTATATTTCTACGGAATTTCGCCAAAACTTACATATAATTGAATTGGTCGTTGTTTGTAAAAAAAACTTTAAAATTGGTAGTTATGTAAGTCGTAAAAATCCAAAGATCATATCTATTAAATTTGTTAAGCAATCTGATTTTGAAATTCCCCAGGGGGTTAACTGCTCTTTTCGCAAACAATTTTGTTTTATCATCTACATATTTGTACTCTGATAAGATATAACGTCCTTATCGGCCGCTTCACATTTGAAAATTATTATCCGAAATTCTGCTCAAAACAAACAAAACAGTTTAGCTCATTTAAATAGACAGCTTTATGCTCACCATTCACTTTTGTTAAAATGTAAAGGCTTAACTACCTCAAATTATAATAAAATTTAATTTTGCCGTAAAATTTAAACGACTACGGGTATTTGGAAAACAAATTGCAATTCTCAAAATAGATCCGTTTCGTAATCGCCTGTTTTGTTTTTGTTTTTGCTTGCCCAGCACTTTCGCTTTTGTGTAAATTGAACATAAAGACACTGTTTAAAATATTTTCTTGAATTTCAGCCAACAAATTCATATCTGTATGAGATTTGTTAAATTTATCTAAAACTTTACTTCCCACGGTGTTAGTATGCAGCTGTATGTCTGTTAAAAATTTTCCTAAAAAGCTCGAGCTCCTATTCAAATTTGTTTGTGTCTTCGATAGGAACTGGTTTGTGTATGTGATTTGAGATCCCTGTCAAATAAAAGCTTAACTTTCTTTCTCTTGATTAGATGGGTTCTCTTAAATTCGTCTCTTAAGTCCTTGACTCTGAATAGGCTGCTAATCCAATGAAACAATTAGCTTTTGCACTAATGAATTGTGTTGTAGCGGCGGTGGATACTTTTGTGAGAAGAAGTTTACCGTAATAATCTCTGATTATAAGCGATTCGTTAAACACAGAAAAGCTTCTTAAGTACACTCAAAATATGAAGGAATTTTCGATAAATTGAATGACATAAACAATTTATTATCTTTTGCCGTTGTGTACATTTAATTATTATGCGGATAGCAAAGATAACAATTTAGTCTATCGTTTTTAGTTGTAATAAACCAGCAATAACAAGTGGTAATAGAAATTATGGATCACATTTCGCCAGGTACCTAGTTGTCGTCTTGGCAAATTACAGTCATTGCGGAATTCAAATCAAATGGCTTTCTTTACTTACTTATTTAGGTGGCGCTACAATTCGGAGTGAACCTGGGCCTCAACTAACAAACCTCCCCAGTTAGTTCAATCCCTAACTCACTGCCTCCAGTTGCGCTATGCAAGTTGGTTAAAGTCCCCTTTTATAATACTTGTATACGCCATCAAAAGCAATGTCGTTCTCTACTGTGTTGTCCTTCCGGACAACTTTTTGGACAAGTCCTCGCTCTACATGTCCCAGACATCTCAGGCGACTGTTACGCAGTTTTCTGACTAGATTGATGTCGCCGTACAGTTCGTCGTTCGCCTCCTCCAAAACTCATCAACGTAAATAGAAACGAATATTTTACGAAGAATTTTTCTTTCTCCATGCTCCAGCACCATATAGAGTCTCCGTAGTTGTTTGGAATAGGGCCTTACAACTCAATTGCCTTCTAGAGCCCAAAAAAACAGCGATTGGAAAGATCCTTTTTCATATCTACTGAGATATTGTTGGCAGAATCTATAGCGGAAGCTATGTCGACAAATTCGCTTACTCATGTATCGCAAAACCCATTTTGGCAGCTTCCGTTTCAACATTAGGAGACCCACCGGTCACAGCTCGCTGAGTTTTGCCAATTATATCAATATCATCGGCGCGCGAATGATGGGTTTCAAGGCAGCTTGATAAAAAAAAAATATTACTTTATTCTTTTAATCACAAAATACAACTGACTTAATTTCTAAAACAAATTTTGAAAGAAACCTATCAGTTTGCAAAGGTGAACATAGAACGGAAATTCAGCAGACGCTGATGCAGCATTCTTAGAATTCACCTGTGCAATTACAAAGTATGTGCTGGTTAATTAATTTTTGTGCGGCGTGTGGCTGACCTGTGGTGTATTGCACTGTTGTGGTTGTTGTTGTTGTAGGTGTTGTTGTTGTTGTAGGCGTTGTGGGTTGTTATCATAACTCCTCCCCCCTAAGTCTGGAACGAGGGTGCTGTCGATCTTGATTGACTGGACAAGAGTGAAGTATCGAATTTGGTCCTGAAACGGTTGCTGCGTGCAATTACATATGTATATCAGCACGACTACTGAGGTTGTTAGGATGGCAAGTATGTAGATATCTCGGAGTGTGTAGTCCCATGTTAAAGTTTTGAATTTTTCCTGTTGATGGAACTTAAAATCATTAAATTTCTTTAGACTGAGTTTTTCAAAAGTGAGGTTAGCATTGATATTAGTAAAGGTTGTAGGATAGATATGGATCTTGTCCCAATAGGTATATGGCTGATGTCTGTAAGCTATGTTGTTGATGTAGACTTCACAGTTATGGTAAGTTATGAGTGCTGAGCCTTCAATGGTTTGTTGAAAATTGCAGGTGGAGTTAATGAAGGTGCCTGGTACATTTATAAGAAGAATGTGGTTATCTTCTGGCTGAGTGATTGATTTCGTTTCGCCAACTTCTTCCGTTTGACATGTCGCAGGTTTGTTCCTTAGGATTCTTCCGATGCATGTTGATCGTTGTAATAATTCTTGATGGGTTGACTCCTTACACATGAATAGTTTCTCTACTCTTAAGCACATATGTTCAAAATATTGGATAACATTATCGTTAATAGCTAAATATGGTTTTACAATAATTTGGTTGGTTATGTTTACAGGTAATGGAATGATGTGGAAGAAGGAGAAGGATTCTTGAGAAAAGATGGGAATTCTTATGTTAAACACAACTTTAGAGCCGTTGTAAAAAGCTTGGAGTTCAAGTGTCTCATATAAATGTTCATCGGATTCGACTTCTATGGAGTTGTTAAGTAGCTTGTGGATGAGGGAAAGTTCATTTGGGTTCAGTATGGTTTTTGGAATTACACCCGCTTTAGCAAGGATCATGGCTTCTGAAATATCGCGAATGTGGTCGGCTAATAGGTCTATATTGAAACCAATTTGGTTTAAGTGCTGAGCATGAATAAGTGTATCTGCATTTGATTTAACTAAAATCATTGTTTTATTATTGTAGTTTGTCATATATTGTTGAATTAGGTTCTGTTGGTAGTTGATGTGGTCTGTAATGTTCTTAAATCTTTGGATCATTTCTGAATTAAGTTTTGATTTAGAGAAGATGTTATTGACTAATTGGTTTTGGGTATTCTTTAAATTTTCTATTTCACTGTTTATCTTTTCTGCGTCTTATGCGTCCATGTTTCCCGTTATAAATTTAAGTGTACTTCCTAGTCCGTTAATAAGTCCTCTTCTTTGTCTTTGTCTTTGTCTTGGTAGTAAAAGATTTATTTTAGACACTAATTCCTGAAGTTTGAAGTCTATAATATTTAAGGTTGGTTGAAGGTTTTTGAAGTTTCTAAAGTTTGTAAGGGATTTTTTTATCATATCCGTGTTTTGTACATATTCTTCTAGGTCGATTATGTGAATAAGGTTAAAGAAAGAGTTTATTATTTTTGCATTTCCTAGTTTTAGTGGAAAATTCCTTCGGTTTTCGTGAGGTCACGTATTTCTAGTTCCTGTGCCAAAGTTAATATTAACCTTAAGGTGAGAAGAGAAAAGAGAAAAATTATAATCTAAGTGTGCTTACGTTTTTTCTTGATTCTAGATTTGTGAAATTTCTTATCGTTTGTGGTTAGTAGTGTTACTTCTTTGTTTTCCTTAACTATATGCTTAGTAAATCTAGGGGTGAGTTTATTTCTTTTACACTCTTTTCTGTATATCGTATCCTCTATGTTTCTATTTTCAGGTTCTTTTCTATCCATATTAAGTTTAGTGATTCTTTTATTAACTGTTTGCTCTAGTCTATCTCTTATCTTAGGGAAAAATTCTTGCTGAAATTGAGTTAATTCTTTTATATATTCATGTTCATTGGAGTGCGTTAAAGAGTTATTGAATTTGTAAGGTCGTCCAAAAAAGACTTCAAAGGGTGTAAATTTTGTAGCGGAATGGATGGAATTGTTATAGGTAAATAGCGTTTCTGAGAAAATGTCGTCGTGGTCTATATCCAGTTTCTTTTCCTTAAATTTTTTATAAATTATTCTGTATATTTCGGTTAATGTCGAATGTAGGCGTTCTACGGGTGAATTGCTGGAGGTCTGTTGGAATGAAGTTATATGAAGGTCAATTTGATATCTTCTACAGAAGTCTTTGAAGATATTGGATGAGAATTCGGTTCCTTGATCGACTACGGTTTTTGCCGGGATGCCGTAAAGGCTTATGAAGTTTTTGAATGCTTTTAGAACGTTGATACTATTTCTAGAAGGAATTGTATAACCGGTAGCAAATTTTGAGAATTTGTCTATTATTGTTAAAATGAGTTTATTATTGATGGTATATATGTCCATATGTAGTATATCAAGCGGTTTAAGTGGTGTTTCGGGTGTTTTATACTTTACTTTTTGGGGAGATCTTTCATACTTTTGGGTCTGGCATTTTTCACAGTTATTTATTGTTTCGGTAATTTTGGGCTTCATAAAGGGGAAGTAAAAATTTCGTTTGAGATGTAAAAGAGTTTCCTCTATACCTCTGTGGTTATTATCTATATGGTAGTCGTTGATTAACTTTTCCTGCTCGTCCACATTTCTAATATCTTTTAAGAGGGTTGTGCAGCGAATAACGCGAAAAGATTTGTTACTAGAGAAGAAATTGGAATAAACTGATTGTACCTTTTTGAAGGTGTCGTCATCTGTGAAAATCGCGTTAAGCTTCTTTGGGGAGAAAATTTTTTTGAAAATGTCTACGATGTTGTTTTCACTAAAGGTCTTATCTCTAATAGTTTTTCGTTGTTTATTTTTAAAAATTAATTCTAAGGTCATGGGTGAACCTTTATCTGATTTTTGGAGAATATATTGCAAATTAAATTCATTCAGTGGCCTTTCTGATATCGGAATTCCGTCGTCTAAATTTTCTTCTGCAGAATGTATGGTTGAGCCGTTTGTGCCCTGTACTGAAAGGGTGTCGTTTATATTTATGTCAACGTTTTGAAATGAGTTTGGGTGGTCAATTTTAATTCTACTAAGTGCATCTGCGTTTGTATTACTTTTGCCCTTTTTGTACACTATTTCGTAGTCGTACTCTTCTAACTTTAAACGCCAACGCAATAATTTAGAGTTAGGATCTTTTAAATTCATGATCCAAGTTAAAGGCTTGTGATCGGTTATGATTTTAAATTTATGGCCGAAAAGATATGGTCTGAAGTACTTCGTAGCCCAAACGATGGCAAGAAGTTCTTTCTCTATTGTGGAGTAGTTTATTTCGGTGGATGTGAGGGTCCTGCTTGCAAAGCATATAGGTTTGTCGTTTTCGACTGGACCCTGGGAAAGAATGGCACCAAGAGCGAAGTTACTTGCGTCTGTGGTGAGATTGAAGGGTTTTGAGAAGTCGGGGTATTGAAGAATTGGATCGTTTGTTAGTAAATGTTTGCAAATTTGAAAGGTTTCAATATATTTATTGTTGATTTCAATTTTTTTGTCTTTTTTTAGGCATTCGGTTAAAGGTTTAACAAGTTTTGCAAAATCCGGGATGAATTTTCTATAGTAGCCCAATAGGCCAAGAAACGTTCTTATCTCTTTCTGTGTACGTGGGAGAGGAAATTTTTGAATGGCGTGTATCTTTTCAGGATTTGGTTTAACACCCTGAGTTGATACAATATGGCCTAGGAATGCGATCTCTTTTTTTAAAAATTCGGATTTATCCAACTGCACCTTGAGATTCGATTCTCTTAGTTTGTTAAATACTTTTTTTAAATTCTCCAGGTGTTCCTGCAAGGATGTGGAGAATATGATTATGTCGTCTAGATAAACTAGACAACATTTTCCTATAAGGTCTTTAAGAATATTATCCATTACGCGTTGAAATGTGGATGGCGCGTTTTTGAGGCCGAATGCCATTCTAAGATATTCGTAGTGACCTCCATCCACAGAAAATGCTGTTTTGGCTACGTCCTTCGGATCCATCTCAATCTGATGGAATCCGCTTGCTAGGTCTAGTGTCGAGAAATATAGGCATTTACCTAATTTGTCGAGGATCTCAGTTATGTTCGGTATAGGATACCTGTCAGAGATCGTTTTCTCGTTTAGTTTCCTGAAATCAATCACGAGCCTCCATTTTTGTTTTCCATTTGAGTCTTTTTTTTTGGGAACAATCCACACGGGAGAGCTCCAGGGGGAATAGCTGTGTTTGATTATTCCTTGTTCGAGCATGGACGTAATTTGATTTCGAATCTCTCCTTTATGGCAGTATGGGTATCTATATGTTTTTGTATGGATAGGTATGTCATTTGTAGTGTGGATTTTGTGTTTAATTTTGTTAGTGAAACTGAGATTTTGTCCTTCTTTAAAAAAAATGTCCTCGAATTCTTTGCAGAGTTTAACGAGGCCTTTTTTTTCTTCTGAGTTAAGATGCGAAATGCGAAGGAGCTCTGTAATGTTAGGGCTTGTTTGGCTTTCGTTGGGACTTATATTGTAATTATTGACTTCAATAAACTGGAGTGAAGAATATGGTTCGACTTTTAAGGGCTGTTCAATAAAGAGGGTCTTATCAGTTAAAGAGTTATTGCAAATTTCTACTGCGCAATACCAGTCTTTTGCAGTATAAATACCTTCCGATATTGTTAGATTATTTTCGACGAGGGTATTTTTGATGAAGACATCGCCATTGCGTATGTCTACTGGTACTTTAATGATAGTTTTTGTATTACTGGGAATAACGTGTTTTCCCGAATTAAGGTTTGGTTTAAAAAGCAGTGGGGTTTTTGAGGTTGGGGTTATAAGAAGTTTGTTTTCTAAGTCGACTTTAGCGCGGAGTTGTGAAAGGATATCTAATCCTAATAAGCCGTCGAAATATTTGTGGAACTTAAACAGAAGAAAGTAAAAGTTGCCGGATGTGTTGAATTCGTTAAAAATGGTCAGTGAAACTTTTTCGTCGAGTTGGTGGCTATTGAGGATAGTGGCTATTTTGATAGGAGGGCATTTTTCAATGTTAAGGTGCTGGGTAAATTCTGGACTGATGAATGATGCTGAGGCTCCCGTATCAACGAGGAATTTTAGAGGGCGACCGAATGGCGAGGAAATGTTGATATATGGTAAATTGAATCCGTGTTTGTTAATATCTAAGTATCCAACGGGTTGTTCGAGGCAGTGGTATAAAAATTCTCTTCTTCCAATTCATTCATGGCTTGAAGGGCCTGTTGGTCTTGTTCATGGTCTAAGCCTTCTTGAGAGTGGTACTGGTCTTCGTAAGTATAATGTTCATCTAAATTAGGCATGTACGAGGGTGGTTGGAGTTCTTCCAAATTTGGTACGTTAACGTTATGAACTTCTTCGATGATGTAGCGGGGAGTATTGCTATGTCTGGTCTGGTTTGTAAAGTTTGTCGGTTTGTAAGCTGTTGGTTGTTTGTGTCTTGACTGTTCTGAACCTAGTTCCATAGCTTCAGGAGCTGGTAGCGGACGGGATTGTGAATTCGGACCGGGGTATTGTCTTGAGAAATTTTGATTTCTTTGATTTGACGGTTGTTGAAATTGATTTGGATTTATTGGAAGCGGAGCTTGTGCTTGAACGCGAAAGTTTTGGGGGTTGTTATGGGAAGATTGCATTTGTCTGTGTGTTTGATTTGGTGCTACGTTGCGATAGTTTGGAGGGTATTGTGTTGGATAAATTGTTTGTCCGTAAGTGCGGTTTTGGTTAAAATTTGACCGATTATTTTGAGGTCTTGGAGGATTTTGGTAAGAGTTGGGTTTCCTCAATTGGGGCTGGTATTCATACTTCATGTAGAACATGTTTTGTTCTTGTATGCAGTATGAAAGGGCAATGGCAAGAGATATGGGTTTCATGGCTCTAATGTTTGAGCCCAGTGGCTCTCTTAAGCCAGAAAGAAACGAATTAAGGCACATGTCAGCAAAAAGTTCTCTTTTTGCGTTGACGACGTTTGCATCACTTTCATGGATCAAAACATTATTAGTAAGCGTTGCTTGCAGTTCTACAATTTCAGCATGAAATTCTTCGACTGTCTTGTTGCTTTGTTTTAATAAATGGAGATCTCTTATTAGAGATGTTTCGTTCCTTTTATCGGAATAATGGAGAATTAAATTATTCTTTATATCTCTCCAAACAAGGCTTGTGCCGTACATATTTAGCACTTCATTAGCTTGTCCGTCGATTTTGTTACGAATTGCTCTAAGGATTATTTGTGCCAAAGGGGTTTGATCTATGCCTCTTAAATGCATGAGGATTTCCTCTACGTTATTAATAAAGTCGTGTAGCAGTCGCGGATTACCATCAAATCTCGGTAAATCTTTGACCGCATCGGGAATTCTAAGGGATTCGAAAATTTCGCGAGCATTTACTGCTACTGGTACTGCAGGTGCTGCAGGTGTTTGATTAAGATTATCGTGATTCATTTTAGGAGCTACAGAGGGGTCGCTTACACAAGGATCTATAACACTGAGAGCTTCAGATTTAATAGTTTCTGGTATAGAACCAAGGCTCTTAAATTTAAATAAGTTCACAATTTTGGGATAAGGAGACTTTCTTGGGTTTTGGTGTTTCTTTGGGGATGGCATATAACAATATTTGTACGTATGTATATAGATTCACAATTAAGTTTAAATTTTTAGGATATATAATATAAGACCTTTAATTATGATACATTTAATTATTTACTTTTCTTAAGATTCTCTTTTTACTTTACTTTAAAAATACTATTTTCATAATAATTTTTTTTTTCTTTTTTTTTGTAATATATAGTAAATTAATTAATAGTTTCGTTTTTTTTCTCTTTTACTTATTGTTATCGAATAATTTAGTTCACAATTTTATTTTTTTGTTTTGTTATGCAAATAAATCTTAATAATAAATACATATAAAAATATTCTGACTCACATGTGCTTGAGTACGAAGAAAATTTTCATGTTGAGTTGTTGATGTGAAGCTGTGAATCCCACGAAGATGTTCAGTAAACCACTGTTGTCTTCTATTTTATTCTTTTAATTCCAGTAAGCCACTGGAGTTTTGAATGTCTTTATTAAGGTTTTCGATCGCGAAGAATTGAAAAATTCACGGTTAAAATAAATTATATTTTGTCACACGGAAAAACCACCGTTACTTTTTATACTTAATTTAACCTCGACCGAACTACCGACTGCGCCAATGATGGGTTTCAAGGCAGCTTGATAAAAGAAAAATATTACTTTATTCTTTTAATCACAAAATACAACTGACTTAATTTCTAAAACAAATTTTGAAAGAAACCTATCAGTTTGCAAAGGTGAACATAGAACGGAAATTCAGCAGACGCTGATGCAGCATTCTTAGAATTCACCTGTGCAATTACAAAGTATGTGCTGGTTAATTAATTTTTGTGCGGCGTGTGGCTGACCTGTGGTGTATTGCACTGTTGTGGTTGTTGTTGTTGTAGGTGTTGTTGTTGTTGTAGGCGTTGTGGGTTGTTATCATAACTCGCGCTAGTAATTACATAGACTTTCGAAAGATTGTGCCTCCGGTGTTCGCTTGTAAGTTCCGCACAATTCTTTCAAGTATGATGTTAAGGATATCACATGAGAGCGCGTCACTTTATCAAAAACCTCTTTTGGCAGCAAAGGTCTCGGTTAAGTCGGTACCGACCCGGACGGAGCAGCGAGCGTTCGACATTGTCATTCTGCATAGACGGAAGAGTTTGGCAGGTATGTCAGAACTAGGTATGGCTCTATATAGCTCGTCTCCATAAATGCTGTCATATGCGGCCTTACTCGTAAAATCAATGAAAAGATGAATTTTTTCGAGAATCTGCCGGAGTGTGAACATTTGGTCAATTGTAAACTTTCATGGCCTGAAACCACACAGATAGGAGCCAATCAGGTTATTTTTTTGTTTTCAATTCAAAGATACATGCTAAATTTAAATTCACATTTGTTTAAACAGGTGATTGTTGTTTACACTATTAAGAGATTTCTATCTGAAGTGTTTTTAAATGGCAAATTTGTTTAAATACGTATTTACAAATATTTTTTAATCTCCAAATTATAAAAGCCGTATAATTTGGAATGTGATTCGAGAAGTTGGAAAGTTTGTTCACCATTGTTGGAATTGCACATCGTAGTTCGCGTTTTCCATAGAGGTTGTAAGTTTCCGGAACATTTAGCATCTCTTGGGCTCTTCTTCTTGTGTTAGCTGTATGAAGTATAGATTGCAGAAACATCCCTGTAGTACAGCAGGTGTCGTTATCTGGTATATATATATATTTTTTTTTTTATAATTAGTGGGCGCTCAAGGGGTTATTATACCCTTAAAGTGATGCATACAGCGCGGGCGAAAATATGGCGTTGACGTTTACAACTTTAAAAGTTAGACTCTTATTTCCAATAATCTTAATAAGACGATGTCATAGATTATATATTTTGTCTCAATAGGTTTTCGTCGCCCTTCTCCAAGCCAGAAATCCCTATATGATTCGTGACTCAGCTCATTTGCTTTTGTATTTCTTTACCTGTGTATCGTATAAGGTAGACCAATGCAAAATGTGTGCTCTTATGCCCGGGACATTGATATGGGCACGCCATAAGAGATGTTGGTCTATGATTACTCCAAGATATTTTATGCTTCTGACTACTTCAATTGCTTGGTAGTTGACCTTTTCTATATATATTTGAACATTTTCTTCTCGCTGCGATGGGGTGCAAGTACGTATTATCTTTGTTTTGGCTGCGTTTATAATTAGTCTGTTGTCATGGAACCAATTTGAGAGAGTAAGTTCGTTTTGTGAAATCTCTTCAGCAGAATTTTACCACTGTTGCAATGCCATCGGCATATGCATAATCAGTGGAAATTCTAAAGGCGAAGAAGTTCATTCGTATAAAGTATGATTAATATAAGACCCAAATTAGAACCTTGTGGCACACCATATTGAGTTAGTTTTTCTCTTAACTTAACTTTAATCGTTCTGTCAGTCAGATAGCTTTTAAGCCAATTTGCAAGTACAGCTCTCATACCGATTCTGCATACGCTTTTTACAAGGTCCAAAAAATATATTTTTTTAATTTATCTAATCTAAAGGGTCTCAAAAATGAACCAATTAAAGAGTTGGTCGGATTTCTCTCTAGATCTCGTCAAACATGACGGCGCAGACCGGTTCGCCCCATCAGTATTTAACATGTCACAGCTACTCGTTCAGTGAATGGTTTTCCAGCTCGACCGATATTTTTCTATCAATGTGTGGGCCCATGCTCGTTTTTAGAGAAGAATTCTTCAAGTCCCTCAGTTTTAAACGGTTCTTGGGGTCACGTGAACTTAATTACCAAGTGTCTCGGATTAAAACTTTTAATGAAATACAACCGCTCGAAAAATTTCGTCTACTCATGCACAAAAATACGGAACAAAGCTTTCAAAATAAACCTCCGAATGATTTTTGTGTTTCGATTACTCGGAATCGACATTCAAGGAGTCAATAAATTCTGCAATTTAATGAATCTGGGAACCAAGGCTTGTTATAACATTCTCGAAAACACATCGCAGTGTCTTCGATCTATGATGTAGTTTTGCGGAAAGTCATTGACAAGGAAAAAGTATTGAATGCATCAAGTGCATCAAATAAGCGAGATGTTTAGCCTATCAGAGGAAAAACATGGAGTGAAATATGTGACCTACATACATATGTGGGGACGGAGACAACAAAACTTTTAAAGGAATTCTTTCTTGTAATCCTCATGCCGATGTGATCGTGAAGAAAAAGAGTGTGTAGTCCACGTAGAAAAACGGATGGGAACACGCATACGGAATGCGAAGAAGAATAACAAAGGAATTGGTGGGAAAGAGAAAGGAAGCTAACGGACAAAGTCATCGGGGAGTTGACCAAATTCTATGGCTTCGCGATTTGAGGAAACCTGGATTATGTCGAAAAAATTTAATTGAAATAACAATCCTTCTCGGACCATGTCGGTGACAGCTGAAATGTTCCGTATCCCTGCAGTCTTCAAATCGTGCTGTCATTTTTGGCATTTTTTGACATTTATGTTCAGTATTGTCTGACAAATCATCTGAGTAGGCTTACATATACCATAAGTAAGATGACGTAGTTTTTTTTGTCTTCATAATCGACTAACTGAGCTCGGTATTCAACGTATTGTGGATAAATTTCGGACTACATATGACATAAAGGCAACGATGCATTAAAGTGATGTGGGCACAAAAGAAACCACAGCCTCGATCGTACCTGTTTGCGCTTTGTCCGTCCACTATACAGAAAATCTTGTGAAAAGGCCTCGTTTATAGCTTACGACGGAAGTTCTCGAATTGGGCTCTTGAGTAGCTCAATTAAGTCGACCATTACTTTAATCCAAAAATCGTCTTCATTTTGGCTTAATAGGTTTTCAGCAAGCATGGTTTTCGATTCTGAAAAGACACATGAGACTGAAAACTGTTTGGTGTGGCCTTAACACTGGTGGCATCATCTGCCCTTATTTTTTCAAAAAATTTCTTCGGCATTGATCCGGATGATATCTACGGTGCTGTTCGAAACATTAGCAACAAAACTTATCTTAACGGGTAAATGTGTAAATTTTCTTCTGTAGGGGTTTTTGGAAAAATTTAATAATGTGCATCAAAAGAACATTAAATCTCCTTCATAATGGTATATTTACAAAAACAAAAACAATTCAATTATAAAAAAAAATTAAAAAAAAAAGTACTCAAATAAGTTGTGCGACACAAAAGCAACAAAACAAAACAAAGTACTCTAATAGGTTGTGCGACACAAAAGCAAGAAAAAGTTAACGGTACTCTAGTTCCGTACATGCTTCGACAAAGCAGAGCTTATTGTATGATCAATATGATCAAAAACGTGTATCTGCGTTTGACAGCGATTCAAGATTCAAGCTACAGATTCACATTCTGGTCAGCGCTTTAAAGTAATACGCCGTGCCGCCGGGGTAATTGCCGGCCATGAAAAAAAATAGTTACGAAGCAATAATAAGCAAAAGAAATAAGGACAACGAACTTCGGACCTGCACGTGGAATGTTGGTCATGTGCATCCGAAAAATTAGCAGAAGCCCTGGACTGCTGCAGAGCAGATGTTATTGCTATTTAAGTAATGCGATGGGATGGGCCAAATAAAAAGAAGATGAAAAACTGCAACCAGATTGACCACATTGCGATCGACGCACGGCAATCCTCCGTGCCGTTTCGGACGAACCTTCCGAGGGGCCAACATTGACTCGGACCATTGTCTTGTTGTAGCCGAACATCGCAAAGGCAACCTAATTCTGTGTGGAATTTTGACGTCGGACGGCTACAAACGCAAGAGATCGTCAAGTCCTTTTCGAATCGAGTTTCCCTAACCAACAACAACGGAACTTAGTAGTAGAGTCGCAGTCTTTGCTGAGTATTTGGGCATAACATTTCTGTAGACTGTATAACAGCGTTGACGAACCAAATACCTCTGTCAGGTTGAATAAACTTTTCAACCTGTACGATGTAGACCAACAATTCCGTCGACCCGACCTAGATGAATTGAAGATAGCCATATCTAAGCTTAACAAAGCTGATGAAGCGGACGGCTTGACTGCAGAGATCTTCAAAGCGCCAGGCGAAGATTTGGTAAGGAGCATACACCAGCTCATCTGTAAAATATGGTAGGACGAAAGTGTGCCTGATGAATGGAACCTCAACATTGTTTGTCCGATCCGTAAGAAAGGAGACCAACTACAGAGGCATCAGTCTTCTATCTGCCATATTGTGTGAATGCCTGAAGACGTGCCGTCAACAACCTGATTGATCCATAGCAGAATGTCTTTAGGCTAGGAAAGTCCACTATCGACCAGATCTTGCAAAAAACCCATGAGCTCCAAATCGATACACGCCACCTATTCATCGATTTTAAGGGCGCGTATGACAGCGTCTATGGAGACGAGCTATACAGAGCAATGGATTTTTTTAACATCCCCGCCAAACTCGTCCGTTTGCGCAGGATGACGATGGAACATGCACTCTGCACCACCAAGGTCGGTAAAAAACTCACCAAGACCTTTGATGCCAAAAAAGGATTTAGACAATGGGATGCGCTGTCACGCGATTTCTTTAAAATCATTCTTGAAAGAATATTGCAAAACTCACGCGCCAATACAAGAGGCACACTCTTTCAAAAGTCCGTCCAATTACTCACATAAGCTGATGATGTTGACATTATTAGAAAAAAGACGCGTGGTGTTAGTGGCGGTTTCAGTGGTATTGAGACGGAACCGACGAAGATGAGTTTAACGGTCAATGAGGGCAAGACCAAGTATGTACATACTTTCAACAAGAAAGGACAGCCAACACTGACGTCTCGGAAAGAGCGTTACCGTTGCTTTGAAAGGAAAATTATTCAGGTGATTTTCGGTCTCGTCTGCATAGACGGTGAGTGGAGGAGGAGATACAACGACGAACAGAAGCTAGAAGAGTGAAGGTCCAACGACTGAGGTGGCTGGGTCATCCAGTGTTCCGGTCCGGTCCAGTGCTCCGAAAAGTCTTTGAATCCGTCCCCGAGGAACAGCACATAAGAGGAAGACCGCGACTCAGGTGGCGCACGCAAGTGAAAGGGGACCTCAACTAACATAGCGTACGATACTGAAGGCAGCTACCTAGAGATCGAGTTGGCTGCAAAGGCAGCCAGAGTTATTCCAATAGCAGTCATTGTATCCGAAAAAATTGACTGTTTGGTGTGGTTTTCATGCCGGAGGTCTCATTGACCCGTACTTCTTACGAGATGATGACGGCGGGTCAACTACAGTCAATGAAGACCACTATCCCTCCATGTTTACGAATTTATTTCTTTTGGAATAAATTGAAATTGAGGATATGGGGTTTCAGCAGGCGATCTACATTTTGGAAACAAGTTTCGCCAGAAATGGCCCTGTGATTGGCCACCCCAGTAGCCGTGGCTCGATTGGTGGTGTATTGGCTTCCAAATCGGACTGTTCGGGGTTCAATACCAGCCATACCCAAAAGACATTATTTTTTAAAGGCAATTAAAATCTTGTGAGATGAATGGTTGTCTAAATTACAAGTCAATTTACACTAGTAATTTAGTCTCCCCAATTACATTTTGAATGCCACCCACGGAGCCAAATAACCACTGAACCTAAAAATCTTTCTTTCTCTCCCTGTCCCATTTTCCTAAAAACTTAACACTCAGGCATTTTAGGTGAAGTAATACCCACTTGAGTGTTAAGTGCTTAAAAACAAAAAAACACCTTAAAACTAGTTATTGGGGCTACATAAATTAAGTCTCTGGTCTTTGACAACAAACCAAAAACTTTAGACCACTTGGAGGTGAAGATTCGACGTGAAATTGCTGAAATATTAGCCGAATAATGCGAAAACGTCATGGCGAATTGGGTCCAACGCATCACACATGCAAGCGGTTCCGTGGAATATGTAGGTAGCTACCTATATGCATATTAATTAAGAAGAACAAATTGGGGCGCATCTAACGGAAAACGTGAAGCAACCCGAGTACATAAGATGCGAACCCCGAGTCATCATCAACATTTCGGACCTTAATTTTCAGTAAACCATGATCCGAAAATCTTTGGAGAACTAACCCTATAAACCATCACTAAAAGACTTGTTTTAGAAACCCTCGCTTTTTTTACTATAAATGATATTAACAGCGGATTTGTGCCATTTTTTCAAGCTGAACCATTCCATAGATTTGTAACCACGCCCAGAAAGTTCCACAGCCCCGTTTCCGCCATGGAAGAATTGTCCCAAATCAATATTTTGTTCAATATTTACAACATCCTGCTGGTGGTCCGGTCACAGATTTACTTTGTTACATAACTACTGCCTAAAAAGCGAAAAGCTTCGCCTATCGGTTTTTATCATCATAACAACAACAACTCGCTAGTACTAAGAGAACAAAGCTTATTTATTTTATCAAATTCTTATACTCACATGGAATCCCTTTTTCTGTTTCCCTTTCTATTTTCAGCACTTCAATCAGCAAATAAAGAAAAAAGAAATAAGAGAACTTGAATCAAAACAGGATTTATGTTAAGAAACACCGGTCTTGTCGCCAATTAACAACCGTGGACGAGAAAACAAAAATAAATCCGCGAACCAGTTTCCAACATAAATAAAAGAGATTATCGACTCTCTTCAATTCCATTAAAGAGAAATTTATTTAAACGCGCGTATACAAAATGAGTGGTTTACTGCTAAAGCACTCAGCCCCCAAAGCAAGGGTGGCTAATAATGCTGTACGCCGCTGGAAAAGCACATTTCATCAGCTAAGGCAACAGCAACGGCGAATTCTCACTAGTCAAGGAGGAGCTTCTGATTCGTGTGGTATTGTTGCTGGGTTAGACGCGGGTTCGTCTTCGTCATTGTCATTAATTGCAAAATCGCGCCTTTTGACATCTTCGCCTTCGCCGTCAGTTGCTGTGATTTTAAGTGCCAGAGCTAATCATACACTTTCAACTAAACAATCAACTACTGCTACTCTGGAACCTACGCGCAAGATGTCATCGCAAACAGCCTCAAAATGCCTGGCCATCGAGAATATCAATCCAAACATCATTACCATGGAGTATGCAGTTCGTGGCCCACTGGTCATCCGTGCTGGAGAGATCGAAAAGGAACTCAAAGCGGTAAGTTGAAGTCATGGAAAAACAAAAAATAATTCATGAAATAGTGCACCAGAAGCATTAAAAAAACAACACGAGTGCTGGTGAAATGGTAGAAAGAAACAAAAAGTTCAATGAACAGCCTTCACATTGACAGAGAAACATCTGTGCCAGCTGTGCACAACTTTGTGAATTTTTTTTTTATTTCTTGCGCGGATCTATTCCCACAATACTTTTTTTGTTTGAAATGCGTTTTTAGTTCGTTCACATTTCGAATGCAAACAAATGATTCGGGGCAGAAAAGAAGAGAGAAGAGACACCATAGCACTTGGACTGTTATAAGTTCTTTTGTTTCCAAAAGCAGCACATGCGCCAATCAGCAGTCGAACATTGTTTTGTAAAAGAAAGTCCTTATACAGTGAGTCTGTAGTGAGCAAGGTGTAGAAAATAGTTTGCTAAGACAACGTGTCTGTAGTTTCACATGATATCAACTACCAAGCAAGACTGAATTGGATCAGTAAATTTTCGCCTTTCACTTGGCTGAATCTAAACTGAATCTGGTTTCCATATGAGTCAGTCTTGAATAAATTGTAAGGTCATCGGTGTTAGTGTTGCGATTTGGTTATTTCGTTTACTCGACACAATGCAATATGGTATTTTGAATTTATTGCCTCGTATTCTCGTTTTTTTTTGTTTTTTTTTTTTGCCTTGGAGTATTCGCACTATGATATATTCATTCCTATCGCTTGGATGATTCTGTCTAAAGGGAAGTCTTCATTTAGATACAGAGGAGAATAGGTGCTTAATCTTCTTTCGGTGCTGCAAACTGGATCAATTCGTTTTTACGTTATTTCATAAATTAAAATTAATTAGCTTTTTTGCGACTTGTGTGACCCTAGGACGGAAAGTAGTGATAAGCGTGAACCAGTATGTTCAATTCAAAAGCTGCTATTTACCAGGTTTTACAAATGCTAGCAGCTATTCCGACGTCTTGACGGTTGTTTGGTTATTCAATCAGTTCACACTCAGATAACTAATCGACGCTTGAAACAGATGAATGTGGGATAGAAAAGGAACTGTAACAATTTCTGGTCTGAGAGAATGGAAATATAGAATTGACTTTAAAAATGATTGAATTTTCCTCAATTTCGCTGCAGAACATGCAGACTTTGTTGTCCTTTCGCTGACGGGAAGTTATTTTATCATCAAACTTGAGTTTCATCAACCTTCTCAAATTTAGTGCGGCATCCTTTCGGATCCTCTTGGATCAACCTCGCAGCAAAATAAAAACTGCTGCAAAATTGCAATACAAAGATAGTCAAATACGTTTATGAACACAAGAGATGTCAAAACATTTGCAAAGGTTACATTTTATGAACACAAACCCTGCACGGCGGCAGTATTTCTACAATTATGAACTCATCCTTCGCCAGATGTAAGCGCACTGAATCATGCTTCCACTGTGGAATCCGGGATTAGTTCCCGGAGGAATTCGAATTTGATGTAGTACCAGAGATAACGGTTATCAGCATCATACGCTCAAGTTAATGTCAGATGCTGTGGGTGAGAATGGTATACAAATCCGGTTTTTAAAAATTATTCTGTCTTACTCCAAAAGTAGCCTTATGCATGTATCGATTTTTTTATGACGTTACTGGCTTGTCTTGTTAAAAAAAAGCAACCTATTTCGGTCTCCGATTTTCGCCCTAATATTCGTAGTATACTACCATTTAGTATTTCAAGTTGTCGAAAAAATTCTTGAAGGCCATATCTTCAGTGATCTTACTCAACATAACTTGTTATTTCTGGCCAAGTCGGCTATGCTAAAAATACTCGATGGCATGAGGGCAAATTATGACTTGTACCATATCCACTTAGTCTGTCTGCTCAACTTTTTTAAAGCATGTGACAGTGTAAACTATGATATTCTGTAGGAATCTAATGATGTACTTTTGATTTAATGCTAGATTGGTGCGTTTATTAAGTGCATAATAACATGGTCGTAGTTTGACTACGTGTCGTTGTTGGTGAAAAATTCTATTCTCGGACCTATTTTATAAACTCTTTATAAATGTGTTCCCTACTATTTGCTCAAATGCTTTTGTACATTTATGTGAGAAAAATTGGTTTGATTTAACTTGGTCACAGAAAATTGGGATCATTCTTAACCTCGCGAAAACGCAACTGGTAATATTTAAACACAACCCTACAATACTGATGATTTCCCACCCATTTTACTTAATCTATCTCAGCTTCGATTTGTAGATACTGTAGTTAATTTGAACTTTAAGATAAAGAAATCGTTTTCCTCCCCTGACCGTACAAATTATACTGTTAGTATGATTTATAGAGGACTACGCAAAGTCTGGTCATTCTTTAGTTTTAGTCCCAAAGGATGCCAGACTGAGGCTCGTTAATACTTTACTGATGCCTATAACTGACTTTGTTATAAGTTGCGTATTCTGAGCAGGATTCTATCTCTCAGCATTAACTTAACATCACTTTTAAAGATATGGACAGCAATGTATTGAATTTACTTCTCGATATTCTTATCCCATTCGATTGAAGTCTTTGATTTTATTGAAAATGGATTGTAGACGGTTAGCCTAGGAGCCTTTTCGAAGAATTGATTTCTTTAGTGTCATATGTTTTAACATTCGCAGCTTTTTGAATGTTTTCTACTCATGTCTAGAAGTTAGTTGGTTAGTCGAGCTGTATATTGTTTTATAGTTGAATTGTGTGTCCAGCGTGTTACTTTCGATGAGAGAATCCCGACTTTGTTTCTCTACCTTGCGCTAATGTTCAAATTTATTCACACATACAATATATTTTGAGATCATGAATTTCAAGTGAAAAAATATTGCACGTCTGTTTACATACTCCTTTTCATAAGACTTAGGCGAGATTTCTGTTGACTAATTACCAGTCGGAAAAGAATTTTGGACTTCATAACTCACACTTGACTGTTAAAGGTGTCGGTGTTCTCACATAAAACATATATATTCTATTCTGTATGAACATATGAGTAGTATATATGTATCTCTTTTTCCAACTTAGGTGCATCCACATAACACAGATCGCCGCAGTTGTGAGGATATAAACGTATAAGAAACCGTGTTTAATTTTTAGAGAAAAGAACAGCACTCGTGAAAACAACTTTTCCGAGCATCTGGTGTCACATATCTGCAATCACTCATCGTATATTTTCCTCTAAGACTCGAATCTTTGCTGGTTTATTCACGTAATTAAGCGATTTTACGTAGCCTCACTGGAAATAATCAAACCTATAATGGATGACGAATTTATAGGTTCCAATGTTAAAATCACTCCCTCAGCTAACTTTGATTTCAATCAATCGTTGGTATTAAATCTTGTAAGTAATTGGCCAAAGAGCCTTTCGCAAAATGTTTCAAGTTGTGGAAAGATGTGACAAGTTCAAATTTTCATTAACACTGGAACGCTTTGGTTTCATTCTTGTTGTTGCAGCATTAAATAAGTGCGCAATCTGTCCACAATGCGACGAAATACACGTTCATATGAGCAGTTATTCGGTCTATGGAATTGATAAAGTGCTCGATAAGTTTGTGTAACTCAATGCTCATTTTGGAAATAACATTCCACATTGGTTACAGATTAAGTTGCTTGGTATGGTTTCCCAATGTATGACCTGTCGTAAAGTTATTGTCGGAATAGACCCTTTCTTCTCTAAGGTTGTTTCTAAAAGGCACAATTAAAACAGCAAAAATCTTCATGATGATTGAAACACAATGAAAGTTGTAACTTGTTGATTGTTAGCAGGTAAAGCCTTTTCATATAGTATGATATGTTCAAATCTAGCTTTACGATGACAGCAATGCGATTCAATTAGCTACTATGTCTCTTGCTAAAAACTAGCAGAAGTTTTGTGTCGCACTATGATTCCTTATGAGAATGGAAACGGAGAAAAATTGTAGTATACGAGTATTCTTTTTTGAAGGTTTTATCGATTATTGGGTCAATGCCCCACAAGTCTTAAGAAAATGATCTGAAGTTTCATTGGTCTCATTGTAAGATCGTAGGATCACTTATACCTGCGGCTCCTTTATCAATACCTGTTTTTCTTAAATGTCACACTGTAACGTGTAACGAGGACTTTTAGGTTCATGCTCGAATGCTTCTTTTAATTAAGATTACTGAACGTTCACCGGTTGTAAAGAGTGTTTTTTAAGGAGCTATAGAACTTTTTTAAAAATAAAAAAATATGAAGAATGGTATATCACTTATTTTGAACACGATATCAGGCACATATCATATTTCGACTCAGTTTTAAACCACTCTTTAGAGCATTTGTCACTCTATTTCACCAATAACACGATGAACTTTCCAAGGCCTGAATAGTTTGCGGTTTTTCAAAATTTATTAGTGGCTCAACATACTCTCACAAGTAATCAAATCGTACGACCTCTGTGGCTAATTCACAGGTTCACTGGATTTGCGATAAACGAGTCCTCAGAAAGTCAATGGTTTCATGGTCAGTATGGCACATACTGTCATCCTGTTGGAGATGCATTTCGTTGAGATCAATGTCGTCTATACTTTTGAAGAAATAACCGACTAAAAGATTGTCCGTTAAAGTTGGCCAGTGACTACAACGCCATTTTAAAACAAAATAAAGAAACATGATGTCCCTAACGTGACGAATACACCAAGCACTGCACTTTTGTGGGTTTTATTATGTCTCATTAGTTATCTTCTGAAATTTCCTTACTCCGGAAAGAGGAATTTTGCTTGTTCACATACCCCGTGACCGTGACCCTAAGGTAAATGTGAGCCCGTCCCTTAACACAATTTTTTGATGAAAAATAATAGTTGACTACCAGCTGCTCAACAGTCCAATCCATCAACTCCCGTCGTAAGCCTTGGCCGCGTGAGCTTAGTGCACAAGTTGGATCTAACCGGGTGTAGGGTGATATCGTTTCCTTCATTACCTCTTATTGCCACGTATCCCGGCATCCAATAGAGAGTTTCTTCGTTTCTAATTGACAGCTCGTGGAGTTTTTATTGCCATTAAAAGTCAAGTTTGACGGCGGCACCTTAAGCGTTTAATGCCTTGGTAGCTGCTTCACTATGTAAAGTGGTTACTGTGTTGTAATTTTTATAGTTTCTACCAAAATCGATTTGGATGCGCTTGTGCACGAATAATGTGTATTTCGCCCTAAAAGATGTCGGAACTTCTTTTTTTTTGGTTCAGTAATGGATACCACCTTTGAAAGGATGGAACTGAATTTGGTCTTAAAAAAAAAGAAAAAACGCAAATTGACTTTGCAACATCAATCGACTGGAGACATTTGTTTTACCTTTAAATCACAGGTCATCCGTAGTGTCATGCACTGTTCTACTAAGGGCTTATACTCATATGTGCATATGATATGTCACTTTCAATGTGCTGAAAGCTCTATGCGCTGACCACAGAGTCGTAGTGGCGTATACTACTTCAAGAACTTCTACCTAAGCTGTAGCATTTATCAGCTCTAAGTGGTACGTTCCACTAAAAATCTTGGATGTATCTTAAAAAACACAATAAAATTTTAGTCAAAATGCTTGAAACGAAAGATAGTGATTTCATTATTTTTAAATCACATCGTATTTCTATTTAATCTGTTATAAGTGTATATCTGTAATTTGTTCACATGTTTGTCGTTACGATAAACCATTTGCCTTTCGGAGCTTCTACTACATATGAATCAAAATGAGAATGATTTTCCATAAAGCTCACATTATACCTTTGTATTTACCAAGCGTCATGGGTTTTACAAGTTTTCTCGGTTAAATGTTGACAATTCCGGAATGAATGAGCGTTTTCAAAGTGTCTGAAACGTCCCCGTATTGTGCTTTCCTTAGTATCAGATGTTTTCGTATATAATATGATCAAAACTTATCTAATAACCCAAGCTTGCTTTAGGGACTTTTCAATGATGAGTAATGTATCACTGATTCTAAGTACGTTGCTTCGTCGTTACATGTTTTCTCCACAAAAAAAAGTGTTTCAAATGCTTAAATAAAAGATAATCTGTTTGGGAAAGGTTAGTTCAGCAGGATGCCAATTTTTTCCATACTTCTCTGTTTCATTAGGTTTCAGGAAGCTATAGTGAATAACACCTGCTCTAGACCACGTAAACATTGTAAGTGAAGACTTGGCTCTGGCATGTGTTTTGATACTTGATGAGTATCAAGCCATTGCGCAAATCGTCGACGACAGAGAATCCAGTTTTCATCACATGTAACAATTCAATGCAAAAATAGATCTCTTTCGTTTCGGCCAAGCAAAGAAGAGCAAATTTCCAATCGGGACGCGTCTTTTTCGTTCCGTATATTCGTATGGAACCCATACTTTATCCCAAAAAAATCGCCTCTATTTGGTTAAACTGTTAACACTGCATTCCGCCCAAGGAATTCTGTATTGAGCATCTGTTTTCTTTTGTAAATGTTTGTTTCTGGGGGAGACTACGATAAAACGCAATAATAATTAAGATCGGCGCGTGGCTAAGAGGGTTCAGTTTTCGTTGCATATACGTAATAGAGATATTGTTCTAACAGTTGTGTGGTACATTGCGCCGTTCTGCTCTAAATAAACGTCGTCCACGTCCATAGCATCAATTTCAGGCAAAAAAAAGTCAGTCAAAATAGTTTGGTAACGCAACCCATTCACTGAAACGGATGCACCGGTATCATTTTCGAAAAAATATGGCCCAATGACACCGGCAGTCCGAAATCCGCAACTGTTGCTCGTTGAGAATGGCGAGGTTGTTCCACTATTTCTTTACGGTTTTCGGAGTCCCAAATGGGACAGTTTTGTTTGTTTACGTACCCAGGCAAATAGGAAATAACTTAGAATAATTTTCTATAAAAAATCATGATCTTGTTCATTCATTTCCTTCACCCAATCAGCGAAAGTAGGGCGTTGTGCTTGGTCGGCTGGCTTCAATTCTTGTGAAAACTGGATCTTATAAAAATGTAGACCCAGACCTTTATGCAAAAATCGGTGTGAAGTGGTTGCGGATAGACCCAATTCCTGTGATTGTCTCAAAATGGAAACACAAGTAAAAGTCTAAGAAGCCTCGGGCATTTTCAGCATTTATTTAGACTGTCTTTTACGAATCGAGTAAAAGCGAATGGATGGCAAGAGATATTTTTATGAACTGTTTGCATAAACATTTTGTTGAAGTGGTGATAGTTGCTTGCCGTAAATCGTTTTTGTAATTTGCTTAAGTCGTTCTGTCTTTTTAACATATGTATGTACAATAAGTCAATGTTTTCCTCCGAAAAAATAATTTATCAGAAAAGACTGCTCTTCTCTTAGACAGTGCATCTTGCCGCAATGAAAGCAGGTTGAACAGCGCCGATAGGAACATTACAACAAATATAACCGCCCTCTTTCAGTCAACTTTCCAAAGCTTTCCAAAGAGTCTGTTGACTGAAATAAATTTGAATAACCTCGTTTGAATTTTGGAAAACTCCTGGGAAAAATGTCGAAGAAGTATCAGTGGCTACGGTTTTGAAAAAATTTAATCACGTGATGCAGGTTGAGGAGCTGATGATCTGATGCCAATAAGTCGTCATCAGGATAAGGGTGCAAGCATCTCATTTTGAAACAGATCTTCAGCAAATTGGTGAACTAGTGTTCTGCTTAGATATAGATTTTCCAAACATCAATCAGTCTTGGAAGACGATGAAACTTCGTCAGTGGAAGAAAAAAGTTTCGTGCTGTGGGGCCATCACAGAAATGTTTTAATTGGTTCACATTGTCGAGGTGCATACTCGTAAATTCATATTCTCTACGAATTTAGTTCGACTAACTGTATACATTGATGTAACGTCGACCATCCCTCTCGAAAATGTCGGTGACAGTTGAAAGGAGTTGCGTGGTAAATCTCACACGCACTAAAAAGCTTTATTTTATTTCTTTTTGTTTGGGCTTTGTTTCTCTCAAGAAAGTCGATGATTTTTTTGGTCAATGCTCTGTGTAAGACGCACTTTCGTAGATTAACAAGGAATGAGTTAGTTATTCTTATCCTGCCGTGCTACTTTAGAAGTTCTTCGACTGCTCTTGTACTCGTCCTGTTCGCATACGTATTCTTTCCCTTGGGTATATACAATTTTCTCAGATGCTATCTACTTTATTTTGATTTAGATACATTTATGTGTATCTACGGTTGTACATATATTCGTATGTATACGAGTATACGAGTATACGTACGTAGGGGTTTTACGCATTTTCCTTGTTCAATTGTGTGCGTCTGTGATACGTACTAGAGGATACTTTGAGTTGAATGGTCCTAGCCTTGACCACGTTAAATGTTTGTGTTTCGCATTCGTGTCGTTCTCATGGTTGCGGGTTTCTCTTCCTACAATTTATGAATGAGTTCTAAAAATACATACATACATACATACATAATGTACGCGTATACAGTTGTTTTACAAATATGTAAATGCAAATTTCAATTCTTGTATCTTTGGAGGTGAGGAGTATAATCATGCAAATGGTTACATTATTAATGTTTCGAAAGGTATACGAATATGTCTTCCCCAGCTGCTTTGAATCTTGTTTATTTAAAAATTTAAAAAAGTTATGCAATCAAAATCATAGCAAGGCAAAGGAAAATGACTAATTTACTCTATAAGGTTTCCGTGCCAGTGGTACAACAAATCGCCAGAAGCGAAAAGATTATTGCGAGCGTGCCCCACTCAGTAAGTCCAGACCGCAATCAATCACTTTCGCGTCGTTCTTAAGAGCTGGGCATCTCTCAAACGTCACTGGGGCGAATTTTACAAAAAGGCTTGGTTGTACGTCCGTATAAGATCGTATTGCTCTAAGTCAAATGACAATCATACATGTCGAACTTTTGCAGCAGTGTTTCAACAGCCATTGTACAATATATGACAAAAATTACTGTTCGGTGTGCCGGCAACCTGGGAGTCATACTATCTGCAGTTATGCTCATATGAGACCCAACTGTTACCGGAAGCCCTAACCGAGAATGCAGGCAAACCTACATAGGTTCGGTTCCTGAAAAACTCACATCGTAGCGTTGCCTAGTTCAAGTTCTGCGATTTCATTTCTTATGATCCTATTGTGACTTGGGTTCTAGACAAAACTCAATGGGTCATCGCACACAAGAGCACTTCTGCCGGAATAAAAAATGGTAGGAATACGTGAACCCCTTTTCAGTTTTTTCAGACCAAAAATGTCGAAAGTTGTGTATTAATTAGATTTCTGTCATGATCTGGCACGGTAGAAGATTTTCTGCCGTTTCTTACTTCAGTAGCAAAAGCGGTTACCTGCCAACAGATATGTTCCATGTACGATGTCCCAATGGATTTAGCCTACCGATTGCGTTCTCGATCTGGATTGAAATTCGTGAGATGGTCAACCCAAGCTTAATTACAGCTTTGCTTTGCACCTTCCTTCAATTCTTCAAAATATAAGCTTTGTTTTATTGGTAAGTGACTACACAGCTCAGTTATCGAACCCCAATAAAACGCTTTACTCACTCGAACACTCCCTTTCAATCTATATTTCAAAGTTGGTACCCGTGCCAGTCTAAAAAATCACTTGTTGACATTTGAATGTGCTTACGGGTATGTTCGAAAGGTATGTCGAAATCAGGAATCTCAAAGTTGGTGCCAGCTTTTGCTCCGGTTAATTATGGATCTTATAATGGTATTTTTCTTCTGCAGTTCGTTTTTTATTAGCAAAAGGAGCTACTGAAAGGTTTCCTTATTCATCCTTAAATAACTGAAGAAAGATTTCTCGTCACCAATTTGCAGCTCTCTTGTAAATAAAGGAAAATGAACCACGTTCATCCCTCACTTTTCTCCACGACTTCACCCAAATTTATTTTTTCCTTTCTTTTTGCAACTCAAATGCATCTTTACACAAATTCAGGAATTCAACTACCACTTCCACATCTGGATTTATTCCCGAACCCATATTGGGAAATTGTAAAACATGCGCGTGAAAACATGCAGCGTGTAAAACCTGTCTAAGTAATAACTTCTCTCTTATAAGAACACGCAGATTATATAAAATACATAGTCAACGAACACATACTTAAATAAACGAAGTCAGACAACCTTCATGAAATAAAATTTTGTACAGCCCCTGTCAGCGCTCCCTGGATTTCAGAATTCTTAAGTTCTATGTTCACTTTTATACTCACTTATTTACTGACCTAATTATCGCCACTTTTCGTTTTTGTTGTTGTTTGCCAAGGGATATTTTACTGAGCTGGGTAGCTAGTTACCAATAAAACACAGATATAGTTCATTACCATCAGGATTCTGTATATCTCCGCTTGGAAGGCAGACGCAAGTTTTCCTGACGAGGAATGAAATCGGACGTTGTCGTCCTCCAGAAAGATAGTATTTTTAGCCGCACCTAACTACATTCCTTTATTGACTTAGATTCTGGCCGAAACCATTCCTGGGAAGGGGGAAAGTCGATTTCGTATTTTTTTCCGCAAAGCTCCAGTGGATGTTGTACCAAAGAACACTTCTCTTTAAACGAAAATTTTGAGGATGCAGCCCATGACATGAATATCAAAGTGAAGGAGAACCATCATGCGTCGAAAGCAGAGCCAAGCGAGCCGGGAAAAGCTCTCATGGAGTTTGGTAAAAGAAGCACTGAGATATTTTCATGAGAGCTTGATCCACCATAGGAATATAATTGACCGTATCATAGCCGTGTAGATTTAAGGGACCCTTCTCGGGGGCAGCCCCATGTCTTGCCTGATAGCGCCTTGGAGGTTTTCTACGTAACATGTTTAGTACAGGGAAGTTTTTTTTTAGAGAACTTAACACTCAAGAGGATAGAGAGAGAGAGAGAAATATGTTTGGGCTCAGTGATTATTTCGTTGCACGGGTGACATACAACATTTAATGGGGAGACTAAATTATTGGTGTAAATTGACTTGATGTTGTATTTCAGGCAACCATCCATCTCAAGAGATTTTAGTTGCCTGAGCAAAATAATGTCTTTCGGGTATGGCTGGTATTGAACCACGAACCGTCCGATTGGGAAGCCAATACACTATCACTTGAGCATACTACGCCGTGTTGTATGGCCGAGTTATAACTGACCACCAAATTGAAATGGCAATATTCTGCATATGAAAAAGTTAGCCTGCCGCTGGGTGCCGCGCATGCTCACTCCTGACCAAAAACACGAACGCGAGAGCACTTCGAAAAAGTGTTTGGACTTGCTGATGCGAAATCGGGCAGACTTTTGGCGTCGATTGATAACTGTTGATGAAACTTGGATCCACTATTACACACCAGAGAACAGAATGAGTGCCCGGCAATGGACTAAAGCCTGCACGAGTTCTCCGAAGCGGCCGAGGGAGGCTCGATGGGTCGGAAAGGTTATGGCGTCGGTTTTCTGGGATTGTCATGGCATACTCTTCGTGGACTACCTCGAAAAAGGTAAAACCATCAACAGCGAGTATTACTGTGCATTATTGGAGGTATTGAAGGCTGAAATCGCTGCAAAACGGCCTCACATGGAGCGAAAAAAAATTTTGTTTTTACAAGACAATGCGCCGGCGCACAAGAGCATCGTAACCACGGCTAAAATCAATGACTTACGGCTCCAATTGCTGTCGCATCCACCCTATTCGCACGATTTGGCTCTCTTGGACTATTATCTCTTCCCAAACCTCAAAAGATGGCTCATCAATAAAAAAATTCAGCTCACGCGAGGAAATCATCGACGCCACGGAGGAATATTTTGCAGACCTTCCGGAAAATTACTTTTCGGACGGGATCAAGAAAAATCCCGGAAAATCGCTGGAATAAGTGTATTAAGCTAAAAGGGGACTATATTGAATAAAATAAAAAAACATTGAAAAAAAAATGTTTTTTCATTCCCAAGGAGGTTACTTTTCACCCCACCTAGTATGCAGTCCCGCGTCGTAGGTGAGTTGTTGCCTTACTGTGCTTGCCTGCTTTTTTCAACAAACCTAGCTAAACCGTGTGCTAGGTATAGTGATGTTCCGCCCCTCTGCAAAGTCAATTAGTCCCAGTCGATTGTGGCTATTTCTGATGACTGAGCTGCCAAAAATTTCGTCCCGTCTTAAATCACCTAAGACGGTTTTAACAGAATACTTTGGATATTGCTCTTAAGTTCTGTCTTGAAGGTCGTAGAAACATTCTTCGGTATTTATTAATGATTTGTTAAATTCCTGTGAAAGATTATTTGATGCCATTTAATATTTGAAAATAATTTCGGGCATATGGCCACGTTGGCTCCCTTATACAAAGCGCAATCTTGAGGTCCAATTTTTGACCATTTTTTCAAGTAATTTGGACGTATATCGCGTATTACTCTAACAATATTTTGCTCCACAGAAAATAATCCGTCTTTTCAATAAATCGATGTTTTCGTTGGTTTCATCTGGTGACACATCATCTTTAATCAATCCATAATCGCTGTGCATACATCGCATTGTACCGGTGCCTATTGACAGTAACTTGTGTTCCGGCCTCATTTTTTTAAGAATTAAGTACCGATGATGATCGGCGTACAATCCGCGCCATACGTACATTTTTCTGCATACAATGGCTTCTGGTGAACTTCTTGAGGATTTTCCTCACTCCAAATACTGGAATTCTGCTTGTATACATAGGCGTTTAACCAGAAATGAGCCTCATCACTGAACAAAATTGTACGGCAAAAAAACTAGGAATAAATGGTCACGCAGCTTTAGTTCTTGCACCAATTTGATCTTCTAAGCCTTGAGACCAAGATCTTTACGTGGAATTTTCCATATAGTGAATGGACAAAGACCAAGCTGCTGCGAACGACGATATATCCGCGAAATTTTCTTCCGAACGCACTGTTTTCCTTCTTGCTGCTGTGTGAGTATCTAATAACGTGAATCGGGTGCGAAATTTTTCAATAAATTTCACGAATTGTTCCATGAGCCCAAACTGTACTGAAAATAAATGAAGCTTAGCACCTCAATTGGCATACTAAAAAGTCTGACAGTGCAAAAAAAACACATTCAATTTTTTTGTTTTTCAGAGTCGTCAACAGTAGATCCTTCCCTATCCGGGTAATTATCGGCACGCACAAAAGCCAACCTGGAGTATCTGTCCCCGGCCTCTGGGGTATGAGAGCTGCTGTTGACCCATTTAGGGTTCATATGTCACCATCTCTATTTCAGCACCCCAACTAGTTCTGAAAAACTTTACTGTTCTCAACTTTAACTACGTTGAAGAAGCCCATATATTATATCTTCTTCTGACGTTCAGTCATTTCTGACAGTGAATTATACACTCGCCCTTATAAGACCAGCAGGTCAAGTCCGGTTGGACTAACGGCTACCACGAGGATGTAAAATAAGAACAATTGATGTGCAGACATAGTTGAAGGACTGGGCATCGAAAGGCTGACGCCGCTCAGTGTCTACTCTAATCGTTGTTTGCAAACTAAGCTGTCTGTAGGGTCGTTCTTGATAGTGAAACTTAACTCTCGCAATGCTAACCGTTTATCATTGAATATTCTTCCAGAATACTGAACAAGTGCTGATCGGTCGGAATAATCCAGACATCATTAAGTGCACTTACGTATAAGAAGATGAAAAAACGGCGTGCTACCGCCGAAACAACTCCCAACAGATAGAATCTAATTGGTGCCCGATTCATTTGTTAAGCCTTTTTGGGTATAAACCAATGCCTGAAGTGGGTAGTAACAAACTTTAAATTGCTAGTTTTTTGGTTGGTTCTTTTCTGATTTTAAGATACCGATGCAACCATCATCATTAGTAAACATTATTTGTAAACCAGCTATACCAGTATTTGCAAAAAAATATTAAAAATGTACCTCTCTGCCCCGTACTAGCGTATAACGCATTACTGTAGGTAGGGCCTTAATTAAAATTATTTACAAAATTTTATGTGTTGCTTTTGAAACAATAACTCGTACAGCAACCACAAAATTGCTTTTTATTTTCCTTCTAAAGAAACTATTTATTCGTATGTATTAAAGCGATTAGATAAAGTATCTTACTACTCAGAACAGCTGGGTTATCTGTGTCTGTTCCTGTGTGTACAATAAAAATTCGTTATCACTCATGATGATTAAGTATAGTACCTAAATGAGCTTCAGTTAAATATAAATTCACTTAATGTAGCCAAATTTTGCAATTTGCCCACTCTGGCTTTGATTGAATAATACGAACATCTACGAGTGTCTGGTGATAGGTTATTGAATAATTCGCTACACAACACAAATTGGTTATGGAAATTTTTCTACTTCATAGCTAGAATGAGATGTGCAATATTATAATATCATTAACTTCCGAAGCCGGTATTCGTTTGTTTGAATTCCGTTTGTGCTTTTAATTTGTTGACACATTTGCTATAGAACATTGAATGAAGTTCACACTGATACCAGACAATTAAATGCCTTGTGCTTGGTCTGAGTTCTGGTAATTAAGTTGGCTACGAGTTGCTTACAATTAACTAATTCTCGTTTTTGAATCATCGTAATTCGGATTCATTAAATTCCAACTCATATTGTTTGTGTGAAAATGCCGGACTCATTGTGCGGATAGATGCTAATCAATTCAATGTTTGGTTATAAAATTTATACTCGCTTCATCAAATTCTTAGTCATTTGTGCTTAATCGTCAACAAGAGGGCAGTGCTGCAAATTCAATAAATATTATCAATTTTAGTACTGTTCTTCGGAATTATTTGTGAGCTTTGAATTAAGGTTATTGTCTCTATATATGATATTCACTTTCGACAACAAATTCATGATGGCCGTTAGTTCACCATAATTGCTAAGCAACATTTTCAAACATGCGAAGTTTTCGATCATGAATGGCGAACGAATTCGAGAAAAGTTCAAATGCTGCAAAGCGGATATCACCATTGAGACACCGAATATTTATACTTGTTTTTGTCGTCAAAGGCGGATTTAGATAACGCGAACTAAAATGTGTTAAGAAAATGATCATAAAGTTGGGTTGAGCTCTCTACCAACTGCAGCCCATAGAGATTTCGCCAAAAACACTCAAATCGGCTCGGCATGTAACTCCGTGTAGCCGTCCTCACGGAATTAGCTGTTTTTGCGGTATTCAGAATATCCGCAACCGTACCTTAGAAACAACAAGGTAATGGTTCGAGCCGATGTTGGCCCCTCGGAACGTTCGGACGTCCACAATACTGGAAGAATGCCTTGAGTCAATCGCAATGTGGTCAATTTGGTTGACGGTTGGTTGATCAGAAGTTCTCCAAGTCTCTTTATGAATATCGAGAACCTAGCTACAACAATATTTCGCCCCGTCGCAAAGTCAATTAGCCTGAATCCGTTGTAGTGCAGGCTATACTACCCGACAGTACTATCAAAGATGCCCTCCGAGGACGATTTCAATGTCATAGCTAGGACACAGCTTGTAAGCTTGTCCAAGATCTCGTAGAAGCTATCTTTGGTGTCGTCATCTTTCGCCTCTGTGGGGACTTGCGCTCATATAAGGCTAATGTTGGTAAATTCAGCCTTAATACGGATTGTTACGAGGCGCTCGTTAATATGTCGGAAACTCAAGACTTTTTTCCTAAGTCTGTCTCTAACAACGAATCCGAATGCAAATAGGCGCTGCTTTTACCGTCAATAACAGTCACCGTAGTAGATGTCAGAATTTTTCAGTCTCTTTTTGCCCGGCCGATCCCATCGCATTTCTTGGAGGGCGGTAATGTATGCTTCGAAGCGGTCTAGGGCCTCCGCTAGTTATTCGGCTGCACGTGGCCTATTAAGGGTCCTAAAAATCCACGTAGAGATCCGATGTTCGTTGTCCTTATTTCGTTGGGAGGGGTGATTGTTAAGAGTAGATCAGTCTGATTGTTACCACTTGGAGGCAAAATAAGCGCAATTGATGTGTAGGGACCGTTACAACACTGGGCATCACCAAGTTAACACCTCTCAATACCTACCCTATTTCTACATCACCCAATCACCTTAAATAGACAATTGAACATTTCAAGGCTCCAGGGAAAGCTAGAATCTCTCCGGCCTTGATCAAAAATTATCAGCACATACTCAATCTCTTGGTAGCCTTATTTAGAACAACCTCTTTGGTCACGATGTTAGATTAGCTGGGTAATAGACCAAGCGAGCTTCGTAGATCATATCGTCCAATGAACTTGACATTGTTTTTCTTAGAAAGAAGCATTCGGAAAAAAGAAACATGGCACTGCATTTTATCCAATATGCATGTCGCAATGGCTGATCCACCGAAGGCGCCTTAACTCAGTAAATAAACTAAACAATTTTAAGAAACCTTAAAGCTTTTGACAACACCGGCCTGCAAGGCTTTATCCTGCAAAGGCATTGTTCATCTAACTAACTGGTATCCTGGAGCGGTTCATAATAGCCGAACAGTTACAGCCACTTCTGAAGAGGTAACCATGACAGGACCTACAACAAAGCGATATCCAGAACGTAATATCCTCTCACCTCCTATGGTCTGTGGTCAAAAGTGATCTACTCAACGAATCCAGCAACTCTGGGGAAAAAGTTGTTGGGTATGGTAATGGACGAGTCATGATTTTTTTTTTCTGTCGGAACAGATCACTCAGACAAATAGATATTCCATTGAACTCCTTATATTTTCCTTTTACTGAAATATTTCAGTCTTTCGATGAAAGATGAGTAAGCGCATCAGTGATAAAGTGCCTAAAATACCATCGAGGGTAGCCCGAACACTCACAGAGGTGTCGCAGGATGTTGTGTTACTTATGTTCAGCCCGTTTAAGTGCTTAATGAGAGGGTAGCGCCCTTTCATGATGCCAGTAAGCATCATGCAGTCTTTCCTACATTTGTTTGGTCTGTTGGCAACCTGAAGAATCGCGTTAAACTCATACGAGAATCTACTATCAATAAAAGTCCTAACCGGGAACACAGGCAGTCCCAACCTAGTGTCGAGTCCTGAGACACTCTCCTCTGAGATGATTTCATTCAGCCTATCGACTGTGGTCAGTGAAGACTTGCATTAAGCCCAGCTTGACTATCGCTAAAGTTGCAACCGCTTTGCCTTCTCCACCTTTCCTTCGCATAATTCATTGCCATCAGGATTACATACATTCGAGTATATCTCCGCTTGAAAGACAAGAGTTGGTTTGTATCATCAATCCAAATCTTCTCTGGGAGAAGCCAGTTTGGTTGTAAACTGACGTTTTAAAGGGCTTACGTTAAATGGCAAGCCAGATCTTTCAAGTCATATACAGTCCAGTCATGGGCTGTCGTTAAATTTATTTTGCTTAATAGTGATTACTCGGTCTTTGTCATTTAGCAGTTCGAAGAAGTGTTTGCTAATTGTGCAATAGGTCTAAAGGGTCATCCTGGAATAGATTGGAATATAACCTCATTCAAATGTCTTCCACGAGTGCTTTTGCTGGACTTGATTCTGACAAGGTAACAAGGATGACTTTTCGACACGTACTGAGCAATAACTCGGCTATAACTTGACGAATATTCGTTTTCAAAGTGTCAAGAGTTTGCGGATTGTGGGCATATACACGGTCTTTTACATAGCCCCACAAAAATAAAAAAACAATCACAAAACGCGAAATATCTCGTCCAGGAATTTTTTTTTAAACTTTAGTTCAGACATTTGAGGCCAAAAAAATTCGTTTAACATTTGGCTATAGCGATGAGAATTGACAGTGACTGTTACACCTCCCACATTTTCGAAGAAGTATGGACCAATGACACCACGAGACCAAATTCCAAACCATACAGTGGCTTTTTATTTATGTAATGGTCTTTCACTTCCCCATATGCGACAATTTTGATTGTTAACGTATCCACAGCGTGAAAAATGAGCCTCATCGCTGAAGAAATTGTTGTGTGAAAATTAGTCTTCCAAACGTTGATGTTCAAGCACCCAATCGGACTGACTACGGTCTGGCTTCAATTCTTGAGTGAGTTGTATGGAAAAATATGCTATAATGTGCTGTAAAACAAACCCAAATACTGCGCCCGCTATGAAATCGATAGATTTGGATCTTCTTCAATACATTCACTAACGGCAGTCATATTTTCTGTAGAGCGTGCATTTTAATGATGGATACTCGTAGTACGCTCAGATAGACGATTGCGTAGACCGTAATCTGTTCATAATGCGCGAAACGTGCCTACTAAGAGAATCACTACTTTTGCAATAAGTTTTCACATTTTTAACACGTTCAGCGATTGTTAAAGAATCCATATTATAAAATGGTCAACCTTGAACTAAACATATACAGTCTCGGGTGACAGTTCGGTTTGACGTAAGTGATTGAAATAGGGATGTCACATCCGGACCACGAATTGGATGACCCTATACAAAAAGCGTCCATCTGCCGACTTCTTCAATATTCTGTTTTTGATGTTTTTGTTTTCGTCGTTTGTTTTTCTTTTTAGAGAAAAATTCACCTCTTACAGTTACTTTGGCCATCGCAATTTATTCTGTCAAACAGCTTCTTATTAGTTTCCAAAGTAATTGATATTCAGGCTACTTGAAGGATCTCCCAAAGTAAGTTTTTCGTTGTTGGATACATCTGGATCAGGTTCGTTTCGACGATTAAAAGCGGCAGATAGATATGTATCTGCTTTGAGTCGAAGGCTTTAACTCTGCACAGTTTTTGGACGCTTAAACTCCTCTTGCTTATTAATTATATGGTTTAGTACTCCTGTATTGATTTCAATTTGAGACTTCCGCTTCTCTCCTGAGTCTTTAGAGTCGATGGTTCTTTACACCAAAGTTCGATATCGTACGCTGTCGTCTTTGATATTTTAAGCTTATCTTCAAAACACTGTTTTTCAGTTCAGCTTTACTTTTTCCTTGTTTTCCCATTTATGGTGGAATTTATGATAAGTTAATACTGTTTGTAGTTTTACTGCTCTCTATATCGGTTTATGACTTCATTTCGATCTTTATTCTTAAAATCCTTTAGCTGTCGTAAGATGTAATAATCTTATTACCTATCAATCACCTGTAGCAGGATTTGAAAAACTTTTGCGGAAGAGGCAAAACATCCTCAGAGATTGATCAGATGGTCTTGGTTTATCAGTAGACATCAACATATTTTTTTTTTAAATGGCCTCCTGCGTCAGAATTCCGGTAAACTATTATAAAAAAATAGAGTTCTTTATGGCAGCAATTGTACACTTTGAACATCAACCGGCTTTCTTCCCACCACAACGCGCCAAACCAAACATACTATAATCTGCCTGGCATGACGCCTTCTCAATTTGTATGTGTATACTCAAAATTAAGGAACATAACACATGCAGATGCAGACAACAACTTCTCTTTAAAAATATTTAAATCTTCCATCGATATTTTTTGTTTTCTTGATGCGCATTTAAACTTAATCGTAAACTGTATACGAGTACGAGTACAACACCTCCAATCCAGAGCGCCCGAATTGATTGATTTCCTGATTTTGAATGAACTCTACGATAAAAAGTGATGTTTTGAAGGACGTACTAAACTAACAAGCGCATATTGTGTGCTTTAATGGACTTTTTCTCTGCGAAAGGAGAAGAAAAGAGGAAAAGCTACACCCACACAACATTACAACATATTGAACGATGGATCAATGAAAATAGCACAAGTTAGGTTCCTACAAAGTTATCTTGACATCTTTACGTGGGAATGCTTTGACTCCTTTGACGTCAGACGTCAGAGTGGTAACTTAAGTTGGAAGAGATGACGCCGCATGAGCTAATGAGTTTTCGTTTTTTTTTTTAATAGTAATTTCATTGATTTTTTTTTAATATATACACATACACACCCGTTAAAGGTAATGTAAACTCTGCAAATAATTTTCAGGGATATATTTTGCTAAGTACCATACCACAGATAATTAGTTAGCGGTGTTGCTTTGAAATGCTTCTAAAACGCTAAATAATTTACAACAGGACTTTGAGACGATTTACGAGTATTCCTTGTGAGCGTAGGCAATCTCATGCCTACATAAAATGTAGCTTCTCTTCAAAAATCCCCTCATACAAATGTCCATTCTGATTCGCAATGTTTTTACGTATTTTTTTTTTTAATTATCAAAACAAATAATGTTAATTGGAATGAAAACATTTATTGAGGTAAACACCGTTCAAATTAATTTAAAGATGGGTCTGCACTTATTGCCATGTCCATGACGGAGCAATTCTTTGTGTAAACACTCAAATCAACAATGCCATTCCCTGTGTGGTGTTTTTTTTTTAGAAACTGCTGCTACTGATGTTGACCCATCAAAAAAAAAAAAAAAATAAAAAAAAATATCAGCACCTAGAATTAAAATCAAAGAACCTTGACACATCAATGTAGAAGAACACTTCTGATAAGAAAAAAATATTTCGACTGAGGTACCGTGAAATCAAACAATTGTGAAAGCTAAATTAAGCTTTTGATGTCTAACGAAAAGAAGGTCTAAACCAGACAGCGTACAGCTTTGGACGACTTAAAGTTTACCAGAGTTTACACAGAGCGTATGAATGATGTAACTATGAGTATCCATCAATCCTGCTTATTTTACTCGTTTGGTGCTGGTCTCGTCCGATAGTGGTGACTTTACAAACGTATTAGCCCGAATGTTAAGTAGAAGAAAAATTACTGAACCTCAGAATGATAGCTTCAAAAGTCCGCATATCAGGCTCCTTACATGGCTTTTTCAACGTATTTGGAGCTGTGGCCTATAAGGGTTTTTCAAGACTAGTCATTGTGTTGATGGGTCAAGGGTAGCTCTAATTCGTCCCCTTTTGCCCAAGGAATCCCAGAAAGGGCCTGGCCCTCAGGTTAGAGGCTGTACGTGGAGTTAACTACCTGGCCATGTAAAACACTACTGTTGTGATGGAACCAATGACATCGTATAAAGACAGAATTGCTATTGGAAAGCCCGCGAAATGAAAAAAGAACAATGGCGTTCGGATCTGCGTACGGAATGGTCGGACCTTTAACAAACCACGTGTAGTCAAAAAACTAGTGATGGCCTTAGATGGGTCGGAAAAAAAACTGATAAAAAACTGAGAACAAAATATACTACGATGGCCGCTATAGAGGACAGAAGTAGCGTCTGTCGGTATGCGGATCTGGTTTGATGAACCGATGTAGGAAAACAACTCACCCATGAACCTGCATACCAGAATGTTAAAAGTTCCCGGAATAGCCAACGTGTGATGCTCTGGTTTGACCGGTTTCAATTCGTTTTCATTTTCTCTTAAGAAAACAGTGGTTTACGATTCGTGAAACCATGATGACTATCGTTCTGAGACAGGAATACGTCGATGAAATCAAAGATTGATTTGTAAACCGTAATTTGGACATCGTAGAGTTAGCAAAGATGACCAACATCTCGATTGAATCCGTTTACTGCATTTTAACCAATCAATTGGGTCTGATGCCGAAAGCCTTGTGTTTCCTGAAAAAAAGACAGTCTTTTGACGTACTCTTTTGTTTTATGAGTACGACACACAAATCTCACAAATCGGAATTAAAGTGAGTTAAAGGCTTGCTCCAAATGAGTCAAGACCGAAGAAACCACGTAATATGCAGTCAAAGTCGAAGTTCACTCTTTTCATAGATTACAATGATGTTGTGCATGAATTTCTTCCCGAAAGCCAGACTATCTACAAAGAATATTATTTGTGCTTTATGAGATTTTTGGGTGAAGCAATTCGCAAAAGATACCACTATTGTCGATTGTGTGGATGTGGATGTTTCTAAGGTTAGATCAAATGCTGGCACAAGGTCGTATCAGTCAATGGGGATTACTTTGAAGGCGGCTATATCCATTGTAATGAATTAACTTTATATACATATTAATTTAAAACTGTTTTGAACAAGTTGGTAGAAGAAAGAGAGCGGTTTACGAGTAAACCGATAACGATAACCGATAAAACGATAAAACGATAACGGTTTACGAATTAGGCGTAAAATGCCAGATAGTCTGTTTTAGTATTTTTTTCCTGGTATTGCTATGTACAAAGCATTCTCGTATCGTTGGAAAATCATGCTTGAAAAGCAATTGAAGCGGAGATTCCAGTCGAGGATGTTTGGAGAGTAGGTTGAAAAAATATAAGCATACTCTCGGCCTCACTAATGATGTGATTCGAAATAGAGCAGGCTTTTATTAAAGCTCTTAAATCTAAGCTAAGTGTTACTTTCGTGATATATACGAATCACTAATCTTCGTATCTTCTCTCTCCTCCTACAAACCCATTGCACTTACGTCCCTTCTTTCCAAGGTTATGGAAACGCTGATAAATTATCAGCTTATGAAATATCTCGAAACACGAAAACTTCTTAATGACTGGCAGTACGATTTTCGTTGCAGCAAGTCCACTGGTGATTTGATGGCATGTCTCACCGAAAAGTGGAACCAAAGTCTACACCAATCTGGCGACTGCAAGATACTTGATATTTGTAAGGCATTTGACAGAGTTTGGCACCAGGCTCTTTTGTCGAAAACGTTTGCTTTTGGGATCGAAGACTCTCTTCTTCAATGGATTAGAAATTACCTTTTGAATTGTTCACTTCAAGTTGTCTTGGATGATTTCAAGTCTGATGTTCACAAAATAAATGCTGGTGTGCCCCAGGGCTCCGTTCTGTCTCCGACACTCTTTTTAATTTTCATAACTGATCTCTTGTCTGCTACTTCTAATCCAATATATTCCTTTGCTGACGACAATACTCTCTGCTTTACATATTCGTTTCCGAACACACGTCTCTCCTCTTCAACGTAAGATAAGCTCATTAAATTCCGATATTTGCAGCATAAACAATTGGGAAACTATCAACAGAGTGGAATTTAATGCTTCAACACAATAAAGCAAAATTTAAACACCCAGCGATTATAAATAAATGGCACTTGCATCGTTGAAACCGAAAGCCTTTCCATTCTCGGTATGTGTGGCAATGTCAACTTACGTTGGAATGACCACATATTCGATGTCGCCAAAAACTCGGTGAAATGTCTAGGTTTCCTTAAGCGATGTATGAAATATTTCACCCCCTCTGATCTGGCCGCAATATATAAGACGTTTATTCGCCCGAAATTGCAGAACAATGCTCACATCTGGTCAGGTGCTCCTAAGACCTCTTTTCACTTGCTAGATAGTCATATTTGAAAATATTACACAGTCATTCGAAACCCTCGAGCACAGACGTAATGTCTCCAGTCTCACCTTGTTGTATCACTATTTTCACCACCAGTGCTCCACCAAAATTTCCAGTAGCATTCAACCCCTTCTAACTTTTAACTGTAACACTTGTCTCGCTATGAATGCTCATCAGTATACCCTCAAGCCCACTTTCGGACGTACTGTGAAATATCGTGATTCGTTCCTAAGCCGTACAACTCGCTTATGGAATGCCCTGCCGAGCTCTTTATTTCCTAGTGACTATAACTTGCACACGTAATCCCCGTAATAATTTGTTCCATTTCGAAGCCATATATAGGTTATGAACATCCCCTTTGGAGAATGGTGAGGCCCATCTAACACCTCTACCAATCTAAGAGTCATGAGGTCCTTTATTTGGTAGAACTTCGAGCCAATCGGCAAGTCGGCTGACGCTCTCTGCGATTAAGCTTTAAGCCACAATTGCTATGCCGACCTCTTTACCTTTGGTTAGGCTCCAAGGAAGTCTCCTTATGGTATAATGCATCGAGAATCAGAGGCTGTAAATTGTCAAAAGTTTCAAATTGATTCCCATTCCCTTTTTATAGATTTGAAGGCAAGATATGACATCGTTTACGGAGATAAGTTGTACAAAGCTATCTCGACTTTAAACATCGTCCATCTATTGTAGAGAACTGCTATACCGTCTAGTCCAATACGTATTGCATAAAGCAATATAGAAACAAAATAAGTTTAAACCTAATTTATGTTATATTTCAAAAAATTCTGAGTGGTGTTGCTTTAAGAGCAAAACACCTTACACTTTTAATTTTTTTTACGTGTCAAATTTGCAGAAAGAACAGTGATTTATTGTTCTATTTTCAAATAGACTCGCGAGCGTTTTATTACCTTTAGCTAATTAAAAGTAATGTTTAACGTTTATATCTATTTTGAGAAGCTTCCAAGGTTATTTCATATTCTCTTCCATCTCATCCGAATTGGTAGAAAATTTTAGTTGAATTTTAATATTAATAATAAATTTAATAGTGTCACCTAAGTTCTTAGCTTTTTTTCTTTCATTTACATGGCTTCATCTCATCACGATATCGTAAGATGTCATTTTGACGGGTTTATTATAATCAATTATCATCCTTGATTTAAAGAGTCGATTTATCTGTTAGACAAATACTATGAACGGTGACTTTTGGAAATTCGGAAATTGCATAACGTTTGCAACTTACCTTTTTCTTATTTTTCGTTTATTAACCATGGAAATATGTAGTGTTTATGAATTAATCTAAATTAAATTAAATTCGCGGATTTAAGTTCCATTCTACAGGTTGCTCTATTTTGAATAATCTCTGTAGTTTTAGGAGTTTACTGATATTTAGCAAAACTTCTGCGAATAAGCAAATAATTCTTATTAGATAAAATTTCGTCACACTCGTTACATTTTCATTTCTGTGGTTGTCGGGTGGCTTTTGTAGCAGCTAGTATATCGGCAATAAATGTAGAGTTGCAAATCGTTTATCGTTTAAAAAATAATCCAGAGGTGTTAAATCACGTGATCTTGGAATTCAATTTCGCGAAACTACAATATATGCTCATCGAATGTTTCATGCAATAAATTGACTGTGGGGCACTCTGTGTGACATGTTGGACCGTCTCGTTGAAACCGCAGCTTTTCAAATTAATGCCATTCAATTGGGGGATGAAAAAATCAGTAATCGTGTGTCCATAGCCCTCTCTATTGACTGCAACGTTCTGGTCGACATCGATTTTGAAGAAATACGGACTAAAGATTCCACCAGACACCAGCGTCTCAATAATGCGGCAATTTTGCTTGTTATCATCAGCCATTCAATCAAAAATAAGCACATTGCTGAATAAAATTTTGTTGTGAAAATGAGGATCACGATCAATTTCGTTTTCTCGTGCGATGGTCAAGTGGCTTTATTTTTATACCAACTGGATCTTGTACTCGTAAGCCTGCTTACCAGTTGCGTAGCTACCGGGGGTGTTACAGGCGGCAATAACCGGGGCCCCAAGCTTAGGGGGCCTCAAACTCGAGGGTTGTTTAATTCTCAAATCGACAATATTCTTTTAAAATTAATTCAAAATTCAAGTGAAGGGTTGATTCTTCTCACAGCATGTATGCGCACAACGTGGCACTTCGTTTCAAGGATCTCGGTCGCAGGTCCCCTTATCACAGTCCGATGTGTAATTCTGACTATGAATTGTAAAAATTGAAACGTGAGCGACACAAATGAGTACGAGAAGCTAGGCCCTGGCCCATACCGGACTGTAGCGCTATGTACATATTTATTTTTATATTTTATTTCCGAAAATGTCCTAAAATTAATTTACTTGGAGCACTTTACAGCATTTTCTAACTTCTTATCCCTTATCCCTGACATACGACGCATACTGGTAATAATTATGCAGCATATGTATATGCAAATCTCTTTTGAGTTGGTTAAAGGGGCCCCGAAAAAAAATGTTCACCTGGGCCCCGTAAGGTGAAGTTACGCCACTGCTGCTTACCTAGATATTTCCGCAAAATCTTCCATAAGGTGGATTAATACAGCTCCATTGCGGTGCAAGATACCGAATCGGCTCATTCCGGTCTTCCTCAATACTACGCTCCACAGCAGCAACAATTTCTTCAGTGCGCAATGTACGACGTCTCTGTGGATGCGTATCATCAATTTGAGTATGCGATCGACGATCGACGGCTATTCGAATTGCTTGCTGAGATGGGTAATTATTTCGACTATAAAATAGACGTACCGCATGGTAAATTTCGCAAACTAAACCAAGTTTATCGAAAAAATTTACACAATTTTCAAGCGTTGCTTTAGCGTATGCCATTTCATGGTAAACACATTGTCTGTCGTTAGAAAACAAAAATCAATCTTCTAAAACACAACACCCATTATAGCAAATGTTAAATACCAAGGTACTGCAAAGTTTTCGCCCCATTTATGCAATCACACGCTAACTCATGCGCGACATACAAATCTAAGTATTTAAATTCTTCTCACTTCGGTACGATGTCTCCACAGAGCTCCTGCCTTGCGTAATTGCATAATGCTATCATCAAAGAAAAAGAAGAGAAGGCTTTCCGGACTCGTCAAAGTGCTGTTTCAACAGAAAATTTCGCTCTTTAGTGAAGAACAATGGACTTCTCTTTGGGTTCACCACACTCAAACTAAATCTTATTTCCGCTGCGCATTTAACTTTCACTTTAAGGTTATAATACATTTCAGGTACGATCCGAATATACTCGTATGTTTCGTTCTTCCAAAAGCAATGAAAACGATATGCAGATCCTTCAAATCTTCGCTATGTTTTTACATATATCATTATCTACAATCTCTGAACCGTTTATATGTCGACCTATCTCACATAAAGCCACAGTGACTTCCAAGGGGGTTAGTTATTAATATTGCGCTATCGACTGTCTGAAATTTGCAATTGGTATATTAATTCTTGCGACTTCCGATTTTCGCCCTTACTTCGGAGGGTGCACTTCCTTGGCTCATTCCTTTCACTGCTGTAATAAATTCTACCGTTTTCTTTTTGTAGGCGACGGCCGAATGCGTACTACTTCGTTTGAAATATCAGTTATGTATGCCCACCACAGCGCACCTTTCTGCTCAATTGCTAAATGCGCTGGATAACGACATCAGAAAACTCTTTAAGATATGAAAAATGCAGCCCGCGCATTGGCTCCTTTAACTTTGGAAACAAGTCTGATGGGCTCATATCTGGGCAGTATGGTGTGTGAGTTAAGACGTCCTACACGTATTGGCGCAGTAAATCAACAACAGTGTTTTCGTGGCTTACGAGTGACAAAGTCATGCCCTTTTTGTGCATGTTCAACTTCTGCAAAAAGATTGGGTAATACGCTGCTATCACACTTGTTCCACATGGAATTCAGTCTGCCAAGATGATTCTCTGGTGATCGTGAGCAAAAATCATTTATTCAACGGTACACGCTTGGTCATCAAAAGGATCACCGGAAATGTCATTGAAGCTACCATTTACTAGGTTTTTTTTTAATGTTTTTTATTTTATTCAATACAGTTCCCTTTTAGCTTGATACACTTATTCCAGCGATTTTCCAACTTTTTGCCCCGTCCGAAAAGTAATTTTCCGGAAGGTCTGCAAAATACTCCTCCGTGGCGTCGATGATTTCCTCGCGTGATTTGAATTTTTTATTGATGAGTCATCTTTTGAGGTTTGGGAGGAGATAATAGTCCGAGGGAGCCAAATCGGGCGAATACTGTGGATGCGACAGCAATTGGAGCCGTAAGTCATTGATTTTAGCCGTGGTTGCAATGCTCTTCTGCGCCGGCGCATTGTCTTGCAAATACAAAATTTTTTTTTCGCTTCATGTGAGGCCGTTTTGCAGCGATTTCGGCCTTCAATCGCTCCAATAATGCACAGTAATACTCGCAGTTGATGGTGTTTCCTTTTTCGAGGTAGTCTACTTTAGTACTAATCTTTGTGGTATCTGCTAGCTCGCGCACCTTCACTTTCCGGTCAGGCAACACCATTCCATGTATTTTTTTGACATTGTCCTCTGTAACCGCAACGGAGAGCCTGCCGCTGTGGACTTGATCGGTAGTGGAGTTGCGGCCACCACGAAACTTTCGAAACCAATATTTGACGGTGTAATCTGACGGAGCATTAGCCCCATAATATTTATCCAACTTTTCCTTTGTTTCCTTCGCCATTTTGCCTCTCAAAAAATAATGTTTTATGAGAGAACGAAAATCGTTTTCGTCCATACTCAACATGATGCCAAACACGTCAACAACAATCAGATGTCAAAACAAAACTAAAGACAGTATCACACTGAAATTGTGCATGTCTGCCTAAATAAGAACGGACTTCAAGGCACCATAACCTTTTTTGCAGTAGCAGCACATTCTGGCGGTCAAGGAGGTTACTTTTCACCCCACCTAGTAGGCTGGAAAGTTCAAAGGAAAAATCGTCCTGTTGTCACGTATTCCAATGATACCGTCAGAATCTCCAATACCATACTAAAGGCTTCAATTCCCATCTCGTTTGACTTTCGCGATGACTATAAACAAGTCTCAAGGCCAAACAATGTTCATTGGTGGATTGAACTTGGAAAATCCATGTTTCTCCCATGGGCAACTAAATGTTGCATGCTCACGTGTGGGAAAACCATCGAATTTATTTGTGTTAGTAAAAAACAAATTAACCAAAAATATTGTGCACCGATTAGCGCTTAATTAAATTCAAATTATAAATTGTTATAATTCAACATACATATACGTCATATACGTATCACCATTATGTATACCTCATTTATAAAGAAAATTTAATTGTTATATGTTATCAATTAAGAACTATATAAATTACTCATTTATAACAAACTGTACTTAAATATGATATGCATAAAATCTAAAATTAAAAAAGAAAGAAAGACAAATTTCCTCAGTTTACATCTTCCATCGCTGCCAGGTTGCTTATTAGTTTGATTTATATTTTTTGCAGGTACCGAAACAATTTGAATTTGAAATAACATGTCTCCATCGAAATAATATGCATATACGAGTAATAGCTTATGCACAGTTAAATCTTGCAACAGCAAGGCGTTGCCGGGTAGGCTAGTATTGTATAAATTGTCGCACAACGGTCATTTTTACATCTTTTGTACAATATCTATTGTAGATATTACTACCATTGCCATGATTCATATAAAAAAGTGAGAGCCCGGTTTGTATTTTTCAATGATTTTTCCATTGAACTTTAGAAACGGTTTTCTAGTCAATTAAGTCTTACTCAACGATTCCAATTCTTACGCTTTCTGCAACGAATCGTCTGCGTTTTACAAAAACGAAACATGCAAGTGGCAATTACAAACGAATCATTCAATTGTTCCATTTATAAGTACATATCATAGTAGATACGGATACATAAATATTCCAAATGTTTATTTCCCATCCACCATTCGCAAACATGCGAAGAAAATGTTCCAGCATGTGACTCATTTTATTGTAGGTTGTTTACCGACCAGTAGGATTTTCTTACAATGAACTTTTATAATGTTCAACTGGCGGTTTATCACATGCTTTATTCAATTTGTCACAATTAAATAATAAACAAAGGCATTTGCATAAGTACATATGTGTGTGCTTTCGTATCTACAATAGAAATAAAATTAAAGTGTGTGTCTGTCACTTCAAAATAATTACCTTTTCACGCTTATATTGTCATTTATAAAACCTACCCAACCATTTTTAAACGCACGAACTGGAGTATTTTTCGTGAAAATCTCGCTGTCAAAGCTGACTCACTGCCTTCAACTCTACAGTAAGGTATGTATTGTGAGAAAATTTTTTTAACAAATCGAAACACACCGGAAACTGGGACCTATACAAGTAGTTTTTATCCCAGATATACCTAGTGAACTAATATACCTCAATCATATCGACTAATGAGCCTTACATCATTTTTGACAGGAAAGAAAGATACACGGAAAGCGCTCTACAAAATCTGGTAACACAGATTAAAGAGGCCTACCGACAAAAGAAGATTGTAATATGTGCCTGCCTGGATATTGAAGTGGCCTTCGATAATACCGGATGTCCAATAAGGGTATTGACCATCCCACAAACTGCTGGGTTGGCGCGATGCTTGTAAACCTGAAAATCTCCACATCTTCCGGTGAGACTAAAATCTCTGTCCCACCCGTCAAAGGTCGTCCACAAGGAGTTAGTAAAATTTAGTAAACTGGTCTATCAATAGGATATGCCGACGACTTAGTCACAATAGTGAAAGGTTAACCCCTAACAGACTGCTCTAAATAGTAAACGACCGGTGTGTTGGAGAAAATCTCTCAATCAACCCTTTCTCTTCACTCGTAAAAAAAATCTGAGTCTTGACCAGATCTCACTTAACAATACAGTAATTGTGTTCTCCAACGAAGTAAAATATGTATCTAGGAATGGTTCTCTATAAAAAACTAAATTGGAACTCACATATATCAATAATAAAATTACCAAAGCGACTAAAGCCACGTGGGCTTGCCGTCGTATGTATGGTAAGACCTGGGTTTTAAGCGCAAAGCTCACCCATTGAATTTTTATAAATGTACTCATCAGTAGGCTACAACTCACGACTTGCATGCCTCGGCATCGGCGGCGTAATACACATATGCCCCAAAGCACGGGTGGCCGTGGTGTAGTGGTACTAGCAATCGCTTCTCACTCGGAGGGTCCATGTTCGAATCCTGCCCATGGCAAGTCAGTTTTTCATTTGTGTAATTGGAACTCAGACAGAAAAATTCTGCGTGTGAAGGCATAACACTAACACGTAGATTTGGCTGTTGTAGAGTTTCAACCACAAAAAATTAGTGCGAATTATAACTTCGAATCACTCTGAGTGAAAAAAAAAACTCTCTGTCCTATTCGGACTCCCACCCCTGGAGAGCGAATATCGAAACCAAACACACCTGAGTTTCAAGCCACTACAAAACAATTTTCCTTTCTCCTCCTTCTACCTTTCCGCCCGCGCCGTGGCAACAGTAGAAGGGTATCTAACCCCTTAGGCGCGTGTAAATTATAAAAAAAACGCCACTCCATCTCTTTATAAAAAAGATGGCAATTCATTGGATTCGACGGTCGCAATATTGCAACATTAATCACTCAGATCACATGGATCAAATGAAGCTTCCCTCTGAAATCCTCGAGCTTGACATGATCTGCGCGGTAAATAACATCTGTCTAAGACTCTGTGCTTCGGCAGAAAGTTCAATTTAGAGATCCCAAGCCGAGAAGCATGGAACTACAAAGACCCAACCTCAATCCTTAAAGGTATAGTATATGCTTGGATCAAATATGGACACCGAGTGGGTGCTGGCAAACACCAGAACAACCAATGAGAAAAAAAGTCGCAGTGTATTTTAAGCGGGAGTACATGCCATTCAGTCGTGCGCAAATCTCGATAAGGGAATGAAGGATGTCCCTATCCATATACTAACTGAGAATTAAGCATTAAGCTCTAAACTCATTGACTCCAAATGAGTCTTGCAGTACACTACAATATCTCTCCCACAAGAACAAAAAATCTTTGGTGGGTACCTTGTCATAAAGGTATTGTCCGAAATGAAACAGAGCGAACTGGCTAGAAACGGTTCGGTTGATTATTTCATCGGCCCTGAGCCGTCCTGTAATATCCCGAAATTAGAAGGCAGCCATCTAGGTCTCCTTCTTTTCATTTTAACTATAAACGATCTTGAGAGGATTATCAAACACTACCCTCTATCCATTTACGCAGACGACACCAAGTTCTCCAAAACTATTTCTTCACCACAAGACTCTATTCTCTTTCAAGAAGACCTTAATAGATTTTCCACTTGGTGTCTAAAAAATTATTTAGAGCTTAATGTTTCTAAATATCAGTCTATGACTTTGTCTCGTAAGTCCAATCAATCTCCTCCTTGACTTTATTTTCTGTGTGGCCAACCTATACCCGGATTCAATCACTTCGCAACCTCTGAATTGATGAAATAATCCTGAAAGCCAACTCGTCACTTGGCTTTGTCACGTCCAAAAAAATTTACAACCGTTATGTGACAAGGTCACTTTATATTACCCGTGTCCGGCTCCTTCTCGAATATGCCAGCTTGTTCATATATCGCGAATCGAGAACATTCAACGTCGTTTCCTTCGATTTGCTCTTCGAGGACTACCCTGGGATGATTATTTTATTTTACCTCCCCATCAAGACCGCCTCAAACTTCTTAACCTGAATACCCTTGAAAAACGCAGAGACCTAGCTGACATTGTTTTCATTCATCGACTGCCATTTGATTCTGTGGATTGCCCATCCCTTTACAATTCAATCTCCTTCAAGACAAACCCTCGCTATTTACAATGTTCTCGGCTCTTCTATATTCCAATCCATCGCACGTCTTATGGTTCCAACGAACCAATCTCCCCTCTCGATTTTGATTACAAACTGCGCACTTCTTGTCTCAAACTAGGTCTTCTCCAACATTCCCTTGGTTCCTAACCCTTACTCTTTATTAGTTTTTAAGTTAGATTATGCTTTTATTAAGCTAAATAAAAGGGGCCTAAGCCCCCACTAAAATTAAAGAGTTTGGAGAACAAAATGGTTATACCCCATTGGGAAAACATCGCAGGACTTCGCTAGGCTAAAAGAGCCATCAAACCGTCACAAAAAATCAAAACAATACGTACAACTTAAAAGAGATGATATCAGAAGACGAGTTGGATTTCTAACCGGACACTGCCACCTAAATAAAGTAGGTCTTATTCAGGAAACTGAATTTCGTCTTTGCTTAGAAGACGATCTGGTGGCCCAGAACCTTTAAACTTCTTATCTGTCTGCTTGTCCAGGAAGTGAGAGTATTTTATCGGTCATGACTTGGACGATTTTTTATTTATTTATTTATTTGCTTACATCCATGCAGTCTTTTACATTTCACCATTTTTTAGGTTATCCAAAATGATCCATTTTTAAGCATAGCGGATAGTTTTATGTCAAACTATTCGGAGTTTAATTCAGCTTTACATTTGCTTCGAATCGAGTCAAACTTATTAAGTTTAAGCACAGATTCTAGCCCCAAAGATGTCTTAAGCTTTATTAGCTTTATTCGCTTTACATTTTTGATTAACCAGCGCCTTCTGGATCTTTTCCAGTATCACCGGCAATCTTGACACAATACTCCGAGGTGTACCTCCCAAACTAACAACGCAAACCAACCAAAGCGCTTCTAGAAGCTACCGGAACTCATATCCTGTTATCCATGCCACCATCTCTTATCTACATATCTTCCTATAATATATATATTACTTAGTAGTAAGATAGCTTAGGTAAGAGTGGCTGTTGGAAATACCAACTCACTTAGGACTATTGGCCCATTGTGATGCCACTTAGTAGGTCTTTTTAAATTTTCTAACTATCCCAGCTGACTGACGATTGGCGTATTTTTCTGTTATACGAGTATCTTCTTCTCCGAAGGGCGTAAACGTTATAGTTATGCTTATCCAACAGTGCTAGCAAAACTCTCTTATTTTCCTGTTATGACGTTAAAATCGCTTATATTGATTTTAACAGTATATTCTTAATAAGAGTCAATTTAGAAACATATCTATGCAGTTGGCTTAAAATATTGATTTATTAAAACGAAACGATAAACACGACGTTAATGAGGATTCTAAAACTTTTCTTTCCAATAGTGTTAACTGGCTCTTTAAGTTCTATACGGTCTTCCCTCGATTTTCTTCATCAAGGTCCATCCAAAAGCAGCGTTCCCTCTCCACCAAATAATGGTCAGTTGCTTATAAGCATCATGTGCGAAATAAGTGTTCTAAGCAACGAGATTACCGAATCACTGTTAAACGAAATTGCAGATCACATCCGGATAACTTCCAGTGAAATCGTCGATATACCGGTGCAATCTCAGCCACTATCGTATGCATCGTACAATACTTCGATTCTTACTAAGATGCTTGAATCTTCTCCCTCAAGGTAGCCACCTTGGTCCCTTAATATTTATTCCGACTTAATGATGTTTATTGTATCTTTAGATATAGATATATCATATTCCTCAAACTGTCTACCACTGCAGGCTGATCTAGACAGATTTTGTACTTGGTGTCAGAAGAATTTCCTTGAGCTTAACGTCAATAAGTGTCAGGCAATAACTTATAACCGTATGCGCCCTTCTACTTCACCTTGCTGCTTTCTAATCTTTAATCTGCCTGTTCCCTTAGTGAATCTTTTACGTGATTTAGGTGTTATCTGTGATAAGGAACTCAATTTCCGTTCTCACATCGATAATATGATAAAAAAAAGCCAACTCTGCCTTGACTTCATCAAGCGCTGGTCTAACGAGTTTTCCAATCCTTATTTTACCAAATCTCTTTACATAACCATTGTTAGGCCTCTTCTTGAATATACAAGGCGCTGTTCAACGCAGGTTTTTACGATTTACTTTACGTGGACTTCTGTGGGATGATAGCCAAAACTTACCACCATACACCGATCTCTTTCTTCATCAAATTTTAGTCGGTAATATCGATTGTTCGTCTTTACTTCAATTTATTTCTTTTAACACCGACCCACGCAATCTTAGGTCTGTGCCACTTTACAGAACGAATTACGGACACCTTAAGCCAATGTCTAGAATGCTCGAGATATTAACGATAGTCTGCCTCTCCTCGATTACCACCTCAGAAAACTGTCCCTCAAGAACATTCTACTTTCCACATATGCCTCACATCTTAACTCTCTTTAACTTACTAAAGGATGGGAGTCTTTAGTTTTTAACTTTAGTTTCGAGCGGAATTGTTAGTTGTAAGAATAAGCTTGTAATAAACTTTATTAAATCTGTCCCGGGTTGACCCGGGCTTCAAATCAAATCAAATTGAGCATTTCCATTAGAAATAATCTTTGGTAACATAATCTATTTCTTCTGTGAGAGCGTGGGCTCATATCAGACTTATGTTGGCGAATTTAGCCTCGAAGTGTAACAATGCATTCACTCACGTTCCGAAAGCTCAAGACTTCTTACCTTAGTCTGCTGCTTACAGCAAATGCACAAGAAATATACGCTGCTTCTGTTTTCAGTTCCAGTCACAATAGTTCTTTCGGCTTTGGTCAGCCCATCTCACCACACTTCTCGGAATGAGTTGTAGTAGTTTAGGGCCTCTGCTAGTTGTTCGGCTCCACGTGGCCTGCTCAAGATCCGAATATTTCATGTATCGTACATAAATATGCCTCACATCTTAACTCTCTTTAACTTACTAAAGGATGGGAGTCTTTAGTTTTTAACTTTAGTTTCGAGCGGAATTGTTAGTTGTAAGAATAAGCTTGTAATAAACTTTATTAAATCTGTCCCGGGTTGACCCGGGCTTCAAATCAAATCAAATTGAGCATTTCCATTAGAAATAATCTTTGGTAACATAATCTATTTCTTCTGTGAGAGCGTGGGCTCATATCAGACTTATGTTGGCGAATTTAGCCTCGAAGTGTAACAATGCATTCACTCACGTTCCGAATGCTCAAGACTTCTTACCTTAGTCTGCTGCTTACAGCAAATGCACAAGAAATATACGCTGCTTCTGTTTTCAGTTCCAGTCACAATAGTTCTTTCGTCTTTGGTCAGCCCATCTCACCACACTTCTCGGAATGAGTTGTAGTAGTATAGGGCCTCTGCTAGTTGTTCGGCTCCACGTGGCCTGCTCAAGATCCGAATATTCCATGTATCGTACATAAATAAATGTCAACAGTAAATTGATCCTTACCCGTGGCTATTGGTGACTTCGCAATAGCTTTAACGTGGCCGGGTAGTTAACCTTAAGCGCAACCCTGACCTTGAACGATTTAGCCTTTTCTGGGACCCCTTGGACAAAAGCGGTCAAATGTTCTGAACACAGTAACCTAAACGTAGTTAGCGTTCGGAACACTAACTTTTGATTCCATAGGAGAAATTCAACCGAATATCCTCGTTCTGTAGAACTTTCACTAGGCTTCTGAAATGCATCGGATATTCTCCTTCAGGACTTCCAATTCTACACCCTGCGGCGATTAAACTGATACCTATTGAAAATATCATAAAATTTACATTTTTCGAAATGGCCACGAGTTACACGCTGACCGCAAGTGGGATTGTGTGTTATTTTGTGAGCCACTTCCGGCGAAAAATTATTTTCAGGACGTCCACCATTTCATATTGTTTAGTGCTGATCCTGGCCTCCAATACGTTCCAAACACGGAATGAAGAATGAAATTAATTACGTATTGTCAAATTTTCAGCGCGCTGTCGTTCTGATGTTGGCAGTAACACCCCCTTGAAGTTGTTAACAGTTCAATCATCGCAGGGTATATTTGGGCTGCTCTTAACGCATGCACATGTACTAAGCGGTTCTAAAAACTCAGGCATTCTTATTATTTATACCTCCAATGACAATGAAGGTCTTTCTTTCGCTTGTATCGGGCTGCTGTAAGTGCTTACGTTATTATTATTCCTTCTACAAACTACTCAAAAGTTCCATCGAATAGAACATATCAGGGATAGAATGCACTACTCCTCTGTTTGAGCGCTGTGCTTTGCGAAAGAACTTCGACCAGTCTACAGATTTAAAAGTGTAGATCCTATTTGTGAAGGTAAACAATTTCTCGCCACTTACCCTCCTTGCTACGGTGTTAGCTTGAAGTTAAACTATCAACGCCTACAGATAAAATTAACATACACCGCATGCTATTTTACTACCCCCAAATCATTGTATTTCGCCACCCTATCGGAAGATTGATTGTTCTCTTGTATTGTCCCTTTTAATGTTTCCGTTTTCTTACAATCAACGACAACCCCCATAACAATCGTAATAAGGTTATTATGGATACGATACTCGTATCTTGGTTAGGTTAACTCCTAGCAACGCAACCAAGACTTGACATTGGTCACCCCTTACTCAAGTGGCATGAACGAAATTGATAGCAAATCAAGCAAACAGTTTCAAGTTACCACCTTAGGTGAGGTGATTGCTGTTATCGGTTGTAGTTGCGAAATCACTGGGAATTCGATTCTGTCAAGTTGTTTATCTACAAATGTACTCTCAAAGATCACCAGTAGATACCGCCAGGCATAAATAAACTTTTTTCAAGCTAGAAACGCATGTATGAGTTCGTATTTGTAAGAGTATACTCGTATCACGTCATTAGTTCGTGTAATTTGTTTATCCCCTTGGATGAGTTGATGCTTGTGCAGTTAAGCGAATATTTATTTGTTGTTGTGATGAATTCAGAGCTTTTTAGGTAATTGTATCTAATTGAATGTTAGCGGATGTGGAAATGCTGATATGTAGTCTTTTGAGGCTTGTTACTGCATGGTAGGTACTCCTACATTTGTATTTATAAAGCAATATTAGAAGCCCTTTCGTGTTATGTAAATTTATCACTTTTAGTGGGATACACGCTTTAGGTCTTACTGGTAATATAACTAAGCGTAAACAATGAATAACCACACAAGCCGATCGTTGTTGCACGTATGCACATCTGCTCAAATGTATAAACTTTGAAGTAAGCCTCTATTAACTAGACTTGAGATGAGATTGACGTTGCGTTATTGAAAAAGCAATTCTGACTAAGTGCGATGTACTTTTCGAAATAGTTTTTCTTATTTTTTTGTTCTACTTTTTGAATTTTAATTAACCCTAGTATATGCACGATGTAACTTTTCCACACTAATGCACAAACAATGACCCCTATTGGTTTAAAATTAAATTTATAAATTTATTTATATTTTCGTTTAAAATATGCCTGTCTAATACAAAACATGAATAATATAGTATTTAATGTAATTATATTTAAGAAAATAAATATACATAAATACATATATCAAAAGTAAAAAAGTTTTGGAAGTTAGACACAATTGTTACATAAGTGGAATGAATGTGTGATCACTACAAATTGATTTACTACATAGGTAGCAGGTTTTTTGGGTTTTCTTGTCCTTCTTATAGGGCAGTCCGCGCATCTTTGGTTTGGAAGTGGTTGAATGGGGGTTGATGGACCGGAAATTTTAATTTCACATAACTTCATGGCCTGCTTGACACGACGCCGTTGTGCTGTTTCATTCCGTCTCATCATATGAGGCATCACAAGTTCCTTAGCTAGGTCCTTGAGGAATAGTCTCCTCATATCTTTTCATCCTACTACATAAGATGCATTCAACTCCGTGAAGATAATAAACGAATTTATAGAAACTACATATGTCTAGAATATTCAGAAAAAGCATTAGAGGCCATCTTCGTGTCTGACGCTTGCATGAATAAGTTCTCGCCATCTGATCCATCGTTTCAACACCTGCTTTGGTTTCGTTGTAGTATGTAATAATTTCAGGTTATTTTTTTGCCCTCATCTGCAACTACAACTTCAGAGTGCATGGAACTAAGTAGAACCACACTGCGGTTTAGTTTTGGAACATAGCTAACCAAGGTAAATTTGCTATGGAAACCAAAGCAACTTGAAAAAACACCATCATTTTTGTTTGGATTCATGCTTTGACGAATTTCACGTTTGTTTTGTCTAATTGTTCCAACTAGATTCAGTCGTTTTTGAAGAAGCACTTCTGCCAGTGGTAAAGAAGTAAAAAAGTTATCAGTTGTTACATTCCTACCACTATTTACTATTGTTGCTGTTAGTTCAGTAACGATGGTTTGCCCTAAATTTTTACCCGACTGCGCTATACAAAAGGATGGGTAATGTGTTTATCTATACATGTATGTTTGTTCCTTCGTGGCACTCTAGAGACCAAATGCGTGGGCCGATTTTGATGTTTCTTACATCTATCGATTTGTCGTAATCTTGCGCGTGTCACTGAAGACGTGATATTAATCAAAATTCAATATGGCGACTACTAGCTACCATTTTGGGAAATACCCTTGCGAGTGTCACTGAAAACATGATATTAATTAATAACAAAATTCAATAGGGCCACTACCAGCCGCCATATTGTGAAAAAAAAAATAAAACTAAAAAGTGTAAAATAAAAAACCCGACTGAGTAAAAAATGGACTTTAAATATGAACTAAAAACAAAAAAAAACAAGTCCAGTAGTCTAGAATTCTGCTAAGAAATATGAAATAACTACACCATTGAAATAGTTTCATAGTGGAAACAGACATAAAACAAATAATAATTTCTAATGCGGAACTTAGCAATTTAAACAGTTGGGACGCATTAAATATCTAGACCAGCTCAAAATTTTCCAATAATGGGAAGGGCTAGAATCGCCAACAACACGATAACATCGACTGTCCTCTATGAGTAAACATGTGTCTCAAATACGTGACAACGAATCTCCAACAGCCCGATCTCAAAGATTGTCGTCTATGAGGGAACATGCGTCTCAGATATGCGACGACGAATCACCAACATCAAGAGATATTAGACTTACACGAGGATGAATTCCAGGCTTTATTATCGGCAAAAAAATTTCTCACATGACTCATCAATATTCAATTATTCTTTATCACAAATAGCAAACCATGTATGTCACATTTGCAACAAATTATGTTATCAAAATCAAATAAGGTCGATTTCAAAAAAACCAGTCCAGTGTTTTACCATCATAGTCCAAGTCAATTTATTTGTTATAATTGATGCGCAACAAACTGATTGAAAAATAAAATACCACCGACAGCATTTTGGAATAACATGACGGCATCTTTAGGGTTTTCCAATAAGGACTTGTAAACTTTTTTTTTTTTAAATAAAACGCAAACCATTTGATATATTTCAAAAACTTTATTATCGGCTTGAAGTACAATCAAAACATTTATGAATGGAACTCGACTTCGTTCATATGGCCACCGCGGGCACGTTTGCAGCGGTCGATTCGTTGGACCCAATTTTCAACGACTCGGCCACACATTTCGGCCGAAACGGCCGCTATTTCGCGTTCAATGTTGGCTCTGAGCTCTTCCAACGTCGTCGGCGTGTTGGCATAAACCAATGACTTAACTTAGCCCCACAGAAAATAGTCAAGTGGCGTTAAATAGCACGAACGAGGCGGCCAATCGACTGGCCCATTTCTTTAGATAACACGCTCACCATACTTACTCTTCAATCAATCGATTGTAGCGTGTGCTGTGTGGCATCATCCTGTTGAAACCACATGTCGTCAAAGTCCATATCTTCCAATTCGGGCCAAAATGAATCATTGATCATTGCGCGATAACGCTGACAATTCACAGTCAATGAATCATTAACGTCGACGAAAAAATATGGTCCAATATCGCCGCCGGCATGCAAACCACACCAAACAGTTATTTTTTGTGGATGAAGTGGTGATTCATGAAGCACATGTGGATTTTCACCCGACCAATAACGCATATTTTGCATTGAGCCAAAAATGAGCTTCGTCATTGAAGATGATTTTGCGATGAAATTCATCATATTGACGCATCTTCTCCAGAACCCAATCGGTGAACGTGCGTCGCTTCAAATGGTCCATCGGCTTCAATTCTTGAGTCAGCTTGATCTTGTATGGGTGTAAACCAAAATTCTTACGCCATAATGTGGTCTGAGCGATGCCCAATTCTTGAGAACGCCGTGGAATTGACTGATTTGGATCGTTTGCTACGGACGGCTGAACGGCAGCGATATTTTCGACACTTCGACCAACCCGTTATCTCACTGATACGGCAACATCACACAACGAATATGTAGACTCAAATTTTTGCACTAAACTTGTTATTGCCTGCCTGGGCGAGAATTACGACCGAAAATTGGAGTTAACGCTCTTAAAGTTGCAGTCACCGACTCCGAATTTCGGTAGAAAATTTTTATAATTTGCAGGCGTTGCTTGTTCGTGTACTTTATGATGAAAATGTTGAGTTTACTGAATAAATTGACAGTGACAGTTTGATGATTAGTGAAAGAGTGCGTTCACAAATTGAATTCAAAGTTGTCAAGTCGCTATTGGAAAATCCTTTACTATACCACCAGAACTGGAATGTTTGAGTGAAATGGAAAAACGATTACAAGAATAAAACCATTTCTGAAAGTGGTCCGTTTAGATAGCAGATTTGGGCAACAAGGCTTTAAGGTTGAGGCAGTTCGTTTTGCCCAACAAGTAGAGGCAATTGCTGAACAACTGCCAACTTCAATTACAAGTGCTGGGATGATAATAGTGACCATTATTGGGAAGATTTGAGCTGGTCTAGATATTTAATGTGTCCCGACTGTTTAAGTTGCTAAGTTCCGCATTAGAATTTACTATTTGCTTTATCTGTGTTTCCACCATGAAACTATTTCAATTGTGTGGTTATTTAATATTTCTTAATAGAATTCTAGACTACTGGGCTTGTTTTAAACCTGTTCTTCCGGTTGTCATCCACAGTAAATCTTACCATCAATGGCGTATGCAGTATTTGAATCGCACATCCAATATATTTTGACTCCATATTTTCCACGTCTGCTTGGGATGTACTGAAAGTCCCTAGTTGCTCGTCAATGGTTACGTTTTCTGACGCAGCATATTTCGTTCGGCAGTTGCCAATGAAAATTGACCATACGTACGAGTAACTGATTGCAGCTAGTTTATCATACTCAAAGTGAGAAGTTCGTGTTCTTTTATCATCAAAGCAAATTAATCGTCTAAGCATTTCAAACCTTGTTACAGGCATGGTGGCCTTATAGTGGGCGTTGACATCCATGCTGGTAAATAATCCTCGTGCAAGTACATCCCAGTTCTTCTCTATGCCGGCCTGGAGTAATAATCCAAAAAAAAGCTTGCAGCTCGTCATCATCTACGTTCTTCCTTATGATTTTTTTTTTCAGCTGTAACACGCCGGCCTTCTCTATTCGTGCAGTTACATATCTCCTGACGAATGTCCGATGAAACAAAATGTTGAAATCGAATGATATTATGACTTCCATTTTGTCTTGCTCTCGTGCCAGTATATAGTATACCACTTTTTGAAACTCTTTGAGGTATTCTATGTTCTAGATTGCTTTTAGATTGTGAAACTGCATGTTCTACAACACCCTCCACTTGTTCATCTTCTGAAGACTCTCCATAGCTCGATTCGGCCCATCAGCTATTTTCATCGCTGTCAAAATCTTGTGCCTGTTCAGCTTCACTGGAAGAAGGTTCTTCTAAAATGTCTAAAATATCTTGTTCCAAATAATTTCGGGAAGTCTCATCGCTTAGATTTTTTTTTGTACACTATGAAAACTATAAATGAAACAAAATCAACAAATAAGGATTTATTGAAGCATCTGAACCGTTTGAATATCACACACGGACTGAGTATGAATTTTACAGAGTTGTAAAATCGTACAATGCAGATAAGCAGTTACGCTTCCTACGCAGATTCATTGCAGTCGACCTAAAAAAAACACTGGGTTTCTTGACGTGTATACAATAACGTGTTCACACTACCGATGCAGGCTATCAATAGCCTAATTGGTACATGTACCGATTACTGCGACCCTTTGCTATTGATACATGAACCAGTGGCATGAAAAAAAACAACAGAGCTACTGTTACAGGATAACCAGGAAGCTGGTACGTACGAGTATGTATATCAGGTAGCACCGCGGTATCCGACTGGCCGGCTCTATAGTATAGTGCTAGGGTCAAAATGACCTGTTTGTGCATTAAAGGGGTATCGTCCAACATTCAGTTCTTGTTCTGATTACATACATTTTTTATGCCTTTTACCTTAGAAAGTATAGCAAATATGGCTGTTAAATCTCATAATTGTGATATGATTACGTATGCATATCATACGAGTTCACATAAAAAAAAATAAATAAAAAAAATTTCAATGCCACCTGGAATTGAATATCTTCAGGTTCATTCGCTTTAAAGAAAAATAGATTCAGCATTATTGAATATTGTTGCGAACTATCATTTTGCAACTTAGCATTTATTGTTTGAAAAGTATGAATTGTAGACTAAGCATTTATTGAATTTTTGTTAGTATAAATAAGAGGAATAAAATAAAGTAAGACCAGAAGCTTATAAATAGTTACACAAGACTTTTTTCTCTTCAAGTGAGTCTGCTTGGAGGACTGTTTCTGCTTTTCCATACAATCGATACAAGAATCGACTTGTATAATCACCATCGGTAGATCTAGGTTCATGTACCTATGATCCCAACCATCAAAGTTTGGATAAAATAATCCAATTCTTCAACATTTGGCGACCGTGACAGGACGTTAATATCGTTAAAAAAAAAGCGATATTGATTATTTTTGTTTGCATATACTGGAACCGAGTCTAGTACGATAGATCAATAAACACGATTTCATTGCATACGGAATCAAAGCTTGAAACATTTGAAACATGGAACTTGACGACTACACCCAACAGCAGGAGAGTCTTGGAGGTGCAATTGTCAAGTTATGGAAGGAACATAAGAAGGAAGGGGACGAAAGGAGACCTAAAACTCGTAGTTCCCGGCAGGAGCTTCAACAACGCTCAACTCAACTGGAAGAATTATGGCAGGAGTTTGACAAAATCGACAGTACCATAAGGGAAACCTGTGAGGTAGACTTGAATCACCCATATTTCCAGAAGGACTACTACACAGAAGTTCGAGTGGTTGTAGAAGAGCTCAAAAGAGACATAGCCAATTGCCTTCGCCTAGAACCTTCGTCAGAAGCAGTGAGGACGAAGCCAGCTCAAGGTCCAAATTACCAGAAGATGAAGGGGTCGGAAGGGTTGCCGTATCGATCGAAACGGGGAAAAACAAGACAATGAAGACAATAATCGAGGAACCACAACCAGCGAGGTGCCATAACGAATCCGGTGAAGTTCCAATCCAAGTTCCCACAGGAAACCAGAACGAATCCATAAGCAACCAGAAGCAACATTATAAATGGATTATGGATTCAGTAAAATCCTTGTTGCTCAATAGCATAGGAGAAACAGGTAAATCACCTGAGATGTCGTTGAGGCTGAAGTTGAAAAAAAAAAAAATATTCAAGTTATAATAAAAATCAGTGTGTTTGACCCTCCAATGACCCTGTTTGTGCATACTAGGGTGAAGCTGGATAAAAAATATTCTTTCTATTTGTTGATTCTCTGAAATCTTGCTTTGCTATTCATAAAGCTGAATTTTATTTCGATAAATTGTATTCGTGGTGTGTACACTTGGGATTACGAGACTCTCTTTTTCCCCGTCAGCAGAGCACTCAGACAACGAACTAATCCATTGTACTCCTTGTATGTTCATTTACTGGAATTTCTCATTTCCCATGATCCCATTGTAACCTAAGACCCAACAAGGATTTAATGAATTCAATCTTCCGACTGCTTTCAGATAAGTCTTGCATTATCGAACTTTTTAGAGTGGGAAAGGGATTAGCAAGGTTTCAAGCGCAGTTCCCCGCAGTTCATTTTTCTCCGTACATACGAGTAGATTCTCACTTTGTAACACAGAAGCAAGTTTTTTTAACGAAGAGCGGTGTCCCCCAAAATAACACAAACGCTTTATCGCCTTTAGAGCTGTTCGTGAGAGGCGACTGCATTCCATTCCTAGCTAAAGTTCTGAGCAGAGTCAAAAAACAGGCAGTTATCAGAACTCCAATGCGTGTTGTACTAAAGGCCAATTTTTTTTAAATGGAAAATGACTTTGAGAGTGTAGCAAGGGAAGGCGATTCATTATTGCGTCCAGAGCACATACAGGCATGCGAGTGAAGCGTGCATCAAAAACAAAGCGTTCTCTAGAATTTGGTAAACGCAGCAAAGACGTGTGTTACTGTCGTGAAAGCAACATGACTTATTTAGAAGAAGATTGTTATTCAGGATAACTCTCAAATACTTAGCTTCGTTGGAGAAACGGATGGTGATGCCTTTGAGCACTAAATGGGTCAAAGCAGTCAGCTTCCTCCCTCTCGTAAAAAGGATAATCTTGGTTTAGAGTGGATTGACAGAAAGCTAATTTCTAATGCACCAATCGTCGATCATGTCTACGGCTCCTTACGTTTTAGAAGGTGCAGTCATCTTTTCCAATTTTCAATATAAAGGCTAGTCTTGCTGTTCACCAAGGGTTCAGTATGTACGCCAGTGTTAACAGTGAAAACTCCCTTCAGGCTGCTCTATACCTTTAACATAACTGGATATATGACTTCTGTGCCAGATTTCTCAAAGCCATCAGAGGAAGCAACAACGTATTTCATGGCTTCATCCGTCACCACAACCAGCCTCCGGCGGCGTGTTGTAATACTCAACTCACTTGCAGTTTCGGTGGTATGGTTGTAAACTGATTCTAATCAGGTTACCTGAGAACAGAGTCTCAAAGGGATTCTCTGCTTTCGATTCAAAGTTGGTGCAATCAAATCTTTTGAATATTTCCATTCTCGCTAATTCCCCGCTTATAAGGATTTTGACCAGCCTTCTGGTTCCGAGTGTTTCGATCTTTTCGTAAAATCTGAATCAGCTTCTTATATCTGTAAAGATACCAAACAAAGTGCAACATTGGCGTACTTGCCCGAACTGACGTGTTTAGGTGGGTTTTTTTCGTTTAAGGGTGAGACCTCGCATCCGCTTCTGAATATATTGTATGTTAATGTACCTGTGGTCTGACATGAAAGTCTCTGATAGTACTCTTAAGCCGACAATAATCTTAGTGTGCCTGTTGGATAGCATTAAGTCGATTACTTTATACCCTACTTTTGTAACAAATGTTGACTGAGAACCAGCATTGTTGACATAGAAGTCGACGATAGTATGAAGTCAAGGAGATGATTGACTCTCACGTTTCATTTGCTACTGCTCCTCAACAGTATTTTGAGTATTAGCGTCGCAGCATATAGCCAAGTTCGCGCAAGTTCGCCAACTGCCTTTGGTGGTGGCGATAATATTGAATCATAAGGAGCATGATTCTTCGTTCATTTCATAGCTTATGTCTGCGGCAACTAAATATCTGAGTTGCATAATTGCTCAGTTTTAGAGATGATAACGAATTCGGTTAAAAAAGACAAATCTTTCCGATCGCTCACCATATTGTAGTGACGTGCTGACACGTACACACACGTTAACACAGGGCACTCGCAAATTGACGCTCGCTGCTAATAAAAAATCGACAAAAAAAAAATCAGTGCAGTGCAATGAAGTGTCTAAAGAAAAAGAAACACGGTGCGGGTATCCCAACTCTCCTGCCCCCGGTTAGGTCATAGTACTATTGCTTGCACTGTTGCTGCTGTCACTGCTGTTGCTGTAATCGTCACACGGCATGGGCAATGACTTACTGCATGTACAAACCGAGGGATAGCGGGTTGTGAGTGTGATTTTTGTTCGTGCATTGTTTCATCTTGTTATAACGACATAACACCTACAACTATTTGATTCGGTAAACCAACGTCAGAGTTTTCACTTCGCAGCCTTGCTTTGTTCGTTGTTATGACTCAAGAATTAAGGGTTGACGTATACGCGAGCTAAAAAGTAATCCTTTTTCTGCGTACGTCCACGTCTGTAAGTATATGCTAGCTGTTTTGCGCTTATTGAAACATAGGTAAACCCCCGCCCACACCTCTTAAATCACTCAGGCCTGAAGTTACCTGGCTACATCGCGGTCTCGCCATTTACGTGCGTAGTGATGTAGCTTACCAAACCTCACCATAATATAATCCCTGTTCCAATCCGGAATTCAATTTTATGTGGTTAAAACATTAGAAATTCTGCCTCATCCTCCATCCTAACGCTCAACATTCCAGCGGTCAGCTCTTTGGGCAAGGCAAATCTGCTTGCGCACACTGCGCCCAGCTCAAAGCTTCCAGATTGTGCTTTGCGTCCCCTCCTACACTTTAATGCGCCGATTGTTCAATGGGAGGAATCCATATATCTCCCCTTCTTCTGAAGAGGTGTTCTTCTACGCTGGCAAAACCACTGCATAAGCTTTTTCACCAATCTTACTCTTTAGGACTCTTTCCGAGCATTTGTCCAGCCCGTCCCTAAAAAAGGTGAATCTTCTTCTTTCTCCTCCTTCAGACCCAATGCAATTACATACCTTCTTCCCAAGGTCATGGAATCGCTGATCAACCGTCAGCTCATGAAATATCTCCCAATGACCGGCAGTATGGTTTTCGTAGTAACAGGTTCACGGGTGATTTGTTGGCATGTCTCACCGAAAAGTAGCATGCAACTTTAGTTCTTGAATTGGATCTTATTAGCCTTGAGACCCAGATCTTTTGCTGCCAAGAAGTTACTGCGAACGACGGCGAATCGATAAATTGGGATCCTCTTCAACACAAGCTTTCTCAGCCGTGATACTTTCTTCCGAACGCACGGCTCTCGTACATGAGTATCCAATAATGTGAATTGGGTGTGAAATTTTTCAATAATTCGATAAATAGCACGTTCAGATGTCCGATGATGTCCACGAAGTGCTCTATAAGTTTAACGCAAATAAATTTCAATCTTTCGATGATGAAATGTTAAACTATACTGAAAATAAGTGAAGCTTGTCAACTCAATGTAACAGCTAATTTGACAGTTAATCCCTATTCCTAATAAAAAACCATTATTTTTGCAGCGCTTTCCCTCCAGTTTTAGTTAACACTCCCGATGAATTTCCTCATTTATATGCCTTCTTTGACAAGTCTCATGATTACTGCATGAGCCTCTTGTTTTATGACGATGCATAAAAGAATGATGTCTACTATGTCTTCCATTCGCAGAGCATAATCTTATGGGTCCTATTCAATTCTTGACTTGCTCAGATTATTGCTCTAATTAATATCCGGGCTGCTCTAATGGTGTACATCCATCGCAGGGCGATGGGTCAACAGTCCCAGGTTTTTCATCCCAGACGTCTGCACACTTTCAGTGATTTCATTGTAGTTTCTGGTTTGCAGTTTCTTGTTTTTAGTCACCGATGACTTCTCCCAGTGGAATGGATCTCATATGGAATAGAGAAGCTGGCTTTGAGTCCCACTATCATTCACTTTTCTTCCACAATTGAAAGATCTTGTCTGATATCATAGAGTGCGTCTGCAAAGTTTCATATTGCGATTGTTACAATATCGTCAATATATCCAATGCTTACATTACCGCAGTCGGTTAGGCAGTAGATCATTAGTATGAGGCTTCCCATTTGGAGTATATCTAAGAGCTCCTTCCTTGTGTGAAGCTCATCGGGATTGCTCTTTCGCCCACTTGGTTCGTATTCTTAACGTCTCAAACATCTATCTAGTGATTGAAGGGATAACCCGTTCTTGTCCGTAGGATCTTTTTTACAGTTTCATGGAATATATTATTAGATCTTCAGTGCCTTAGAAGGCTATGATTCTTCTTTTCCTTTAGTAACCTTATGTGAAGCAGTGTCTGTTTGTCTGTTCATTTTGTATATTCCTAGCATTCCAGCTGGTACAACAAAACAGAAAAAGACATCTTATTATTATTATTATACAGTTTTTATCGACTTCGTAAAATCTTCATTAAGTCGTATTGAACTCATTTTTTGGGACGGTTTTGACTCATACATTGAATTATCTTCGTACTTTAGTAGAGAAAATCATAAAACTGTCCACTGATGATTTGTTTGTCCTGTGAAGTGGCTCTTTTCAGATAAATAATATAACACATTATTTGTTCATAGTAAAATGCTAACACAGTTCTAAACAATTGTATAGTTTCCACACCAAAGTAGAATCTTAGCGTTAATATCGGTGTCATTTCAAAATCATTTATTTCAAATCAAATATTTCACCTCACTACTTCATTCAACACTTTAGCATTCCCGCAAATCAAACCGTTTTCATTTCAATTTCGATATGACCCAATTCTAGATCAAGTTAATTTACATCTTTTTTTCTTTACAGGGAGTTAAAAAGCCATTCACAGAAGTTATTCGTGCCAATATCGGTGATTGCCAAGCCATGGGACAGAAGCCAATCACTCACCTTAGACAAGTAAGTTAAACACACCATACCATATTTCAGCACACCAGTGTTTATATATCGTGCTGCAATACTTACTCTAACACATGTAAACTTATTAGTATGTGTCATGACACTTTTGCGATGGTGCATTATGAGGAATTTATATTTAACTTGGACTACAATTGACCTTCATTCAAGAACAAAAAACACAATGCAGTCACTGGAACGGAGTGAGGGCATTCTAATGTAACGTCACTCCAGCGTTTATAAAATTATACGAATTCGATGATTTCCGCTTTAGTTTGTTTTGGGAGATTCATGAATGTGCAGCGCACACTGAGCTTTACGTAAAAACAATATTTTTTTAGTAGATGCTTCTGATGAATAAATAAAGAAAAACAGAATCAAAATTAGTTCGCCACATACAATCAAATATTGTATTTACATACAAGTCACAAGTCTGTGTCCGATCTAACTAACTCCTACGCTATTTCAGCAGATTATTATCATACGTCAATGGAGTGCGCATGTGAGTCTACACCGCACCTACATATGTGCTACGACCATTGAAATGTTTTCGCAAACTCTAGTGCATCGTTAACGATACGAGTATGCAATTACATATGTATACGTTTTAGGTGCTCGAAAATTGAAGGGATTAATTTGTTTTTAGAGTTGGTTATTACATTTTGTCCACTGATCAACTGGGATGGACCAAAGTGGCAGGTCTATGTGGATTTGGTACGTAAAGGCATCTTGCGAAGCCTTCAAATCTAAATCACTTTCTGTGTTCTCTGAACTATATTCGTAGATCCCTTTGATGTTTTTTTTTTGTTTTTATATATATATTCCTGTAACTAGATTTCGAAGGCGTACTGGTACACTGATTCAATTGACTCGGCCAGGACTAATCAGCAGTCTGCAAAACGCAAAATATAATTGATGTGACGATGGAATAATATAAAGGGTCCGCCATCTAACGTTTTTTTTTTTCAACTAGTGCTTATTTCGTGAATGGTAACACTTAGCTCATGTCTGATTTGACAGGTAATTAGTTTTATCCTTCCGGTTAATAATGAAAAATAATTTCATTCAAATGGCTGCCTCGGCTGACCATGCAGTAGCCTACACGATCGGTCCAATTTTTAAGCACATTATCGATTGTGTGCAGCTGTATTTCACCAATGGCTTCACGAATATTGTCCTTTAAAGCGTCAATTGTCTCTGGCTTGTCGGCGTAACACTTATCTTTTACGGCTCCCCACAAATAATAGTCCAACGGTGTGCTTATGCTCCGCACACTCAGGTGCTTAGCAAAAGCGTGGTGTTCCCGCCACGACGCCAGTAACCATCGTGCTACTCAGATAGATCACGAAAGTTACTAACCTCTAAGTCAGGAAGCATTATTTTGGCCTGCCGGCAACCTGAATAATCATGTCATTTGGAATTTTGCTCATAATTAAGTCCAACCGAGGACGATGACTAGAATTTAAAGACGATTTCATTTCGCGTGATCCCATTGTAACCTGGGACCCAAACTACACTTAGTGAGTTCCGTGAAGTTTTGCATTCTCAGAAGGGTTCAGCTAAGCTTAAGTCGCAGTTTGGCTGCCGCTACAGATGCAGATACTTCGGCCCTCTTCACAATATAGTTCATAACCATCAAGATTGCGTCTATTTCCGCTTGAAAGACAGATGCAAGTTTACCTATCGAAAAGTGAAATCTAACGTTGCCGTCCTCCAGTAGGACACCAGCGCAGCATCCAAAATCGGTTCTGGAGCCACCCGTGAAGACTCGATTACATTGCGTTCCTGAAGCAGTGACATATTTTCGTGAAACCTTCTTCCACCAAACAAGCGACGCATAGTATATAAGTGGCCTTATCACAGCACCAATCGTTGATCACGGCTAAGGATGCCTGCGCAGATAGTCACTAGACATGATCCGACAAGCAGTACAGTTAAATCATCTGCATATGCCTGATCATAGACGTCAGACTTATTATTATTAAGAACTGGTAAGCATGTTGCATCTTGAACAGAGAATGCATTCATCAAGTAGTTTTGCTCACATGAAACTCTAATATTCTCTCCATGCTCTTCAACATGAAGGAAGTATACTCGTATGTACGAGTATGTATGTCTGAGACTTGGCTAGCGTGTAGTCAGCTTTTCCGATTTTCAGTATAAGCGCTACTCTAACTGCCCTCCAGGGTACGTATGCCAGCTTTTTTTTTGTAGCGTAACTGGATAAATGCCATCGGTGTCAGGCGAACTTTCGCCATCAAAGGAAGTAACAGCGCGTTTGATGGCCTCATTCGTCGTCATAACCGATGATAGATATAAGCTACGTTGCTCAGTTTAATTAGCGATTCTCCTTTTGAAGACTAGACTAGCTTGCTGGTGGTTTCACAGACAGTTTCGATCTTTTCGCAAAATTCTTCACAAGTTTTCGGGATTTTTTACTGCAAATCTGCGTTCTACCATCGAATGGGCGACCTGCACGATTGTTTTTTAGTTGCACACTTCAGCCCAAAACGAAATTTTCAGGTTCTGTACAGCTTCCTCCAGCTTTTATTTTCTTCTGAGTTTAGGGGAAGTATTAAAAGACTTGCCGATCTCCTTCTTAAAGAGTATCATCAAGATAATGGCAACCTTTCTGACTTTGTTCTGCTCGATTGAAAGTTCAAGTATCGTGTCCTGTTTCCGACATTTCGCCACGTTGTTTTTAAACGTCTTTTATATTGATTTTACGTTCCCGCAATACGTTTTCGAGTTTTAAACCTTTGCTCGTCATTCCAGTTTGCGAGGTGTGATTTATTTCTTGATACCATCATATCCCTTGACCCCGTAATCCCCCGAACGGTAATACGGATTATTAAAGGGTGTTTCAACAAAAGGTCTAGGATTTGTTTGTTTTTTTTTTAATAATACGAACAATTGTTGAAATACCTCTGACACCTTTAATTCTTTATGAAGTTGATACGTCAGATTTATGGCTCTGATTGTAGACCCTCATGCTTTTCTCGAAATTTTCAGTCACCCTTTTACACTCTATCTCGACGATAGCGGCTTCAATGTTGGCTTTCTGAGTTTGAATTGTTTGCGGATGGTTGGCGTAGATCTTGTTAAGTCGCACGATCTTGGTGACTAATGGGTATCTCCGAAACGCGAAATTACGTGACTAGAAAACTTCGTGGACAATAACTCGATTGTTTCGCGAGTTTTCATGGTCCGTATCCCATATACTCGAGGTCCTGCCTCGGAAAATTGTTTATCATGTCACTTTTGAAAAAGGACGGCCCTATGACACCTCCGGTTCAAAAACCGCACCAAACAGTTACTTATTTTAAGTGCATTTGCATCTGCCGAATCACTCGTGGATTTTCAGTGCCCCAGATGCGGCAATTTTACTTATTAACATAGTCACCAATGTGGAAATGGACCTTATCTAAAAACACGATTTTGTTGCAAAAATATCAGCATGCACGTTTTTCGGGAGAACGTACGAGAACGATGGCCGGTCGGCTTCAGTTCTTGAGTTAATTGGATCTTAGGCGCATGGAGAGCCAATCCTTTCGTCAAAATTCGGTACAGTGGGACTGTGGATAGGTCAAGCTCAGCTCCTGTGAACGGAGGTAGTTGGGTAGTTTTCGACACTTTCCTTTACTGCGCCGATACTTTCCATTTAACAAACACGTTTCGATGTCTTCACATCTTGTACTGAGCCCGTCTCTTGGAACTTTTTTGATTTTGTTGCTTATGTTGATTACGTTCGGAACTGCAATTGAACTTGAATTTTCGTAATAATATTCGGATATTTGGATTTTTGCTTCCACTGTGTAGCGTTCAATGGTAGATTCATCAAATTTATAGATGACATCTGTCATTATGTGCCAAGCCTGCGTGTATCAGCTGTAAAATAATAGGCCTTCCAAATCCTACACCTCTTGTTGAAACATCTTTATGTTCGCCCTGAGATCATTCCATCAGGAGAAGTGGCCAGCGGAAAAATGTACTCATCTACTTCAACTACTGTGATGCCGTGCTGCGTTTTGGTACGTTTAAAGCTGCCTATCTCATCTGTAAAGGCTTGCACCCTAAAGCCGATGAATCCATTCGCTTGTGCTAAAGTTTTTTTGAGTTGGTGGGTTTTGGCTTGCATGTCAACATCATGTGCTTCGTGTCTGCTTAAAATTTCTACAAATCGTCGTTGCCACTGCCATCGGCTCTACATGTTTATCACTATTAATCAAAAAGGCTTCAACCGTATTTTGCATGTCATGTCTTAATTTGGTGTGCACATTTAATTTATGATCGACGATATTACTCGCATTCTATCAGGGTTTACCCTCAATGTTAGATAATGGTACTCAGTCCTATTAGGTTTCCTTCTTTATTTACGGTTCAATAGATATGCATATTAGTTTTCTAAAGGTATTGAAGCCGATACCCTTTATGCTACCGTTGCCTACTTGATTGTACTTTTAACTTGTCTTCCTTACCTATATGTGGCGTACTCCGGATAAGTTCCATATGCCCAGCTCCCACTGTCTTCGAGAAGGTCCTTAGGGGAACTTTTGTCGGTTTATGGGTATGCACTTGCATATAAAAATCACGCGGTGTCCTGACTGTAACGTTGATTATATCGAGAAATCTCCACCGCCGAGCATACACTTTCTGAGAAACTTTAACTTGTTTCCTAAGTGCATTTTGCAGCCGGTCAGGTTCAATAGGAAAGGCCTCAATATGGGCTGCACTGCGCTCAAATATGCTTTCGTAGCTTCAAATGTTTAACAGTTCGTGCAGTTATATGGTCATCAGTAGTTTGCTACTCAGCATCTGGTTTCTTTGTATGGATTCTTAAATGCATTAATCTAATTCGACTGGCGTTTTAGTTGTTCGATCATTCATCAGTTCAGGATGCGCTTTAGTGGGAGTATATCTTTCGCAGCAAAAACTATATTGCTAAAGTATGTACGGCACAGCAATATACTGGGTATATGTCGTGGATATACCAACATACGTGATCTATCCAAACCCAAAGTATTCACCTTTCGAAGTTTAGGATTAACAGAGAAGTCTTGTTCACAATATCCAAACCTCTTAACTGTTTTAAATATTCTAGAAAATAAGGACAAACGTATGGAGTTCTTATGTTTTTTTTTTTTTGTTACAGATGCTGGCACTCTGCTTTGATAATTCACTTTTTAAAAGTCCTGAAATCCCCGAAGATGTTAAGGAGCGAGCAAAAGTCTTTCTAGACGGATGCCAAGGTGCTTCTGTTGGTTCCTACACAGACTCAGCTGGTGTAGAAGTTGTACGCCGTCAAGTAGCAGCGTACATAAAAGAACGTGACGGATTCGACTCAAATTACGAAAATATTCTCCTAACCGCCGGTGCCACACCCGGAATAAAGAGCGTTCTGCAAATGATGAAGTAATTTATATCCCCTGATTATTAAACATTTTCTAACTCCATTCTTTTTTTTTCAGTTGTAAATTGAATTCGAAACCACCAGGAATTTTAACTCCAATTCCACAGTATCCTCTTTACTCAGCTACCATTGCCGAATACGGCATGGAAATTGTGGGTTATTACCTAGACGAAAGTAAAAACTGGGGATTGGATGTGAACGAATTGCAACGTGCTCTAGATGAATCGCGTAAAACGTGCAATCCTCGTGCTATTGTTGTAATCAATCCTGGTAATCCCACTGGTCAAGTGTTAACAAAGGAGAACATTCAAGAGATCATTAAATTTGCTAATAAAGAAAATTTGGTCATCCTTGCTGATGAAGTGTATCAGCATAATGTTTACGCTAAAGGTTCTGCATTCCATTCGTTTAAGAAGACTTTAATGGAAATGGGTGCTCCTTATAATCAGATGGAATTGGCTAGTTTTATGTCCGCTTCTAAAGGATATCTCGGAGAGTGTGGTATTCGTGGTGGCTACATGGAACTTATTAATTTCTGCCCAAGCGTTAAAGCTGCGTTGGTTAAGTCCATTACAGCTTCTTTGTGCCCAACAACGTGTGGTCAGATTGCTATTAGTGCTGTGGTAAATCAGAAAGAAAATAGAAATGAAAAAGAAATTCTTACATTAATTGTTTTTATTTTAGGTTAATCCACCAAAGAAAGGTGATGAGTCGTACGAATTATATGCCAAGGAACGTGCGGAAATTCTGGGACAATTAGCAGAACGAGCCCAACTCGTTTACAAGGCATTTAATAGTTTCGAAGGTTTCAGTTGTAACGTGGTCCAGGGTGCTATGTACGCATTCCCAACAATTACAATCCCACCTAAGGCTATTGAGGCAGCGAAACAAAAGAATCAGCCACCAGATACTTTCTATGCATTTGAGTTGTTGGAGTCAACAGGTTTGTATTCTTAGTGTAGTGTTATATACCATGTTTAAGCATTTCGTCTACCATCCATTACTTATTATTGGTTGACCGTTGACTGTTTTCAACATAAAATTAGTTCGAAGACTAAAACTAGTTAGTTCTACAAAATCTGCTACAAATGCTTCATTCATTGTGCTCTCCTGAATGAGTCAATGGGAAGTGGCCTTTGTATCATATTTGATAATTGATCCTCCATGGTAAATTCAATTTCGTCAGAAGACCTCCTCCAACAGGACCTAGCAAAATGGCACATTTGCATCAGGCCCGATATTCTTCAAAACCAACTAGAAAACATGGAAAGAACTCATAAAATTGAGGTCGTTTCGAACTCTTAACCGATCCCAATTAGTAGGATCAGAAGATGATTTGATTTGATCAGTTTTATAAGTGATAAGACCAGGCTCTTATGAAATTTCAAGTCATTAATTCTAAAATTGGGGTTTGCAGTGTCCTCTTGTTTAAATTAATATGCACAATTGAAAGGTGGCTCTGCTGATCATCCAACTCCGACTATAAAGCGATACTTCTCAGAAATTTGCTCAACTCAGTGTTGTTTATTGTTCTACGTCGTGAGGATAGTATTTACGTTTTAGCCTTACAGTCTAATTTAAGTAAGGCGGAAACAAACAGAGAAAGCTAGAAACAGATTCAAAATCTATATAATTCTACGAATAGTGTCATGTCCTCCTTTGTCGTTGCTGTGAAATTGTTGCAAATCGAGAAAAGTACCATTTCTTGTAATTTCGTCTGATTTTTTATTTCCCGGACTATCTCTATGTTTTACGAATCTCAGCTCTATTCTAGCTGATTCCATGCTTAAAATAATTGCTTCCCTTGCTATTGGAATGCAAGGCAATAGTTCCTCTGACTACCTCGTGAGTAGGCACTTCATATCGTTTTATCATATGTGAATTCCCAAAAGACTCTTACCTATTCACTAACACCAGTTTTATCTGTATTTTTGTTTAGCGACGAGATGTGTAGGAGTGTAAAATGTACATAAATAGAGACCTCTATTCCTAGGGTGCATACATTTCATAGTAAATACTCGTAAACTTTGTGAATATAAATGATCCAATTATTCCCTTCAGTCTCTTCTACATCGAATAAAACTTGAATTTTAATTGCTTTTGGGACGGGACAAATTTCTGTGTAAAATACTAACTGATGGAGCTTCTCTAAACCGCAAATTTGACAAAAGCGTGTGATTTAAAAGGCTTTTAATATATCTTTAATAAGCATAGCGCTTAATATTTGTCCAGTTTCCTATATTTCCAATTATCATCTGACACTTACAGGCAGTTTCTCTGCATAGTTCTGCGGTAACTATCGGCAAATTCTTTTTTTTCTTTGATCCTTTGCTTCTACACGGTCAGTTCAATACATTCACGTCATTTTGCTCTGTGTAGCCCTTACTGATACGATACGAAATTTGCAAAAGTATTTCCAATCTATTTCAAACAAAGGGATTGTTCAGACAATATGTTTCCCTATCATTACACTTCTTTTACTTGATGATGCACTAAATGATCCATGCTGCAAACATCGATGGTTCCGTACTGTCTCCTATAAGCTTGTGATACTCCTTCCTATGATACTACGCAGATAATATTGACAATGTCGAAATCAAATCACAGGCACCGATATTTTCATGACTAGTGGTGAATGGGGGTTAGAGAAAATACCTCTGTTATATTGGGTAAGACGTTACTGCGGACAAGTACATTTTCGATGGAATCAAGAGTTTTGTCAATATTGGATCCAGCATATACGTTAGCCTTGAGATTCATTCAATGATAAATAAAATAAATTATTCTTCGGTTTCAGTAGGCAACTAAAAAGTAGTGCCCTCCTTAAACGGATAAGAAGAACACTGTACAAGTTTCTCATTTTTCGTGCTATACAATAACTCCAAATAATGGTTGATGATAGAAAACCATGGAACCTAGAAGAATTTATCGGAATATGGCTATAATGCAGGCTGCGTGAACAACGTATTAGATAGTTACGAGCTTTAAGACCTAATTTTTGTTCGACTAATCAAGTCGATAACATTGGTATTTCTATCTTGTGTATATTTATTGGCACTCTACACTATCAAGAATAGATATGTAATATCGCGCTATCTACGCGTTTACGATAGAGATTCCACTATCTGATGTTCATTAAATTTTCCCATTTTATTAAAGCCGTCGTTGCAAACAACTATCTCTAAGAGATGTTTCTCTATCTACTCTATCTACTCAAAAGATGGCGAATAAACTATGTATATCAAAATATTTTTCCTTGCAGTACTAATTTGTTTCCTGATGTCAGAGGTTCCTTCGATCGTTCTACCTAGACGTACCATAAATTGTTGTAAAATCTGAAATTACTGCAAACTGAGTTATTATTTTTTAATTATTTTTATTTTATTTATTGTGAAACTCGATAGCTACGAGTACAAATCGTAGAACGCATTATTTAAAGCTCTTGTCATTAATTGTCAAAACACAACCTGAAACGCTCTGCCCAATCTGTACTCTGACAAGAAGTCGCTTTATGGACTCAATATTTCGGAGCCGAGTAAAGTAGGCCATGCCTTCTAAAATGGACCACAGCCTATAATCAAATCACTACATGATATGATGATATGAAATACGAAAATATAAGATGTTGTTCTCAAGCCACTATTAAGTGGTAATCGCTTGCGGCTTCACAGCATCTTCTAAAAAGAGTTGTTTGATAAAATTACGCCGGAGTGTTGGTGCTTCGGTAGCGCCTTTATAGCTTATTACTCACCCACCACACCATTCCTCATCAGGAATGGTGGCCACGTTCGATTCTCGGAGCATTCACTCGTTCGTTCTATTTATTGAATTTATTCAATGTTGAATAAATTGTGGTAATTGAACAGAATTCATCGGTGAGCGTTCTTTGCGTACTGGCTACCCAAAACTTTTGATTTATGCCTAAATGCGAGTGTGAGTGTCTTTCGTGTGCACCTGGCATTGGCAAAAGTTTTTTGATAACTCGAGACATTTGATTTTTCATCTTCCTTAACAATATTTCCTATTTTCGTAGCGGTTTTCTCGAGTCTGATTCGAGATTGTACGGCCTTGATAGCGCACGGTGTGTTGACAATTCATGAACAGCCGTATCTTTGGCAATTTCAAACTCCCTCTGCAATTTTACGGTCTGATGCCGCCTCATTCCTTGATTGTAGATAACTGAAGCCAGTCATTATACATTTATGTATGTATTTATGACAAGACTAGGTATTTCCATATATTACTTCAGTCAAATTACAACTTTTTTTATCAATCCCATGGTTGATCTGGCTAAACTTTACTCTCATATTCGAATTTAATATGTAAAAACTGCATGATCCCGTCGTTCTCTATTTAACAATTAAAATTGAGTAGTTAAATCGGAGGATATTGTAGCCATACATACGAGTAAAAGGAATCCTATTCGCAGTTTTTTTATTTTCTCACTCGTGTTTGTTTTTCATGAATCGCTCTCTTCTTTCAGAGTTAATTTTAGGAAGAAGCCTTTGAAGCCATATATGAAAATTAATTAATTTTTTCCCCTGGCGAGGGCAGGTGAAAATCTCCCATTAGATACTATGAGGATCGCAAGCGTGTGCTTGCATTTGACAGAGTTTGGCATCAGGCTCTTTTGTCGAAAATGCGTGCATTTGGGATCGACGACTCTCTTCTTCAATGGATTAGAAATTACCTTTCGGAACGTTCAATTCAAGTTGTCTTGGATGGTTTCAAGTCAGATATTCACAAAATAAATGCTGGTGTGCCCCAGGGCTCTGTTCTGTCACCGACACTCTTTTTAATTTTCATTAACGATCTCTTGTCTACTACTTCTAATCCAATATATTCCTTTGCTGATGACAGTACTCTCTGCTTTTCATATTCGTTCCCGGACTCACGGCCCTGCTCTTCGGCTGTAGTACGAGAACGGCAGCGTATGCTAAGCTCATTAAATTCCGATATCAACAGCATAACCAATTGGGGAACTATCAATAGAGTGGAATTTAATGCTTCCAAAACACAATGCTGTCTTCTGTCTTTAAAGCGAAATTTAAACACCCAGCCATTATCTATGAATGGCACTTGCATCGTCGAAACCGAAAAACTTTCCATTCTCGGTATGTGTGTCAATGACAACTTACGTTGGAATGATCACATATTTGATGTCGCCAAAAATGCTGCGAAATGTCTAGGTTTCCTCAAGCGATGTAAGAAATATTTTACCCCCTCTGATCTGGCCTCAATATATAAGGCATTCATCCGCCCAAAATTGGAGTACAACTCCCACATCTAGTCAGGTGCTCCTAAAACATCTCTGCACCTGCTAGATAGGATTCAAAACCGTGCGATAAAACTTATTGACGATACTAATATCAGTCAATCAATGGACACCCTCGAACACCGACAAAATGTCTCGTGTCTCACTTTGTTTTATCGCTACTTCCACCACCAGTGCTCCACTGAAATCGCCAGTAGCATTCCGCCCATTCAAACTTTCAACCGTAACACCCGTCTCGCTATGAATGCTCATCAGTATACCCTCAACCCTATTTACGGACGTACTCTAAAATATCGTGATTCGTTCCTAAGCCGTACAACTCGCTTATGGAATGCCCTGCCGATCTCTGTATTTCCTGGTCGTTATAACTTGCAAACATTTAAAAACAATGTACATCGGTACCTCTCTTTTCTTCCTCCCTAAATTTCCTTTGCCCGCGCTGTGTACAATCACCTTAAGGGTACTCAATCCCCTTGAGTGTGCGCTCATTATAAAAAAAAAATAGTAGTTTGAGATTCGTACGCACTAAAAATACCTCCCAATGATATTAATTTGTATATGTTATGGCAACTAAGTTTCCACTTATCAAGCAGTTTTTTTTATCATAAAATAGACTTTTAGGTGATTTTCCAATGAAAGTTCTTGTATGTTCCGCTTTTTAACGCGGTTTCATTTTATCGCGCTAGGTCCAAACGTTTGGTCCTTGGAGACGGCGCAATAGGTTTTTCTCGTCTAGCATTTTCTCGCGAAAATGACACGGAAAATTCTACTCTCGAGATACTTTGACGATAAACGGTCAGTGGTAATGTGAACTTTAAGCCTTAATGCAATACCTTATCAAAGGCTTGCGAGAAATCAAGTAATACGCTTGAGCAAATCTTTTTTTCTTCCAAAGCTTTCTCCTTAACGAAACCTGGTGATTATGGATAAGATTTTTTTTGGGGCAATAATTGGCAGTATACGTCTCAGCATTATCCTCTCAAAGATTTTCCATAAAATTGTGAGAATTGAAATCGGTCTATAAGACTTCTTGTCGTTCAGTGGTTTTCCTGGTTTTTGGACCATTATGACTTTCACAACATTCCACTGACTCTGAACGTATTCTAACATCAGTGTGGCGTTAATAATGTGAAGAAGCTTAGTCAATGCTTTTCTAAGCAGCAGCTAAGCTATTTGCTAACACATATTGTGTTTTAAATACGTTTTCAGGCTTCCAAGGCCTGAATAGTTTCTGGTTCATCAGCATACGAGTACATCAACGAATTCACACATAACTCCAATTGCAGTAACCAACTGGCATCGGATCGCACAATCCTCTGTGGCCAATTTACTGGTCCATTTCGTGATAAACTGTTGCTAGAGTCACATATCGTCCGGATCAATGTCGTTCATATTTTCAAAGAAAATTGATCATTATCCATTGGCCATGGAATGTAACGCGAGGTCCGACCTCATTTAAAAAAAAGAAATATTCGCCGATGATGCTACTACACCAAACTTCACCAAGAAGTGCATTTTTGTGGATTAATTCGATCTCATGAATCTCTTTTGGATTTACCTCACTCCAGAAATGAAAATTTTGCTTGTTCTCACGCCCATTGAGCCAAAAGGAAATGTCGTCACTACACGATTTTGGTCCTCAATCTGCTTAAGAGCCGAATCTGCGAACTCCCGTCGCAAAAGGTATCAGTTCCTGAACAGTCTGAACCTGATGGGTCTGAGCCGAGACCTTTTAGCTAAATTGTCCACATAGTGGACAGACAAAAATCAAACTGTTGCAATCAACGCTGAGCTTAATTGAATTGAATTGAAATATGAAGCTTCTAAACAACACGACGAGTGACGAGCTCAGTTCGTTCGTTTATTAAAACCAAAAACATCACGTAATCTTCTACATAAAGGGTGATTCTTTTAGAGGTACTTTTTCCAGTCGGGATTTCATGAGAGATCACGCATGCGTCGTGTCACACTGATATAGTATTTTTGTTCAGAATTGACATTTCATCATGGAAAGACTTAGCCCGACACAGCGTATACAAATTATTTACCTGTATTACGAAAATCAACGTTCTACGAGGAATGTATATCGTGCGCTTAGAGCAACTTATGATTTACATAATTTTACCATCGAAAAGTCTGAAACCCAATTTTCATTATTGGACCAAATAGATCACATCTTGCACGCAGTGAAGAAAATGTAGCGATGGTATCGACGCCGTTCTCAAAAGCGTGGTTTGTCGTATGCAACAACTTGGCTTATTATATGTGAGGACCTTGGTTTAAAAGCATACAACATTCAATTCGTGCCAGGACTGAAAGCGGCCAACCTTCTGAATCGTGACCGTTTCAGTCTTTGGGTTCTCGAAAAGCTTCAAGAAGATGCACTATTTTCGACCCAAATCTGTCTTAATGGCTGCGTCAATATCTGGGGTGCGGAGAAATCAGTAGAAGTTCAAGAGGGCCATTGCAGCTATTCCTCCCTAATTTTCCTTCGCCCGCGCTGTATGCAAACATTTTAAGGGTACCTAAAAATGTACCCTAAAAAATGTAAAATGGGTTGATGGATTCAACGGTTCATATTTCTTCACAACTGAGGCTGGCCGGAACGTAACTATGAATGGCGCTCGTTATCGTGCCATAACAACGGACTATTTGCTGGCTTAAATGTGTTTCTGAAACATGGTTGATCCCTTTCAGTGCAGATGGGAGTAGTGATGACGACAATTGCGTTGCCATTTCTGGCTATAAAATACATCGTGGCGACAGATCGACAAGAGGAGGTGGGTTGCAATTTATTATAGATCTGTGTTAAAATGCGAAGTTATTAAAAAAAATGAAAATTCAGCTAGTATTAATTTTTTGTTTGTCGAAATATTCGACAGTTATCAAAGGTGTCTTATTGGTTGCATTTACGTGCCAAATCGAAACTTTGCTCTCACAGAGGATGAAACCGAATTGTGCACCTATGTCTTACAGTATCTAAATATAATTCTGTGCGGAGACTTAAATAAAAATATGTTGAGAAACGATGAAAAATCAAATTCCATTAAGAGTTTCACTAGTAATTGTGGTCTTAACATTTTTCATAACTCCGTTCCCTCACATTTCCGAGTAGGTTATCGACCTTCGCTTTTAGATTTTTTTCAGATCAGATATCTGTGTCAGGTTTTAACTCTTCTCATGATCTTATATTTTTAACTTACGATTTTCAAATGAATGTGCAACCTTCCCCCAATAAAGTAATATTTAGAGATTTCAATAATATCAACTTAGTAGCTCTGCACAATGAATCCTCATTATACCCTTGGGATTTGTGCTAGAATTTTCCAGATGTTGATAACAAAGTTGCTTTATTCGAGCCAATGTTGTTGGAACTCTTCAACAAATATGTACTGATAAAGCAAGTGGTAGTTAAGGGTCGGGGGTGCACCTGGTTTATCTTAATAAAAAAGCGCATGAGACTTCGAGACAAAGCCTACCGCAATCCTTCAACTGCAAATAGGACCGCATTTGTTAAGTTGAGAAATTTAGCACTCGCGGAGACTCGCAGACAAAAGTAGTTTTATTACAAATCTAAGCTTAAAACTAGCTTTAAGACTAGAGACCTTTGGAAAAATTTGCGCCAGTTGGTCGTTATTCCCACTAAAAACGGTTTCTCCAACTATGCGGACACTAATCCGGATCTATTTAACAACTTTTTTGCGACCACATCTGTTTCAGACAGTTCTATTCCTTCCACTGAAACTAATTTATACCTTAGTTATACAAACTCGGGAGAATGCTAAGACTATATCATGGCGTTCTTCAGGAGTCAATTCTCGGTCCATTGCTTTGTGTTTTCACAAAACAAGTGAATAGAGCAAATACTCTATATACTGGCGACTAGGCCACCCGCCCTGTCGAGCAATCGGTATAGTGCGCTCGATATTGACTTCCCTCTCGAGCCCAAAAACAAAATGTGTATTGTGATATTGTCCCCAATAACAGTAGTTCAATTAATCCTAAATTCATTATCATATCTTCGACAAATCCAGAAATTCAGAAAACCCCCTATCATCATATAGTGTTTTCTTATTTAAAAAAAAGCTATAGACGGTATAACCACATCATATGAACAGATTACACAGCACCGGGACGGCAATCTTTTAATCCTGGTCAAGTCGCAAAAAATTGTTTCCTATCGAAAAAAACACACTTTCTAACATCTGCCAAATCTCCGTAAGTTTGCACACTAACATCAATTCATCCAAAGGGACAGTATACGCCCCCTACCTCAGCAATGTGGCCGAAGAGGAAATTGTAGCTGAAATGCGACACCAAGGTATTACTGAGATTACAAATTCAAAAACTCTGTAGATGGCAAAGAACGCACTACTGGTCTAATACTCCTGACTTTTGATCTCTTCCACCCCCAACCTCAGTTAACATCGGCTGGTATAACAGCAAGGTTCATGAATATTTCCCACACCCAATGCGCTGCCGCAACTGTCAGCTGCTGGGTCAAATGGAGTGCAATGGATGCAAAGGAGTCCCTCTTGTGAAAACTGCATCCTTCCCCCACTCCATGCTCCGAACAAATGCTCACGTGTTTCATGTGCTAACTGTCTAGAGGAACACCCCTCCTCCTCAAAAACTTGCAAACGTTTCATACAAGCGATAGAAACACTCAAAATAAAAACAATCAATAAATGCAGCATGTTTGAGGCAAAAAAAAATATAGAGAAACCAAACCCTAACCCACCACACATTTCTTACTCTTCTGCACTAAAAACCAATATACTCGTACAATCAAAAAATCATCCACGCAACAATGATAACTCAATCCCTCTCCCCACTTCCACTTCTAAAAATGACTCGGAAAAATCTTCCAAAATCTTGAATGATGATGATAACTCCTCTTAATTCTAAAGAATTAAACAAAAACATAGACTCTGCTGATCAGGGGTCGAGCTGCTTGAGTTCTAACAAGAACCCTAGCGGCTCGGCTCGCGATCAGCGGAGTCACTCAACTAACCAAACACTCTCCACCTCCAATATTCTTACGCAACACTGCTCTTAGGCTACCGGAAGCAGGTTGCAACCATTAAAACCTCAATCCAAAACACAACAAGTACCCAAAACTTTTAAAATTCTACAATGGAATATGAAGGGTTACTCCTAATAAAGGAACAAGCTCCATCAGTGATATGTGTTTAAGAAACCCATTGCCCATTTAACCTCACTCCAAGTGTACATACTCGTAAAACCACACGAGTAAACCACACTTTTCCAATTTTCCTCACATAAACACTGCTAAACAAGACATTGGTGTACTAATTAAGCACTCTATACCATAAAAGGAGGTACCAATTCGGTATGACATCTTATCACTGGCATTCGAAATTCAATTATCTCCCATATTCACCACTATATGCTTGTACGTACCACCCGAACAACAAATCTCTAAGGCCGATATAACAAATGTCCATAATCAAGTCCATACACCATTTCTGATGGCTGGAGATGTCAATGCTTGGAGCGTCTTCTGCGGCTCTAATAAAATGAACACTAGAGGTGATATGTGGGAAAACCTAATCCTTGAATCTAACGTGATAGTTTTGAATGACGGTTCCCCCACACACTTCCCGACTCACAATACGCTTACGAATGTCGATATCACTCTTTTCTCCTCAGAATTGTTTTCAAAAGTATCTTGGGAAATTTTTAATGATCTTTGGAACAGCGACCATTTTCCTATTATCACATCTATTAATATCACAATGGAAGCTGTAGCTCCGAGAATCATAAAGTATAAAACCGACCAAGCTAACTGGCCTTACTTCAACAAGGCCATACTAGAATACCTGTCGTCCTACCCCTCTTCTCCCAATATTAACAAAGAGGCCGCCACACTCTTGAAAGTGATCACCCCAGTAGCCATCTGCAATCATTTCGCCTCCTTCTGGTCCAATAACTCAAAGGATGCAAACATTCCAATAGACTTCAATAGGAACAAAGCAGCCTCCCTGTCTCTGACAGTTAATCCCAACTGTACAACCGCTACGTTGAAACTCATTGAAAACCCTATCACAATTTTGGAATATGAATCGACTATAGGCAATTTAAAAGGCAAAACCCCTTCCAGAGACAGAGTTTCATATCCAATGATAAGAAACCTTTGTCATTCTGCTAAATTAAGACTGATACAAATTTACAATAACATTCTGGATAAAGGCATCATCCCTCAACAATGGAAAATTGCAACCCAACAAAAACTCAAACTCAATAAACGCTCTTCGTCCTATATCCCTTATGCCCTGCTTATTCAAAGTCGTAGAAAAAATTGTCGCCAAACGTTTATTTTGGTTTATCGAGAAAAATAATCTGATAAGTCCTAATCAAGTCGGATTTAGACATACTCGTAACAAAGGATGTAGGGATGCTTTATTACACCTCGATCAACACACCTCCAAGGCTTTATCTAGTCGTAACCACATCTCCATTCTCTCTTTAGGCTTTGAAAAAGCCTTCGATAAAATCGAAATTCATTTAGTCCTCAATAAGTTGTCATCTTGGAATATTGGACCGAAAACGTTCTATTTCATTAAATCCTTCCTAACGAATAGAAAAATAAGTGTAAGGAGCAATAACTATTTCTCCTCAACAGTCCCACTTTACAACGATATTCCACAAGACTCTCCTTTGTCAGTTGTCTTATTTATAATTGCTTTTGATGACCTAAGTCGCATCATCAACCCACATCCTAAATTAAATCACTGCATATATATGCCGATAACCTGTACATCTTGTGCAAGCACAACTATTTAAATGTTGCTAAAACCATGTTCAATAATGTTGTCCAAGATATTCAAGACTGGTCTAACTCCTCGGGAGCTACTTTAGCACCTGATATGTGTAAAACCATTCATATGTGTCGTAAAAAAACTGTAATGAACTAGTGTTAAGTATATCTAATAATGTTACAGAAAATGTTAGATCATTATCAATATTAGGACTTATTTTTAATAATAGAGATTGGAAGAACCATTGTATAGAATTAAGAAAAGCCCTAGCTACAAGAACAAATATTGTAAAATATCTAGCCCAAAAAAAAGTTTAACACCCACATTTCAACTCTGTAATTTAACTAAATCACTAATCCTTAGTAAAATAGATTACGGCTTATTTATATTTGGCAATTCTCCTAAAACCACCCTCAACATCATCAAACCACCTTACACCACGCCATCAGATGCAGGCTCAATGCCTTTCCAACGACCCCGATTAAAAACATCCTAGTAGAAGCTGGTCTCCCAAGTATTGAAGAAAGATTTACTCAAGCAATTGCCAAACTGTCTGTTAAATTAATTTGTTTCTACGATTCAATAATCGACAACGATGTTGCATCACTGGTAAAACAAAATAACCCCAAACGAACTGACTCAGCCATTGCGCGCTCTCTACGCTCAGTAAAAGAGTTGCAAATTACCACCAGCAGACAAAAACAATATAAACCCAAATTCCCACCATGGTCTATCAAAGATGGCTCTTTGAATATGACTCTCGCTTCATATAACAAAGCATCAACTCCAGACAGGCTATTTCAAAAACTCTTTCTTGATGTCTCCTCAGAAGCTAAAAGCAATGGTTGGGATCTCATCTTTATTGATGACTCTAAAACAATATCTGGATCCTCTTTTTCCTCCACAGATGAACATCTCAAAAAAAAAGGAAGATTTTTAATATGCTCAGATAGCCTCTCCGTATTAAAAGCTATAAACAACCCCAACCACAGAACTGATCTAATCGGCAGAATTAGAGATTTTCTTATAAGGCTTCACACCCGTCTCAAAATTATGTGGATTCCCAGCCATGTTGGGATTATGGGTAACGAATATGCGCATGCCGCAGCTAACCTCGCCAGAAACAGCCCTGACGTTCTCTTCAACTACCTCAATAAGTTGGACATATCTAAGGACATTGTGAGCAAAATAAAAGAACTACAACTTGACGAATGGACATCATATAGACATCACTACTCTATAGTCAACACAAATAGAACCACACCAAACTACAAAACGGTAACAATATCATCCATATCTCCTTTTATCCGTTTGAGACTAGGTTACACAAGCATGACCCACCAGCACCTTTTAAAAAGGGAAAGCGCTCCGACCTGCTCTCTCTGCAACTCAGCATATGAAATCAACCAACTTCTTGGCTTAGCTAACAACCCATCAAGAGGTCAATTGAACAAATTCCTCAAAACAAACATTACTCCATATGAAATACTTCGTGATATTTCAATAGAAAATTTAAACCGTATACTAGATTATATTAAATCATGTAAACTAAATGTGTAAACTAATAGAGCTGATAGTCGATTGCAGCTAAGCTCATTAATTTAAGTTAGCAGTTAATTTGGAGGAGGAATAAAGCCGTCAAAGCGAACTCTCTCGTGACACATATAATTGGGGTAATAGGTTGTTCGATGAGGTCATTGCTCTTGCAACGTGCCTTCGAGTCAACTTAATGACGAAATTGTCCACTCTTATTATGTAGGTTCGCCCTATTGTATAAGACCTCATTAGGATAGAATTATATGTACTCAGACTCTGGTGTTCTGTATAAGCGAAGACAAGTCCTAAGACAAGCCCTCTCAAACACCCGAATCTTTTCTAATAAACTTGCTCTCACGTTGAACCACACGGGACATCCAAATACAAGTATGGGCCTGATAAGGGCCATGTAGCAGATTACCTTCACCTTCGCATCGAGTTGGCTGTTATAAAACAGTCTCTTTGTAAGGGCAAAATCACCTTTGGCTCTGGCCAGAGCAACATCTATATGTTTGTTAAAATACAGAAATTGATCTAGCCAGATCCCAAGGTATCTGACTACATTTCGACAAGCAAGTGGCTGCCCGTGCTGCCCCACGATCGAGAACTTTCGCCAATTCTTTCTGGTATCCCTAGAGGCCCCAGACAACGGCGTCCTAAACAGAATGTTTTCCGACTATTGAAAGTTCATTTTCAACTTCCAGTCATCGCAATATCGCTTAATTTTGTCGAAGTCACGCTGCAAAAGTATATTAATGACCTCAATCTTTGGACCTAATCTGTACGCGATTATGTCGTCTGCGTACGCTATGGTATGGTGAAGTGAACCTATCAGATCACTCGTGTAAATGTTTAACAGGATCGGCGAATTTATCGCACCTTGTTGCAGACCGTTTTTAAAGTTAAATGTTCCAGCAGAAGTCACATCGCCATTCTTCACGATGTACTGTCTACTGGAGAGCATATCAAAAAGAATATACAGCAGTGGTTTACTAATGCCCAACCTGTCCAGCTTGAAAAAGAGTCCTTCTAACCATACGGTATCGAAGGCTTTCTCCAAGTCAACCAGGAAGGCACCAGTGCACTGGTTCTTGCCTTTGTTCCATTGGATATCAGAAACCAGTTTAGACGCAGCATGAATGATATCATGCCCCGCCTTGAAACCGAATTGATTATCCGGAACTATATTTTTGTCCTCAACCCACTTAGTCAGGACTCACTCTATTGTTCACCTTCTCAAAAACCATACTGATGCTTGGAAGAAGACTGATTGAGCGGAGATTCGCCGGATTGGAAGTGTCTTTATCCCTTTTGGGGATGGGATGTACCACCGCAGTTTTCCAATGCACTGGATAATGTGCATTATTCATCGCATTATTTAACAGGGTGGTATAAATGTTCACCGCTTCTAGTGGGATATGTCGAAGCACTATGCTCGGTATTTCATCGGTTCCCACTGCTCTTCCTTCGAAATGAACGGGGGTAGTACCCTATCGTTGGTGATGACATTATTTGCCATATTCTCGTCACTGAACTGGATGAAACCCGAACTCTCGAATCGCCAATTAATAATTTCATTTCGAAGGTAGAAATTGCGCACAAGGACTCGATTCTCCAGATCGTGGTTTGAGCAAATGATGTCATTCGCCTTATACACTTCCTGGAAAGTCGCTCCTATCTGCGGATCCTCGATCACAAAGAAGTTGTCATCATACGTGAACAGGTAAACAGTTAATTTCACGCTTTGGACCGGTGAATTGGCCGTCTAGTTCATGTGACATAACACCTTTAGACTTTTTCCTTTGGTGCTACGTAAAGTATAAAGTCTACATGCATAAACCGGCTACGATTGAGGAATTGGAGGCACACTCCACTCATAATGCTAGAACGCGTTATAGAAAATTGGAACTTCAGAATGCACCATATTAACCGCAGTTACAACTGCCAACATTTGATAGAAATAATCTTCAATCTTCAGAAAATAAATTTAAAGTATGGTTCTTTTGGATGATAACAAAGATTACTCGATAAAATTTAATTTGATTAATTATGATTTGAATGTTTTTTTTTTAGTTTTGAAAAAAGTAACTCTAAAAGAATCACCCTTTAAAATCAAAATTCTAGTACTGATTTTATACAAATGTATAACAAAAATGTTAACAAAAAACGTATTGTGATGATTGTTGGAATCGAATCCCTGATGAGCATATTTGAATTTGGAGCCGCTCCACTTTCACTTATCTGATCGACTTTTGGTACAGCGCATGCGCTCAGAATTCTACCGCCAAAAAATAAGTGTGCGTTTTTCTGGTGCAAGTCTATTTATGATGATTTATTCGGCAATACTGAAAATACATAAATGTTGAAGGACTGTCAAAAATCAAGGTATGGTTGCAAACTTATTGATAGATGTACATATCAGTAAAAAAACAGAAACTCTACTTACGCTTATCCAGAGTTCACTTTATGCTATATATACGTATAACGAAACATGTTTCCCTTTTTGTACTTTTTTTATAAAATACATTGTTTAACGTATGCATTGTCTCTTCGTTAAAGAACAAATAAAAACCTCTTGTAATAATCAATAGCTACATTATATACTTTTTTTTCTTCCTTTCAAGGTATCTGCATTGTTTCCGGCAGTGGATTTAGGCAAAAGCCAGGCACATATCATTTCCGCACAACGATTCTACCACAAACGGATAAATTAAAGATTATGTTGGAGAAGTTCCAGAAATTCCATGTTTCATTTATGGAAAAATACAAATAAATTTTCAATATCAACATTTTCAAATACATATTTATATTATAGCAGAAGAAATTTTATTTAGAGTATTTCATATCATCCTCTCTGATCGTCTGTCAATTGGTATAGATTTACTTTTGAGATACTCACCATGTTTCGTATATTTACTTTGTGTCTCCTTGATAATTATAAAAAAAAGGAAATAACGAGAAGAAATGAAATGAACACTTCCTGTAATTTGTTAGTTACTATTAAAAATACAAATTGTTTTTTGTTGTAGAAGAAATGAAAGAACATAGTAAAAATTCGTTATACAGAAATTACATATTTAAATTTGAGATATAAATATTTTTGAGTGGAACGCTAAATTGCATGAAATAAAGAAATTGTTTGGAAAGGAATTTGTTTAAGAGCATACATATAAAAAATTATTTAAGTGTAATAAAAATATTATTTCAAGTGTTAAATCATTTGTTTCGTATTCAAACAGTGATTATTTACCATTTATTTCCATTTATTCTGTAGAGGATAGGTGTTTTGCTTTCGACGTCAATCTATTTTTTTAACCATTGATTTTAGGTGCTATTCTGTGGCCCTTGGTCAATGTTGGTGTGTATTCCATATAGTTCACTGTTTTATATTCTTCTCCAAATTCAGTTTATGCAAATTGGATCAAAAATTGCTCGAAGAACTTTTCTTCGATGGTACCAAAGACATTCTCAGCGGATTTAAATATAAAACCCATGCCAAAGCACCGTGCAGTCGGCATGAGATGATGTTCTTTTAATTACATCGAATGCTACTCGTACATGGTCATATTTCTTCCATTCTCCAGACCTCATTTTCTTAGATCATCTCGTTACTGAAGCCCAGAGTTTCCTGATGTTTTCTTCGAACCTCGGCTGGAATTTTAGCCTCTATTGCTTTTTGGACGGGATTTACCAACGACCTTCGTTGAACATGACAAAATCAGCTTATTTGCTCAGGCTGAAGTTTGTCCGCTATCTGTTTCCTAATGTGGAGACTTCCGCGAATGCGTACGGTTTGTTACACCCGCTGACATTCTTAAGCTTTTCATTTCCGTCGCTGTTATTTCCTCCAGTATATGTTAAAGCTGGACGAACGACTATTGTATAGGTATTTTACAATATAACAAACCATTACGTTATGTATTATAGAAATTTTCTGTATTCCTATAATTGAGTTTTTGTGCCAGCCCATACTGACTCTAAGTACATCGCAATTTCTTTAGTAGGTCTGCGCATCTAGTGCCACCGATCCTTAACCCATTATCTTCTAGCGCCTTTATCCAATTGTTCAGTGTCTGGAGTGCTGTCACGTCGTTTCTTAAATTTTCCCATTTTCAGAGTTAATGCTGTGTAAGCTATGTTTTTCAACTGTGCGTCCAAAGATGCTACCCTTTCCTTACTTAGCGTTCAAATAACCAAGGACTCTCTTAACAATCAAGTGGTTATGTCTACTCTTAATATGCCTTTTTGAAGAATGGGACATTGGCCATATGTCTGGTCGAGTACCTCGTAGAAGCAATCTTTGGCAAAGTGATGCTTTCTCTCTGTGGAAGCGTGAGCGCAAATTAGGCGTATGTTGGCGAATTTAACCTTGAAGCTGTTTTTACAATTAGCGGGGTTATTTGTACCCTTAAAATGTTTTCATACAGCACTGGCCAGGAAAGAAAGAGTGATACCGATGTACGTTCGTTTTGAATGTGTGAAGGTTATAATGACCAGGAAATAAAGAATCACTATACATATTTCAATGTGCGTCCGAAAATGACCTTGAGGGTAAACTGATGAGCATTCATAGCAAGACGAGTGTTACGGTTGAAGGTTTGAAGGGATGGAATACTACTGGCGATTTCTATGGAGCATTGGTGGTGGAAATAGCGATAAAACGAAGTGAGACAAGAGATATTACGCCGGTATTCGAGGCTGTCAATTGACTGACTGATATTAGTATCACCTATGAGTTTTATCGCACGGATTTGAATCCTATTTAGCCGGTGCAGAGAGGTTTTAGGAGCACTTGACCAGATGTGAGCATTGTACTCCAATTTTGGGCGGATGAATGCGGGGAAAAGCATTTCCTACAGCGTTTTAGGAAACTCCGTCATTTCGCAACCTAGACATGGCGACATCGAATATGTGATCATTCCAACGTAAGTTGTTACTGACACCTACCAACACTAGAAAGTTTTTCGGTTTCGACGATGCAAGTGCCATTCATGGATAATGGCTGGGTATTTAAATTTCGCTTTAACGACAGCAGACAGCATTGTGTTTTGGAAGCATGAAATTCCACTCTGTTGATAGTTCCCCAATTAATTATGCTGCTAATATCGGAATTTAAAGTGCTTAACATACGCTGTCGCTCCCGTTCTACAGCCGAAGAGCAGGGACGTGAATCCGGGAATGAATATGAAAATCAGAGAGTACTGTCATCAGCAAAGGAATATATTGGATTAGAAGTAGCAGACAAGAGATCATTAATGAGGATCAAAAAGAGTGTCGGAGACAGAACGGAGCCCTGGGCTCACCAGCATTTATTTTGTGAACATCAGACTTAAAACCATCCAAGACAACTTAAATTGAACGTTTCGAAAGGTAATTCCTAATCCATTGAAGAATACCATAGAAATACCAAATGCAACTGTCTTGCTTTTCCCAGATTGGTATAGACTTTGGTTTCACTTTTCGGTGAGACATGACATCAAATCACCAGTGGAGCTACTGGTACCGTACTGCCTGTCATAAAGAAGTTTTCGTATGTCGAGATATTTCATGATCTGGCGGCTTATCAGCGTTTCCATAACCTTGGAAAGAAGGGACGTAAGTGCAATGGGTCTGTAGGAGGAGAGAGAAGAAAATTCGCCTTGTTTTAGCGACAGGCTTAACAAATGCTGTTTTCTATCTGCTCGGAAAGAGTCCTAAAGACTAGGACTGAAGAAAAAGCTTACGAAGTGGTTTTTCCAGCTTAGAATAACTCCTCTTCAGAAGAATTGAAGTTATGCCGTCTGGACCAGCAAGTTTGTGAATATAAAGATTGTTCGGTTTAATTCCCGGTGTCGATAGAGCGATGCCCTGAAGCAAACGATAACACTTTCTGGGATCCCGATATCCCTCCTGTGGGTTCTTCCAGGTAGATAGGCGGCAGCTAGACCTGGGTACAGAAAAAAAAACTGGAGTTGAGCGCCACGTGATTTTCCTCGGAATCACGAAACCTTCATGACTTGAGAAGAAAAAAACCGAGTCAGAAAAGAAAATACTTCCCCGAAGCTGAAAATCTACAAAAAAGAACAATTAAAAACGGATTTTTCCACGTTATAAAATCTCCGTTAGAGCTCGACGATTTATTAAGATTTTTTTTGTTTGGGGTTAGCGGAACACTCGTCGGTAGAGTGGCCGGCTATTTCCACCGTCCGGAAAAGCACAAAACGTTAACTAACGGGTCGCGTGTCTCGTCTAATCTCGATAATTTCACACGCAAACGCGAAATACCGGAGTCTCATTTCACAGCATAAAAAACTAATTTCTATTTTTTTGGTTTCTATACTACACTGCACTACACTATAATTAGCTTTCTTTTTGTGTCCTAGCGGTGCTGCGCCTCTTCCTCGCACAGTTCTCCAATTCTTTTGTCCCGCTATCCCATTTCTCGTTCCTGTCTCCTTCCTTTTTTGTTTTTTTTTTGGTTCATTTTTTTCTAAGACAAAAACTCGCGACTTTACCCCAACAGAAAATCTACTCTACTTTACGAGTACTTAATTTTTTTTCCTACTAAAAAAACTCAGAAAACAAATTGCTTTTCGCAATTCTCAAATAAAAATAATTGCGCAATACTTAGACTTCCTAAGCCCTCACAATTGGTGGTCGTCACCAAAATGACTTTCAGATCTTTTTGTTCCACAGCTCCCGCCAGACACACACACACATTCACACTCACGCACTCTAAAACAGTCATTCAGCTCTAGATATTTTTAGCTTCCACACTAGCAAGCTTTGTGCACCCGTGTCCGACTAGGGTTATCACTCATACAATTTTCCACATTCATACTAAACTCCTCAGACTTTGAGTTCGCTCCCACTTCCAGTAATGACTGGGAATTCGACAGAGAGAGTTTATGGAAGTTATGGATCCTAACTATTTCCCCTACCATTGTTACATTCTACAGTTAAATTGCGAAAGGCAGAGTTTCTTTCTGTTCTGCTACCCGAGTATTTTTCCCCCATTGGATTGCATTAATTTGTTTGCAAAATAAACGAACACGAAGGAGAAAGGAAGTTCGACGGAAAGGTAGCTGGAGCGTTGAGCCGAAAGAAAAAAAGTGTGGATACAATCCAGAAGGTACTCGTATATCTCGATCCAGCCATCCATTGGATCGCCGCCCCTTACAAAAGCTAAGTCTACGGCCTGTGCAAATTTTTATATTTTATACCCCGGATCCCTAGCTACTCCAGTGGATCGGCGTTCAGATTTGCGGTGGGGGGGGGTGACTGACCAATAGCGTGATACTCCTTACAATTATTTATTTATTTAATTTGTTGTAATTGGGCCCATTTGCGCTCTGGCCTCTCTGCTCTCGAGCCACGGTCGGTTCTGTAGTTTGTACTTTTGTTCTTTGTACAATAATTGTTGGTGATCGTTATTTGTTATGTGTTTGTTAGTTAGTTGTTGGTTGGTGTTGTTTGTTGTTGGTTGGTGTTGTTTGTTGTTGGTTGTTTGGTTTGTTGTGTGTGTTGGTTGTTGGCTGTTGGCTGTTCGATGTTGTTTGTATGTCCCCTCTGCTGTTCCTTCGGTGCTTCATCGGTGGGGTGCTGGCTTAAAATTAAAAAGGGGTCGTCATCCCTTCACCCATCGAACATGACTTTTGAAGTTGATGCGTCGTTGGGGTGTGCTCGATTGTTTTGGCCGTCCGCCTGCACTCCACTGTTGCTCCTTTGGTGCTCCCTCGTTGGGGTGTTGCTATAAAAGAGATCGTCGTCTCTTCACCCATCAATCAATTATCTCAGTGCATCCACATCCATTATAGGGGTGTGGTGCTGGTGCTGTCTTCACATCGGTGGCGGGATGTGGTGCCCATTAAGAATATTTTTGTTTGGCTTTTATTGGGTTGTAAGTTCCGGGGATCGTCTTACCACACCCGTGATAATCATGTTGGGGTGTCTGGATTGAAAGGACCGTCCGTCCCCACCCGTCGGCAACTTTCAGTGGTCTGATGCAAACCGTTGCGAGTCTCCCGTCTATCCATGGGCTCCGACAACGGTGTTCCTGATGGACCTCCTGCCGCACCCTGGGGTTCCTGATTCGTCGTGAGTCTCCCTACTGTCCTTAGGGCTTCACCGACCGAACCTCCTCGTACTCCTCTGCAGGGAAAACTGCCCGTGAAACCTATGTGGGTTGTTTTCCGAGGTCAGGGGTTAGTGGGCCACTGGCTGATGGGACAATCGCTGCCCTCCACCTCCGCCAGAGATCGGTGTTCTCACTCAATGAAAAGAGGGACCGAAGGGACTTCACAAGGAAAGGGAGAGCCAAACAAGATCTTTAAGTACGAGTATTATACTCTTACTACTAGTGAGGGCGTCCCATTGAATATTCGACACACTCAAGTGTAGGCGGAGACAAAGACTGATGTAGACCGGTGTTCGTTCAGTTGGCTGAAACTAATGACTTCTTGCCTTAATATTACTCTGGTGAAAAATTTTCCTTTAATAGGCGCTGCTTCTACTCTTTATTGATTTAGTAGACGCCGCAGTTTTTTTTTTCGATGGCAGTGATATCCGCTTGCTATAGGTTTTGGGGACTCATTGAATTGTTCGGCTTACCCTTTAAGGGTAGAAAAATTCTACGCGCATAGCTGAGAGTACCTGTCCGCGATTCGTTTGCTTCGATAGTGCATCTTGCTCAAGGCTAGTAAGAAATTTCTCTTCAGAACTGCTTGCAACTTACATATATATACCCTTTTGTAACATATTTGGATTCATGCTATAAGTGCATTGAGGCATTAAAGAAATCAACAGCATATTTAATGGCTTCATCCTTCACTATATCCGATAACAGATACCAATTGGGGTGTGTTGCAGCTTCGGTGATAGTGTGAGATCTGGTTATCAGATTACTTGGAGAGTGAGTCTCAAGCATGAGACAGAGACTCTCTGCTTTCGACTCAGTCTACATGACATCAGATCTTTTAATTGTTTCCAGTCTGACTGATTTGGTCTTTTGATGACTTTAAAAAGCCTGCTGGTTTTGCCTAGTGTTTAGATCTTTTCGTCAAAGTCTTTATAATGAGAACTCCTCGAATTTCGAATTAGCTTCTTACTATATATTATTTTTGCTTCGATCTGTAGAGATTCCTGTACATTACTTCTAAGTGACTTGTTTCTAAGTTCTCGGATTTCTTTGCACAGTCGCTGCAAATCAGCATTCCACCTTGAAACGGGCGATTTTCAGGAGGATACTTCAGCTCACCACATTTTAAGAGGGCTTCGTTTATATTCTGAGCAGCTTCCTCTACCTTTCATTTCATTATCTGCTTTCCGGTTGGCCCGTATTCTATGGTTGCCTTGGCACCTCTTTCATGACAGTATAACTCTGATTCAAAACGTTCATTAGAATTTACTACTGCCCTGTAGTGTAGATGAAGGCCTGATTAATTTCGAACTAATTCCGAACCTAAAACCGCACTGACACGGATACACATATCAGGTTCTTGGCGTTAGGTATGAAGACGCCAAGCCAATTGTGTCTCTCGTCCAAAGAAAAACGAATAAACAATTTTCACATCCAAATTCCGACCTTGTCAGCGCAAGGTCTTTACAAGGACACTTCTTCTTTAAAAAAAAAATTCACCCAGCATACCATCAGTTTCAGTCTTAGGGGTGATTGCTGATTTAAATTTGTAAGGCTGGGTTAAAGAATGTCGACTGACTAATGATGCATTTTTGAATAGAAGGATGACTTGGAGACGATGCTCTTTAACGGATAGGCGAAAAGGCCATGAAGGAAATTTGTGCGGCATCAATAAATACATGGAGGGACGGTATATCATAAGTGGACTATTAACGCCGCGGCCGTATAGTCTCATGTGAATTACCGACTCCCTCATGAGTGACCAGGATTATTATAGTAACAGATATGCGAATTTTTCCACTTAATATTGTAGTTCCAAGTAATCCCCAGATTGTTATAAAATGTTTAATGAAAATTACCCTGAGAATAAAGTGTTTTCAAAAGTTCTATCTTTGGAAGGTATGTGCTCAGTTGTAAGAATATATTATCGCTATTACATAACTGGCAGAATAGACCTATTTCCCATGTTTTGTCAACATTCATCCGACAATCAAATTGAACTAACGAAAAAAAGGTCATTTATAACCATCGTTAAAATATTTTTAGCTTTTTCTTTTTCAACTGATAAGCCTGGCACATTTTTGACAACTCACTGATTAAGCGGATAGATAAGATATAAAAAAATAAAATTAAATCCCTTTGTTGAAAAAGTTAAAACATAAATACGTATATTTTTTAGCAAAGCAACAGAGTAGGTTAACTATAATAAAAGTAAGTAAACTCTATTCTGATGAATTGCAAATATCAAGTGTGTTTAAGTATCTCGAGGAAGTTTAGACTGTACGTTTATTATGATTGTTTTAGGATTGGGGTCAGAAAAAAAGTTTTTGTTTCAAAGAAGAGAAAAATTTACTATAAGCTGGTTACTATTTACGACAATTAAAGAGTTTCTAGTGTTAGACCGCTAGGTTTTAAATGGTGGTCAAGCGTTTTATAAAGACACCAGCGTGGACAGTTAACCCTCTGTCCAACAAATCCTATTATCACCTCCAGATGGTAAAGCCTGTCAGCTTAGCAACTTTACTGAAACTTTCTGCTGGACGTAATTGGCAGTTGCCAAGAGAGAGAAGGGTACTTCTTTTTCATCAGGATGGCGGCGGAAAAATCTTAAATACTGGTCAACGGCGGGGTTTATAGCCATGGACAGTTTGAGAGCTACTGGGTGCACACTTCCCTTTACAGCTATGTCGACATATTCAGCGCTCAGATCTAAAGGGAGCTCCATGCTTGTGTTGGGACTCTGAAGATCCAAATAAGTTAACAGGGGCTCACATAATCTCAGCGAAGCTATTGGCACTATACGGACCCTTTGGCGAGGGTCTCATTATCATTGTGTATAGAAAAAAATTCCAGTTCAGAGACAACTCACGGATGGATACCTATACAATTTCGAAGAAACCAGCAAACATTTTGAGAACAACGCTGCTCAGTGCCCCAGCTCTGACACCTAAATTGTGCTAGTAGATCTTAACACAAGTAAGCCATCTTGAAGCAGGCCATCAGAAAACACAGCCTATATGACACCACGTCCGTCAGTAACTTCAGGATTTTTAAAATTTGTAAAGTTTTAGTAGCCAGCACATAGTTCCCGCATCTCACCTTGATAAAATGTTAAGTGACATCAAAGCTATCTGTTTTGCGCAGGTTAGGTTAGGTTAAATAGGGGTGTGATGAATATGCCATCACACAGATACTAGGCACCAAAACGGGTCCATCGTGGTCCCTGTGGAACCAATTGAATTTGTCTTCAAATGGCAAAAACCTAAACAATCGCCCTGGTGAGACACCCAATTTTATTGCAAAGCCAAGAAGGCCCTTAAAAGTTCGTGCCGTCTATTTCCCTAAAAATTTTCTTCGACTCCGCGATATTGTCTCGCATTCAAACGGTATGTGTGTTATACTGTATCAACAGCTGGCAGATCACCGCAGAATCTGCAGATATCCGTATGTGACATTTTGAGTCTTTCTGCGTACTTCCGAAGGAGGCAGTGTCCTGTCAGGATTCGTATTACTGTCCTAAGCTTATCCCTGTTTAGTTTTATTAACTTCCTAGATCTTTTGCTGTCAAAAAGTGGTCAAAGATCCTTGTTGTTCAAGGTAGTCTTTGTGATTTTTTTCTCGATAGTGCTCTTCACTATGCAAAGGGGTGGTTTGATATTGGCAACCTCACTATTGTCAAGTAGCCCTCCTTTTCTTGAAAGCTCATCCGCTGGTTCATTTCCCTTAATACCGCAGTGTCCTGGCACCCAGCGCAGTCTTATCCGGTTCTGACCCCATAGTGCCTTGAGCACTGTGCAACAGCCCCTGACTGTATCAGAGTTGACGTTCGTAGATTCCATTGTTTTGAGTGCGGCCTGGCTATCGATGTAGTTAGCGATATCTCTTTCGGATACCGATCTCATCTGCATTAACTCAGCCGACCTGAGGACAGCCAGAATCTCTGATTGGAAGACACTTCTTGCGTCATGTAGTCTTTTTTTTTTTTTCTTAAAAGAAGAACTTACTATAACAATTAAGTGGTATGAATACACTTAAGGTGCCTGAACACGTGTTAAGTTTTTTAGAAAGTGGGATAGAGAGAAAGGAAGATGTTTGGGCTCAGTGGTTATTTCGCTCCATATGGGTGGCATTCAACATTTAACGGGGAGACTAAATTCTTAGTGGAGGTTGGCTTTTTGTTGATTTTCTAGTCAACTACTCATCATACTTGATTTTCGTTAACTGAAAAAAGTAAGATCTATGTCTTTCGGGCGAGGCTGGGATTCGAACACCGAACCTTCCAATTTGGAAGCCAGTCCACTAACACTTGAGCCACGGCAACCCACCTGGTAGCCTTATAGACACTCTTAGTTCTGGGTCTTCTGAGAAGATACCCGAACCTGTTCCTTCCTCTGTTTTCGAGCCGTCTGTGAAAATTGCAATTTCATTTGACCTGATTATGGCATTTTGTTGCCATATAAATATATTATATCATACGGAATGTCGAAGTCGATCAAGGAAACTATTTCATCCGATAAAATTGGGTTTCGTGGCAGTAGCTCCGCTAAGATCGTGCCGTGTCCGAAACTACTGCTGTTGAAGTAACCCAAATTAGTGAGTCGCATCGCACTGTTGCCAACAAGTTTTTTGATTCATAAATCAAGGATTTTTGGCCAGAATTATACCCAGATACTTGGCGCTGGCCGAGACAGACCATTCCACTCCGTTGAATTTTGGGAGTCTGAATTGCGGTATCTTGTACTTTCTGGTAAAAAGAACCAGTTCCGTTTTGGAAGGGTTGGCATTGAGACCACAGCTTTTTGCCCGAGTGCTGATCGTCTTCAGGGTCACCTCTATAATTTCACTTAAAATATTTTAGTATTTTCCCTGCACTATTATGACCACATCATCTGCGTATACCGTCTCACTTATACCCATTATACTGAGCTTTTTGAGGATGTCATTGATAACCAGCACCCACAGGAGTGGGGATATGACTCCACTGTGAGGGGTTCCCCTGGTTATGGATATTCTAACCGAGCTTTGCCCAATGGGACAGTTTATTTCCCGCTTGCAAGCATGTTGCAAACCCAGTTTGTAATGCCATGTTCACCGCATTTTAATAGCGGTGCACTCGACGTTATTGAAACCTCCTTCAATATCGAGGAAGGCCGCCATAAAACTTTCTCCGAAAACTCTCCCAAGTGTAGACTCTTCTCTATTTTCCCCAGGGCAGATTCTACCGATTTTCCTTTCATGTATACATGCTGTGACTTAGTCAAAAAGCCATTACTGCATCTATTCCTAATGTGAATATCCAATTGTCGCTCTAGGGTTTTAAGCATAAATGATGACTGACTTATCGGTCTGAAATCTTTTGCTGTTATATGCCCCTGTTTGCCAGCTTCAGGTATAAGAACCACCTTAACTTCCCTCCAAGCTATTGGTGCGTACCCTATTTTTAGACTGTGTCTAGGAATTTCCATAATTTTTTTCGATTGCTACCTCCGGTACTTTCTGTAGCATAATCGGTAGAATACCATCCGGACCGGGAGATTTGTACGGCTTAAAGGACTGAATTGACCACCGTAATTTTTTGCTATTAATAAGAACACCTATTTTCTCTTCTGAGAGAGAGAGAGATAAATGTTCTCAGTGTCCTGTAGCATGCCGTATCCCGGAAAGTGTGGTTTCTATCAGTGTTGCCAGAACCTCTTAGCTACTTTCAGCCCAGGTTCCGTGACTTTTCCTAAGGTAGCTGGGAACGCTCGCTTCCTTTGAAAGCACTTTGCGTTACCTCGAAACCTCGTCTGTTACTACATTCGTAGTACTCATTCCATACACTGTCGCTTCTGAAAAGCTATCTCCTTATTCCACCATTTTGGTTGAGCCCTTTTAGATGTTCTGTTTGCCAGACAAGCTTTCTTGAACGCCATTGTTAGTGCCTTACTAATATTTTCTACCGCCCTATCTAAGTTAACACTGTTATCGCAGGTGATTGATTGGGTATCCAGGTGTATATTTACCACTTCTGTATACTTGACCCAATCAGTCCTCTTAGGATTTCTTTGAAAACTGCATACCCTGTTCTGAAAGTTCTCCTTGAAGCGTATCCATCGGTGATCCGACATTGACGCTTCGTCGATTACTCTTAATTCCCTTATTTCCAACCCTTCTGTATTTGTAGCAAGGGTGATATCTATCACCCCCTGCCTTATTTTTCACCACAGAGGTGTGTTAATGCCCTCTATTACAAATATTGAAGTTGTAAGATAAAAAGAAATCGTACAAACACCTTTTAAGGACTCTCCATATATCGGCTTTTAGTTCCCGATTCTGCACATGAAGTAGTCCCTGGAGCTTCTCAGGGTACGTGTAGGGACACGCAACCCATACACATGTTGTCGGCAGAGTGTATTTTGCCAACTTTGCCACCGTCGTACATTTTAGCTTGATGCTTTCCCAAGCATCGCATACTTCTAAAATGAAGCGTCTGAGGAAGTCCACGAAAGACTTATTCCCACAAGCTACAACCTTGCCCTACCAACCAGCGCCATCGAATTGAAGTTCCCCCTTTCCTGTGGTGGATAGTTCCTTCCACAGGAAGTTTTGGAACTTCTTCTCGACGTTTTTCCACTGGTAGATTGTTAGGTGACCGCAAGACTCCAGCTCATTAATCACAGCAACGAGAAGCTCGTCTTTCGGGTCGCATTGACTACCCCTTCGACCGAGGTGCTGCCCTGTGTATCAACGGTGTGAGTACCAGCCTGCTCACCGGTGGAGTCGCTCTCGTTATTGAGTATTCTTTCGAACACCTCACTATCGCTAGCCAGTAGCTCCACTTCTCCCATTTCCCCTACCAGGAGGGAGATGGATGAAGTCGAAATTTCGTCTTCACTCCCCTCTAACTCTTCCTGGACGGGGATGGTCTGTGTTGCGTTTTGTTTGTTTTCTTCCATTTTTAAATATTTAATTCGGTGCCGTAAATAAAAGGTGAACCCAGGCAGCGCCGCCATACCTGGGTAAGGCTAAGTATAACAGGCCCGCGGGAAGGCGCCTGATAGAGCTCATTCGCTCTTGGTTTGACCCCAACCTGGCATCCTTCGGCATGGTTTGCTATTTGCTCACCACCACTGGAATCAGGTCTGGTAGTTCTTATTTCGCCACTCCTCAGCCGACCGTAGTCAGTTGAGTCTTATCTTCATTGAAGATAACGCTCGTGTCAAGGTACCTGCAACGCAGAGGCAAAGGCTGTTTAACTTCGGTTCCAATTTTTTTTCTATAATAACTCTAGCCTTTCTATAGATATTGCTCTGAACTGTTGCATTTCTTTCCCCCAGAATAACTCTTCGTTAACTCCATGCTAGTATAATAAAGAATTACGTTCAATCCCTAAGAAAGAAAATAACATTTTGCGCGTTAGAATTTTTACATTAATACCAGCTCTGTGTATATGAGATACTCGTATATAGACAATCTCTGATCCTGATTATTAGTTTTTTTCTTCTTTTAGTAAAGGCGCTAACTACCCGTCTTCCTTAAACGACTTTATCACTACTCCTAATTCACCTTTCGAGTTCCACTTTAGAATTGACTGTTCGATGCTGGTATTTATACTCCGTGGCATTTTTTTCAAGAACTTTCTGTACTTGCCAGCTGCTAAAACCATTTTGCATTTTACCAGAATATTCGATAAAAAATTTCATTATTCCTCAAACGGAAGGCTCATCCGTGCTTTTCAAATAATATGCGGTTTATCACAATACGTTCTTTTACGCTGGCAAAATCACTTTTAATATATATTCTACCCTTTCGGACTCTTTCTGAGTAGATGAAAAACAACTTTGTGAAGCTCATCCCTCAAAAAGGAAAATTTTCTCCTGTCTCCTCCTACATACACACCTATTACACTTATGTCCCTTCGATTATATTATCTTTATAACCCAGAACGCGAAGATTGCGCTTAATTCGTATTTATCGGATTGAAATACCGGACAACCTCCATAAAAAATAACGAACTACTTCTTGAAAAGAATCTTCCTCTATTCATGATAATAGACGGTGGAGTTAAAGCGTACAAAGTTACTAGCGGTGTGCCACAAGGTTCCGTTCTAGGCCTGAAATGTACTGTAAGACAATGAAATTTTACGCCTACAAATTCCATGGGAAGCGTCGATTATCGTATTGCAGATACATTGTGATTGTAGCAAAAAAGCTAGAATAGTTAAATTCTATACGCAACAACACAATTGTAACTGTACCCCGGCGTAGATCCAATACATAAGTTTTTTTCAGTTTTCAGTTTAAATGCATTTTTATTTATATAAAAATTACTCTTACATGCTAGACAAAAAAATGCTTAAAAATTAGTTTAAATAACTTACAAATAATCTTATTCTAACTTACTGGCCCCATGCGGGCACTCTTAGTTATACCTACCACTTAAACTATGTCTTTCGATGAATCTTACAGTCTAATTTTATTTTTATTTTTACATTTATTAAAACTAAGAAAATGAATTTTAATTAAAAAAATTTAGTGTATGGACTTTTTTATCTATAAAAATTAAAACTAAACCTATAAAAATGCATACGTATATATGTATACTATATATATACATAATATATACATATATGTATATATATATATATATTTGTTTTTTTTTTCATTTTTCATTTTTATTTTTTTTTGTTTTTATATTTTTTTTTTTCTTAAAATCTAACTTAAACCTACCTAAAACTACGACGACGAAGCATCCTCCCCTTCAACAAGCCACCAAAAGTGTTGGTGCTGCCGAACAACATCCCTCATGTCGCGACTCCCTACCCCCCTATTGAACCGGTGATGCTCCGCACTGCCATGTGTGACGTCTCCGTCGTAGTTGAGTCGCCTGTCCGCAGCTGTTCGAGCGACGTGGAAGATTAGCGGCACCGCCAATCTGTCCTGGATCAGACCTTTACTATCTAGATAAAGGAACGCTTCTGGAGGAATAAAGCCGTCAAAGCGAACTCTCTCGTGATACATATAATTGGGATAGTAAGCCCCGGAGATCAGATTGTTCGATGAGATCATTGCTCTTGCAACGTGCCTTCGAGTCAACTTAATGACGAAATTGTCCACTCCTTTTAGGTTCGCCCTATTGTACCAGACCTCATTAAGATAGAATTTTATGTACACAGATTCTGGTGTTCTGTATAAGCGAAGACAAGTCCTAAGACAAGCCCTCTCAAACACCCGAATCTTTTCTAATAAACTTGCTCTCACGTTGAACCACACGAGACATCCAAATACAAGCATGGGCCTGATAAGGGCCATGTAGCAGATTACCTTCACCCTCGGATCGAGTTGGCTGTTATAAAACAGTCTCTTTGTAAGGGAAAAAGCACCTTTGGCTCTGGCCAGAGCAACATCTATATGTTTGTTAAAATACAGAAATTGATCTAGCCAGATCCCAAGGTATCTGACTACATTTCGATAAGCAAGTGGCTGCCCGTGCTGCCCCACGATCGAGAACTTTCGCCAATTCTTTCTGGTATCCCTAGAGGCCCCAGACAAAGGCGTCCTAAACAGAATGTTTTCCGACTATTGAAAGTTGATTTTCAACTTCCAGTCATCGCAATATCGCTTAATTTTGTCGAAGTCACGCTGCAAAAGTATATTAATGACCTCAATCTTTGGACCTGATCTGTACGCGATTATGTCGTCTGCGTACGCTATGGCATGGTGAAGTGAACCTATCAGATCACTCGTGTAAATGTTGAACAGGATCGGCGAATTTACCGCACCTTGTTGCAGACCGTTTATAATGTTAAATGTTCCAGCAGAAATCACATCGCCATTCTTCACGATGAACTATCTACTGGAGAGCATATCAAAAAGAATATACAGCAGTGGTTTACTAATGCCCAACCTGTCCAGCTTGAAAAAGAGTCCCTCTAACCATACGGTATCGAAGGCCTTCTCCAAGTCAATCAGGCAGGCACCAGTGCACTGGTTCTTGCCTTTGTTCCATTGGATATCAGAAACCAGTTTAGACGCAGCATGAATGATATCATGCCCCGCCTTGAAACCGAATTGATTAATCGGAACTATATTTTTGTCCTCAACCCACTTAGTCAGGACTCACTCTATTGATCACCTTCTCGAAAACCCTACTGATGTTTGGAAGAAGACTAATCGAGCGGAGATTCGCCGGATTGGAAGTATCTTTATCCCTTTTGGGGATCGGATGTACCACCGCAGTTTTCCAATGCGTTGGATAATGTGCATTATTCATTGCATTATTAAACAGAATGGTATAAATGTTCACAGGTTCTAGAGGGAGATGTCGAAGCACAATATTCGGTATTTCATCGGTTCCCACTGATTTCTTACTTATAAATAAATCGAAGATCGTTTGGAGCTCTTCCTTCGAAATGAACGGAGGTAGTACCCTATCGTTGGTGATGACATTTTTTGCCATATTTTTTGTCACTCAACTAGATGAAAGCCGAGCTCTCGAATCGCCAATTCACAATTTCATTTCGAAGGTAGAAATGGTGCGCAAGGATTCGATTCTCCAGATCGTGGTTCGGGCCAATGATAACATTCGCCTTGTACACTTCCTGGAAAGTCGCTCCTATAGCCTCTACCTGCCCCTGTGGATCCTCGATCACAAAGAATTTGTCATCATCAACAGCCTCATTTGGATCTATTCCCGCTGCTGCCAGTATTTGTTCGTTGTTCGTCGTTCGGTCGATTTTAAGACATGGAATGTCGTTCTGATTATTTCTCCGAAATATTTTATTTATTTGCGGGAACATATTCGGGTTGCTGGCATTTACAGTCCGAATTTTATTGTTCCAATACAAACTTACAGATGCTCTGTAATTTTCTTTTATTAATGTTTGGAGGTTTTTAATCGACGACTTCAGTGTCATGATCTCCGGGTTATGTCTGTCAGTAAACTGTCTGTACAAGGTTTTTAGTCTTGACAGCAGTCTACTTTTATGTCGGTGCAGTGCGTCAATAGTTGCGTTGCGGAATAAGTCTTCGTCGTCAGTGTGTTGGTACCGAGGTATCGTTTTGTCCATTGTTCGTTTAATTGTCTCGTCCATTAATTTTAGATACCTGTCAATCTCCTCGTTTGACAGATTTCTGTTGGACGGTGGGTAGAGCAAATTCGAGGAGAGTGCTCTAGTCAGTGATCTGGTGAAGTGTGTCCAACGCACCCTACTATAATTGTAGGAATGCCTTTGAACAAACTCATCCAATTCCGCAATTTCGTTGGGAAAAGTTATTTCGGTGCTGAGACCGCAATGGTCACTGTCATACACGAAAGTGCGTAGACAGTTTGTAGTTTGTTGGTTAGTACATGTCAGTTGTATTCGTGAGTCGAACAGCAGAAGATCCAAATAAGACCCGTGTCTGGGAAACGACGGACTATCCGTCGCTTTAAGCCCGAGTCGATACATCACACTGTGCTGACCCCACCAATTGAATAGTAGGTTCCCTCTAGTATTTGGTGTATTATTTCCCCAATCATTATGTTTGGCGTTGAAATCTCCGCCGATAATAAAATAGTTGTCTTCCAATTCTAGCCTCAGAAATTGAAAAAGTGTCTCGAGCTCTGAGATAAATAAGGTGGACACCATGTACAACCGCTTTCCACTACGGAGAGGGATATACACGATGCATGCTTCCAGCACCTGGAACCTACGTACTACACGACTGTATACTCTTTTAAAGCGTATACCTTTTCGTACTAAAATCGCAACGCCACCTCCCTGAATGGAGTTGGGTCGGTTTCTCCGTACTATTTTGTATCCTCTGTGCCACATTTTGTGTCTCTTGGTAAGCTTAGTTTCGCTAACCAAAAGCACATCAGGGGCTTGGTCTTTAAGCAACTTAAATAGTGCAGCTCGTCGTTCGAACCTTATCAGTGAATTCACATTCACAGCAAAGACCTTCAGAGTTTGCTCCGCCACGTACGTACCTATTACGGTAAAAGGTGCATTAGGCCAGGCAGCAGCGCATATACTTGATCCACCAGAGCGGTCTGTTCAGTCAAATGACGTTGTAGCTGAGCCATCTGCCCCTGGATAGAGAGCAAGATAGCTAGCATGTCAGGTACTGTTTCCGGTGCTCTGGCCTGAGAATCCAATACATAAGATTGATAGCATTATGTACCAATATATTTATGTCAACATTCTGAAGAATATAATGTTGCCCTACTGCCGTGAATAAATTCCACGTAAATGGGTCTTGCAACAAGACAACAACTCAAAAGATACAAGAATTGTTTCATTGATTCAGATTCAGTCTCCTGAGCAGAATCCTACTGAAAATTTATGGGCAAATGTAAAAAGAGCCGTTTATGAGACGAAACCGCCCAATAGTACACAACTTTGGCAAAAGGTTGCGTGGCTCGCTATACCAGATCAGCGATTAGTGGACTCTATGCCGCGGCATTATAAGTCGGTCATTCAAAATTTGGGTAATGGAACAAAGTATTAATCATTATAATCATTATCTATTTTAAGATTTTTAACAAAAACCGAAGGTTATCTCCAACACTGATATTTTCATGTTCGTCACAAAAACATATTTTGGGTCTATAAAACTCTCGCACAAAACATACCGTTATATTAAAATACCTATTAATTAATAAATCATTACAAAAAAAATTGCTTTCTTGACTCTGTTCTGCACAGCTAATTTAATGTTCCCAACTTCTTTTCCATCTTACAGAGCGCACACAGAGTGTTTGATACAAATCAACGTTTTGAGACGGAAAACATTTTCGCAACGGGGCCATAACTTTAAATTTAGTAGTTTGAACCTTGCGGAGAAGTACCTACCTACCATATTGTGATAACCACTCAAATGTGAGCAGCGACATCTAGCAGAAAATGTCGAAACTCGAAGATTAGAAGGTTTCGATACTGGATTAGCAACTGGAGAGTAGAATCGAATTTTCTAGCAAATTGGAAATTGTATGGGACGCTGGATGGCGAGGATTGTTCTCGAAGTATGTCATTCGAGTATAAATACCAGCATCCCAAAGGTATGCAAGTCAGTTCCAAAGTTGAATTTGAAGTGTTAATTAGAAGAAGTGATTAAGTGGTTTAAGTAAAAGATAAGAAAAGTATAAGTGGTTGAGAAATTGAATTGTACTGAGAGAAAGAATTAAATAGTGAATTGTAACTGTACTGAATAAAGGGATTTGTATTGAAAATAATAAGTTCTATTATTTGTACCCACACAAACATTCTACATTGGTGTCAGAAGTGGGATAGGACTTATTGTGTGTAAAAAAAAAAAAAAAAAGTGTTTTCTGACTATTTGAAAAGGCTAGAATGGGTCGAAAACTATTGCAGTTGACCCTCGTCCAACTCAAATCCGAGTTGAATAAGAGAAGCCTCAGCGCCAGTGGAGGAAAAAGTGACCTGGTGCTCCGTCTTCAGGAGGCTTTGAACAACGAGGGACCTGATCCTGATGCATATTCCTTTGATGTTGACGAGGATGAACAGACAAGTACCGGCAATGACATGGCTGCAATGATGCAACTCCTCTTATTAAAAATGGACGAACAAAACAAAAAAATGGACGAACAAAACAAAAAAATGGACGAACAGAAGAACAGTCTCGACCAACAAAAGAAAAATCTGGAAGAACAGAAGAACAGTCTGGAACAAAGAATGGACGAGCAGAAGAGCAGCATTGAACAAAAATTCAACGAACAAACCAACAATCTGCACGGTCTTCAACAGAAAATGGATGAACAAAAGAATAATCTGGAAGAACAAAAGAACATTCTCCAGCAAAAATTCGAAGAAATCGATGACAAATTTGAAAGAATAGAGAAGAACGTTGATGACAAATTTGATAGAATAGAGAAGAATGTTGGCGAAAAATTCGAGGAAATGGACAGCAAAGTTCAGCAACTGGCAAAAGAGCTCGACACAGTGCGAAAACAGAAACTGCGAGAATGTTCATTAAGCGGTCCAAGGAGAAAAGATTTGAAGCCTCCCTCATTCGATGGCCAGACCTCATGGTCTACTTATAAGAAGCAGTTTGAAATGGCTGCCTGTGCAAACGACTGGGACAATGAGGAAAAGTGCTTTGCCCTAACAATGGCCTTGCACGGTCCTGCAGCAGAATTGTTGCAAACAGTAGATATCGAAAAGCACAAAGATTATGTGACTTTAGTACAGGCTATCGAGAAACGGTTTGGGGATAGCCACATGCAGGAGGTCTACAAGGTCCAATTACAAAGCCGAACGCAGCAACGAGGAGAAACACTTCAGCAGCTCCAAGCAGACGTGAGTAGACTGGCACATCTGTCATACCCCACCGCAGGCCAGGAGATTATCGACGAAATGGCAAAAGATGCATTTATCAGGGGAATTGCAGATTCGAAGCTACAGTCAGCAGTAAGGATGGCCGGGAAAAGAACCCTTGCTGAAGCACTTGCCTTCGCTCTGGCGATGGAAGCAGCCAATCAGGCTTCCAGGGGAACACATTTCGTCAGGGAAGTAGCATCTGTCGAATGCTCCTGCACAAGAATTAGTGCCGAGGAACGAGATACTCGACGGGATAGACGAATAATGCGCTGCTGGAATTGCAATAAAATAGGACACCTTCAAAGGCAGTGTAAAGAACCGGTGCGACGAAAAGACTGCCCTCACTGTGGTGACAAGCAAATAGAGGAAGAAACCCGCAGAAACAGCTATCAAGAAGCCGGTCAACCTTCCCGAAATCATCAGTCGGGAAATGCTTAAGCACCAACTTCGCGGGGCAGAAGTTGGTAGCAGGAGTCGACGGCCCCAGGACCATCACCCAAGTCTCGCTGGCAAAACGATGCAGCGAAAGCCTTCTAGTAGAAGTAGTCAGTGGAAAAGAAAAATGGATGGCAACAATAGACACCGGTGCCACGGCCTCAATCATCAGGAGGAATCTTGTGCAGAAGTCTTGGCTGCATAACACTAGCAGTTGCAGCTTGCGAACAGGTACAGGAGCAACGATTAAGGTATATGGTGAAGTCCGCATAAAAATCCAACTGGCCGGAATAACATTCACTCACGCGTTTCTGGTAGCTGACATATGTGACGAGTGCATCATTGGTACAGACTTCATGAGAGAACATGGACTTGTAGTCGACTTGGGGGCACAAACCCTGAAATACGGAAACATGGAGATACCAATGATATACGGAAACGCCAATACCACAGTCTCAAATGTCGTTATCTGCAGCAATCAGAGTCTAGAGACTTCGTCAGAAGCAATTTTGTGGGCAGAAGTGGAAGGTGGTCCTGGTAGCCACCGATTCTATTTGATGGAGCCAGAAAAGAAAAGAGACTTCATGGTGGGAAAGACCTTAGTGGAGCCAAAGAACAACATGGTCCCTGTAAGGATTCTAAATCCAAAGACATTCAGTGTAAAGGTGAAAAAGGGGGAGATAGTGGGAAAATGTGTACCTGTTGAGGCTATATCGACTACAACGGAAAAAAGGGTGCAAAACCGGTCACAACAGTTCAGAGCATAAAAATCAAGAACAAAATTCTCAGCCTCTGTAATCTGGACGAAGATCAGCGAATCCTGGCAGAAAAACTAATCGGTGAGTACGCTGATATATTTGCTACACAAGACGGAGAATATGGCCGTACGCATATTGTTCAACACCACATTGACACCGGAGACGCTCGACCAATCCGTCAACCTGCAAGGCGTCTTCCATTGGCAAAGCAAACAGAAGTTGCCGAAATGATGTCGAAGATGAAAGCTGAGGGAGTGATTGAAGAATCGCAAAGTCCGTGGGCATCTCCAGTGGTCCTCGTGAAGAAGAAAGATGGCAGCACGAGATTTTGTGTAGACTACCGACGTCTCAATGATGTCACTAAAAAGGACAGCTACCCACTTCCGAGAATCGATGACACTTTGGATATGCTTTCTGGAGCGAAATGGTTTTCAACACTTGACTTGAAGAGCGGTTACTGGCAGGTAGAGATAAATCGTGCGGATCGTGAGAAAACTGCCTTCACTACAGGAAGCGGTCTTTGGCAGTTTGCAGTGATGCCGTTTGGACTGTGCAACGCTCCGGCCACCTTCGAGCGACTAATGGAACGAACATTGCAAGGACTCACCTGGAAAACCTGCCTAGTATATTTGGACGACGTTATCGTCATAGGTAAGACGTACGAGGAGCACCGCGAAAATCTAAAAGAAGTGTTTGAGAGGCTACGAAGTGCTCATTTAAAGCTCAACCCAGAAAAGTGTGCCTTGTTTCGTCCGGAAGTAAAATATCTGGGTCACATTATATCAGCGGAAGGAGTAAGAACGGATCCTGACAAAATCGAAGCCGTGAAAAGTTGGCCTTCTCCAAAAGATAAACACCAACTGAGAAGCTTCTTGGGCCTCGCCACGTATTACAGAAGGTTCGTAAAGGATTTTGCTGGCATTGCAAAGAGCCTGCATCAACTTACGGAAAAAGGCCGACAGTTCAGGTGGTCTGGAGAATGCGAAAAAGCATTTCAAGAACTGAAGCGACAGCTGTGCAATGCCCCCATCTTGGGTTACCCGACGCCCGGAAAAATGATCATCGTGGACGCAGACGCTAGCAATGTTGGGGTCGGAGCTGTGATCTCCCAAGTTCATGACGGTCAAGAGAAAGTGGTCGCATATTACAGCAAAGTACTCTCCAGACCTGAACGGAACTACTGTGTAACCCGGCGCGAGCTTCTGGCTTTAATTATGGCTACGAAGCATTTCCATAAGTACCTCTACGGACAAAAGTTCATTCTCCGGACAGACCACGCAGCTCTGAAATGGCTACTCCAATTTAAGAACCCTGAAGGCCAAGTTGCAAGATGGATCGAGCAGTTGCAGGGTTACGACTTTGAAGTGCAACACCGCAAGGGAACACTCCACTCAAATGCTGATGCTCTCTCTCGTCGACCATGCGGAGTAAAATGCGAACACTGCAATCGTAAAGAAGCAAAAGAATAGGCAGCTATCCAAATGATCAGGACTGAGCCAATAGAGGGTTGGAGTATAGACGAAATCCGTTCCTCCCAACAGGCAGACAATGACATCGAACCAATATTGGCCTGGAAAGAGCACGAGGAAAGACCAAGCTGGCAGCAGATATCAGATCGGAGCCAAACTCTGAAGGCATACTGGGCACAGTGGGACTCGCTTTTTGTGCAAGATGGATTGCTGAAGAGAAAATGGGAAAGTGCAGATGGGACAACATCTCGTATGCAGCTAATTGTGCCACGGTCCAGAGTCAACCAAGTGCTCCATGAAATACATGACGGAATCTCAGGAGGCCATTTGGGAATAAATAAGACGTTGGAAAAGGTAAGGGAACGTTTCTATTGGCTATGCGCTAAACAAGATGTCGAGAATTGGTGCAAAAAGTGCATAAGATGTGCGGCTACCAAGGGCCCAAAAGTAAAGCCACATGGACAAATGCAACAATACAATGTCGGAGCACCTTTCGAACGAATAGCCATCGACATCGCTGGGCCGTTTCCCGAAACCTTTAATGGAAACCGATATACTCTCGTAGTCATGGATTACTTCAGTAAGTGGCCGGAAGTGTTTGCCATCCCAAATCAAGAGGCTAAGACCGTAGCCGAACAGATAGTCAACAACTGGGTGAGCAGATTTGGGGTCCCAATGGAGCTGCACTCTGATCAAGGGCGAAACTTTGAATCAAAAGTCTTCTAGGAAATATGCCAATATTTGGGAATAAGAAAGACAAGGACAACGCCACTACACCCTCAATCTGATGGAATGGTCGAGCGATTCAATCGGACCTTGAATGAGCATCTATCTAAGGTTGTCAGCAACTGCCAGCGGGATTGGGATCGACACATACCCCTCTTCTTAATGGCCTACCGAAACGCGGTCCATAGCTCAACAGGGCACACACCATCCGAGATCTTATTTGGTCAAACGATTCGGTTGCCAAGTGAAGCAAAATTCGGATCCCCACCGACGGAGCCCAAAGAGGTGAACGAGTACGTGAATGACTTACGCAGCAGGATTCGTAAATTGCATGAAGACACCAGAGAAAAGATGAAGCTAGCAAGCAGCCGCATGAAAACTAGGTACGATATCAAGGCGAAATCTTCCGGTTTCAACGAAGGAGATCTGGTTTGGCTGTATAATCCTCAGCGTAAGAAAGGCAAATCACCAAAATTGCAACAGGACTGGGAAGGTCCATACAAGGTGATAACCCGCATTAATGACGTTGTCTACCGGATCCAGCGTGGGGATCGAGAAAATTTAAAGTGGTCCATTTGGATAGAATGTGTCATTTCAACGGGATGCTGAATGACGAAGTTGTTCGGGACGAACAACTGTAGGGAGGGAGCAATGTGATAACCACTCAAATGTGAGCAGCGACATCTAGCAGAAAATGTCGAAACTCGAAGACTAGAAGGTTTCGATACTGGATTAGCAACTGGAGAGTAGAATCGAATTTTCTAGCAAATTGGAAATTGTATGGGACGCTGGATGGCGAGGATTGTTCTCGAAGTATGTCATTCGAGTATAAATACCAGCATCCCAAAGGTATGCAAGTCAGTTCCAAAGTTGAATTTGAAGTGTTAATTAGAAGAAGTGATTAAGTGGTTTAAGTAAAAGATAAGAAAAGTATAAGTGGTTGAGAAATTGAATTGTACTGAGAAAAAGAATTAAATAGTGAATTGTAACTGTACTGAATAAAGGGATTTGTATTGAAAAGAATAAGTTCTATCATTTGTACCCACACAAACATATTACAATATTATGTATATTTTTTTGGAATTAACAACATTTCTTGTGAAATAGAGGTTTTGCTGAGCGATTAGCAGATTTTATTAAAATGAAGGCAGACAGACCATCAGGACTATTGTGACAAAATAAAACAAACCGACATCATTGCTATGTTTGACTTGCCGGTAATTAACGAAGAAAAAGAGGATAGGTAGTAGAATTAAGGAAAAATATATATTTGTTAACAAAAGCGTTGTAAATCAAAAATCTTCGTAGTAGTAATTTAATTAATACCATACCAATTATATTCAACTTAAAACCTACAAGTAGGTTAGACATAAGAAAGACCAACAAAGTATTGATCTTTAATTTTTTCAACATTTTCCTTCACTAATACTGGACTAATGCCTAGCGAAATTAATGATGTTTGTGGACAACTTTTCTGGTAAGAGAAGTAGAACTGGTCATTATTTTGTAATGGTTTACTGAATGAATGGTTTAAGAATTGAGAGAAAAAATTTGCGTTTACTTGAGGACCATCAGAGACGATAAATGGCGATCTTTACGGAAAATATAGAGTACTAAGTCGACCATCGACGAGTGCGAACCGCAACTAGTGCACCCATGAATTTTTCTCATTGTCTGTTTTGTGCGTAAAAAAAAAAACAATCGCGACGCGTAAACCAGCCGCCAAAAGAAAACACAAAAGAAAACCACCACACACGCGAGTGTGAAATAGCAAAAAAAAAAAACGAAATTTTTTGTGCAGTGAAGACGGAAAAAAAACCCATATACCCCATCTGTCCCACTTTTGTTCATAAGTACTGTTGCTTGCGCTCGGTCTTGGCAGTGACATACGACACGAGCAGTGATTAAGTGTATATAACAACGAATGGATAGCGGGTTGTGAGTGTGAACTTTAAGGGCATTGCTTTATGCAATTGCTATTGCTTTAAGGGCATAACAATTTGATTCGGTACACCAACGTCAGAATTTTCACTTTGCAGCCTTGCTTAGCATTGTTGGTGCTTGTTAATTTGTAATGACTCGGGAATTTAGAGTCGACAAAGCAAATATACGCGGGCTAAAAAGTAATCACGTTTCTGCGTACGCCCTTGTCTATAAATTCAGACCAGCTGTTTTGGTACTTACTGAAATACAGGTAGATCCCCCCCCCCCCCCCCCCGATCTGAAGCTACTTTATTTACAGAAGCCCCAAACTCTAACGAATTTGATGGGCTGTTTGACTCCATCCAAGGATTTGTATCCCTGTATCCCCATACTTAAATCGTATTTACGGGCGATTTTAATATACACAGTTCTGGGTGGCTACAAAATTCTGGACAGACAACACCCGCAGTACGGTGTGTTCAGATCTTCACTACAGAAAATAACTTGACCCAGCTTGTATAATAAATGAGCCCACACGAATACCAGACGTTGATAGTCATACCGCCAACACACTGGACTTGTTTCTAACTTTTCACCCTGATAAGTACACCGTCGCTGAGATCTCCCATTGTGTCATATCAGCTCGTACATCGACCACACAGCTAGAGAAAAGATTCCTAAAAGAACCGTATGGTAATACGACTTAACACCTTCTTTAGGAATTTTAAGTTATGTTTCCTCGATAACGACCTGGATGCCGTTGCTTATATGATCCCAGACACTCTTCTCTTTGGAATGAGAACCTTTACCCCTCATCGAACCAAACGAAAACGCATGGTACGACTCGAGCTGTAAAGAGACTGTCAGGGTTAGAGAAATGTTATTTCGGTCCTACGAGATCAACCTGATATAGGAAACTCGAAAAAAATTTAAACGAACGAGAAATGACTGCACCGTCTTTTTGAAACGTGCGAAATTCCAATACGACCAAAAACTGAGGCGAAAAATACTACAATGTCCCAAATTGTTGGTCGTTCGACAAAACTATTTTCTGCTTCATCCTCCAATACAATGACATTCCAGCTGTCAGCTCTTTGGCCAACTCCACACTTCCAGTTTAGGCTTGGTCACCGTCAATACTTAACTGCGTCGAATATTCAATGGGACGAATCCACTTTCGCACTCGTGTAGTAGCAGGAGTACTTAAAGGTCTTAACATACACAAATCCGCTGGTCTAGATGGTATATCTCCCCTTCTTCTGAAGGGGTGTTCTCCCACGCTGGCAAAACCGCTGCGTAAGCTTTTTCACCAATCCTATCGTATTCTTTAGGACACGTCCATAAAAAAGGCGAATCTTCTCTTCTCTCCTCCTACAGACTAATTGCACTTACTTCCCTTCTTTCCAAGGTCATGAAAAAGCCGATAAATCATCAACTCATGGAATATCTCGAAACACGAGACGAAACAACATCTCAATGACTGGCAAATACGTTTCGTAGCAACAGGTCCACTGGCGAAAACAAGATAGTTGCACTAACTATTTCTAAGGCAAAGAGAAATCCAAACACCCAGCCATTATTCATGAATGGCACTTGCATCGTTGAAACTGAAAAACTTTCCATTCTTAGTTTGTGTGTCAATGACAACCTATAATAGTTTGGAATAACAACATATTTTCTCCCCACTGATCTGGCCACAATATATGTTACATATACTACATTCATCCAGCCAAAATTGAAGTACAATGCCCACATCTGATTAGGTGCTCCTAAATCTTATCTGCACCTGCTAGATAGGATTCAAAACCGTTCGATAAAACTCATAGTCAATTGACAAGCTCGAACACCGACGAATATCTCCTGTCTCACCTTGCTCTTGCTCTATCTCTATTTTCACCACCAGTGCACCATTGAAATTGCCAGTAGCATTCCACCCCTTCAAATCTTTAACCTTAACACCCATTTCGCTATCATCATCAGTTCACCTCAAGCCGTCTTTCGGACGTACGAGTACATTGAAATATCGTGATTCTTTTCTAAGCCGTACAACCCTCCTATAGAATGCCTTGCAGAGCTCTTTATTTATTGATCTTCAAACATTCAAAACGAACATACATCGGTACCTCTCTTTCCTTCCTTCCTAACTTTCCTTCGCCCATGCTGTGCAAACATTTTAAGGTTACCGTAACACCTTGAGAGCGCACTCAGTAAAGTAAAGTAAAAGCGTAAGTAAAGTAAAAAAGTTGACCCTCGTCCAACTCAAATTTGAGTTGAACAAGAGAAACCTCAGCACCAATGGAGGAAAATGCGACTTGATGCTCCGACTTTAGGATGCTTTGAACAATGATGGATATGATCCAGATACATACTCCTTTGACGAGATGACTGCGATGATGCAACTACTACGAACAGAAGAAAAATCTCGACGGACAAAAGGACGAATAGAAGAACAGTCTCGAACAAAAGCTAGGCGAACAAAAGACAAATCTAGAGGAACAAAAGAGATAAGAACAAAAATGGATAAGCAAAGGAATAATCTGGAAGAACAAAAGAACACTCTACAGCAAAAGTTCGAAGAAATCGAATAGAAGAATTTTGACGAAAAATTTAAACAGAGTTAAGCAACTGGCAAAAGAGCACGACGCAGTGCGAAAACAGAAACTGCGAGAATGTTCTTTAAGCAGTCCAGAGAGAAAAGCGTTGAAGCATCCCTCATTCGATTGGACCTCATGATCTACTTACATATAAGAACAAGTTTGAAATGGTTGCCTGGAAAAATGAGGAGAAGTGCTTTGCTCTAACATTGGCCTTGCAGCAGAATTGTTGCAAACAATAGACATTGAAACCCAGAAAGATTATATGGCTTTAGTACAGGCTATGGAGAAACGGTTTGGGGATGGCCACATGCAGGAGGTTCACAAGGTCCAAATTCTAACCCAAATACAGCAACGGGGAGAAACACTGCAAGAACTCTAAGCAGACTGGCATATTTGTCATATCTCACCGTAGGCCAGGAAATAGTCCACTAAATGGCAAAGGACGCATTTATAAGGGAAATCGCAGATTCGAAGCTCGCTCTGCCGATGGAAGCAGCCAATCAGGCTTCCAAAGGAACACATTTCGTACTGGGGGACGAGATGCACCACGGGAGAGACGCAAAATGGGCTGCTGTAACTGCGATAAAATAGGACATCTTCAAAAGCAGTGTAAAGAACCGGGACCATCATCCAAGTCTTGCTGGCAAAATAATGCAATGAAAGTCTTCAAGTAGAAGTAGTTACATATATAGAAAAATGGATGACAACCATGGACAACGGTGCCACTTCCTCAATCATCAGGAGGGATCTGGTGCGGAAACCCTGGGTACATAACACCAGCAGTTACAGCTTGGGAACTGCTGCGGGAGAAACGGCTAAGGTATATGGTGAAGCCCGAATAAAAATCCACCTGGCCGGAATAGCCTTCTATCACGTTTTACTGATGGCTGTCATATGTGAAGAGTGCATCATTGGTACAGACTTCATGAAAGACTTGGGGGCACAAACCCTGAAAAATGAAAACATGGAGATAAGAATAATATACGAAAACGCAATCACTTCCGTCTTAAAAGTCTTCATCCGCCAAAATCAGGTTCTAGAGCCTCAAGCCCACTTTCGGATGTGCTCTAAAATATTGTGATTTGTTCCTAAGCCTCACTTAAGGAATGCCCTGCCAAGCTCTCCATTTCGTTATAACTTGTAAACATTTAAGACCAATGTACATTGCTACCTCTCTTTTCTCTTCAATAAGTTTCCTTCGGCCGCGCTGTGTGCAAACATTTTAAGGGTATAATAACCCCTTGAGTGCGCCCTAATTATAAAAGAAATAAAAAAGAGTCTTGGTACCCGTATTGTAGAAAAACTAATCGGTGAGTACGCTGATATATCTTCTACATGGACGCCCGGCTAATTCGTCAACCTGCATGGCATCTTCCATTGGCAAAGCAAAAAAAAGCTGCCGAAATGCTGTCGAAGATGAAAACTCCAGTAGACCTCGTGAAGAAGAAAGACGGCAGCACGAGGTTTTGTGTATTGTAGACTACAGACGTCTCAACGATGTCACCAAAAAGGACAACTACCCATTACCGAAAATTGATGACCCATTGGATACGCTTTCTAGAGCGAAATGGTTTTCAACGCTTCAGGTCAAGTTTCTGGCAGGTAGAAAATAATCGGAAAGTTCGTGAGAAAACGGACTTCCTACTGGAATTGGTATTTAGCAGTTCACGGTGATACCGTTTGGACTCTGAAATGATCCGGCCTTCAAGCGATTAATGGAACGTACATCGCAATCGTTCACGTTCACGTGCCTAGTGTGTCTGGACAACGTTGTTGTTATAGGGAAGACTTTTGAGGAGAATCGCGAAAATCTAAAAGAAGTTTTTGAGAGGCTGCGAAGCGCTCATTTTAAGCTGAATTGAGAAAAGTGTGCCTTGCTCCATCCGGAACTAGTAACAACTGCTCCTGACAAAATCGAGCAGTGGAAAGTTGGCCTGTCCTCAACGATAAGCACCAACTAAGGAGCTTCTTGGGACTTGTCACGTATTACAGAAGGTTCGTAAAGAATTTTCCTGGTATTCCAAAGAGTCTACATCCACTTATGGAAAATGGCTGACAGTTCAGGTGGTCTGGAGAGTGTGAAAAAGCATTTCAAGAACTCAAGCGGCAGCTGTACAATGCCTGCAAATTGGGTTACCCCACATCCGCAAAAATGTTCATCGGGTCAGAGAGTGATCTCTAAAATTCGTGATGCTCAAGAGAAAGTGGTTGCCTATTACAGCTAGGTACTCTCCATGGCCGAACGGAACTACATACTGGCGAATTGCTGGCTTTAATTCTGGCATCGAAACATTTCCATAAGTACCTCTATGGACAAAAGCTCATTCTTCGCACAGATCACACAGCTCTGAAATGGCGACTACAATTTAAGAACCCTGAAGGATACGTGCAACACCGCAAGGGAAAATTTCGCTCAAATGCTGATGGTCTCTCTCTTCGATCGTGCGGAGGCAAATGTCAACACTGCAACCGTAAGAATAGGCTAAGTCATCAGGACTTATCCAAGTAGGATTATCCGATAATGACATCGAACCAATATTGGCCTGAAAGGAACTCGAGGGAAGTCCTGACCGGCAGGAGATATCAGACCGGAGCCAAACTTTGAAGAAGAACTGAAGAAAAAATACAATAACATCTCGTATGCAGCTAATCGTGTCACGGTCCAGAATCGGTGAAGTGTTCTATGAAATACGAGTACATGACGAAATCTCAGGACGTGACTTGGGAATTAATAAGACTTTGGGGAAGGTAAGGGCACTTTTCCATTGGCTAAGCGCAAAACAAGATGTCGAGAATGGTGCAAAAAGTGCATAACTTGTGCGGCTACCAAGGAGCCAAAAGTTAAGCTTTAGGGAAGAATGCTACAAAATATTGTCGCAGCACCATTCGAACATATAGCCGATGACTTCGCTGGTCCATTTGCCGAAACAATGGCAACCGATATATCCTCGTTGTCATGGAATACTTCAATAAGTGGCCGGAAGTGCTCGCGATCCCAAATTAAGAGACTAAGACCATAGCAGAACAAATAATCAACAACCGGGTGAACAGGTATGCAGTCCCAATGGGGGTGCAACGCCACTGCACCCTCAATGCAATGGAATGGTCGAGCTATTCAATAGGACCCGACGGCAGCTGCCAGCGGGACTGGGATCGACACATACCTCTTTTCTTAATGGTTGAACGCGGCACATACTCGTACACCATCCGAGATCCTATTTGGTCAAACAGTTCGGTTGCCAAGTGAATCGAAATTCAGATCTCCACCAACGGTGCCTTAGGAGGTGAACTGAACGACTATGTGGATGGCTTGTGAAACTAGCGGGATTCGTAAATTGCCCAGCAACACCCGAGAAAAGGTGAAACTGGTGAGCAACCGCATGAAGACTAGGAACGACATCAAAGCAAAATCTTCCGGCTTCCATGAAGGAGACCTGGCGTGGCTGTATACTCTGCGTAAGAAAGGCAAGTAACCAAAATTGCAATATGATGGGGTCCATACAAGGCGATCCGCATTAATGACGTTGTCTACCCATTCTTGTGTGGGAATCGGGGAAAAATGAAGGTGGTCCATGTGGATAGAATGTGTCACTTCAACGGAGCGATGAATGCCCAAGTTGTTCAGCGCCATCTATGTTTGAAAAGCGGAAGACTTATATAAGTTATAATGGAAACTCTTAGCCAGGATAGCTTGGTAGTACAGAATGTTCTTTAACGGATGAGTCTTCCGCTTTTCAAACATAGATGGCGCTGTTCACATTTATGTTCTCGAAAAATGGCAGTTAGTGGAATTTGAAAGGTGAATTAAGAGTAAGGTAAAAGTGCTTGATAAAAGGAATTGAATTGTAAATTGTGGTTTTATTGAATAAAGCGATTGTGTTTTTTTTTTTATAATTTACGCGCGCCTAAGGGGTTAGATACCCTTTTACTGTTGCCCTGGCGCGGGCGGAAAGTGAGAAGGAGGAGAAAGGAAAATTGTTTTTGTAGTGGTTTGAAACTCAGGTGTGTTTAGTTTCTATGTTTGCTCTCCAGGGGTGGGAGCCCGAATGAGAAGCGTTTGCTACTACCACTACAACACTGTAGAAGTATAAGTTTTATCATTTGAACTCACAAGATACAATGTCTTAAGTTTATTAGGATCATATTACTAAACGAGTGCGGACGTGTATTGATCGCATTTAATTTCCTATGTACTCAAGTGCATAGCAAATCAGATCATCCTTACCTAAAGGGTTGACAGTTGGAATTTCAATGTAAATAAATTGGGGAAAAGCAGAACTCGAGGCCCAGAATTTCCCATAGTATACTAGGATCATTAAAAGTCAATAATCAGCGTAAATTTTTAGTAAACCCCCTACCAAAGCGTAACGAAATTTGCCTCATTAGGGGTTTCAAACACAAAAACTGGAAACAACTGATCTCAAGGAAACTTGGAACAGAAACCAGGTGTCCTACTGCCAATGAAATGCCTCGACTGAAGTTAAGCTTATACTGGGCTTATCTCGCAACACATAAAGTTGTCAGTTTATGCCAACGAATCTAACACCAGATTACAGCAGTGTGATCTTCTTCAATGTTTGATTGCTTCCTTCGTCATTACTTTGAACAAGGTAACCTAGTAATTCATGAACATGATGTAAGATCATCAGATATGAAAATTCTGTAAGAACATGGCGATATTTGACATCATTGAATTCATTTAGAGAACAAGTCTCTTTCCTTTCGTGTCCTCTCACAAACGTCCTAATGTGTATTTTTCTTAATCAAAGCCAAGATCACAATGCATATTTTAGATTTACGAGTAAAGTCTTGATCATATTACCACACCAATGAAATAACAAACCAACCGATGGCGACGACCATGGCAGCAAAATGGTAATACAGAGTTCATGAAATCTTGACTGTCAACATTTACTTTAGCCCACGTAACTATCTACATAATGCCCACACTCTCCAGCTCATTTGAGTAAGATGCCTACATATTATATTTGTACAACACACTACCTGTATCCAAGCGTCAGTACTTGAATACAAACTGTGTTATCAGAATAGTTATTTAAAAACTAAAAATACTCTACAATCGAAAACTGTCACCGTTGGGAATAGTAATTTATCGATAGAATACTCAGAACCGTATTTGAAAGTGAGAGTATCTAAATGGTTGATCTTTAAAATTGGCGATAAGTGCTTTACTCACAGCTGACTTGAATTGTCCATTCATAAGAGATGGTTTCTCCATTCGATTTCTTTTCAAATTTATTTGATTGCAAGAATTATTCGTACCAGTCAAATGAATTCCCTACGCATAACGTTACCGTGATTAAAATGTCGCCACCTTGGAAATCTACTCGTAATTGCAGCGAAACTCTTCAATAGTATCGGAAACGCGTTGTACGTGACCATAATTTTAAGAATATTGAAATACGAGTATTGCTTTGTTATATTGCTTTCCTCGTGATATACGTGGCATCATTCGTAAGTATGGGCTCGCAAATAAAATAGATCTTAGTTCACGTACCAGATTGATCGTTTAAAAAAATTTAATAACTTTTTTCTAATTTTAAAAAGCAGATCACTTAACGTCGCGGCAGTACTTTTAACTTACAATTTATTTATTAGATACTTGTTGGCTTATTATTGTAATTCAGCTTTTCTTCAACCATTCAAAGCAAGTTGATGGCGATCATATGTACACAATTCTTTATGATATTATAGAAATGCTTGTAGATACCAATTTTAGAAGCTTTCCGCATAGCAATTAAAATATTTTAAATGACTGAGATAATAACATTATCTTCGAGTACATACTAAGCACTTAGCAATTGATTTCTGAAAAAATTAAGCAACTCAACCAATACTCTTGGAGCAGAACTAGAATTGTCCGGATTGAGAAGTGCCAAAGTATTCGTAACCACGTCATCATATAAATTTAAAATAATAAAGAGCTTATTACGGTTGATTTTAAAATTTTAAAAAGTTTTCGACCTATAAAGCAACTTTTTTATTATGAACTAAACGCGTTTGGCATATGTCTTTCCAGTGAAATTTCCTGCAAGTTTGGTCCGTTGAAGACGGCGCAATAGATTTCCTTTGTCCAAAATTTGTAGCACTGTATTTATCGATGTGTTCATTTAGTCGTATTTTCTGCTTTGGGTTTTGTTTTCTCCCTAATTTCAGAGTTGTTTCCATAAGCCCACATCAGCTTCAGTGCTTGATCTTATAAAAGGTGTCACAAAGAAGTCACAGGTTTTGAATTAAGAGTTGTCAATTTTTTATTGATTCTTAAAGTATGCAGTATAGGGTTATTTATAGAAAAACGTAACTTGTAAATGGGCTCCACGGCTTCGCTAACACATACTCACACTCTTGTCGAAATTTTCCATCACAATTTTGCATAAATGTGGCTGCACCTTCAAGACAACAATGTCTAAGGGCGTTAAATCGCATGATATGGGCTATCCGCCAACAGATAGCCAGATTAGATTAGATTAGATTGTAGTAAGAGGTGGTATACGGAATCCCAAATCACTGAGGCCACAACTGGGCCTATTGTGATATCCTCCATTTAGAGCACACCCTTGATGCCGCTGTTGGCTAGGAAGGCGGATACGTCTTTAGGTAACGTTGACATGTTTTGGTTAAACCATTGCAGTCACATAGAATGTGTTCTGCTGTTTCCACATCCTCGTTGCACGGTCTGCATGTGTTGTCTTGTGCTATGCCTATGGTCATCAGGTGTTTTTTCACACGGCAGTATCCTGGGAGAAAGCCCGTGGTCACTGACTTCTACTTAGTTGTAGTACTTGTTTTGTTCTCTTGTGGCAACAGTTTGGCATAAAGTTATTGGCTTGTCTCTTTCCTTCGATTTCTCTCAAGAAATTAAGCTTTTTTCCCCTAGCCAGCTTTTAATACAATACTTCCTTTTACTGTATTAATTGGTAGCCCATAGAATGGCCTTGGCATCATGAATTGAGATGCGGATCCTTCCCTGGCTAGTTCATCTGCTTTTTCATTGCCTTAATATCCGCTGTGTCCTGGCACCCATATCAGATGGACTTTATTTGTGGTGGCCAGTATTTGTAGGAGTTGAAGACAGTCCCAGACCAGTTTTGATTTTATTTCAAAGCCTTTAATTTCAAGTAGTGCTGCTCTGCTGTCGGAGAGAATATAAATGTTTTTATTTGTTATACATATGTCTGTTTTGATTCTCTCGAATGCATAGCTCTATTGCATGGATTTCAGCCTGAAATACGGAGCTGGTTGTATCCATACTGGCATGTATGGATGCCTTAGTGCGAGGACCATATACTCCGGCTCCAACTCCTTCATTTGTCTTAGATCCGTCTGTGTACCATACATGTGAGTCATTGGCAAATGTTGGTTTTTCCTGTTCCCAGTTAAGACGGTCTGGAAGTGTAACCTTAAAGTTGTGCCGAAAGTTATATTGTGGTAAACATTTGTCTAGTAAGTGCATTCCACGTAGCATGTAGGCATTTACCATTCTTTCATGAGTTCCAGATAAGCAGTGCGATATTTAGGATAACTTCAAGCGCAGCTGTTGGTGCGGTTTTCATTGCACCAGTTGAGAAGCACAGACTAGTCTCTGTAGTTTGTTGAGTTTGGCTGCGTTGACCTCTGCGTCTAGAAAGATGAGTGTAGTTTTATTTATTATATGTGGTTTATCACAGGTATATAGATAGGAGATATAGAATCGGACCAAGAACACTTCCTTACGGTACGCCAGCTAACATTTATTTGAATTGCGCGAGCTCATTTTCTTGTCTGACAGGGAGATGGCTTTTATACATTGTCAGTATAGTGGCCTAAAAATAATGTGTCAAAAGTAGTTGAAGATCGAGAATGAGTCTTTTTTTTTAGAAAATATCTATTTAAGACCCACTTTTTGCAATTTTAAAACGGACCTAGTATTTAGAAACAAAACTATCCGAAATGGGTGCGACCGATGGGTCACGCCGCCATAAACATCCTGATAAAGAGAACTTGTAGTATTCTCCAATGGTTTTTGAAATGCAAAACATTACCATAAAAGTTCGCGGTTAGTACTGCATTGACGGTCTAAAATTGCTGCTATTCCTTGAATAACTGTCAAATGTGTGCTATATTAATAGATTTCGATCAGTATTGCAAAAATTTCGAAAGAGTCCTCTATTTTCAAGAAAAAATTATTTGCATTTTGTACATGTTTTTTCTGTAATAACTTAAAAAGTCATCGGCAGATTTTGGTCAATATGGTCAATGGCCGCTATTCGGCATCATCTGATAAAAAGAAAATCGATAGCACTATTCGGTCACAAGCTATCGTGGGCCAAAAAATTTGCACATACTTGTACGGACACACACTCAGCCATTTTATTAAAAACCGGCTAAAAACACTATAGACACCTTGAAACCTAAAGATATCACAAAATTTCTATTTTCGAAGTGAATGCAAGATCTTTCCTCTCAGGAAGTTAAAAAAAACATTAGGTCATTTCATCTTAAATCAGTAGTTTCCAAGTAGTTTGGAACAGGTAAGACATTATATTGTAAATTGTTAAAAATGTTAGAAAAAAAAAATGCAAATATTGGTTGCAAATTTATATTTTATTTTTTTTTTTATTGTTTTATTTTATTGTTCAAAGCGGGATTTCGCAGCTGCCTTGTCAATCTAATGGCTCAATTCATCCAATGCAGTTATTTCTGATGAGTAAGCAATGTTCTCCACTCGCATAAATAAAGGTCCATTGCAAGTCCTGTAAAGCCCTATCCACGATTTTTAATACATGCAATCTAACCGCTCTCTAACTGCACGGACATAGTGTGTGGACTGTGTGGACACACTGCTGGAACAAAATTGTTGTTCTTTGTTGCAGTGGTATATCACCTAAAAGCTCTGGTAATTTGCTTCGCATAAACCACAAGTAGAGATTCGAGTTAAGACTTGGAGGAAGCCGAAAGAGTCCAATCAGCTCGTTACGTAATATGCCTGCCTATTGACATTCTGTGTTTCATCGAGTAGGTATTGCTTTCTGTCCAGGTATGTAAATTGTGGAAATTAGTGACTCAATTCCTGGTGAATTGGCAGTCATCTCTCCATAGAATCCGGCCAATAAAGTTGTCTTCCGCAAAGTGTCTTTACGGAATGTAATTGCAGAATTGCAAACGCTTCTCTGAGTCCCCGGGTCGTAACTTCTGTGCTGGTTTTTTTTTTTTTTTTTTTTTTTTTATAATGAGCGCGCGCTCAAGGGGTTTGAGTACCCTTAAGGTGATTGTACACAGCGCGGGCAAAGGAAATTTAGGGAGGAAGAAAGGAGAGGTACCGATGTACATTGTTTTTAAATGTTTGCAAGTTATAACGACCAGGAAATACAGAGATCAGCAGGGCATTCCATAAGCGAGTTGTACGGCTTAGGAACGAATCACGATATTTTAGAGTACGTCCGAAAATGGGCTTGAGGGTATACTGATGAGCATTCATAGCGAGACGGGTGTTACGGTTGAAAGTTTGAATGGGCGGAATGCTACTGGCGATTTCAGTGGAGCACTGGTGGTGGAAATAGCGATAAAACAAAGTGAGACACGAGACATTTCGTCGGTGTTCGAGGGTGTCCATTGATTGACTGATATTAGTATCATCAATAAGTTTTATCGCACGGTTTGAATCCTATCTAGCAGGTGCAGAGATGTTTTAGGAGCACCTGACCAGATGTGGGCATTGTACTCCAATTTTGGGCGGATGAACGCCTTATATATTGAGGCCAGATCAGACGCGGTAAAATATTTCTTACATCGCTTGAGGAAACCTAGACATTTCGCAGCGTTTTTGGCGACATCAAATATGTGGTCATTCCAACGTAAGTTGTCATTGACACACATACCGAGAATGGAAAGTTTTTCGGTTTCGACGATGCAAGTGCCATTCATAGATAATGGCTGGGTGTTTAAATTTCGCTTTAAAGACAGCAGACAGCATTGTGTTTTGGAAGCATTAAATTCCACTCTATTGATAGTTCCCCAATTGGTTATGCTGTTGATATCGGAATTTAATGAGCTTAGCATACGCTGCCGTTCTCGTACTACAGCCGAAGAGCAGGGCCGTGAGTCCGGGAACGAATGTGAAAAGCAGAGGTACTGTCATCAGCAAAGGAATGTATTGGATTAGAAGTAGCAGACAAGAGATCGTTAATGAAAATTAAAAAGAGTGTCGGTGACAGAACAGAGCCCTGGGGCACACCAGTATTTATTTTATGAATATCAGATTTGAAACCGTCCAAGATAACTTGAATTGAACGTTCCGAAAGGTAATTTCTAAACCATTGAAGAAGAGAGTCGTCGATCCCAAATGCACGCATTTTCGACAAAAGAGCCTGATGCCAAACTCTGTCAAATGCCTTAGAAATATCAAGTGCAACTATCTTGCTTTCACGAGATTGATGTACGCTTTGGTTCCACTTTTCGGTGAGACATGCCATCAAATCACCAGTGGACCTGTTGCTACGAAAACCGTACTGCCGGTCATTGAGAAGTTTTCGTGTTTCGAGATATTTCATGAGCTGACGATTTATCAGTGTTTCCATGACCTTGGAAAGAAGGGACGTAAGTGCAATGGGTCTGTAGGAGGAGAGAGAAGATGATTCGCCTTTTTTAGGGACGGGCTGAACAAATGCTGTTTTCCATCTGCTCGGGAAGAGTCCTAAAGTGTAGGATTGATGAAAAAGCTTACGCAGTGGTTTTGCCAGCGAGGAAGAACACCTCTTCAGAAGAAGGGGAGATATACCATCTGGACCAGCGGATTTATGTATGTTGAGATCTTTAAGTACTCTTGCTACTACACGAGTGCGAAAGTAGATTCATCCCATTGAAGATTCGACGCACTCAAGTGTAGGCGGAGACAAAGCACAATCTGGGAGTGTTGAGCTGGCCGCAAAGTGTGCAGCAAGCAGATTGGCCTTATCCAAAGAGCTGACAGCTGGAATGTCATTGTAAATGAGCGTTGGGATGGAGGATGAGGCGGAATTTCTAATGTTTTTGACGAACGACCAAAAATTGTTACTGCCTTTGGGACATTGCAGTATTTTTTGCCTCAGTTTTTGGTCGTATAGGAATTTCACACGCTTAAGAAGGGCGTTGCAGTCATTTCTGGCTCGTTTGAACTTTTTTCGGTTTTCCTCTGTCGGGTTGGTCTTGTAGGACCGAAAAAACATTTCTCTAACCCTGGCGGCCTCTTTACAGCTCGAGTCGTACCATGCCTTTTCTTTTGGTTTGATACTCTTCATCCGATGAGGAATAAAGGATCTCATTCCAAAGAGAATGGTGTCTGTGATCATATCAGCAGCGGCATCCACGTCGTTATCGAGGAAGCATAACGACCAGTTAAAATTCCTAAAGAAGCTGTTAAGACCGCTCCAGTTGGCTTTCTCGTATTGCCATACGGTTTTTTTGGGAATTTTTTCTCTAACTGTGTGGTCGGTGTACGAAAAATTAGCTGATATGACACAATGGTCCGACGAGCCTAGAGGGGAGAGCACATCAATGGTGTACTTATCAGGGTGGGAAGTTAAAAACAAGTCCAGGGTGTTGGCGGTTTGACTATCAACGTCTGGTATTCGCGTGGGCTCATTTACAAGCTGCGTTAGGTTGTTTTCCGCAGCGAAGATCTCAACACACCGTCCTTCGGGTGTTGTCTGTCCAGAATGTCGAAGCCACCCAGAATTGTGTATATTGAAGTCGCCCGTAATAACGATTTCAGTATGAGGATACAGGGATACAATTCTTTGAATGGAGTCAGACAGCGCATCAAACTCGTTAAAGGTTGAATTTGGGGCTTCTATAAATAAAGCAGTAGTGTATAATTTGCTTACGGAGATTGAATTTTAACCACATGAAGTTGAATTCCGGATTGGAACATGGATCACATTGTGGTGGAGTTTGGTAAGCTACATCACTACGCACATAAATGGCGAGACCGCGGTGAGAGAAGAATAATGGCACTAGTTCGTAGCCAGGTAGCTTCAGATCAGAATGATCTGAGAGGTGTGGGCGGGGATCTACCTGTGTTTCACTAAGTGCCAAAACAGCTCGTCTGTACTTACAGACGTGGACGTACGCAGAAAAGTGATTACTTTTTAGCCCTCGTATATTGGCTACGTCTACCCTGAATTCCCTAGTCATAATCACAGACAAACACAGAAAATACAAACACCGACGATACTAAGCAAGGCTGCGAAGTAGAAATTCTGACGTTGGTTTACCGAATCAAACTGTTGTAGGTGTTATGCCCTTACAACAATATGAGACAGTGCACCAACAAAATTTTCACTCACAACCCCGCTATCCATCAGTTGTTACATACACTTAGCCACTGCCCGTACCGTATGGTAAATACAGTAACGGCTGTGACTGAGTGCAAGCAACAGTACTTCGTCTAGGAGCGGGTGAGGTGGGATACCCGCACTGTGTGATATTCACTGTCACTGCACTGCACTTTTTTTTGTTTTTGTATATTTTTTTTTGCACGCGCGCGTTTTTTTTTTTTTTTTTGCTGCACAGCACACAACAATATTGCGGTGGTCGACGGTGGTCGACACGGTATATGATGGAATGCATGTCCTCTGTATGAATATAGAATTCTCCTGATGTAAGTCCTGCCTAGATTAAAATGTCTGCTTAGTTGTCTAAGACTGATATTTGGATGGTTTCTAACGTAATGCAAAACGTGATCCATTCGACACTTTCTGCGTTGTTCCTGTCTCCCTAAACCTGCATTCAATCCCACCATTCCTTTCTTAAATATTCGAAAAATCCATCTGTTTTTCGCAAATTGCAAAACAATCCCTCAGTAAACAATCTGGTTTGGGCAAGCCCAATCATAGTTGCAAGACTGATTTACTGTCAATTGTTGATGGAATCAAGAAGAAAATGGATACAAATCATATAACCGTTTTAGTCCTTATCGACCTATCTAAAGCATTCGAGACTATTGACCATCATATTTTTTGTTCAAAACTTCGAAAAAAAATCAATTTCTCACTGTTTGCTGCGAGCCTAGGTGTTCCTACCTAGAAGGGATGCAGAAAAAAGTTTATTAGAAGATAGCTAACCACAATAAGCGGAATGGATCCGAAATAGTCGTGGACAACAGAAGAAAAAGCAAACGTTTTAGCGATACATTTAAGAGGAAATGCACTTTCGGTATTGAGTGCTTTACCTGTGGACTGTAACCCAGACTACGAAGCCCTAGTCAGTTTATTGCGGCAGCGATTCTGCGAAAATAGCAGATCTAGCTTCACTCAGCTGCGATGTCGTGTGCAGGCGCCCAAAAAGAGTTCCTCCGAATTTGCTTTAGCTCTTCAGCGACTGGTAACTTCTGCTCTTCCTGGATGTCCAGCAAAAGTCGTACAGGAGGTCATGGTCAACCAGTTTATAGAGAGATGAATCCATCCAGGATTTAATAATTGTCGGACGTCCTTCTACTTTGACGGATGCTGTTAATCTGGCCCAGGAACTGAGTGCGCACAACAAACGAAGGAGAGTTTTTATGGTGGAAAGCAGTTCTTCATCAACGACATCAAAAAACTAAAGCACGGTGGCGACAAGAAGCGGTTATCCACCGTTAAAAATTTAAGCGCTTCTAAACCAACAATGACGAACTTGGATTGTACAATGGACTGTGAATACGAAACAACGAGCCACAGATATGAAAAACAAAACCGATTCCAAGATGCCGCGGAAGCTTGCAACCTTATGTAAGATTGTGATTTCCGCCACACTTTCATTGCCACCACGGTGGATGCGAGTCTCTCTCTGTAACGATTTATCGAAGGCCGAAGAAGTTTTTTTTTTGTAGACTTTGGAGCTAATATATCTGGGCTGGCAGCGAAAAATCTTTCCGACACGAATATTCCAAGCTGTTTTGCGATAAAGTTGGTGGGCATTTCTGGAGGAGCGATTTGGAGTGAAGGAATGGCAGAGGTGAGATTTGTTATTAACAATAACTCATCGTTTTGCTATAGTGCCACACGAAGTACTAAATATCATAGGGATCGATTTTTTGTTGAAGCAACAGTGCCACTTAGACTTTAAAGAATTGTCAATTGAAGTAAAAAGTAAAGTTGCCAGCGGGATCAGCATTACAGCCAGTAACACTTGCGGCGTCCGAAACCCTTAGAGCCGAAAGCGAAGCCCTGGCTGAAGTAAACCGACTGATGACTGTAATAGGGCTGTCAGCACTAGTGGAGCCTGCGCCAAGTTCGACCCAGTGGTAAAACGTTCTTCGTAAGGATGACAAATGTTTCGTAACGTGATACTCTTCTACCTAGAAACACTGTGGTAGGAATAATGGAATCGGTAGAGTTATGTGAGATTCCAAAAAACTCCGTGTACAGCAAAGTGGCAGGAATGAGTGATCTGTTGCAGGAAGAGCACCTCGATTTTTCCAAAGAGCAGCTGAAGGAGTTTGAGAAATTGCTGAATGAATTTCAAGATATTTTCCCAAAAGGACCAGAGAATTTCGGACGAACGAGAATCGAGAAACATAAAATCGACACGGCGACAACAAAACTAATTAAGCTACAAGCACGAAGAGATCCAATTTCCAAACAAGAAGTGATAGAACGCTCGAATAGCCCCTGGGCAGCACCGATCGTTCTAATGAAAAAGAAAGACGCCTCTTCAAGGTTCTGCGTGGATTATAGACAATCAAATGAGGTAAAAAAGATTCCTACCCCCTTCCGCGCATCGAGTACCTCTTTTCAACTATGGTGAGTGTGAAATGGTTTTCCACAATGGACCTTCAGAGCGGTTATTGGGCAGGTAGAAATGGATGTGAGGGACAAGGAGAAAACAGCGTTGTTGGCCTACCTTGGTCATGTTGTGTCTGTTAATGGATTGAATACTGACACGCAGAAAATAAAAGCTTTTCAACTCTGACCAGATCCAAAGACCAAGCGACAAGTTCGAGGCTTCCTTGGTTCTTTGCTCGTATTACAGGCGATTCATTCAAGGATTTTTGACACTTGCAATGTTCCTCTCAGAACTCACGAAAGAAAAGCGTCAAACTCAAACAGAAACTTACAAGCGCTCCAATCTTCGCATTTCCCACATCAGACGATGTTTTTATTCTAGATAAGGATGCATTGAACGTTGGTATCGTTGCTGTGCTCAGTCAAAAGCAAGGAGACTCAGATGTTGTGATTGAATATTACAGTCGCACGCTGAGCCAAGCCGAAATTATTGCTTTACTAGGAGAGAGTTGCTCACCGTAGTTTTGGTAACCCATAATTTTCACCACTACCTCGTCGGACGACGATTTCTCTTACGGACGGACCACGCATCAATTCGATGGCTGTGCAACTTTAAGCAACCCAAGGGCCTAATGGCGAGGTTGCTCGAGCCGTTGCAGCAGTTCGATTACAAGATCCAACATCGTCCTGGTTCTCGACATGGCAATGCTGATGCCCTTTCCAGGAGACCTTGTGGTGAATGCAAAAATTGAACAAGAACAGAATTTAAAGAAAAAGTGCGATGTGATATCCTACACTGGTTCACTTCCACGAACCACGACTACTGCACCAAATGGCCAGAATGTTTTGCTGTGCCCAACCAAACGGCTGAGGTAATAGTCGAACAACTAATCCATAACATTTTCTGTAGACTTGGAGTACCGCATTTCATCCATTCGGACCAAGACTACGGAGGTCTTGGGCAGTCAAAAGACTCGAACAACACCATTACGACCTCAATCTGACGGGATGGTAGAATGGTTCAACCGAAGGCTGCTTGACTACTTAGCAAAGTTTGTCAGCCCTCATCAAACAGACTGGGATCTGTTTTTACAACCGGCTTTGCTGGCTTATCGCGCAGCAGAATATGAATCAACAGGATTCTCACCAGCTATGTTGAACTAGGAACACAAATTAAGCCTTCTTCTCAGAGTTGGGTAGCAGCTTATATCTTGGTAAATCTGAATTACCATTTTCTATATTTTTTAAATGGCTGAATTTGCAAAAACTCCTGCGTCACTATGCGTCTTTTCCATATGCACAAACGTCGATCATTGAAAAACGATATTTTGCATTAACCACTGCCAAGAGCACTATTAAAAAGAATCCGCTATAACTGTTTCTGGACACTTAAGTCTATAATATGTTTTCCGGAAATCAGCTGGAAAAGTTCCATTTTTCAAAAAATTCGCCTAAAAACTTTTCAAAATGTTCAGTAGTTAGTACAGGCATATGGTATGTATCTTCTGAAGTGATTCCCAAAGGGTCTCAATAATTATAGAGGCAACAGACGATTTCGATATTCGAAATATAAATTTGTCTAAATTATATTCCCGTTGATGAGTACCTACAAAAAAATTTATATATGTACTTTTTTATTTCCAAAAGATGATGCTAAAAAAAAAGTGGCGGAATTTACGAGATCAATTTTGTAAAGAACTAAAAAAAATTCCAAAAAGCAAATCAGGTGATTCACGGTGCTGCAACATATCCTGGAAAGTGGCAGTGTTTTTACTTTTCTTAAAGCATAAGGTATCTCCAATATTCGAATAACTTCACAACTGCAGTCGAAGCCAATAATGAGGAGTCAAATGCTAAACTAAATGGACTTGAACTAAGTTTCACTGAAACACACGTCTGCCTCCAGTTATCCATACTCCAATCCGAATGCTCATGGGTGTAACTTTAGTGCGCTGCCCGATGTGACCTTGTCAGTTTCGGTCGAATGGCGTGCACTCTGGACCGTTGACCATCTTCGTGTAGTCGATTACGTACAGTTATTGCCGCAGCTGATTCTGTAAGGCCCGAGCGGTTACGGTCTTCTTGTGCAGTTGTGACTCTGATTCTTCCTTATCCAGGTCTCCTTCCTACACTCCTGGTTTGTTGGAAGCGTTCCCAGACGTTTAGGACAGCTCGCCCCGATACACCGATACGAATTACGACAGACCTTTGAGAGGAGTAACTTTTGTAATCCGGTATCTGTCATTATGCGTTACACAAAGCAATTGAAAATCTCTTAAAACATATTGGACTCGTAAAAAAAGTTTGACTTAATACAAGGAATAAATATTTGCGATAAGCATCTCAAACAGAATGAAATTGATCCCTTTTTTGAAACGCATCATCACTGGTGGTGAACAATGGATCGTCTACAACAATATCAATCGAAAACGATGATGGTGTAAGCATGATGAATCGACTCGAAAGCTTAACTATTATACATCAAAAGAAGGTTATGTTGTCAATTTGGTGGAATTATAAAGGTGTTGAGCTTCTTTCAAGGAAACAAGCGATCAATTTAGATGTTAACTGTATTCTGAACTCCTGAAACTGGAGGAAGCATTCAAAGAAAAATAGACAGAAGTGGCTATTTGTAAGGGATTCGCGTTCCACCATGACAATGCTGGACAACACACATCTTTGGTAACTTGTGAAAAATTATTGAACCTTGGTTGGGTCACAGTCACAGCCACGAGACCTAACACCATCAAATTTCCATTTGTTTCGAAGTTAGCAAAAAATCTTTGAATTGGAAAACGTTCACCAATGATGATGACCTGAATTCGCGCATAGGTAAGTTTAGGTTTGCGAGCCGAAAGCACTCTATACCTCATCGAACTTAGATCCGTGAAGACCAATTGTAATGCCCGGACTGGGGAATTGGGAGTTAATAAGAATCGGATTGCGGTTGCTAAGTGTGGTTTCCGTTTTCCTCCTCCTAATGCACCCCGAACCTGAAAAGAGGTGTAAGTGAAACAGCAGATAGCTCTGTGAGATCATGGAAGCAGTCGCTTCCTAAAGTTCTTTGTCTCCAATTACTGACGCTGCGACAGTGGATAGTATTCTCCCTTAGCACATGTCTCCACAGCCTCTGCAGAAGTCGTCGTCGGCGATTTATCGCCTATAAATAATCCAACATCAGTTCGTATCTGAACTTGATCAAGTGCAGTTGTCATCTCGCAACGATATTTTTTCATTGCTAATAAGCGCAATGAATAGTGATTAACAACAAAACACACAATCAGTGAATCAAACGTGCCTTCCGATCTTCTTTTTCGGGGTAAGTGAACTAAATAAATTCCTCCTATTATTTCGGCACAAAAATTAACGCAGATCAGTGGTATAAAGAAAACTAAGAATGAAAGTTTGGGAACCCCCTATAGACCATAACCGGTTTAACCAACTCGTGTCTGAGTGTGTGTTAGGCCGGGGTAAAAAACAAAACAAACGGAAGTTCTATGGCTCAGAGTACGTACCATTACCTTCAATCAATAACGATAACAACATCCGTCGCTTCATCGTAATTTCTGGTACTGAAAAAGTTGGAGATAGCTTGCGACCACTTTCCACGTATAATCCCTTTCAGATCAACCGCGGCCTGGAATTCATCTCAAAAGATTTTCTGGATGTTAAAACTATGAGATCAGGAGGCCTACTGGTAAAGGTTACATACCTGCAGACAGCCGAAAAATTCCTTAGAGCAAAATTCGTCGACCTAATTCCAGTCAAAATCACAAGCCACGCAAATCTAAACACGGTTAAGGGTAAATATATTCTCGGTACATTGTCGATCTGTCAGAAGAAGAACTATTGTCCGAACTCAAAAAATTCAAGGTAACCGGAGTAAAAAAAAATAATGAAAAAGGACAAGAACGAGCTAGTAGCAACGGGTGCTGCTATAATTACTTTTGATTTGATTCGACTACCAGATGAAATAAGAATTGGCTGGCTGAACTGCAAAGTCGAGGAGTTTATTCCAAACCCAATGCGTTGTGTTTCGTGCCAAAAGCTTGGGCACACGAAAAACCACTGCAAAAACTCGGTGATTTGCCGAGAATGCTGCCTTCCACCTCCGCATACTTCTTGCCAACGCATCTTCTGCATTAATTGCAATGAGGAAAACAATACGACCCCGTTTGCCCCTCTTTTCTTAGGTACAAATCGGTGAATAAAATTAAGGCTGATCGTCGTTGCACTGTTCGAGAGGCCTGGCAGATACGCATACTCATGGAAACAAACGCTGACAAAATTATTTCCCCAAAACCCATTATTTCCAATAGCTCCTCAAACAACTCAACCTCAAATAAACCCACTCAATTCCAGCAAAAATTGTATCCCTTTCGACCAAATAGGGCTGAAAAAAGCTCAACACAAGTAATCAAAGACAACATCGAACGCATACAATCAACATCATCAAACACTAACGCTATGGATCTGGAGACTGAGATCACGCTCTCTCTTTCTTCAGCCATACATGGAAATAAAGAACAAGACTTCCCAATTAGAATAATTTCTACTCAGTATGAATCACTCAAAAAACTAACCAATCCCAATTCAACACACTCAAAAGAAAACAATAAATTTCAGTAGCGATAGTTTCATTGGAAATTGATCTCTCAATCCTCCAGTGGAACCTCCAAGGGTATTCAAACAACAAACATGCTCTTGACCTTTTTATTTCTAAATATAATCACGATATCATAGCACTACAAGAAACACATATCGCAAAAAAAAAACTTCAAATATTTTAATATGAACAACTACAAGCCGTTTCATTTTAACAAACCCTATCAGTATTCAAATTCAGGAATAGGAATGCTTGTAAGGGAAAATATACCAGTAACCTCACACGTTACATCCACGTCCAATCTGCTCCATCAAACAATAACTATCCAAACAAAAAAGCCATTACTTATAACAAACATTTACAGAGAACAGGACATACCAGTAAGCCTCGACATACGAGTACTTAGTGGAATTAGGTCAGCTAACAACTGCAATCATATCATCCTGGGAGACATAAATGCTAGAAACACTCTTTGGGGCTCCAGTGCAACAAACGCTCTAGGGAGCACTTTTGAAGAATTCGCAAATGATCGAAGCCTAGTAATCCTCAATGACGGTTCACCCACTAGAGGGAGGTATTAGGTATAAGCAAAGATCACATGCCTATCATAATTCGAACACCAAGAACACCTTGTAAAAGAATAATAAGTGCAAGGTTTAAAGAAGAGATAGAAAACTGGGATTCTGGGATATCATCTAAAACACCTGTGTCTCCTAATGTAAACCAAGAAGCTGCAAAAGTTAAAAAAATAATTAGAAAATCTGCAGCAAGATCTATCCCGACAACAAAAATGAGAAATACGCATACGAAAAATCCTGTATGGTTTACAAAAGAAATTGAGAAAACACTCTGTAGAGAAAAAAACAAAGCTTGGGTAAAATCCCATCATGGAAAACTACGTTGCATACAGAAAATGCTTTGCCAAATTTCGAAGAGAGTCAATTCTGGCAAAAAGAACATCGTGGAAGAACTTCGTTAATACAATGGACCCTTCCTTAGACCTCAAGACTCTTTGGAGCAGAATAAAATCACTTCGAGCTTCAACCCACAAAAAGACTTTCCCTACATGCTATCGAACCAAACTCTTACTAATGACCCAGAAATAATAGCCAACACCTTTGCCCAATTATGGAAAAACTATAGCTCCGACAGCACTTTCCCGCACAACTTGATCAATTCCAAACAGCTTTTTTCGATAAACGATCTACCGTCTTTGGCGATGCAGGCAAAATATCTTGCTGAACAAATAACAACTACCGAACTAGAAATGACTATCTGCACCGCGAAAGGAACTTCTCCGGGAAGCGATAAGATAACTTACAGTATGATAAAACACTGCGATGAAAATCTAAAAAAAGAATCTGTACTTTATACAATAATATAATAAGTACTGGTAATATCCCACATGATCCCACTTGTTTGAAGAATATCGGCCTATATCACTTCTCCCAGTTCTCTCCAAGATTTTTGAAAAAATCATTGCAAGACGAATTGGTTGGGAAATAGAAGAAAGGTTACATCCAGCACAACACGCCTTTAGATAAAATAGGGGTGCCCAAAGTCTGTTACATCTATTAGAAGCAAAACTTGTTAAGGATCTTTCGTTGCGGAAACATAGCGTAATTCTATCAGCTGACCTTGAAAAGGCTTTCGACAGGGTAATGTTCATTCCAGCTATTAAACAGCTTAGTTCATGGGGGATACCTAAAGATATCTTAAAGATTGTCATTTCATTTATGACAGGTCGAACTTTTCAGGTTAAGGTAAATGGATTTAAATCTTCAATAGTTCAAATGGAGAACGGGGTTCCACAAGGATCGCCACTATCGGTAATAATATATATACAATGCCTATATCGATTCGCTGATATGTCAACTTGATAACCCCAGATATGACTTCGACTTTGTCCGCCTTTATGCAGACAATATATACACACTGGCTTCCGGACATCCTAGTCATGTTAATCAACTGTTGCAAGCAACTGACTCAGCAATCCATCAATGGGCGCTGGAAAGAATTGCTTCAGTTCCATCAACAAAAATTGAAGCCATCCACGTTTGCAGAAAAAGAGCTTGCATCAGTCCGTCTCTGGTTCTTCGTAACGTTACGATTCCACTCAAAAGAGAATTAAGAATACTCGGGATATACTTTTCTGGAAATTTAAAATGGAATTAAAATGGAAAAAAAAATTAAAACAGCAATAAATCAACTTAAATTGCGCAACAATGTACTTAAAATGGTTTGCTCCAAACGTAAAGGCCCCCATATGGAGACTGCGATCCGATTGGCTAAGACTCTGGTAGAAGACTCTCTTCAACATGACTTGACAGCCTTTATGTGGACCTCCAAGCAAAACGTTGAAAGTATAAACGCCGCCATCAACCAATGCTTTCGCACAGCAACAGGTGCCCTTAAAACAACGCCAATAAGAGCACTTCGGGAAGAAACCGGTTATTTTTCCTTTGAACACCTTGGAAAGAATAGATCTGTAGCACTTATAAGTAACGCTCTGGAAAATCCATTGCATCCACTCCGCAAGGTAATTAGGGAATTACTTAGTATGGGAAAACCTCGTAAGGTCACTATTTCCGCAATAAGGAACATTGTTTCTTTGTTGGAAACCCCCGAAATTTGTCTCCCAAATATGGAGAGTTACTCGGCAACATATTGGGAAAGAAATACGTTGATAATAAATACCACCTTGGCGAACCACAAGAAAAAAGATACAACGGATTCACAATTCAAAGCACTCCACAATGAGATGATATAGAGAATAAAACCAGATAGAATATTTTATACTGATGACTCATTCAGAAATTCCAGTTCACCATACGCAGTTGTTGAACTTACATCCAACACAGAGACTAAAGCAATCCACCAAGGACTTTTGCCCGAATCTACCGGAAGCTATATATCGGAACTAACAGCTATCCAGAAGTGTCTGTCTCTCACCAAAAAGCTACCTGGGAAGAAAATAATATTCACAGATAATCTCAGTGTTCTAAATGGTCTTAAACGTGAATCCAACAAATGTCCATCCTTGGAAAAATCAGGGCTATACTAAATTCCAGTAGAGACATCTTTTTGGCTTGGGTTCCTGGCCATGTAGGTATAAGGGGCAATCAAGACGCTAACACTGCAGCTAAAGAAGTTTTTACTCTCCCTCTTACAGCACCAAACTCTGCTTTAATTATCCGCAAACATTTTGCAGCTCTAAGAGATAAAGAATAAGCAGTCTTATGGAAAGATAATCATACCTTTCTGCGTAAGTACCAGACACATCATTTACGCAGTCCGTATAATTCAAACCTATCAAGAGAAAACTGTATAAAACTGTTCCGCATGAGAACTGGCAAAAAATTATCAGCATAAGCCTCCGAAACATGCACTTTCTGTGGTTTAGAACTATCAGTCTGGCATATTTTAGTTACCTGCCCTATATCGAAGATAGTAAAAGATGAAGGCGAGGCTCCAAGCAACGAACAACAACTTGCTGAGTTATTAAATCCAAGCAACCCTACGTCGATACTTCATATCAAGAAAGCCACAACACTTCATCATAAATTCAATGATATTTCAACATTTTTTACTTTTTGTAAAATCAGTAACTTAATAATTTCATAATTAACTTACCTACTCATAATTCATTAATTGTTTCATCTTTTTCAACTTTTGTACTCTCTTTAAGTTTGTCAAAAACTATTATTGTATATTTTTATACTCGTAAGTGTACACCTAAAAAACGACTTCAAATGGCCTTGTCTCCCTGAAGTCTTGTTGTAAAGTAATTTTATAAATTGATTTTTGTAAACTATTTGAATAAATAAATAAATAAATAATCCAACAAGCGTAGATATTACAGCTCTGCCTTTCAAGAGAATCTTGCTTACTCTTGATGGATTTGCTGAAATCCAGCCATAATTGTCTTAAATTTGTGCAGATTGGAAGGTGTTCCCATTTTTCCATTTTTGCCTTTTTATAGTGCAAAGTGGAGGCTTGATACTTTGAATTGCCAGTTCCCTACCAAGGGAGGATCCTCTTCGAGCTAACTCTTCTGCATGTTACTTGCCTGCCCCTCTTTATTGGCCAGGGACCCAGCGGACCTTAACCTAATGCTGCGCGCAAAAAACGGGAAAGTAATTCACAAACTTTTATTTAATCTCGATGGCCTTAATGGTCAATGAATATAGTAATATTCTCCTGGGATATTGCCTTTATCGTCCGGCCGCTTCTTCTACAGTCGATACCTTAGCCTGAAAGACGATAGCCCTGTCTCCATAGGATAGTCTGGGGTTAGGTCCCTACATTCTCCTAAATATACGACTGTAGGTGTAGAAACGGATCATTGCTTTCTTTGCACATTCTTCAGAATTTTGCGCTTCTAAATCAGTTTTCTATCTATTATGTACCTAAGAACTGTTGGATAGCCGGAGGGAAGGTCAAATTGTGGATTTTTGGGGGAATAGAACAAATTCTGTTTTTTGCGGGTTGATTTCCAGCTCACAGAGCTTGGCCCATTCACTGAGGATTCTAAGCGTACAGTTTCACAGATTGTTTAAATTTAAGTTTAAGTTTAAGTTTATTTATTTCAAAATAAATTGAGGATATAAAATGATAAAGTTAATATTAAAACAAAATATATATGGTATATAATATAAAATATAAAACGAAAAACTGCAACAATATTTAGAAAAGTATACAAATTAGTTAAATTTTTTTGTTGAGTGTTTGTGCCCCTGTTTGCCTCACAGAGAGGATACCCAATATGTCTTGTCCCTACTATACGCCTGATTTCGTATGGCAAAAAATTCCAAAACAGCGTGAACAGAGAGCAGACTGTTAATTTCTAAATATTTATGAAAATAAGTAATTGAAATACCAGTCCTGGAAGATCTAGGAAATTGCAGCTTAAAGTATACATAATTGGGTCTCTGATAGGTTATTAAATTTGCAAGAAATGAGCCGTAACGATAGTTTAGGAATTGTTGTAGCGAACACCCTAAGATTGACCGTCTAAACGTAGATATTTGATCGAACTTTCGTAAACAGAAAACATCTAATCATAGCGTTGAGAGCAAGTTCTAATTTTCAAAAAGATAGCGAATCAAGAGAACGGTACCAGTAGAGGTTTTACCAGTTTTAGCCGAATGTTAATCGAAGTAAAGCAAGCAGAAGTCCACAACGCTGTATAAATACTAAAATAATATTAAAATAATGTTTAAAATAATTCCAAGATTTTCTACCATTTCAGAGAAACGAATCTTTTCTCTAGATAAATTAAAATCGGGGTATTCGTCAACAATGCCGATATTCTTGGCTATCCGTAAATATAGGGGCTTTTTGGGATTGAGTAGAGGGACATTCGAGTCTGCCCAGGATTTTCACAGAATTAAAAGCTTTTGAAAAGTCCAAAATAAAAAGCAGGGTTGTTTTAATCTTATCAAAACTCAAACTGATATCTTCAACTATTTTTACGAGTTCAGTGGTGCAGCTATGCCCTGCTCGATATGCAGATTGATGTGGTCAAGACGTACTTGCAGCTGACTCCTAATAATGATTTTCAAAACCTTTGATAAGCAAGAAAAAATGTTAATTGGACGAAAGTCTGAGATTCCAAAGGGTTTGACTTCTTTGCAATTGGTGTTATTTTCGCGAGTTTCCAAGGAATGGGAAAATAATATCTGACTAGGCATTGTTAGATTGTGGTGAGGAACTTGCTGGCGGCTATAAGAATAATGTCTTCTGCGTATGAAGTGACTTTTATTCTCCAACGTCTTAGGTTCAGAAGTATTTCATTAACAAATAGGGTCCACAGAAGAGGTGATATCACTCCTCCTTGTAGGGTACTTCTTGAGGTAGTGACCCTCAATGCGGTGCTTCCTAATGTTTCATTGAAGTTCCTGTTGCAGACTATATATTGTACCTACATAGGGACTTCCGAACTTTGACAGTTGATAGCGGCCATATTGTTGAAGCTACATCTATTAAATTGGCTGTCATTTGTTCAGTCTATTTTACCAAATCACCATGGTTGGACATAGCGTTCAACAACACGTGCAAATGATAGAATTGTTTTATCAAAATGGGTGTTCTGTTCGGGAAATGTTACGGTCGCCATAATCGTCATACCGGATAAATTTAAGTCCACTGGTTCAGTAAACGATAAACCAACACCCACGCAAGATCTGCCGAAAACATCGCCGCTGTCCGTGAGAGTGTGCAGTAAAATCCGAGGCAGTCGATTTCGCGTCCCTCACAAGAACTCGGCCTTTCGCAGATCACAACTTGGCAAATTTTGCGTCGTGACTTTGGGCATGCACCCTTGCAAAATTCAACTGACCCAGGAGCTGAAGGTAAACGACCATAGACAACGACGTGTGTTCGCTGAATGGGCTCTGGAGCAGTTGGAAACTGACCCTAATTTTCATCGAAAAATCTTCTTCAGCGATGAGGCCCATTTCTGGATGAACGGGCGCGTCAACAAACAAAATTATCGAATTTGGACGATCCAAGAGCGTCCTATGCATCCCGAAAAAGTCACTATTTCGTGTGGATTTTGGGCTGGCGGCGTCATCGGTCCATATTTCTTTGAGAACGATGTTGCCCAGGCCATCATCGTCAACGGCAAGAACTATAGGTCGATGATTACCATCCTCTTTTGGCCTGAATTGGGTGATATCGACACCAATGACATGTGGTTTCAACAGGATGGCGCTACGTGCCATAAAGCTCACGCTACATTGGAAATTCTGCACGAGCTATTCGAGGACATTGTCATCTCACGTGGAGGTGATGTGAACTGGCCACCGAGATCGTGTGATTTGACCCCGTTAGACTTTTTTTTGTGGAGTTTACTGAAGTCGCAGGTCTATATGAATAAGCCACAAACCACAGCGGCACTCAAGGCCAACACAACCCATGCCATAGGTAAAATTCAGCCTGATTTATGCGCCAGAGTCATGGAAAGTTGGACATTTCAGATGCGCGCCACCTATAGAAGCCGCAGCGGACATTTGAACGATGCCAGATCAACTCTGACATTTTCAAAGTTGCTATGGACATATCGGGCGAACTTCGACCTTTTTTGAAAACTCCTTCGATGTCAAGGAAGACAGCCAATGTGTGTTCTTTATCGTAGAGAGTTTGTTCAATTGTGCTTACAACTTAGCGCAGGGCCGTTTCTGTTTGGTGCTAGATCACTGATACGTCTCAGCTTAGAACAGGTTTAGATATTGGATATTTAAAAACTCAAACAAGATATCAACTTTATTTAAACGCCGTTATAAAGGCTAGTATTTCGTTTAATAACAAAGTCCAACACAAAGTTTCTACCATCAGTACTAAAAGAGCAATTTACGTTAACATGGGTCAGGGTACACCAAAGTAAGCCCTTTCTTAAATCCTCGATAAATTATGTCAACATTGGAGATAGGCCCTTACTGTAGAAAGATTTTTTTCATAGAATAAAGTCAGGAATTATTTCTCAAATTATCGCTGGCGAATTAGGGGACACCCTGTATATTTATTACTGATGCCGGAGTCGGAGTGCATCCGGGAACTGTGTTTCTAACAAGAGACCCAAGCCGTGTAATCACCATCGGGGGTAGTTTTAAATCTCCTGCTACTAAAGGTTGCTTAGATAAGGCTTTCCTTAGCCTGGCACGCTCTGCTGTGCTTTCAATATTACTCGTAGAGCAAAACATTCACCATTATTGTATTTTAGCGCTGCAGATGCGCTCATCTATTTTTGACTGACTTTGTATTTATCACAGTCAGAACAGTGATTGAAGCTTTTGACCGCATTAAAAAGTTTCCTCGCCTCTTTTCTAATGCATTGCAGCTCCGGCTATGCGAGGAATTCTTGGTTTTAATGAACTTCATGGGGCATAATTTGTTAAAGGCCTGGGTGAAATTACACGTGCTCAAGTTTTGTGCTAATAAGGGCCTGAAGTTCTAAGAGCACGAAATCATGAAGTTGCTAGAAAGGAGTTTTGTTCCACACTAAAGTACCGAAATTATTGTACTTTCTTGCCAACCCAATATAAACGCTCTCTATCAGTGTTCGGTCCTTCTTTGTGTACGTATTGTGAAAACCTAGAGTCATTGGTATGTGAAATTGCACAAGAGAGATCCGAGAATGAACTCCTGTGGAATACCTCCAAACCTGAAACAGAAACGGTTGAAGGGATATATTCTCTTATAAGGATCTAATATCTATTGTGCATAGATTTTGTAACCAACCCTTAGGTAGGTAAGAGTGGCTGTTGGAAATACCAACCCACTTAGGCCTATTGGCCCAATGTGATGCCACGTGGATCTATGATTCTCTTATTCATGGAACCAGTTCGAGCTTATAATGACGCGTTGGAGACTGTTTACGTCTATATTTTTTTTTAGATAGTTTAGGTCGTTGTAGAAGAAAGACCTATATGAAGCTTTCTTGGGAGAGAGCTGGACATGTACAGAGTAGGTGGAGGATTGTCTCCTCCTCTTCCTCTTCCATGCAGCTTCTACAGAAATCATTTGCAAAAGCGCCAAGCCTTCTTGTGTGCTTGCCTATGAGGCAGTGTCCAGTGATGACACCTATTATGGCGCTGAGATGTTTCCTATTTAGGAGGATCAGACACTTAGAGCGATTCAGATCCAGCTGTTTGGTCGCTAGACATGTTTGTCCAAGAGTCCACCTAAGGTCTGTTCTTTTATTGGCATCCAGTTTTAATGTAAGTTTGAACGTAGCGATTGGTATTCCTATGCTACCCTTTTCCGGTAGAATAGGTAGGTGGCGCTGTGGCCCAACACCCAACAAAGGTGAATGTTGAACTGCTCTGCCACCTCCATGAGAGATGATCGGCATTCAAGGGTGGTTTTAAAATATAATGAGACAGAGTCCAGATAGCGGCCTGACTATCCGAAAATATGCGGATATCCTTTGCAGATATCACGTTTTTCATCAGCTAGGACGGAGCTTCTTTAATCGCCAAAATTTCCGCCTGGAAAACGCTACAGTGATTTGGAAGACGGGAAAAGAGGCTAGATTTAGCTTATCTGAGAAAACACCTCCACCAACTCCGCTATCAGTTTTAGATCCATCTGTGTAGAGATGGATTGGCTTGTCCTCCATGAAAGCATCTTCCGCCCAGAATGATCTAGAGGGGAAGCTTGCATGGAAGTTTTTGTCAAACCAAAGTTCAGGTATGGTGTAATCGATGTTCTCTGTGAGGAATCCTAATGTATTAAGAATATTGGCGTGGCCAAATGAATTATTTGTCCACTGTTAAGTCGCTTTAAGTTGAATAGCTGCAGTCGCAGCTACTTGCTTGCTGAAAATATCGAGTGGTGTCAAATGAAACAGAATGTCTAATGCCGCAGAGGGGGTAGTCCGCAAGGCTCCGCTTATTCATCGACATGCTGTTCTTTGGACTCTGAACTCTTTGAATAAAGCTTTTGTAGCTTTATTGACTCTTTCTTGAATGTTAGGTTTCCAGGTTAGTTTCCTGTCAAAAATGAGACCCAGATATTTTGCTGTATCGAAAAATACTAAACTAGAACCGTTTATTGAAGGAGGGTCTATAATTGGAATTTTGAAGTTCCTGGAAAAGAGGACAACGATCAGTTTTATGGCGGTTTATTCCCAATCCACAGCGATCTGCCCAGCGGGTTAATCTATTGAGATTTACTTGAAGGAGTTATTTAATGGTATTGAGATGCTTACCTGAAACGGCTATAGCAACGTCATCCGCATAGGCAACCACACTGCTATCACCCGCTTCCAGGTATACCAGTTGTTCAATAACTACTAAGTTCCAGAGAAGGGGAGAGAGAATCTTTTAGCAGAATTCCTATCCAATTTGGAGTTGATTATCCTGCTTTTTAGCATAAGACTGATTAACTGCCCAAGGGAGTCATCTACCTGCAGAGTTGACAACGCAGTCGTGATTGCGGATGTGTTGAAGTTGTTGAAGGCGCCCTCTATATCCAGGAAGGTAACCATTATTACCTCTTTATATAGTAGGGATCGTTAGATGTGGCTAGTCAGTGAGCGCAAAACCATTTCCACCGACTTTCCTTTACAGTGGGCATGTTGAACCGTTGACAGAAGTCTTGGGTCAATTTTAGCTCGTATATGGATATTAATCAGTCGTTCTAGAGTTTTCAGAAGGAAAGATGATAGACTTATAGGTCTGAGGTCCTTTGAGACAACATGAGAACATTTTCCGGCTTTGGGAATGCATACTACATTGGCTTCTCTCCATGACAGTGGAATGTGGATAAGTTCTACACAGCTCCTTATAATATTCTCTGGCACAGGCAGAATAATATCTGAGGACCTCTGTAGCTCGGCAGATATTATACTGTCCGAACCAGCAGATTTGTTTGGTTTGAATCTATGCAACGCTCAGAGCAGTTTGTCTCTTGTAATCAGATCATAAATTTTGGTCCTGGTTGCAGTAGGCCTGTTTGGACCGCTACTGGCCGCGAGTTGGGAGCTACCTGGAAAGTGGGTGTCCAGAAGCAGGTTGAGTGATTCATCACTTGAGGTTGTCCAGGAGCCATCCGTTTTTTTTCAAACAGCTAGGCGTCATAGGATTTGTAGAGAGGATTTTTCTTAGCCGCGATGCCTCAGAGGTTTCCGTGATTTTATCACAGAATGACCTCCAGGATAGTCGCTTTGCCTTCCTCAGTTCTTTTTTGTATAATTTGAGGGATTCTTTTTATGAGTCCCAGTCAGTTACTTTCCTTGTGCTTTTTGCTACATTGAAAAGTTTTCTATAAGTGTTCCGAAGCAGTCCCAGTGGTGATGTCCACCAATGCGGCTTTTTCTTGCCTCTAGGTTGAATAAGAGGGCAGGAAGCGGCCATAGCCTTATTGAGAGCCAGAGTAAATTCCTTGACTTTCATGTCAAGCTCATTGGTGTAACGCGGAGGACTTGATGGTTCAGAGAATAGCGTTTCTGACAGTATTCCTCTGTATTTTGGCCAATCAGTTTTCCGGTAGTTCCGGAATGATCGTGGCCAAGGTAAGCCGATTCCAGGCAGTAGGAACCTTTGGTAGTCTCTAGTCTGGCAACGGCTAAGTCGGGGTCGTTGAGGTTAAAAAGTAAAAATACATTAAGGCTACGTTTCACTAATATACAAATTCTGATCTTACCTTTGTCTCTTGTATAAAGCGGAGCGTATACGAGTGTCCTAAGTCCACGAACCACGCCTTCTACAATCCATGGTTCCTGGACTAGGATAATGTCTTCCGTATTTTCTTTTTTTGAATGACGCAGAATGAGTGCGGCCGAAGCCTTTTTTGAGTGATAGAGATTAATCTGGAGAAACCGTATCATTGCTACAGTTTTCCAGAGTAGCCTCCACCACGGTGCTGTTGAGGTCCTCGGGCCCCCGCCTAATTATCAAGGCTTCGCCCATCAATGACGTTGTCTATTATTGAACGGGGGCAGAGCAAAGTACTGGTCTTTTCGTAAACATCTTCAGATGACGCTACCGAAGGTTGCTACGATTCGATCAGTCACAAGTTGCCGGTCATAGATCTTGTTGGTGGCTGGACCACCGGTAGTCCCTACCAGGACTTAATTCACGGTACCATGGGAGTTAGGAGCCCCCGGATCTCGGTCCGGGCTTGACTTGAAGAGGTAGGCCCCCTTGTGGGAGCGTCATGGTGGCTGTGGTTTAAACCCAAAATCGCGGGAAGGGTCTTCCTTTGGTTGACCCAATACAGTTGCAATAAGTACTGAGTGCTGCGACCCTAAGAGCAGTAAGAGGTTTTAGGTCAGCCCCGACTCATACCAAGAGTGGAACTTGTACCGGCAACACAGTTCCTAATTGGTATCTCAGGAAGGCGGCAGAGCGATGGCAAGGCGTATCCTTGCCCCCATGGATAAACATAAGTCTACATGACAGGATGTTTACGTTAAAAAAATCAGACACTATGTTGAGGTCCCCCGATTCTGAAGATGTGCCCAAAAGCTCATCTTCTTCCTCTGATCGTATAGGACCTCGTTTTCCTTAGTCGTCGGTTTCCATTTTCAACAGCGTGTCAGAAAAGGAGACCGACGGCTTGATTGTCACATCGCATAGATTGGAGTCGTCGCTATCCATTTCTGCAAAGGATATCGACGCTCCAAGATATTAGGTTGTGTTTTGTGGTGTCTCCCTTAAAGGAGGAGGAGGTTGCTTATCAGCATCCAGCTCATACTTTTTGTAGACCCTTTGGTGTATTGACACGAATCCGAACAGAATCATACCTTTTGTCTGCGCTAGAGGGTTAAGGGATTCCTTATTGATCACGATCAACGCGCATCTATAAGAGCCTCTTAGTTTCGTGACTTTCCAGTCTTGAGTCGGAAAGTTCGGGTTACTGAGCCTAATGATTTCCAGAATACTTTCTGGGGAGGAGGGTTCGGCTGGGATCCAGTTGCGAGTTCGAGGTCTGCTAGGGATATCCGTCGGTATCGTTCCTACCGATTACCGCGATCACTATTGCGTCCCTTAGGACTTCACTGAAAGACCTCAGAGATGTGCTGTTGGATGACCCAGGGGTTTTGGTACTATGAGTTTTGGGCCTCTTAGAAACCGGCACGGTTTCCTCCAATGATCTCTGGTGCTTGGAAGAGTCTTTTGGAATTTTGGGAGCAGTGGAAGCAGTGGGTAATCCAACTTTTAGGGCGTTTTTAGCCCACTCAATCTTGCTCTTTACGTCCGCACTTCTCTCAACCTCCGGAATGGATCCGAAGGTTTTGATGATGCGTGAAGAATTTCGGCGCCTTGAGTAGGGTGCCTTAGATGGAGCTCGCCGATGCGGCTGAGCTCCAGATTCCTCCTTGGTGAAAGGAGTTTTGGTAGCAGTGACAAGTCCGTGGCCTGCCACAAACTTGCTGCTGGTAGGGGTGGAGGAAGTGATAGGACCATGGCTTGCCACAGTCCTAACAAACCCTGAAGATTTCTTTTTAGACTTGTTGCGCTTTCGTTTAGAGGATGGTGCACCATGGCCTGTCACATTTTTACCTCCTCTCGAAAATGCAGAAGCCTTGCCGGAAGTCGGTACAGTCACCGTTCTACCGCCCGGTAGAGTAGTAGTAAAGGAGTACTGGCCTCGGGTTTTGTTTTATTTGGTTTGCTATCCATGATGTGGTCCCACGAGTAGCGGAGAAAGGGTGGTCCATCTGTACAGAGATCCGCTGTATACAGATAAGGCTAGCTTATCCGGAGGTCGCCAAGTATCCGGATACTCCGTTCGAGACTGAGCTATTTTTGGAGATGCTGCGCCCTCAGCCAAGTTGATCTTCGGCACGGGTCGTATGATACCTTGATCCAGCCCACGGGAAAAGGGGAGCGGTTAGGCGGGAGGTAGATGCTCGCGGTAGAAGTTGTAACCCTTAAGATGCTTTAAAATAGAAATGTACATTAAATCTTAAAATACTAGTATGAAGGAATGAATTCTAGATATTTGAGTGTACAATATTAGCTTAGTATCCAGATATTTATAGCGTTCTCGAGAAGCAATTAATAATGTTTAAAGGTGTTGATTGTTACCCAGTTTATCCGACAGCTCAATGTGCGTTGCAGCAATCCGCATTGATCCAGTAGCCGTAGAAAAGCTGGTGTTTATATGAAATTATCCAAAATGAGCGAGAGAAAATTGAGAGAAATTTAACAAACAGCTGATTGAACTGACACTTGACACTAACACTGATACATTGTTCTTATTTCTTTGTCTTTTCAAATATTTCGTTTGCAATCCCACATTTTAAATACAGAACAGATATCTGCCCGATGATGAAAGAATGATGAGAGCGCGAGAGAGTAAAATGTTTCAATGCGATTTGAAAATGTTTATATGATATTTCAAAGCGGTTACAAATTTTCAATGCGTTTTATAAACAGGATTGAACGTATACGTGTTGAATGGTTTGAAGTGGTGTTTATATAAGCGTATTGAACCAATGCGTATTGCTTCAACGCACATTTAACTGTCGGATAAACTGGGTATGTGTTAGTTCTGATTTGGTTAGATACAGTAAATTGTGTTTAGTTTAGCTCTCATACGCTAATCATCGACAGACGTAAATATTTTCATTTTGTTTTTGAGTTCAAATTCTTCATGACATAACCGACGTGTCTTCGTCTATTTTGATAGTTAAGCGAGTTTTTAAGAGGTTTTTCTGTCGTGAGTCATGTTGCTTCATATGTGAGGGAAATCCCTGATGTGTCTGCACCCTTTGTCTGACATATGAGTACAGATATCATACAATACTTTCATCGAAGTGTATTGCAAAATCGTCGCTACTCCAAAAACTGCCTTGCCGGCCTTGTTATTCTCTGTTTCTTCTTTTTCGTCTCCCACTCATCCAAAATACTATTGCTATCTACGAGTATGACTGTAGTCTGGCAATGCATTATTACCTCGAAACTGAGATATTGTTGTTCTGCGCGTTTTCATATGAACATAATATTTGTACGTTTAGATACGAGTACCTTTCTCCTAACATGTGTGTAAAAGTATTTATGGTCATTTGAAGAAGGTTCGTAATTACATATGTTATGTAGGCAAGCATGTTTGACAACGTAGCACTAGTATCAGCTCCAGCTCCAGCTCCAGTTCCAACGAGCGTCAGCACTATAAACATTAGATTATCAAAGTGTTAGCGTCTTACCTATTCCACTTATCATCAATTAAAAATATTGGCGATCATACATACATATGTATGTATATTTGTACAAGGCAACAATGTTCGCATACATTTTCATTTGAAGCACGTGATACTTGGTGTTCCGTCATAGAAACTTACCTATAAACGTTTGTACATATACAATCACCTACATATATACATCTGTTTACTTGATAAAGCGAAAAAGTTTATCTGACTCGTGCAAGGCAACCTAGATACACGATAATAGACATTACTTGTCGGAGAGTATTTTTTGCAAAGTCTATTAGACATATTGGAAAATTGATTTGACAATCCGAGCTGTAGAGGTTTTTGATGGATCTTTTGCGAGCTTGCGGTCCCACCACAAAATAGATTAAATACATCATTTACTGGAGTCAGATACATACATACATATGTAACATAGTTATCTACTAGAAATGTGAGAATGAAAAATCAATTATGTAGCTCAACGTAAGTGTTACTGATTAGTGGCTTTGACGTGGTTTGAGAAATGCAAATAAAAATTTGTTGATCACTTCCGGTTGTCGATCAATAAAATTAAAATATGTATGTTATGATCGCTCCGATCACCTTGTATTGCGTATGTTCAGACTAAACAGTGACGTGCGTGAAAAGTGATTGCAGTTAATTCTGTTTAAAACTTTTTCATCAGTGAAACGATAGTTAGCAACACGTAACAATTTAGAGAGATATGTGAATAGAAACGAGATAAGTTGATGGACGATCGGTTCTACAATTAGATTAAGAAGTCTATATGGGTTTACAAGTCGTATGGTCTATACTAAGGATGCTCGATAAAGTATTTGGCTATGAAAACCGTTTATCGAGCTTCTTTCTCTGCTCTCTAGGTCAATAGGTTCCAGTTCCAGGAGCTTCTAGGTACAGCTTCATCATTTTATACTTTTCGATAAATAAAGGGTGACCAGATAGTAATGATAGTTTTTCCAATTGTATGTTTCAGTAGCTGTGAAAGTTACCAAAGACATCCATCTGTTAAAATATTTAGAGTGAGGTTTGCCATTTCATCATCCATTGTTTTACACTTGCCGAACGTGCGGAAATTATTAAAAAAATTATTATTATTGAATTCCGGCTCAGTTGTGAGTTAAATTTCATTGTAAGGTCGGTCGTTATCATGGCTTCAGTGTGCAGGCAATTCGTTGCACCGTGGAAACGTTTGAGCGTGAGTACACTCCTTTGAATCCTAAGCCACTAACTAGACAGAGATAGTTTCGAAGAAGACCCAGAAATGTGGATTCGGCGCCGATCAGCTGAATTGGCCATCGCCAGAGTCAACCTAGCTTATTTTGCTGTTGGATTTGGGTCTACATCCATATAAATTGTGCTGACGCAAGATTTGAACCTGAATGACCATAGACAGTGCCGTGATTGGGCGCTGGAAACGTTGGCCGCAGATCCGGATTTTCGAAATCATGAAAATCATCTTCTCGACGAGGCCCATCAACTATATCAACAAGCAAAATTGCCATTATTGGAGGGAACACAATCCACAAATGTTTGGCCAAGCATCAATGCATCCACAAAGATTGACTGTTTGGCGCGGTTTTTGGCATGGCGGCATAATCGGACCTCATTTCTTTCGCAATGATAAAGGATACAGCATTACCGTAAATGGTTTCAGGTATAGAGCGATGTTAACCGACTTTCTGTGATCAGAGCTCGACAGCATCGATATATCCAAGCTGTGGTTCTAACAAGACGGCGCGTCATGCCATACAAGCGACGCAACGCTCGAAGTTGTGAAGGAGAAATTTGGCGACTGGGTCATCTCACTGCGAGCGTTCATCAACTGGCCGCCGCGATCATGCGATTTGTTATCACTCGATTATTTTCTCTGGGGCTTCGTCAAGTCCTTGGTCTACGCTAACAAGCCAACCACTTTGGAGCTCGACGACAACATTCGACACGCTATTGCCGGAATAACGACGCACATATAGGACCGAGTCATCAAAAATTGGACCGGCCGCTTGAAGCACTGCCATTTGAATGATGTGGTATTCCACACATAATGGCATGAAGGTAGCTTCAAAATAAAGCCAGAACCAATTTAATATCTCACCCCGTTGTTGTTTTATTTTCTTTTTTTTTCTATTGCTCTTATCTGGTCATCCGTTATTACCTTCCATCCTGTTATAAAGGGTGCTCTCAGAGCCTTAGAAAATGCCAAAGAATTCGATGTTATCGCAACCGATAAAACTCATCAACTGATCCTCTTCAAATTGTCTGCTCTTGGCTTTGAACCTTTTTTATTATTTACCTGGTAAACCGATATCATAGTGTTCGGTTTAGATGCGCCCTTTCTGTTGATTTCCTGCCCTCATCTGGAGTTCCACAAGGCAGCCATCTTGGTCTTACTATTAACCATCTTCAGAGGGTCATTAAACACACCTCCCTCTCCCTTCACGATGAAGACACAAATTTTTTTAAAACTATTTCTTCTCCCCATTTCTTCTCACCCTTCTTCAAGAAGGCCTCAAACGGTTCTCAATCTGGTGCCTCAAAAACTGCTTAGAACTTAATATCGCCAAATGCCAATCTATAACCTTCTCACGAAAAAGCAACCCTTCTCCTCACCGACTTTATTTTCTATAGTCAACCAATTCCCCTGGTTCAATCTATGCAAGACTTTGGCATATAACTCGACTGTGAGCTTAATTTCCGTTCGCATATCGATGAGATGATCCTTAAAGCCTACTCATCACTTGGCTTTATTAAACGGTGGTCCAAGGAATTTTCCAACCCGTACGTAACCAGATCTCTCTAGGTTACCTTTGCTCGCCCCTGCTTGAGAACGCCAGTCAAGCTTGGTACCCCTTTCACCGAATTTATGTCTCTCGAATCGAGGGTATTCAACGTTGATTCATCCGATTTGCTCTCCGTGGTCTACGCTGGAACCGACCCATTAATCTTACATCCCTATAAGGACCGCATCAAACTTTTCTATATGAATTCGCTAGAAGAACTTAGGAATATTGCTGACAGTCTTTTCATTCCATCAACTGCGCATCCCTTTTCAACTCTATTTCGTCTCTTCTATCTACCAGTTCATCGCACCTCTTACGGCTCCAGCCCCCCTTATGATTCGAAAGGTCTACTCAAAGCTCTCCGTTTTTAATTTCAACCTGAGCACTCCCCGTCTGAAACAACATATCCTCCGCACTTCCCTTAGTTACTAAATAGCTCTCGAATCTTTCTGCAAGTTTAAATAAAATTAAAATTGGCTCTTAAGCCAAAAAATTTGTAAGAAATACTTATAAATTAATGCATTCATAGCTGATACCAATATCTAGATGGTGGGACTGTTGGATACGCTGCTGAATCCCAATTTGTCGATCCGCTGTTGGCATGAAATAATTGAAATAATGAACCGAGCTCTTACCAATCACTATCTTCTAGGTTAAGAGTGCATAATTCAAAGTCCTGCTTTACGGACCAATAGCAATTAATGAAGATATACTTACGAGCAGCTGCTTCAAAGGAAAAGCAATTCGATTAATTTTAGATTCGGTCTTCAAAGGCATGGATCCAATATAGATACTATAAAGACATAAGTATGATTTTTGTTGTGTGTGACAACCGGAGGCAGGTATCAGATAATCAACCTAATCGGGAGCAATAAATGATTGGGGCCCAGGCCAACCCTGAACAAAGGAAGTAAACAATGGATAACAAGTTTCTATTATTTACTTACGAGTACTTACGTACTTAGATGACGCTACAGTTCAAGGTGAATCTGAGCCCCAACTAAAAACCCTCTGCAGTTTGCCCGCTCCTTAGCAACCTCCAGTTGCCTACTCCAAGTCTGTTGAGATCAGCTTCTACTTGTGCGCACCACCTAAGGTGAGGTCTTCCTCTGTTGCGTTGTCCCTCCAGGTTATATTCGAAGACATTGGTGTCCATTCGCTCTACATGTCCTTGCCATCTCAAACGACCGATACGCAGTCTCGTGATTAGGGTGATGTCGCTGTGCATTTCGTAAATTTCGTTGTTGAATCTTCTCCTCCAAAGCTGTAGACTCTAAAATGAATTTGGAAGCGCTCTTTAATGATTGCCAAAATATAAATTGGCTGCCAATATATACAACAAATGATACGAGCCTTCAAATTGAGTTTTTCAATAAAAGCATTTCGTCTCTTTTCAAAAAACATGTGCCAGTGGTGAGAAAAAGAATTAAGTTTGCCTTGGTTGACGCATGAGGTTTTTCATTTAATTAAAGTCCGGAATGACTTATACTCCAGATGGAGAAGTTACAAATGTCTTCCAATTCACAAAGAGTTTAAAGCTGCTCGCAATGCAGTAACTTCTCTAATTAGAAGAAACAAGAAGGAATTCTACTTTAACAAATTTAGCTCAACTAGTTCAAATTCCGATTTTTGGAAAAAAGTTCGCTCACTCGGATTGTCTGCAGCAAAGCCGGCACTTCCAAACAATATTGATCTGAATGAACTTAATGCTAAATTTGTATCTGCCTGCGACTCACAAAACTCAGCCCGTCATAGGGTGCCTGCAATTCGATCCAGGAACGAGGGTATATTTTCATTATCTTGCGTCGATGAAGTTGATTTTGGTAGAACAATTTTAAGCATAAGATCAAATGCAGTAGGCTCAGACAACATTGAGCCAAAGTTCGTAACAATTTTGCTACCTGTCATCCTTTTCCAAACAACCTATATTTTAATACAATTTTAACAACTTCCTGCTTCCCCGACTGTTGGAAAACTGCTAAGGTGTTACCGATGCCAAAGCCTTCGTCGTCTCAAGATAAAACTGAATACCGTCCTATTGCCATTCTCCCGTTTCTGAGTAAAGCCTTCGAGACAATTGCAAGCAATCAAATAAAAAAATATTTAAGTGATAGAAACATTATCACTAAATTTCAATCGGGATTCCGTGCAAAGCATAATTGCACAACAGATCTGCTCAAAGTTTGCGAAGATTTACGTGGGGGCTTGGACCGTAAAATGCTGGCTCTAAAAGTTTTTTTGGATTTTTCAAAGGCGTTTGATTGCGTAGATCATCAAATATTAGTTGAAAAACTAAGAACGCAGTTTCTGTTTGATAGCTCTTTGTGTAACTTAGTAACGTCATATTTATGTCATCGTTCACAGTACGTGTCTCATGAAGACAAATGTTCATCCTGTTTTCTTGTTCCATCTGGTGTGCCCCAAGGATCCGTACTAGGACCCCTTCTTTTTACTTGCTATATAAATAACTTAGCTGACCGACTTGTAAACTGCGAACGTCACATATATGCAGATGATGTCCAGATTTATTCGCTTTTCCCGAAATCTCAAATAAACCAAGCAGTACAGAACTTAAGCGAGTAACTAACTGAAATTTGTAAATGGGCAATCGATAATAAACTCAGCCTTAACCCTAAAAAGACTAAAGCCATGGTTGTTAATGTCGGCCGAGATAGACAAATTGTTCCACGACTCTACATAAATCAAACTCCAATTGAGTATGTAGATAACTTTAAAAAGCTTGGGGTTCATCTGAGCCATAACTTAAGCTGGAATACACACATAAATAGAATTGCATCAAAAATTTACGGAGCTCTGAGAGGGCTTAGCAAAACTTCCAACTACCTTCCAACCAACGTAAAGCTGAAGCTTGTTAAGTCCTATATACTATCCATTTTGTTGTATGGGTGCGAAATTTTCTCAGATATGGACTACGAGGCAAAAAGAAAGCTGAATGTTGCTTTTAATAGCTGTGCGAGGTATATTTTTGGTATTGGGCGATATGACCACATCTCCTCCTATACAAATAAAATTGTAGGGTGCTCAGTAGATACTTTTATGAAATATCGTACTGTGCTGTCATTACACAGAATTATAACGAAAAAAAAGAGCCGGAATATCTATATGAAAAAGTTCAATTTTCCCGGAATCAAAGAACTCATCAATTAATTGTTCCACGATGCAAATATGTCAATACCTCTCGTCAGTTTTTTGTTAATGCGATTCGTCATTGGAACCTCTTACCCATTGAAATTAAACGCACGATCAACAGAACCACATTCTGTAAAAAATTGTTTCAATATTATAGAAATAATTCCTAATAGATTTGCCTTTCCGTCTGTCTTTTTTCTTTCTTTCCTCTTTCCTATTTCTTCTTTCCTTTTGCACAAAATTGAAAAATTTTCAAATGTTTGAATTAATGTTTTCATCATCTTATTTTATTTTATTTGATTTTGTTATTTAAATGCATTTTTTTTTTTGTTTTTTAAATGAATATAATAGATATAAGCTTGTTCTTGTATAAAAGATGTGTATTGTACACTGATCTTACATGAACAATGAATTCAAATAAAAGAAATTACAAATTAAAAAAAAAATTACTGCGACATTCTGTCTAATCTGTAGATCTTGTGCGTCCCTTCTTTTTGGTGGCATATTCTTGGTTTTTAGGTGGCTGGTGGCAGCCCCCTGAGTTCTGCCAATTATATCAATATTATCGGAGTACGCTAGTACGAGGGGCGTTCAACATATTCTCGGTATCGGGGTGAAGCTGTGGTTGTATATATAAATTGACTTATTTATCAAGTAATACTATTATTTTAGTGCATTCATGTAAAATTTCATATAAATGAGATTATTAATTCGCGTTTTATCTCTAGTTAAACGGAATCATAATGGCAACTGAGACGATGATGGTGAAAATTGAGCATCGCGCTGTAATTAAATTTCTCACTAAGCAAGGAAAAAGTCAAAAAACTATTCATGAAGAGATGGTGGCTGTTTACCAGGGTTCCGCACCTTCATTATCAACTGTGCAAAAGTGGTCAAGTGAGTTCAAGAGAGGCAGAGAGAGCATTGAAGACGACCCCCGCCCCGGCGCCCCGGCTACTGCTTGTACGGGAGAAATCATCAAAGAAGTCGAAAAACTTGTTCTTGAGGATGCCCGAATAAAGGTGAAAATGATGGCAGAGATCACCAAACTTTCAATTGGTACCATTCACACCATTCTTCATGACCATCTTAACCTTTCAAAGGTCAGTGCAAGGTGGGTGCCACGAATGCTCACAGCGCCTCAGAAAAAAGTGAGAATCGCATACTGTAGAGAGCTTTTGGAGATGTGTAGTGAGAACGCGGACGGTGTTATGGACCTTACAAAGAGACTGTTTTATAGCAGCCAACTCGATGCGAGGGTAAAGGTAATCTGCTACATGGCCCTTATTAGGCCCATGCTGGTATTTGGTTGTCCCGTGTGGTTCAATGTACGAGCAAGCTTAATGGAAAAGATACGGGTGTTTGAGAGGGCTTGTCTTCGCTTGTACAGAACACCAGAGTCGGAGTACAAGAAATTTTATCCTAATGAGGTCCTTTACAACAGGGCGAACCTAATACGAGTGGAAAACTTCGTAATTAAGCTGACTCGAAGGCACATTGCAAGAGCAATGACCTCGACGAATAACCTGATATCTGGGGCTTACTACCCCAATTACCTTTACCACGAGAGTGTGCGCTCTGACGGCTTCGTTCCACCGGAAGCATTCCTCTACCTAGATCAGATAGGGTTGATCCAGGATAGATCAGCGGTGCCGTCAATCTTCCATGTCGCTCGGACAGCTGGGGACAGGCGACTCAACTACAACAGAGACGTCGCACACGGCAGTGTGGATCGCCTCAGGTTCAGTATTACGGTGGAGAATCGCGATAAGAGGGATGTCGTTCGGCAGCACCAGCATTTCAGGTGGTTGAATGATGGAGAAGATGTTTCGTCGTCGTTTCCGTCAGTTACGGAACAGCCTCACTAATGAGGCAGAGCTGACCAATCTATTTGCTCAGTAAATAGCGATGGCCAGCTTACATAGGTTTAGGTTAGCATTTAAGAAACATATACATATATCAGTGTATACAAAGGTGTATACTGATATATGTATATGATTGTGTATAATGTCTATGTGTGTTTATGTGTGTATTGTGCATTTAGGTTAGGTAGGCTAAGGTTTATTTTAAGTTAGATACTAAGTTTTTATAAAAAATAAATGTCCATATGCTAAGTTTTTGTAAACAAATTTTTTCTTAGCTTTAAGTATAGAAAATAAGTATTTATAAATAAAATGTAACTGCAGTCGAAAGACATAGATATAAGTATTCAGAGTAGCTTAGAGTGCCTGTGTGGGGCCAGTAAGTTAGTATAAGATTGTTAAGTAATTGTAAGCTAGCATTTAAGCATTTTTTGTTAGAATGTAAGAGTTAGTGTTAAGAAAATAAAATGCATTTAAAACTAAAAACTAAACGGTGTTATGGATCGAATTGTTACTGGGGACGAAACATGGGTCCACCACTATGACCCTGAAAGCAAACAAGAGTCCATGCAGTGGCATAAAAAAGGAACAGACCCCCCGAAGAAGTTCAAAGTCACTCCGTCTTCCGGGAAGCTCATGGCCACAGTTTTTTTGGACTCAAAGGGAATCTTGCTCATTGAGTACAAAAAAAAGGTGAAACCATCAACGCCACATCCTACGCTTCCACTTTGCATAATTTGCGGGAGGAAATTAAAAAGAAAAGACGGGGTAAACTCGCAGCGGGTGTGTTGCTTCTTCATGACAATGCTCCTGTTCACACGGCGCGAGTTTCCAAGGCTGCTGCGCGAGATTGTGGTTTCGAAGAAATCCAACACCCACCCTATAGTCCAGACCTTGCCCCTAGTGATTATTTCCTGTTTCCGGATTTGAAAAAATGTCTTCGTGGGAAAAGATTTTCGGATGATGAAGAACTCAAGTCGGCAATAAATGGGTATTTTGCAGAGAAAGAGGAAATTTATTTTTTTGAGGGTTTAAAATAGCTTATCTCAAGATGTAATAAATGCATTGATGTTAGAGGAGATTATATTGAAAAATAAAAACAAATTAAATTGAATTCGCATTTTCCTTCATATCGATACCGAGAATATATTGAACGCCCCTCGTAGTTGTACAAATTTTTGAAAGGTTATGCCTTCGGTGTTCGCTTGTAAATTCCGCACAATTATTTCAAGTATGGTGTTAAAGAAATCACATGACAGCGCATCACCTTGTCTAAAACATTTTAGTTTGCATCAAAGGCCTCGTTGACCGTGCAGTGGGCCTTCTACTAATTTCTTAACTTTCCGAATATAATAATAACTTTTAAGAAGATTTCTACAAAATACTCTTTATCTGTCAAAATAAAATATATTCGCACACTGCCTACAAATAGGGTTTATCGTTTTATAAACATACGTAGTTTATTTCGTTCTACGAGTAACACTCATAAGATCGCTAACTCGTCACTGTCAACCTTGAACTTATGATATTCATTTTGTCCGTCCTTGTCGAGAATTTAACTATTTGACTTATGAGTCTTTAAAAATTGAATTCACGAGTGTGCTCTCTAAGCAGTTCAACTTGTTTACAGCCCATCTACATCGACACATTTGCTCCAGAGTAAAAAGGAATTAGTTAGTTGTTAGCACATCACAAATATGTATGGAACCTTATTGATTTTCGAATTGAGTAATACGTATTGTATTCGTGCCCAAACAAAGTTTATTGCTAATTTTCAAAATGATAAATCGATTTACTCAATCAAAAAAAAAATTGTTTTTAAATATTTTAATTAACAGGTATCAATTATTATATCAATGCTATAGGTCTTTGAATACGATACCTTATAAAACTTGCTACAGAACCTGCTTATTTCAAGAAATTCAAAAACAAAACATCAACTTGTTAGTCTATTAGTGTAGCAGGCGTAATCAATGTATGATACTTGTATGACTAATTTTAATTATTTTTCATTCATACTCTTTAGCTTTACAATGTTTATTTTCAAATCAAGTTGGGTTGAGTAATTTTCACTTCCCAACCTGTCCCCGTTTTTGTTGTCACCATGAATACATACTATCTGTTCGTATCTACCCGCAATTGAACGATATTCATATCATATGTGCCAAATTCATAAGAAACCTTGTGACTCATACAACAACAAAAAAATTCAACATAATATTGTATTACAGGAAGGTGGGCAAAAGTTTATATTGTAACTCTGTGAGGGATATTAGATATATTTATGTTTGTATTGATATAAGGAACAAGCTATCATCCAAGCACAGCACCAAAGACCACATTCCATATCGAATTGCTATATCATAAGGCATTTAACCCTGGACCCCTGTACTGGGCACTGAAATAGAAAAAAATGAATAAGGACCTGCACACCATGCATTTTCATTACCTAACTCTCTCTTCGTATGTGGCGGCAGGCCAATTGTTTTGAAGAGCACTATACATCTTTATTGAAACCGTTAGCTTTTTAGCATTCTCAGAGATTTTACTTGTCGCGTTGAACAAGATTATGTTGTAAATGGGAAACTTTACCAGCGGAACCGATTTAGTAATTACTCGTTTTTTGAAGTGTTACTGCTGAATCTGCTTTTTTGTATTTTGTTTTTCTGTTGTGTTTTGTTGTTCTAAGGAATGTGAATATTGTTTTTGGTTTGCTCTAGAAAAATGGATCGAAATGATGTGTTAGAACGTGTTGCATATCTATTGAACAAACCTTCTGGTTTAGCATTGAATTATGTTGAACAGGAGTTTTTAGGTAAAATCTACATGCACTTGATCAGCAAAGTGCTTATTCAGAGGATTCTGAAGATTCTGATGCAGATATTGATGATGGAGAGCTTTCATAAGTTGACCCTGATTATGTTCCAGATATGCCCCTTCCTGATTTGCCCGTTGAACAAGTAGGCGATGACTTGCGACAAGAAGAAGAAATACATACTAATAGATGCAGATTGAATCTGGTGAGCGGCGGCGTCAGGAGGATTTTCAAGAGGATGAACATGTTGGACCAAACAGAGGAATGCGCTATACAGCTAGGAACGTCCATCATTCTGATATTTGGTGGTCTATGCCAGATGAATTTCACAAATCCAGGGCAATAAATGATCAAAACGAACGAAAGAGATATGAGCCAAGATGCAAACAAATATTTTCAAAAAAACCCGATGCTTTTAGATGTTTGATAAGCCCAGAAATTATTGGTACTATGGTTCTTGACAAACGTTTGTCATCAACACCAAAGATAGTGAAAGTGGTATGATAAGGTTGCAGATGAGTTGTATGCATATACAGGGTGTCCCAGTTTAAGTTTTCGTCCTGGATTCTTTCTAAAGTATTCAGCTTAAGAAATCGTTGTGCACATTTTTAAAAGAGAATTTCAGTGTGCATAAAAGAATAAAATACTAAATTTTCGTCCAGTTCGATGAACGCCAGCCAAAATTTTGGCATTTAAACCAACATTTTGAAAAATCGTTGGACCAATTTCATCAGAAAAATGTGTTTATCTCGAAATTTTCAACTTTTAGGTTAATTGTTTTTATCAAAACTTTTGCCTTATCTTCATTATCTACGATTTTTATGTACGAACAACGGAAGTTATTGCAAACCACTATTTCTATTAGTTATCTCATACGATAACTACAAATTTTACAGTACACGTTTCGAGGGTTAATCTCGCAGTAGGGCGAAAGTTAAGTCTATTAAACATTATTATACTCATGCTCAACGTCACGCTGTTCAACCAGGAGTTCTATGTTAGAACAGAAGTTGATGTAAATGAATGCACTTTGTCACAAGCAAAGACTATTGTATAACATTAAAAGCAAGGGCCTTTGTGCCCCGCCCTGAGGTACTCAGGCCTTAAACGTCTTTGTAAATAAGATCGTTATAGTCGTAAATATTGAATCCCATTGTAAATTTATGTCTATTTACAATGGGATTCAATATAAACTACGCGTAAAGCACAAGTGCTATCTACTCTCTAGAACCAGCTAGTATACTTTTGTTCTAACCATGTCGTTAGTTTCACATATCGGTAGTTGTTACAATTTCTCGTGTTGCCAAGAAAGATGGCTTTGCAGACCTGGTCCTCAAGCAACAAGTTTTTCTATCTAGCGCAACCATTACCTAGCTGGATTCAGTTGGGCACGCGGCGGTGGTTGAGATCTGAGTTGACATCTTCCTTTATCGGACCTTCCTCTGAGGTGGATTAAATGATTATCCAAGTCGGAGCGCTGTTGTTCATCTGCTCTACACACCTCATCTGTCATAGTTCTTGTATTCGTAAGTCGTACAGTTCGTCGTTATATCTTCTTTTCTATTCGTCGTCTATACAGACAGGGCAGTAAATCACCTAAATAATTTTCATTTTAAACCAATCTAGTGCGGGTATCATCCATTTTTGCCAAAGACCGTGCTCCTGCTCTTGGTTAAACTAAGTCCTTATCTAAAGGCTTCTAAATTGCCTTATGAGCCCAAAGAAACGATCATTAGGAAGAGTTATTTTTCGGAATTAATATCCGATCCCAAGTATTAGATGGGGTGAAAAGTAACCTCCTTGACCGCCAGAATGCATTCCCATGCCAAAACTGGTTATGGTGCCTTGAAGTCCGTTCATATTTAGGCCGATATGCCAAATTTCAGTGCGACACTGTCTTTAGTTTTGTTTTGACAGCTGATTGTCAAAAAAAGGAAAGACAAAAGGAAACAAAAGAAAAGTTGGATAAATATTATGGGGCTAATGCTCAGTCAAATATTGTATTCGAGAGTTTCGTTGTGTCCGCAACTCCATGCGGTTACAGAGGACAATGTCAAAAAAATACATGAAATGGTGTTGCCTGACCGGAAAGTGAAGGTGCGCGAGCTAGCAGATACCACAAAGATTAGTACTGAGCGCACACGCCATATTTTGGGCAATATTCTGCATATGAAAAAGTTATCCTGCCGCTGGGTGCCGCGCATGCTCACTCCTGACCAAAAACACGAACACGAGAGCACTTCGAAAGAGTGTTTGGACTTGCTGATGCTGATGCAAGATTGGTAACTGTTTATGAAACTTGGATCCACTATTACACACCAGAGAACAGAATGAGTGTCCGGCAATGAATTGAAGCCGGCATGCTCCGAAGCGGCCGAGTGAGGCTCGATGGGTCGGAAAGGTTATGGCGTCGGTTTTCTGGGATTGTCATGGCATACTCTTCGTGGACTACCTCGCAAAAGGAAAAACCATCAACAGCGAGTATTACTGTGCATATTTGGAGCGATTGAAGGCCGAAATCGCTGCAAAACGGCCGCAAAAAATTTTGTTTTTGCAAGACAATGCGCCGGCGCAGAAGAGCATTGCAACCACGGCTAAAATCAATGACTTACGGCTCCAATTGCTGTCGCATCCACCGTATTCGCCCGATTTGGCTCCCTCGGACTATTATCTCTTCCCAAACCTCAAAAGATGGCTCATCAATAAAAAATTCAGCTCACGCGAGGAAATCATCGATGCCACGGAGGAGTATTTAGCAGACCTTCCGGAAAATTACTTTTCGGACGGGATCAAGAAGTTAAAAAATCGCTGGAATAAGTGTATCAAGCTAAAAGGGGACTATATTGAATAAAATAATAAAATGTTTTTCATTCCCAAGGAGGTTACTTTTCACCCCACCTAGTAAGTAAATAATTATTTTATGGTCTGTCCCAGACATCTGCGTTGAACGTCCATTTTTATTGACAGTATATTGTACTTGGTTTCCCCTTATTCACAGCCAAACCTATATTTGTCGGTTCTGATTCAATATATGCAAACGCAACAGTGGCATCTCGCTATGTCCTGCCAATAATATTAATGATGCGTTTATGAATGATTGCACAGACTTTTGGAAAATTATGCTTCTGGTGTAGACTTGCAAGTATTGCAGAATTTTCTGAAGCATGCTTTTAAGGAAATTACATGACAGCACATCGCCTTGTCTAAGCCCTTGTTGGGCATTAAAGGTCTGGATGAAATTGTAATGAATTTGGCAGGAATTTTAAACCAAGACATGGCTCTGTATAGCTCGTCTATAGCCTACTCTCTTTTCTTACAACTTCCATAAAGCATCTATCTCAACAAATCTTCTTTTGATTTTACCAACTTATCTTTAACTGATGCTCCCTCCATTTATTACAGTGAAATGTTTAATTCTATTTCTCTTCATGTCGCCTTTTCTCGTCATTAAACCTCTTCTACCTCCCCTCTCGTGTATAATAGAAGACTTGTTCTGACTACTTTAACCACCATGGAACCTACCTCCAATTCATCCAGCTCTATAGCTACTTCTATCAGCGCTTTCTTGACTCTGCGAAAATCAATTAGTCAATTACAAAAGAAAATCTGACGGTTAGCCCCCCTCTCTATCATTTGATAATATACATATCATCTACCGACTATTGCAAAATACTTTGCAACCTATTTTAAACAATCATTTGCGCACACAACTTCTTCGTACCGGACCACTTATATTTTGATTACCTTCCCAATTTTTCCATTGGCTCCTCACTCTCTCAATCTTCTGATCCAACTCTTATCGAAGAAATGTTACAGAAACATAATGATGAATTTTTACCCGGCCCAGACGGGCTCCCCGCAATATTTCTCTGAAAGTGTGCCACCAATCTTTCTCTCCCACTTTCCTCCCTATTTCATCTATCCGGCACACAAGGTGAATTTCCCCAAGTTTGGAAGACTTCCCTTATAATTCCGGTTCACAAAAAGAGATCAAATAGTAAAGTAACTAATTACTGTCCCATTGTTCCAGTTTCTCACACGAATAAGATGTTCGAAAGTACTTTGTATGAAGTGCTAAGCTTTCAGGGCAAGTCTCTTATATCCCCCAGTCAGCACGGATTTCTGGTAGGTAGATCTACTACTACAAACTTAGTTTAATTCGTATCCCTTGAGTTTTCAGCCCTAGAAATCGATGTTATTGCTACAGATTTTTCTAAGGTCTTTGATAAAATATCCCATAAATTGGTCCTTTTCAATTTGTCTTCACTGGGCTTCAAACTCATATTATTAAAATGGATATCTTCTTATCTGGAGAACCATTATTAAAGTTTTCGCTTTAGCTCGGTCTTCTCAACCCCGATTTTAATCACTTTTGGTGTCCCACAAGGCAGCCATCTACGCTCCCTTTTTTATCTTAACTAAGGGCTAAGTAGGATAGGAAAAAATTTAAATAAAACAACAACGGTGTTTATTCTGGTTTTATTTTTAAGCTACGTTCATGCCATTATGTGTTGAATAGCACATCGTTGAAATGGCCGCCTTGGCGTTGCTGGTAGTGCTTCAAGCGGCGGTCCAATTTTTGTTGACTCGGTTCAATATGTGCAACGTTATTCCAGCAATAGCGTGTCGAATGTTGGCCTCGAGTTTATCCAAAGTGATTGGCTTGTTAGACTAAGGACTTGACGTAGCCCCAGAGAAAATAATCGAGTGATGTCAAATCGTATAACCTCGGCGGCCAATTGATGAACGCTCGCCGTGAGATGACCCAGTCGCCAAATTTTTCCTTCACAACTTCCAGCGTTGCGTCGCTTGTATAGCATGAAGCGCCGTCTTGTTGGAACCACAGCTCGAATATATTGTCGATCTCTGACCACAGAAGGTCGGTTAACATCGCTCTATACCTGAGACCATTGAGGGTAATGGTGTTTCCTTCCACATTTCGAAAGAAATAAGGTCCGATGTTGCCGCCTTGCTATAAACCGCACCAAACAATCAATCCTTGTCGATGCATTGATGCTTTACCGAACACTTGTGAATTGTGTTCGCTCTAATAACAGCAAGTTTGCTTGTTGACATAGCCGCTGAGCCAAAAATGGGCCTCGTCGAGAAGATGATTTTTTGGCCAAAATCCGGATCTCCGGCAAACATTATCGAACTTACGGCGTTGTATATGGTCGTCCGGCTCCAATTCTAGCTTCGGCACAATTTTATTCATATGTAGGCCCAAATCAAACCGTAAAATAATTCGGGGTGACTTTCTGGCGATGGCCAATTCAGCTGATCGGTGCCGAATCGAAATTTCTGGGTCTTCTTCGATACTAGCCGCTACAGCGGCTTTGTTTTCTTCATTTCACACCAGTCCAAAAGAGTGTATTCACGCTCAAACGTTTCCACGGTGCGACGAATTGCCTGCACAGTGAAGCCATGATAACGACCGACCTTAAGACGAAATTCACGTTGCGTATGTACAACTGAGCCGGAATTTCGATAATATTTTTTAATAATTTCCGCACGTTCGGCAAGCGTAAAACTATGCATGATGAAACGGAGACTTTACAGAATATTTTGACACCTGGATGTCATTGCTAACTTTGACAGCTGCTGAAACATAGAATTGGAAAAACTATCATTGCTATACCCGTTATAAACGATTTTGAGAAAATTATTAGATACCTATCCCTATCCACTTAGACCGACGACACCAAGTTCTCCAAAACTATTTCTTCACCCCAAGACCAAGAAGGAGAATTCAAGAAGATCTTAATAGATTTCTACTTGGTGTATAAGAGCTTATTGTCTCCAAATATCAATCTCTTCATTCATAGACTGCCCTCTGGTTCGGTGGATTGTACCTCGTTCATAATTTATGATGTCCTCGTCTCTTCTATATTCTAACCCATCGCATCTCTTACGGTTCCCAAGCACCAATCTTTCGCATGCTTTAACTCAAACCTCTCCGTTTTTGATTTCAAACAGAGTACTCCTTGTCTCAAACCATATCTCCTCCACCATTCCCTTGGTTCCTAGCTCTTAAGTCTTTTTGTTAGTTATTAGGTCCTAGTTTTTTAAGTTAGATTAAACCTGTATTGTGTTAAGCCAAATAAATAGGGGCTTCAGCCCCCACCAAAATTATTAAGATCTTGTCAAATCGATTAAGAAGTGGTTTTTCGTGTTCGTCCTGGATTTGCCGCAGAGTGAACATTTAATTTGTGGGTATTCCTAGCCTAAAGTCAAAGAGATATGGTCAGGTCATTGGCAAAAGGTTTGACCCGCCCACTCAGCGCAGATAGGATCTTGGAGGTGATGCCTCATTTTCTTCTCGAAAACCGCGAGCAGTCCTGGTACTTCTTTGCAACGTTGACAAACATCAGAGGCGGCACATGTATTTGACGGCTTTTTGCCAGCGCGTACAGTGGTTTTCAATGCTTGAGAAATAAAGCGGCTCTCTATCAGCAAGGCTCTGGCAATCTCATGTGATTATAGCCGTTCGTCGTCAAACCATCGTTTGGGCGATAGTCTGGGGTGAACAGCGGCTTCCCTCCTCCTCCCATCCATAGTTTTCTATCATCCTTTTGTTCGGCCCATTAGACTGCACAACTTGGACGGTAGTTACATCTGCCTTATATCATACTAATTTAGAGCCTCGGACCATTAACTAATCTAACATCTCGCTTGCAGTTTTGATGCTCGTTATGCTTACTTCGTTTACATGGGTCGTCAACTGTAATTCCCATCTTATCAGGGGATTTAGGTTGCTTCGTTACAGTGTGGTTTTACATAGTCAGGTTGTTATGCACAAAAGTTGGAGGTGGAAGGGCTGGATGTTCTGGAGTCTATAATGTACTACGGAGGTATAAAAGCTACCATTGGCTCAATAAGGTTTCCGTACACAATCTGTATTACAGCAAACTGACGAAGCCTGAAATAACTTTAATTAAATCTGCCGTCGCAACCTCTGTGAGGGTCTGTCATTGCCGGCAGGGTATTATAATGTCACTATTTTCTTCTTGCCCAACAATTACGCTTATAAGCTTAGCAAGTCAAGTCCTTCTGGATTAGAGCCGTACCCGATGGCTACCACGTAGGGATTATACAATTAATAGCCAGGCACGTTTGCAGCGGTCGATTCGTGGAACCCAATTTTCAACAACTCAGCCGCACATTTCGGCCGAAACGGCCGCTATTTCGCGTTCAATGTTGGCTCGGAGCTCTTCCAACGTCGTCGGCATGTTGGCATAAACCAATGACTTAACGTAGCCCCACAGAAAATAGTTAAGCGGCGTTAAATCGCACAAACGAGGCGGCCAATCGACTGGCCCATGTCTTGAGATAACACGCTTACCATACTTACTCTTCAATAAATCGATTTTAGCGTGTGCTGTGTGGCTTGTGGCACCATCCTGTTGAAACCACATGTCGTCCAAGTCCATATCTTCCAATTCACAGTAACGTGACGATCGTTATCGTCGACGAAAAAATATGGCCCAATAACGCCGCCGGCATGCAAACCGCACCAAATAGTTATTTTTTGTGGATGAAGTGGTGATTCATGAAGCACATGTGGATTTTCACCCGACCAATAACGCATAATTTGCTTATTGACGAACCCATTGAGCCAAAAATGAGCTTCGTCACTGAAGATGATTTTGCGATGAAATTCATCATCTTGGCGCATCTTCTCCAGAACCCAATCGGAGAACGTACGTCGCTTCAAATGGTCCGGCTTCAATTCTTGAGTCAGCTTGATCTTGCATGGGTGTAATCCAAGATCCTTACGCAAAATACGCCATAATGTGGTCTGAGCGATGCCCAATTCTTGAGAACGACGTGGAATTGACTGATTTGGATCGTTTGCTACGGACGCCTGAGCGGCAGCGATATTTTCGACACTTCGAATAACCCGTTGTCTCACTGATACGGCAACATCACACAACGAATATGTAGACTTAAATTTTTGCACTAAACTTGTTATTGCCTGTCTAATAGGCGAGAATTACGACCGAAAATTGGAGTTAACGCACTTAAAGTTGCAGTCAGCGACTCGAATTTCCTTTATATGTAACATAGATGGCCATATCATCAGCATAAATAATGAACTTACTTTTGCCCTAAACTGTGGACAGATGCTTCTTTGTTTATTGACCATATGTACATGGTTTTGGCCTCATCGTCTTAAAGTACAACTATCCACACAAGTTAAACAGATTTCTTAAAAATAGTGCCTTCCCTGTTAACACTCTGTTTAAACAAATGTCCTTACCGAAATCCGAAAAAGTTCAGAGGAACTATTCCCAAACTGAAGATAAATGCTTTCTATGAATAAATTGCCTTGAGTTCAGGCGTTGTTCGCATTGAGAAAATCTTCAATTTCCTCGAGCTGCCAAACTGGGAACACCTTTTTCTTATTAAAGTGAATTTTCTTCTCCACCCTTTTTATCATATTTTACGCTGAAGAACAATAAGATGTGCGTAATCCGTCGTCTTTTTGAAAAATCAGATATCAACATCCCACAAGCACCTTTTCGTGTGTAGGTGGATTCAGTAAGGCTGGGTAAGGTTAGTTTTCAGTGCAGCCTGTGTCGAGCAGACTTATTAGGTCAGGAAACGTCCACGGGATCTCAAAGTTCTGATGGAACCTAAGGCGCAGACATAAAGGACATGGGGATCGACCTCGGCACGGCAGTGGCAAGCGTTTGATGAACTTTTACAACATCAATCGTCTTGCTTTCTAATGCACACTATTGAGCACAAGATTATTTGGATGTCAACTGTTTGGCAAAGCACGTTTAACCAGATCGACCTTATGATGGTCAGACGGTGGTCTCGCATATGCCCGCGTCTACCAATATAGCACGGCCTTGGGGTAACAGTTGAATATCTCCATATTTGATAAGTTCGAATCAACTTAACCAACTTTTCCAGAATTCGTAGGTATAACACCGATAGGCCACTTAGTGCGTCGGTGGGGTGCACCGAAGGAGCCAAAACAATTAGCAGCATAATGCCAGATAATGCCAAAGTAAGACCATAGAAGCTGGAGTAGCAGCTTAGAGAGAGACTTCTGAAGCGTCTTAACGAGCGTTATGCTCTTCTGCGTCCTCGGTTAGGGCTTTCGTTGACAGTTGGGGTTCTTGTGAGCATAACTCTAGAAAGCATGACTCTCCAGGCTGCAGAAAAAACAAATCACAATTTCCCAACGTCTCTAAAAAGTCTGAGACAGTTCTGCTGCTCCTCAACAAGATGCATACGGTCATCTTAACGGGGCGCCACGCTTTCGCGTAGATTCACTGTTGTGAATGTCCAGCTCGCATTAAGCTGCAGGCATCACTTAAATCCAAAAACATCAGCAAAATCTTATCTTCACTAACAAAGTGATCCAAAAATGAACGGCCTGTAGAATTGCAATAAGATTCGCGATTTTAGCTAAACCCAAAAGCGGCGCAGTACCTACTATTGCAGATATGTGGGAGAAGTATGTAACATTAAATGTGCCTTTTCGCGTTACATATAACTATTGTATTTCAACAGTGTATATTCTTAGTAGTAAACCTTGTTAACCACCCCTTTACATAAGCCTATTAGCTCCACAGTAACACAGTCAGTTCTCACTTTGAATGTGTGGAACCCAATTGATTTTCGAATTGAGTAATACAATAGGTACCTGTAACCAAATAAACTTGTTTATCGCCAACTTTTAACGTGATAAATCGATTTATTCATTAAAAAAAAAAACTGTCTGTAAATAGAGGGTGTCTAACAACAGCGGACACTTTAAGCTTGACGCCATTTTTGCTGTTGTTCTTCAACAGTCCACTCATTATTGAGTCGTTATTTGACAGCCTACGATTTATTAAAAACGTATTGCTATTTGACAGAAACCCGAATTCTTATTGTTAAACATTATTTCAAAAATAATGAAAGCCTGACTGCTACGATTCGCAAATTGCGTCCAAGTTTTGGTAATCAAAGTAAAATTCGAGCAGACTGGATCAATTACTGATATCATGTCATTCAGCAGAAAGCATCACGGCTGTCGGCCAGAATGTGACCGAAAGTCTGGGAACATCCATTCTTCATCGTGACCAAGAATTGAACATTTCAAGAAGCACTATGCAGGGTATTGTCACGAAAGATTTGCGTTTTCATGACTACAAAATTCGACTGACTCAACAAGTCAAGTCTACAGACCATACATAGCGATGAGAGTTTATTGATTCCAGCTTCAGAGATGAGGCCAATTTTCCAAGCAAAATTGCCACATTTGGAGCGACGAAAGACGACATGTGTTTTATGAGAAGGCAATACATATACCACTATTTACTCGTAGTTTTGGAATCGGAGATTGTGACTCAAATGGATGGTATATATCTCAAAGACATTTGGATGTAACACTTTACCACCGAGAATGTGAGACAATGGCTTAATTGAACAAGACATTCCTTAATCATGGAGTGTTTCCTGTGTGCAAGTCCGAAATTGACTAACTTGCACCATGTAACGCATTTGAACTTCTTTTTCTAGGATCCTTTTGAAGTCCAAAGCTTATGTAAACAAGCTCACGGCCATCCAAGCCTCGAAGCAGGATATTAAACTATTCGTATATATCAATGAAATCCAGACACATAACGTGACACAAAAAATTGCAACAATTACGGATCGGTGAATGTAATATCGCATACTGCGAAAATATACAAAAGGGTTCTACACAGTCGACAATCCAATATTCTTGGCATTCCAATTCAGTCAATGAAGCATACATACGACGCCATTTAAAGTTTACGGAAAACGTTGGAGAAACATAGCGAACCTTTTTAGGATCTGCATATCGTATTCAGGCGTTCAACAGAGTAGAGTTTCCAGCAGTCTTATTTGGACGGCGCTAAGCTTCCATAATATACCCGAAACCTACGAGTACATAAGAATGGTACTCGACTCGATATGTACGGTAATGTTAAAACGAAAGTTAAATGCAGCGTGAATAACCGGAGAATTCGAAGCTAAAGTTGGAGTACATCAAGGCAGTGTACAAGGTCCGCTTCTTTTTAATAAGATTTTCTATTTTTGTCGATGATAACGCTATTATAGATAACGATATGACAGCCTTCCAAGGTACTTTTAATAATTGTTGAAAGTAAATCAGTCGAACTAAGACCGAATAATCTGGATTCCCGTTTTTTCAAAGCAGCAAACCTAATCTCTGATATTTATTTAGAATGAACAACCGTGCCAAAGCGCAGGCAATTTAAATTGGACGATGTATCAAGAATATAAAGAAAAATGACAGCGACGGAAATGAAAATATTGTAAATGTTAGCGGAAACATGGTCTTTTCAGCAGTACGCGCATCCGCTTAAGTGTCCACATTAAGAACTCGATAGTAGAGAAATTTCAGGTTGAACAAAACAGCCGGTGTTGCCATGTTCAAGGAAGGCCGTCAGAAAATCCGATCCAAAAAACAATAGAGTCTCAAGTTCCTGTCCAGGTTCAAAAAAGAGGCTGAAAGAACGACAATTGGATCGTTCTAATGCGAGAACTCCAGGAAACTCTTGGCCTCACTAACGAGGCGAGAGTGGCATCTAAAAAACTTTAGCCAACCGCAGAAATGGCGCAGTACAAAGCAAATACGTAGGAGTAATATGTAGCGTTAGATGTAGAAGAAGATGCTTTAGAAGAAAGAAAGGCATTAATGTGAATGTGCCATAATTTTTGCAAGGTTTGACATTTATGTTGTAGACATATAGATAATAGACAGTGGATAGACAACAAGCAATGGAGTGACACACATCTGAAGAACATGGAATTTCCGGTTTTAACGCAGCGTGAATTTCGTCGTCGTTTTCCTCGTCTTCCTACACCATGTGCGCGAACAATTAAGCGTTTGGCTGAGCGCCAGTACTGCTCGTTAGACTGAGAATATCACTGCTGTGGCCAAGGACGTCCATAAACATAGACGAGACAACGATGCACTGAATTTGGCATCAGCAGACGTTCGTCTCGTCGAATTTTGGTGAAAGACCTGATGATGTTCCCTTATAAAGTGCAAACCGTTTACCAATTGCTGTCTGCTGATTCCTAAATGAGGTTAACTTACTCCCATGCTCTGTTAAACCTGGTGCAAGAAGAGGATGATTTCGTATCCAAAATCATAACGATCGACGAAGCTTACATGGTTATGTGAATGAACAAAATTTGTGTTTCTGGGAATCCAAATGAAATGCACGAAGAGCTATTGCATCCCACCACCGTAACCTTAACTGATGAGGCGCTACAGACTTGTTAAACGAGTCAGATCTGACGACACCAGATTTCTTCCTTTGGGAAGTTTTGAAATTTCGCGTTTATCACAACAAACTACAAACCTTGCAAGTCTTGAAAGAGCACAAATGTGCATCAACTCAGAAGGTGGTCATTTGATCGATATCATTTTATCAATTCTTCAAATAAACTTTTCGTGAAAACAGAGCTCATTTTTTTCATTTCTAACAAAATGGCAGCCAATTCACATTATGACATTTACTTGTTCCCCACCTTGTATGTTCATAGCGAGACCGATGTTACGGTCTAGCAAGTGCAGAGAAGGATTAGTAGCACCTGCCCAAATGTGAGCATTGTACCCAAATTTTGGGCAGATAAATGCCTTACGTATGGACCCCAGATCCGAGGAAGGAAAGTGGTTTTTAAATCGCTTCAGGAAGACAAGACATTTCGCAGCATTTTCGGCGACATCGAATATGTCATCCCAATGTAGGTTGTCATTGAGACACATACTGAGAATAGAGTTTTCGGTTTGACGATGCAAATTTTTTAGGGACGGGCTGGACAAATGCTATTTTCCATCTAACCCGACAGAGTCATAAGGAGTAGGTGTGATGAAAAAGCTTACGCAGTAGTTTCACCAGCGTGGAACAACACCTCTTCAGAAGAAGGGGAGATATACCATCTGGACCAGAGGATTTGTGCATGTTAAGATCTTTAAGTACACTTGCTACATTAAAGATTTGATGCACTCAAGTGTAGGTGGAGACATGAAACAAACTCAAAGTTTTGAATTGGCTCATCTGCAGCCAGATTTGCTTGTCGAAAGAGCTGACAGCTAGGATGTCATTATAAATAAGCGTTAAGCTGGAGGATAAAGCAGGATTATTAATATTTTTGACGGAAAGGCAAAAGTATTTAATAACTTTAGGACATTGTAGTATTTTTTGTCTAAATTTTTGTTCGTATTGGAATTTTACACGATCCTCTCTTTTTCTATCCAGCCTCTTTGCAGTTCCAGTCCTACCACGTTCTTTCTTTTGGTTCAACATTGGTTCCGATGAGAGATGATCGATCTTCTCATTCTAAGTTTAATTGTATTTGTGATCATATCAGCGGTGGCATCCGCATGGTTATCGAGGAAATATAACGACCAAGTAAAATTCCTAAAGACGCTGCTAAATCCGGTCAAATTGGCTTTCTCGTATTGCTGTACGGGTCTCTTAGGTTTTTTTTCCTCTAACTGTGTGGTCAGTTGTGACGAACCTGGCAAAACGATTAAAGGAAAATGATCGTCAGATTTGCACGTGGAATGTTCGAGCACTTACATGACCACGTGCAGCTGAACAACTATCGGAGATAATCGACTGATATAAAGTAGACACAAACGCCATCCAAGAAGTACAATGGGATGTACCGGATAAAAAGAGGATGAAAAACTGTGATATCTACTATGAAGAGTATTACAAACAACCAGAACGACAAGGACAGCAGTCGCTGTCCGATGCGGATTCGCCGGAAGAACTAGCTTTAAATATGTAAGCGAACGCCTGACGACAAATCGCATAAAGGGTAAATTCGAAAACATAGCCTCATAAACGTCCACGACCCGACAGAGGAGAAGAACGACCTTACCTAAGACTGTTTCTACGAGCTCCTCGACAAAACCTACGAGCACAGTTCTAAGTATGACTTGAAAGTCGTCCTCGGCGATTTCAATGCCAAGCTAGTCGAGAAAGCCATCTTTGGTAATACAGTAGAAAGTACGGCCTCCACACCATCACCACTTCCGGAAAGAGACATAGGCTTATTGATTTTGTGGCGGGAGATCATGTTACTATACTCAGAACCCGGTTTCCACATTTTAATACTCCCAAAGCGACTTAGCTGTCACCTGTCAACAAACCGTCAACCAAATTGCGATAGAGGCTAGGCACTCCTCCAGTGTTTAGGATGTCCAAACCTAAAGAGCAACTAACACCGACTCGGGCCAATAATTTGTAGTAGCCAAGGTACGTTACGCATATCCGTAACAGCCCAAAGTCATCGAACTATTCCGAGCAAGTTCAACGTTGAACAGCTACAATCCCAAGAAACCGATTGATTTTCCCTTAGCCTCTCAAGAAATGCGATGCCACCAGCATCGAGCGTAGAGAACTAATGGTATCAGTACCAAAGATCAATCAAGGATGTCGCCTCTGATATACTGGGTTTCACCCCAACAACGAAACTACTGATTCGATGACGAACACAGCCTGGAAATACAACGGATGTATAGAGCGGAGCTGCAGGAATGAACAAAGAGTGAATTTCCGTAGTTCTACCAACAAATAAAACGATCATGCTAAATCTGAGAACCCCGAACAGAAATCTGGAAGGATTGACAAGGAAACCTCATAATAGAACCACAATCGGTGCTGTGAATCTGGAAAGAGTATTTCTGCAGACTATTAAATGATAATGACGAACAACATCCCACCGTCAGGCAGAATGAACCATTCAAGGTAAATGATGACACACTCGACCAAGATAAAGTTAAGATAGCCATTTCCAAGCTTAAGTCCAACAAAGCTGCAGGACACGATTACTTAACTGCCGAGCTATTTAAAGCAGCAGGTGATGATACATTAACTCATCTCAAAAATCTGGGTCGACGTGTAGAACCTCATCAATGATTGTCTGAACCTAAACTGCGACAACTACAGGAATAAGTGTCCTCAACATTGCATATAAAATCCTTATTACATATGTGAACGCTTAAGACCCTTCGTAAACAAACTAATCAGCCTACAAACGCACTACGTCGTCATTGATTAAAACCGCATATGACAGCGTCTACAGAGAGCCATGTCTAGATTGGCATCCTTTCAAACAAGGCGATGCGTTGTCATGTGATTTAATTCAGTATCGTTTTTGAAAGAATTATGCGAAACTCGCAAGTCAAGTCCAAGGCACCATCTTTCAAAAGTCTGTTCATTTACTGGCATATGCAGACAACATTCACATAATGGGAAGAACACAGCGAGCTGTAAATAGAGCGTTTGCGACTATTAAAACGGTCGGCGAAGAAAAACGTCAAGATACGCAGATACAACATTGAGGTAGTGAGGGAATCTATCTACCTCGGTTCCGCTTTCAACTCCGACATGCGAAGAATCAGGGTGAATTCATAAACGTCAGCATTTCTAATTTACAATCATACAATCGCAGATCTTTCCTCGTCACTGCGCAGACATAGTACGATCGTCATTTGTTTTGCGTTCATAAACGTCATCTAAGTGCAAAAAAACAAGTAATATTCTGCTGACTTCGTTAGAAAAGTTCAGTTTAGATGGCTATGTCACCTCGAGCGCATGAACATCATCGTTCCAGCCAAGAAAGTTTGCGACTGCAACCCAAAGAGACAACGCAGTAGAGAACGATCTCATCTCAGGTGGCACACACATGTGGAAGTTCGCAATTGAAGGCAGCTGATAAAAGACCGCGCTATCTAAGTAAGTTTTTTTTTTTTTTTTTTTTTTATAATGAGCGCACGCTCAGGGGGTTTGTGTACCCTTAAAGTGATTGTACACAGAGCAGGCAAAGGAAATTTAGGGAGGACGAAAAGAGAGGTACCGATGTACATTGTTTTTAAATGTTTGCAAGTTATCACGAACAGGAAATACAGAGATCGGCAGGGCATTCCATAAGCGAGTTGAATGGCTTAGGAACGAATCACGATACTTTAGAGTACGTCCGAAAATGGGCTTGAGGGTATACGGTGTGTTTGAGGGTGTTACGGTTGTTTGTTTGAGCATTGGTGGTGGAAGTAGCGATAAAACAAAGTGAGACAGGTGTTCGAGGGTGTCAATTGATCAATTGACCTGACCAGATTTGGGCATTGTACTTCAATTTTGGGCGGATGAATGCCTTATATATTGAAGCCAGATCAGAGGTTGTAAAATATTTCTTACATCGCTTGAAGGAACCTAGAAACCAACGTAAGTTGTCATTGACACACATACCGAGAATGGAAAGTTTTCCGGTTTCGACGATGCAAGTACCATTCATGGATAATGGATGGGTAACGACACCAGACTACATTTTGTTTTGGAAGCATTAAATTTCATTGATAGTTCCCCAATTGGTTATGCTGTTGATATCGGAATTTAATCAGATTAGCATACGCTGCCGTTCTCATTCTACAGCCGAAGAGCAGAGAGTCCGGGAACGAATATGAAAAGCAGAGAGTGCTGTCGTCAGCAAAGAAATATATTAGATTAGAAGTAGCAGACAAGAGATCGTTGATGAAAATTAAAAAGAGTGTCGGAGACAGAACGGAGCCCTGGGGCACACCAGCATTTATTTTGTGAATACTCGTATCAGACTTGAAACCGTCCAAGTCAACTTCCGAAAGGTAATTTCTAATCCATTAAAGAAGAGAGTCTCGATCCCAAATGCACGCATTTTCGACAAAAGAGCCTGATGGGAAACTCTTTCAAATACCTTAGAAATATCAAATGCAACTATCGTGCTTTCGCCAGATTGATGTACGCTTTGGTTCCACTTTTCAGTGAGACATGCCATCAAGTCACCAGTGGACCTGTTGCTAGGAAAACCGTACTGCTGGTCATTAAGAAGTTTCCGCGTTTCCATGACATTGGAAAGAACGGACGTAAGTGCAATGGGTCTGTAGGAGGAGAGGGAAGAAGATTCGCCTTTTTTAGGGACGGATTTGCGAATATTGAGATCTTTAAGTACTCTTACTACTACACGAGTGTGAAAGTGGATTCGTCCCATTGAAGATTCGACGCATTCATGTGTAGGCGGAGATAAAGCACAATCTGGGAGTGTTGAGCTGGCCGCAAAGTGTGCAGTAAGCAGTTTGGCCTTGTCCAAAGAACTGACAGCTGGGATGTCATAGTAAATGAGCGTTAGGATGGAGGATGAGGCAGGATTTTTGATGAAAGAGCAAAAATTGTTACCACCTTTGGGACATTGTAGTATTTTTTGCCTCAGGTTTTGATCGTACTGGAATCTTACACGTTTAAGAAAGACGTTGCAGTCATTCCTGGCTTGTTTAAATTTTTTCGATTTTCCTCTATCGTGTTGGTCTTGAAGGCCCGAAAAAATAGTTCTCTAACCCTGACGGCCTTTTTACAGCTCGAGTCGTACCACGCCTTTTCTTTTGGTTTGATACTTTTCATCCGATGAGGGATAAAAGATCTCATTCCAAAGAGAATGGTGTCTGTAATCATATCAGTAGCGGCATCTACGTCGTTATAGAGGAAACGTAACGACCAGTTAACATTCCTGAATTGGCTTTCTCATATTGCCATACGGTTCCCTAGAGGTGAGAGCACATCAACGGTGTACTTATCAGGGTGAGAAGTTAAAAACAAGTATTCGCGTGGGCTCATTTACAAGCTGCGTTAAGTTGTTTTCCGCAGCGAAGATCTCAACACACCGTCCTTCGGGTGTTGTCTGTCCATAATGTCGAAGCCACCCAGAATTGTGTATATTGAAATCGACCGTAATAACAATTTCAGTATGAGGATACAGGGATACAAATCCTTGGATGGAGTCAGACAACCCGTCAAATTCGTTAGAGTTTGGAGCTTCTGTAAATAAAGCAGTAGTGGATAATTTGTGTACGCAGATGGAATTTTAACCACATGAAAAAGAATAATGGCACTAGTTCGTAGTCAGGTAGCTTCAGATCATAGTGATCTGAGAGGTGTGGGCGGGGATCCACCTGTATTTCACTAAGTGCCAAAACAGGTGGTCTGTACTTACAGACGTGGACGTACACAGAAAAGTGATTAGTTTTTAGCCCGCGTATATAGGCTACGTCTACCCTGAAGTTCCTAGCCATAATCGCAGACGACGATACTAAGCAAGGCTGCAAAGTGAAAACTCAGACGTTGGTTTACCGAATCAAATTGCTGTAGGTGTTATTCCCTTACAACAATATGAAACAGTGCACCAACAAAATTTTCACTTACAACCCGCTATCCATCAGTTGTTACATATACTCAGCCATACCCGTACCCTATGGTAAATATAATAATGGCAGTGATTGAGTGCAAGCAACAGTACTTCGACCAGGAGCGGGAAAGGTGGTGTGAGTAAGTGTGATCAGTGTATGAGAAATTAGCCAATATCACGCAGTGCTTCGACAAGCCTAGAGAAGAAAGCACATCAAGGATGTATAAAACTTATCAGGGTGAGAAGTTAAAAACAAGTCTAGGGTGTTGCCGGTATGACAGCAACGTTTGGTATTCCCGTGGGCTCAGTTACAAGCTGAGTCAAGTTTTTTTCCGCAGCGATGATCTCAAAACACCGGCCACCCAAAATTGTGTATTATATATTGAAATCGGTCGTTTCGACAGAACTTTCCCTTATACCTAATAGATTAAACCTGTTGCAGAACCTGCTGTGTATTTACTGAATTGGGTGCTTTGTACGTAGTCCACCCAACATAGCCCAATGTGAGTAAGAATAAATTTATGATTTCATTTGAATTGTTGTTTGATTTGGAATGAAGTTGATTTGAGTTAACTGTGTGTGTATGTTTTTCTTTTATCAATATCACTCGTATCTACCCGCCATTGAACGATACGATTGTGTAGTCGTCTTTCAACGTAGGGCACCTCAGGAAGGTGCACCAACAAATATAAACACACACTTGTAGTGTTCCTATCTGAAAATGATATCATTCTCACTGTACCCGATTACACAACTTGGTTTGGTTTTTTATTTTTGTTCTTGAGGTGAACTTTGTCAAACTGTTCAATTAATTTAATCCTAGAAAGTCAATCTATCAAAAAGATGAAAATGAAAATAGAAAATAGAAAATAGAAAAAAAAACAAACAACAAACAAACAAAAAACAAAAATCCCATTCATTGTTACTTTTTCATAAAGAAAATTTATTGACTAACGGTATTGTTTTTGCGCTATAGAGTTTCTTAAATTATACAGAAAAGCTTAGAAAAAATAATAATATTATAATAATAATAATAATAATAATAATAATAAAAATAAAAAAGAAAAATCAGTTTTGGCGGAGAGTACCTAAATCAAATGACAAAATGTATGCTCTGTTGCAATTGTAATTGTAATTGGTTTTTGCTTTTGCTTTTGTTTTTCGTTTTGTTTTTAGTTTATCTTAATAATTTGACAAAAAAATGTCGCCCGGAATAAATTCCGGCAACGACCAAAAATCTTTTAGTTCTTTTTATATTTTTTTTCTCTCTTTTTTGAGTTTTTCTTTTTTCATTCTTTTTTCTTTTTTTTTTTAAAAAAAATTCCTGTAGACTAACACACAACGTACATTAGTTTTGCCACTCAGATATCTTTTTTTTCTCTTATTTATTTTGTTTCTTCTTACCTCATGCGATTTTTTATGTTTATTTTTTTGTATATATATATATGTGTTTTTTTTTTGTATTTTTTTTTGTTTTATTTATTTTTATAATAATATATATTCACATCGTGTTTATACATACATCTATAGGGCGGGCGATTGACGGGAGTATAGGACTTATGTTGTTTTGGGTTGTTGGTTTTTTTCTGAAGGGGGTGTGGGGGTGGGGAGTGTTATTTTGATTTAGAGAAGGGAGGAAGGGGAATTAAGGGGGAAGGTGGTATGTGAAATCGACGACAGACAGAGAGACATAGACGGGGAACAGAAATGCTCTTAATATTCGTATTGTTCGTTTCTTCAATGAACAGTTTATATAAAAAAACAAAAATAAAACAAATTATTTGGAAAGAAAGGAAATAGAAGAAAAATGCTTAATGCTTCCCATTATCTCAATCTTGGTTCTCGATGCCGGTCCCGGTCTTGGTCCCGGTCTCGGTCCTGGTCTCGGATTCGAACTTGTTCACGTTCATATTCTCATTCTCATTCTCGTTCTCGTTTTCGTTCTCCATCTCCGTTTCGAATTTCAATTATCAGCTAAAGATGTATATGTATAGAATTTTAAGTTCAATATATAAAAAATTATACATTAATATAAAAGTACGGTGTTTTTCACTGTTTTTTCCTTTTTTTTGGGTTTTTTTTTTGATTTTTTTGTTGTTTTTTTTGCTTTTTTGTTTGTTATTTGTCCTTTATGTTGGATTAAGTTGTTGATTTCTTTTTTTTTTGTTTTTTTTTTATATTTTTAGTTCACTTGCACGTTAATGATTATATTTATTAGATTTTCTTTTTTTTGTATTTTTTTTTTGTGGTTTTTATTTTATTTATTTTTTTGATGATTAAATTTGCAATACTATTCGCTATAAGAGCGTACAACACCAGTCACTTTTTTTCTGTCTTTTCTCGGAAGTCATATTCATTTCCCGTACAATTGTTGCAAAGACTTCGTTGACATTGATTCGATCCTTGGCCGATGCTTCAATGAAGGGGCATTCCCATTGTTGTGCCAAAGCATTGCCCTCAGCTGTGGAGACCTCTCTTTGGCAGTCTAGATCAAATTTATTTGCGACTAGTAGAATGGGGGCGGGCTGACTGCCCTTAACACGATTGATGACATTTTTCATACTGGAAATGTCCTGAAAGGTTTGATGATTTGTCAGCGAGTACATGACAATGAAGCCGTGACCGTTTTTTATGTAAAGATCTCGCATTGAGGCGAATTGTTCTGTACCAGCAGTGTCTAAAATTTCCAGCACACATGGTGAATTGTCAACTTCGATTTCTTTGCGATAGAAATCCTCAATGGTTGGATCGTATTTTTCAATGAAACAACCCGAAACGAATTGCACAGTGAGGGCGGATTTACCGACACCCCCAGACCCTAAGACTACAACTTTGAACTCGCGCATTTTCGATCAGTTGCTGATGATGATGATGGTGACGGTGGTAGTGGTGGTGGTGATTATGATGATGCTGCTGCACACACTGGAACAGGAGGAGGAGAGGTGGTGCAGTAATGGACTGGTAGTTCTTTGTCGTCGATGTTGTGTTTTTTTTTCTTTTTTGTTTTTTGTTTTTCTTTTTTCTTGTTCTTTATACGTACGTTGTTGCTCGATACGATTGTACTACACCCTCGTACTTTGACGTTTGTACGGCAGACAACTGAGACGGAGACGTAGACGACGGGGATAGAGACGACAACGACAACGGCGACGATGGAGAAGACGGCGAGGGCAACAACAACGACAACGGCAGAGGAATGGTATTGGCCTGATAGTCGATAGATAGTCGATTAAACTGCACCAGATAGCTCATGAAATCGAGAGTTATTATTATTATTACACAAAAGTTAAATATGAAAAGCACCGTTTATGAGAAAATTATCAAATTCGCCATGAAAATCGGTCGGAAATTATTGTAATTAGCAGCAGCAGCAGCACGAGCCAATGCCTTTAGTCACTTTAATTCAACACACCCGCACATAATCCACATAGTATAGCTCCAGTACACCACTTTACTTATCGTTCAATGGGTTGGATTTAATTTCGTATTTCCATTTCACACTTCATTGCTGTTTTATGAGGCAATTGTTGCTTTAGATGAACGCAAAATTAAAACTCTTAAACAATAATGAGAAAAATTAATTTGTGTTTTCTTTATTTTTTATTTTTTTTTTTTAATGTGTGAAAGGAAGAATGCAGTCCGAGTGATATTACGCGAGAGTGTGTTCAGTTAAACAGATAGTGACTAACACTAGAATGGTTGCAATCAGGGGATTTGGGAAATTGAGTCAAGTGATGCCAAGAATTCAGTTTTTTTAGGGTTGCTTTGATTATTCTACTGGATAAATATAAGAGTAAGTAGTTAAATTGTTAAAATGTGTTTATTGTCGGAAAAGTTTTTAAAGATGCCAAAACTTGAATACCATTTTAAGGTGTAAATAATTTTTAATTTTCATTGTGTTGGTACATTGTATGAACAGATATGGGCGAGTTATATTAGGCAACTGCAAACGAATCTGATAAAATTACGCACAAAAAACTCTCGATAATGAATTCTAGATCTTCTAATCTGTATTTATTATTCTTTGGTTGGCTAAATTTGCGGACCTCGTAACCCTTCTAGAGGTCACTCTATTTTGGATAACCCCGTTAGTGAGGCCAAGAGTTTATTATTTGTTATTGTCTCTTCTTTGAACGTCGACTGGAACTTGACCCTTTACCACTTTTTGGACAGGATTTTCCGACATTTGTTGAACATGAAAAATCAGCTTGGTATTACAAAGTAAAAAGTTGGGATGGATAGTCCGCAAGTTCACTCGACAAGTAAGAATGCCGCTTACACTACTGTCATAAAATCATGTTTATCCTATGATTGTGAAAAGTATGTACTTTAGGGTAAACAATAAAATTTCGACCAATTGATCGGGAAACTGGCTATAACAAGGAGTAGATCAGCAGCGCTACAATCAAATTCATAGCATAGTGCTTGCCCTAACTCCCAGTGGTTTTCCCAGGTAACTGAATGAGTAAATTCGTAATCATGTCGGAAATCTCATTACCCAGGCTAAACCGGCAAGTGCGTGCTCGACCATAATATACTGGCCTATGCCGTCATAGGGGTCACAACCCTATGCGGAAGAGATGAAAAATATGTGACAAATACTAATGGATTCGCTGTTGACAACGACAATGACTTGTGGATGCCTCGTTCAGCCGAATAATTATCAAAGGCACTTGATTGCTATCACGCAGATATCTCCACCATCCAGGAAGTGCAATGGGCCGAACAAAAGACGAACAAAAGGATTATGAGAAATTATGATATATACTTTGGTGATAGCTAAGGGGAATACTGAAACAGTGCTTAGTCGTGTGCGGATCTGTCATATGAGGCAGACTTAGAAAATAAGTCTTCAGCTTTTGACGCATAAGCGAGCACGTTATGACAATTCGCACCAAGGCTAAACTCGTTAACTTAACCTAATATGCACCCACGCAGATAAGTATCACGCCACCGAAAAATGTTTCCAAGGGCTAATCGATAAGACATAAGAGCATTATCCTAAGCATGTACTTAGGATAATGCACATATGTCCGATCGATTAACTTGTATAGTACGATTTTAATGTCAGAATAGGAAAGATGGACATCCTTAGTAAGTTATACCTTCGAAACATCTCTGCCGACGGACTTGGTCTTATAGCCTTAATGGTGAGGCGAAATGTCGTTATAGCAACAACAACGCCCTCAAGCCCACGTTCGGACGTACTCCGAAATATCGTGATTCGTTCTTAAGCCGTACAACTCGCTTATGGAAATGAAAACATTTAAGACCACTGTACTTCGGTACCTCACTTTTCTTGTTTCGAAGTTTCCTTCGCCTGCGCTGTGTGCAAATATTTTAAGGGTAAACAATCCCTTGAGCGCGCGCTAAAATTTATTATACATAAAAAAAACGGGTTTCTCATCTTAATATACACAAGGAGACATGGCAGTCTCTCGATCATGAAATGCTAAATAAAATTTATCACTTTGCAATCAACATAAGGCATGCCTACAGAATTCTTGATGACCGAACCTTCCGGGCAGAAACAATTGATTCGCATCACTTCTTTGTTGCAGTCAAAGTGCGAATGCGGATCTCCTAAGCACTACAACAAAGAAGGGCTACTGTGGAAAGCTGCAATAGTAAGAAACTGACGAAATCTTTGCTCTCTCAATAATTTCTATGTGGCCAGCATTAAGTACCAAAAACCAGTGACATCGCTGCAAACGTGCCATCAAACACACCACAGGTGATGTGCTGGCCTTCATCCCTGGTTCGATAAAGAATGCAGGCAAACATATGCAGCAAAACAAGAAGTGTGCAAAAACGAAGATATTGAGAGCTCGTACTCTAAGACCAACGTACGGAAATTTTAACAACAGGTAAAAAGAACGTGACAAGGTAACAAGAACCGTTTATAAACCTGTAGAGAAGAAGAAGATGAAGAAGGAAGCCTTGTAGTAGAGTCACAGTCGGTGCTGAGAATATGAAAAAACTTTTTCTGTAGACTGTATAACGGCAACGAAGTCCAACATCCCGCCGTCATGCAAAATAGATTATTCAACTTAGACTATAATACCCAAAACTTGTTTCCACCTAATCAAAATGCAGTAAGGATAGCAATATCTGAGTTATATCCAATAAAGCTGCCGGACCTAACGGTTTATCGGCCGAAGTATAAAAAGCTTCTGGAAGTGACTTTGTAAACAATATACACCAACTCATTTCCCAGATCTGGTCAAAAGATTGCCTGATGATCCGATTCACAAAAGAGGAGACCCTCTCAACTTCGCCAGCAATAGACACGTAGTCTCCTAAATATTGTGTACAACATCTAATCTGCCATATTGCATGAGCGTCTGAAACCCTTCATCAAGTACCGCCAGGAAAATCCACAATCGACCAAATTTTCATTCTCCGGCAGATCCTGAAAAAAACTCAAAAAGTCTAAATCCAGCATTTCTTCATCGATTTTAAGGCCGTATTACTATATGACAGCATTCATAAAGACGAGCTATATAGAGACATTTTGAGTTCTGAAACCCTGCCAAACTCGATCGGCTGTGCAGAATGGAAGTTGGAGAACGCTAGCTGCTACATCAAGGTCGGTAAAATAGGTTGAAGGCAATGTGAAGCGCAGTCATGTGACTTCTTTATCATTATACTACTAGCTGTGTTCGCTAGAAACAGAAGTAGCAAAAATGGATTTGGCGATAAATGAGGGGAAAACCAAATATAACATATGCTGTTAACACGAAAGGACACACGAATTGGACAGAAATTCACGGTCGACAGTTACAACTTTGAGGTAATAAGGGACTTAAACTAACTTGTCTCTGTTTTGAATTAGGCCAACAACACATCCGTATAAATAAAACGAAGAATTACTCTTACCAATTGCTGTTTCTTTGGACTAAGAAGGCAATTCACAGAGAAGACACTAGACAGAGTCCAGGTATTTAAATTTTTCGCACTCTAGCACGATAACTCCTTCTAAACAGATGTCAGCGAATGGGATTGCCACATCGGAAAAATGACATTGCACATGTTCGGTGACCATGAAGATTATTAAAAGTAGCTTGAGGAGCTGTCAGATCATTGCGCATAATAGCGCTATCATTGGCAAAAAGAAGAGAAGTTGCTCTGGACTCGTTGATGTGGTGTTTCAACAGAAAATCTTGTACGACATTAAAAAGCAACGGACCTTGTACTCTGCCTTGGTGTACTCCAACTTAAACTTCGAACGCTCTGGTTGTTTCCGCTGCATTTAACTTTCGTTTTAGCATCATTGTACATAACGAATATCATTCTTAACATATATACTCGTACGTCTCGGGTACATTTTGAAAGCTTAGCGTCGTCTAAATAAGATCTCTGGGACAAAAAAAAACGTGAGCCATTTAAACTCATGATTTCCGATCGTCGCTCACGCTTCAGTGCATTATCCGATACGACTGCACGTCCCCGGTTCACTCTTTTTACAGCCTCGCTAACTTCGGATTCCATAAAGTTAGGATTTTAATCTTTATCAGCGACAGCTGAGGGAATAATACTGCACTGAAATTTTTCGTTTAGTAAGGCGTTAAAGTGCTTTTTGAATCTGTTGTGTTCCCTTTTGTGTTCCCCATTAATAGGATTAACTGTTTAATCAATACATTTCGGCGATGTCGTTGTGAAGGTACCTCTTCTATTTAATTCCCGGTACAATGGTTCTACTGCTATCACAAGTGCTTTTTTCGCAACGTTCTTAATCTAACTCAAGATGCACTTTATCGATTTCGTTATTTCCGTGTCATGGGTCCGCCACAACGATTAGCAAGACTGCTTCTCCGCACCGGTGTCGTTGTTGGAGTTGATATCGGAGCCGAGGTAGATATATTCCTTTACTACCTCAAATTTGTAGCTGCCTATCGTGACGTCCTGTCCCATTCGTCGATGTTGTGTGGCCCTCTTTATTGACAGGATATATTGTACTTTGATTTTCCTTCGCCGACTGCTTAACCCGTCTTTGCCGTCTTACAAGAATCTTACCAGATTCTCAGCACCGACAGTCGTGGTAATATGAAGTTTCCTTCTCCATCCTTCCAGATTTCTGTTCGAGCTTCTCAGCTATAGCATGTCTGTTTTAATTTTTGAACTTGCTCGGAATGGATCGGTGACTTTGGGCTGTTACGGATATTCATAACGTACCTAAATATTGGGCCGAGTCGATATTAGTTGCTTTTAAGTTTCGAACATCCAAAACACTGGATTTTAAGGCCGCCTATCGCAATTGGGTTAACGGTTTCTTTGATCAGGAGACAGCCAGGTTCCATTTGGGTATATCAAAGTGTAGAAACCGGATGCTGGCTCTATCAACATTACGTCTCGCTGAAAAAACAATAAGCCTGTGTCCGTTTCCAGCGGTAACGGCATTGAGGCTGCACATCCCCACTGTATTACCAAACATGCCCTTCTTGCCTAGCTTGGCATTAGAATCGCCAAGGACGACTTTAAAATCATACTTAGAGCATTGCTCGTAGGTTTTATCGAGGAGTTTGTAGAAACAGTTTTTGATAAGGTCGTTCTTCTCCTCTGCCGGGACGTAGGGGTTTATGAGGCTAATGTTGGCGAATTTACCCTTTATGCGAGTCGTCGTCAGGCGTTCTTTTACATATTTGAAACTCAAGACTTGTTTCCTTATTCTTCTGGCGAATCCGCATCCGATTAAAACCCTGCGACTGCTGTCTAAGTCACGCTGGTTGTCTGTAACATTCTCCGTAGTAGATATCACAGTTTCATCATCTTTTTGTCCGGTTCATCCCATCGCACTTCTTGGATGACGGTTACGTCTGCTTTGTAGCAGTCAAGGATCTCCGCTAGTTGTTCGGCTACAGGTTAATAGTTGGAACCTTCCATCCGATCCAAAAATCGTTGTCCTTTAATCGTTTGCCAAGGTCGTCAACAGTGAATCGGTTGTTATAAGAGGCATTTGGCTGGTTCGTCAAATTTTTTGAGCTCTTCCGTATAGGGATGTGAGCCCTTTGATGGCGAAGTCCAGTATTATGCTACTGATCGAGTATGCCCTTACCATTTTCGGTGGTCCCCGGTATCTACATGAGTAAATCCGTACTGGGAGGTAGGGCAAGCACTGCGTTAAGATCTGGATTGTTGGGCTGCTGACCCAATTCATGTTATAGGATGGGAACGAAAGAGGCCAGGTCTGGGCGCTAAATTTGCAAAAATGGCTTCTAAGGATACACTAAGGGCACAAAGCAGTGGGAACAATTTTGGGTAAGGCTTTCTTGTTCCCCTGTATAAAGGCACAGACGACACTATATGTTACATTGAAACAATTATTATCGATCGGTCAAGCTCATGTAGCATACAATGAACATTTTGGATAGTCGACAATGCAATAAAATGTCAATGCGTTTTTGTAGGAAGGCGGAATAGCCGGAGATATTAATGCTAAAGGCATAGTTGATGTTGAAGTTGGCGACGATATGCTCAATCAGTTCACAGATGACCTGATCAGAACAGGCTATCCTATTGCCGGAATTGCAATTGACCCATGTAATATCATACAACTCGACGTAGTTGGTATCACATTTGACAAATGAGGCCATTTCATATGCTTTTGCTTCCTTTGATGGCTTCAAATCGCCTAGAACCGATGTCATATTTTCAGTTATAATGTAGTCAACTGCCGCCAACTCTGAAGATAACTTTCTTTCCTAGACTGGCATTGGCTTATATTCCGAATCCCTGACGAACACTATTGTAGCTTTCATGTAGAAAACTGAGAGAACTATTCACTCGTTTTACGAATGCATCATCTATTTAAGATGCAGCATGCAAGACGAGTAATTAATTTAGTGGATTAAAGCAATCCTAATGAATAGAACCTTGGTGAGTTGGCCAATATATTCTGCCGGCTGTGAACAAGAATTACCCGCAGGGAGTCACATCTGATTCCAGCCCCATGAAGAATGTTGGTTGATTCTCTGCGCTATTCTCACAACAGTTCCAACCTCTATGCTCAGGCATATGCACATGATGTTGCTATATAGTCTATCGGATTATGGCTGGAAACTGTTTGATTTAACACGTAGATGGTTCTGAATGTAAACGACGATTGTTGTTGATTAGAAATGGCTTCCAATTGTGACGATCTTGACTCATCTAAACATTTTTCGTATGAAGTATCTTGGTGATGTGATAACCTTTATTTTTGATTACTATCCGCATATCCACGGGGCATAGACTCAATTAGGTTATTTTCAATTTCCATTCGTTTTCATACACGTCATGAGCTCAGTCTTATTTATGAAAGCGTTGATTCCCAACTCTACGCTTTAAGAATGCCAAAGATATGTCCAATGGGATTGAAGTCGGGGTATTGGGAGGGCCACTCAAAAATTTCAATCCCATTGGTTGATAACTACTGTTTGACCAGCTTCGATGAATGTTTCAGGTCATGTTGTAACACCCATCGAAGTGGCATATTCCAATTCGGCGTGTGGCATCATTATCACATTTAAGCTGCCTTTGTAGACAAATCGATCCATTACAGTTTTTATATGGTGAAAAGGTCCAACTCTATTCGTTAAGAAGCAAGTCCACATTACACTTCCCTCTACATACTTTCCTCTGCCTTTGCAATACCGGGGATTCAGCTTTCAACTCTTTCTTCTACGAACGTGACAGATACTGTCAGAGTTAAACTGTGTGAACTTTGATTCATTACTAAAAAGAACGGTCTTCCACTTCTCTATGGACCAATTTATAAGTGCCTTTGCAAAATCTAATTTAAAAGTGTATTCAAATTTTAATACTCGAGACAGATGTCTCTTGTGTTTTACGTAGGTACCTGCCGTGAAGGTTGAAGCCTACGGTGCGTCTTCGCACAAGATATCAAAACAATGCGCTGATAAGCGCACTTTGGGTAGTACAAGTACTACCACCAGTACCAGATTCGAAGTCGTGTTTAATGCACGAACTTAACCTTTGGTGAAGGGTCGAGGCCTATCTAATACCTCCGCCATTCTGTGGGTCATGGCAACCGGTTGCAATACAACTCCACATCGAGCAAACCAGATGGTTCCATAGCAATTCCATAGCAAGTTGAGCACAGGTCGTAGCACACTACAGCATATGCTAAGCCATGAGATGTCCAACCTCCATTCGGTCTACTCTCCCCGCGATTTTGGGTACAAACCTACAGCCATCACGATAATCCCACAAGGGCGCCAACTCCTAGGTCAGGCCGGAACCATAGTTCCGGGGGCTCCTGACATCCCATGGTAAGAGAATATAGCTTCCGGTCGGGCTTCGCAACCTTGCGGTTACTTCCAGTTGGCCACCTCACTGCCCAGGACTGACGGCTTTTCAACAATTTAAAAAAATCCTATATTCTACCCGCTAGCTGCCTACTACGTCTTCTATTAAATACCTCTTAAATACTATGGATTCTTTCGAACCGTACGGTATCAGTGATAATTCCACTGACATCGTAGGCCTCACCATTAAAGGTGATGCCCATAGCCTGCAAGTCTCTAATGTCAGCAAAATTAGGACACTCACATAGGACATGAACCCAGTCCTCATAGGTGGCTCCACATGAGCAGCTCGCAACCCCGCTAAGCCCTCTCTTATGCAAGAATGCATTATGAGAGTCATGCCCGGTCAACAAAAAGCCCAGGCTGAGGGTAAAATTCCGTTCAGGAAATACTCTCATGGTTAGAACATCCCTTAGGAAGCCGTAAGTAACCCTGCAATTTTCGCTAGCATCCCATCTATATTACCACCTAGATAGAGCACATGCGTGTAGCAAGGTTTTACTTCTTCACTTCTTCCGGGGAAACACAATCTCGCCCATTTAGAGGGACTCCTTTTCTGATCTTGAAACCAATACCACGACGTATCACTTCCAGATCCAGAGGTGGCACTTCTAGCAACACCTGCATTGCCTTTGTGGAGACAGTGTGGTACACAGGTAAACACCCAAGCAAGGCGACTCTTTGGCAAGTCAAGATCCGCTTTCGACCATCCAGAGTCATAACCCTGTCATACCATACCGATGCTCCATACTCGTATATACGGAATCAAGTAAATATAAGAAAACAAAAGGAAAACGAATACAAAAGCCGTGGATTAATAGTGAACTAATAACAATGTGTAAGAAAAGAGATGTGTTATATAGGAGATGGAAAAATAATCCAAGAAGCCGAAATTATGAACGTGAATACAAAAAATTCCGAAACATTGTAAACAAAAATATACAAATCATAAAAGCCAACTATTATCAACAACAATTCTTAAATGCACAACATGGATCGTTATAAATGAAATTTTGGGAAGAAAAAAACCTTCTATTGATGAAACTATACAAACGAACTTTTCAACAAATGTCAACGGTGAATGCGATATTGTGGAAGAATTTGCGGACCAATTCGCAAACCAAGTACCAAACATTATGCATATGTGCAATACTAAAACACGAACTTTAAGCCATGAGAACTTGCAAATACAAGAGAGTATGTACGTCGAAGAAGCTAGCGAGGAAGAGATATTTAAAACCCTGAGCAAAATAAACATCAATAAAGGACCTGGAGCAGATAACATACGACCAGTTGATCTCAAAATAAATGCTGAAATTCTTGCGCCTGTGGTACAAACCATAATGCATCGTAGCCTGATACAAGGTTGCGTGCCAAAACTCATGTGAAACATCTATTATTCGTGGCATAAAAAGCAAAGCTGAAAATTATAGACCATGTCTGTCGTAGAAAAGTGTTTGGAAGAAATAGTCGTCAAGCGCCTTAATGCATTTATCAGCAAACACCAAATTTTACACCCAGATCAATACGGATTTCAAAAAAGTAAAAGTACAGAGAAACTTCTAGGAGAGTTCACAAATACAGTTAATGCAGGCCTTAAACGAAACCATCACGTTCTTGTGCTATTCATCGACTTCCGTAAAGCCTTCGACACTCTCAGTCAGGAGAAGCTTTTAGAAGCCTGAAATAGAATTGGTGTAAGAGGATACTTGTCAAAAACTACTTAACTGATAGAACAATTAAAGTAAAAGTATCAGCAACTTTGAGTCAGGAAAAATCTAGTGTATATGGTGTTCCACAAGGTTCTAAACTGGGCCCCATTTTGTTCATTTTATACACTAATGAACTTTTAAGGTTAATTAAATACAACACAGCCTACGCATATGCATAGCCATCATAGTAAAACACAAACAACTAAACTCAGCAATAGAAATACTTCAAGAGCAATTTGATGATGTATCTAAGCGGTGTCATGACCATGGATTAATTATCAATGCTACCAAAACAAAAGTGATGCATATACGCCACCCATTTAAGCGAGAAGATATATTCAATATATATCACCGAAACGACCAGTGTCCATTGTCAGCCAACAACAAGTCAATCAAGTTGTCAAAAAGGTGAAGTATCTCGGAGTCACAATAGACGAACATTTTCTTTGGCGTGAACATATAAATACTTTACGGCTTGAACTTAAAAGCACCCTGTTTGCCTTGGTTTATCTAAGAAAATTTTCAAACTTCGAAGTTCTTAAACAAGTATACTACTCGTTAGCAGAATCACGAATCCGATATGGGATCCTGGCATGGGGTAACGCCTCAAAAACTCATCTAGACAAGATACTGAACCTACAACATCGCATTACAACATTATTGGATGATCAAAGGTTCCTACAGCTAATAAGACATAACCAAAACACCAGAAGAAGAGCACTTGAGATGTTCGAAATCCCGATAACGTTTAACGTGTACGGGAACAGAGAACTTAGATTTATTATCCCGACGATATTAAACCAAATACCACAAAATTTAAAAAATATTCGGAACTTCAAGAAAAGAAAGAAATTAAAAAATATCTGGCAGAATTGTTCTTTGTGAGATAGTAAAAATAATAATTAACTACCACTATTATTATGCACTAAAGTTTTAAACTAAATTTTTTATTTATAAAGTAAACGAAAAACCATATGTCAAACATTATTAAAACTCAAATATTAACTGAACCTTATTAATCACTTGTAAACTTGAATAATACTACTGTTTGTAACCGCCTACAGATAAGCATTTTGCTTTGTTGGTAAACTATTGTAAAGTGAAAGTATTGTAAAAATAAAATAAAACATTATACTACTACTATACTACTCGTTACAAAGAAAAAAAAAAATGCACATTTAAAAGAACTTCAATTTATTGTCTCGAGTATTGGTCCCTCCGGAGTTAAGGACTGAAGAAGTCGAGTATGGTATTTCACTTCTTCGCTCCAGGGGATCTCCTGGAGCTGATGGAATGACCGGAGAGATGGTGAGAGCCATCTGGAAGCCCGTCCCAGAATACCTGCTTTGTCTTTATAGCAAATGTATTTTGCTTGCAGCTACTTCCTCAAGGATTGGAAGAAGGCAAGGGTGGTTGCGCTACTGAAGTCCACTGATAAGAATAGGTCTGGCCCTAAATCTTATCGGGGCATCAGCCTGCTTCCGGTACTAGGAAAAGTACTGGAAAGGGTTATGGTGGAAAGGGTATCGGAGAGCATGGCGGAACCAATGTCCCCCTTCCAATTCGGCTTTACAAAAGGCAAGTGTGTTGAGGATGCATGGCATAGATGAACTAACCTAGATGGCAAACTTTCCAGATATTGGAAACCGATTTTCTACTGATCGCCCCTAACCGTGTGACTCTGTCTGTGAATACGTATGAATTCAATGGCAATTTCCCTCCTTTTTATACAAACCACGCCCATTTTAACCACAAAACGCAATTCACATTACACACACGCGTGCAAATCGCTCTCATTCTAGCAATTTTACTTGTAAATTGCTCTCATTCTACCAAATTTTGACGAAGTTATAGAGATGCAAAAGTGTTGGAATTCACTTACAGTGTGTCTGTGTTTGCAAAAGTATTAGTAGAGTTTGACATCTAGGTTAGTTTATCTATGATGCATGGTCTTTCTTAAAAGACAGAGTCCTGTGAAGCAAAGCCAATGTGTTTATAGGCATCTTTATTGATTTTAAAGGTGCTTTTGATAACCTGAACTGGTAGAAAATAGTAACCAGGTTGCAGGAATGGGGCCGTCGGGAAATTGAGCTTTGGGGAAGCTATTTTTCCGACAGAAAAGCGAGTGTGGTAAATACGCACGACAGCGTCTCAATTAGTGTTGGGAGAGGTTGCCTCCAGGGGTCCATCTGTGGTCCTTTTATTTGGAACCTGATGATGGATCCACTCTTGTGGCGGCTAAACGAGCTCTGTGGGTGCTGCGCCTACGCAGATGACCTGCTCCTCAACCTTGAAGGCCAGTCCAGGGCCCAAATCGAGGTATTAGGAGAAAGAGCTCTAGCAGTCGTTGCTGAATGGGGAGAAAGCGTTGGGGTAAGTGTGTCGCAGGATAATACTGTTTCAATGAAGCTCAAGGGCAAATTGAATACAAGAAGTCGGGCTCTTGCGATACATTTGAACGGCGTTAGCATTAGATGTGTGACTGAGGTCACATATCTGGGCATAACGATGGGTGGGTGTAGGAACTTCATGCCTCATCTGATTCGAATCAGACAACGCATGCTGAGTGCTGTAGGCCAGATAAGGCGCATTTTGCGATCTGACTGGGAACTCAATAGGCGTTCTGTCCGTATCATATACGATGGCCTTTTTGTTGCCTGTGCAACATACGAGGGGCGTTCAACATATTCTCGGTATCGGGGTGAAGCTGTGGTTGTATATATAAATTGACTTATTTATCAAATAATATTATTATTTTAGTGCATTCATGTAAAATTTCATATAAATGTGATTATTAATTCGCGTTTTATCTCTAGTTAAACAGAATCATAATGGCAACTGAGACGATGATGGTGAAAATTGAGCATCGCGCTGTAATTAAATTTCTCACTAAGCAAGGAAAAAGTCAAAAAACTATTCATGAAGAGATGGTGGCTGTTTACCAGGGTTCCGGACCTTCATTATCAACTGTGCAAAAGTGGTCAAGTGAGTTCAAGAGAGGCAGAGAGAGCATTGAAGACGACCCCCGCTCCGGCGCCCCGGCTACTGCTTGTACGGGAGAAAGCATCAAAGAAGTCGAAAAACTTGTTCTTGAGGATGCCCGAATAAAGGTGAAAATGATGGCAGAGATCACCAAGCTTTCAATTGGTACCATTCACACCATTCTTCATGACCATCTTAACCTTTCAAAGGTCAGTGCAAGGTGGTGCCACGAATGCTCACAGCGCCTCAGAAAAAAGTGAGAATCGTATGCTGTAGAGAGCTTTTGGAGATGTGTAGTGAGAACCCGGACGGTGTTATGGATCGAATTGTTACTGGGGACGAAACATGGGTCCACCACTATGACCCTGAAAGCAAACAAGAGTCCATGCAGTGGCATAAAAAAGGAACAGACCCCCCGAAGAAGTTCAAAGTCACTCCGTCTGCCGGGAAGCTCATGGCCACAGTTTTTTGGGACTCGAAAGGAATCTTGCTCATTGAGTACAAAAAAAAAAGGTGAAACCATCAACGCCACATCCTACGCTTCCACTTTGCATAATTTGCGGGAGGAAATTAAAAAGAAAAGACGGGGTAAACTCGCAGCGGGTGTGTTGCTTCTTCATGACAACGCTCCTGCTCACACGGCGCGAGTTTCCAAGGCTGCTGCGCGAGATTGTGGTTTCGAGGAAATCCAACACCCACCCTATAGTCCAGACCTTGCCCCTAGTGATTATTTCCAGTTTCCGGATTTGAAAAAATGTCTTCGTGGAAAAAGATTTTCGGATGATGAAGAACTCAAGTCGGCAATAAATGGATATTTTGCAGAGAAAGAGGAAATTTATTTTTTTGAGGGTTTAAAAAAGCTTATCTCAAGATTTAACAAATGCATTGATGTTAGGGGAGATTATATTGATAAATAAAAACAATTTAAATTGAATTCGCATTTTCCTTCATATCGATACCGAGAATATATTGAACGGCCCTCGTATGTTGTTTATTTTCAATACGAAGCTGTCATATAGAGTTTCAATGTTGTTTTCTTGAATCATATTTTCCCAATTTGTTTGTTGTATGAGTTCGTTAACTTTCTGTTGATTGATATGTACAGCATTGACCTCTTCGATCAATCGATCATCATGTAGACCTTTTGTAGCATAAAGTATGGCATAATGGTCGGCAAGATCAGTTTCCACAACTGCTGAGAATATTTCTTGCGTCGTGATGCTTACGTATATGTGATCTGTAAGGGTGGATGTATTTCGTCTAGGATCGACACGTGTAGGTCTTTTTATGACATTTGTAAGTCCTTTTGATGCCATCATCTCCATATATTTCAGAACTATTGAGTTGTTTTCATTAAGTATGTCTATATTCATATCACCTAAGACGATATTTTCCCTTTCTGTGTTGATAGCTGTATTCAATTATTCGATAAAACGAATTGCGCTTAGTTTTGGTCGTCTGTATATTGCATGAATATGTTTCTTTTCGTTTCTATGTGTTATTTCCAAATGAATTCCTTCATAATTTATGGGGTTCATAGGTATAATTTCATATGTTATATTATTTTTTATAAATATTGCAACACCCCCGCCTTTCATTCCTTCCCTATCAATAAATTCTGAATTGAATCCATCTAAGTGATATATTTCATTTTTACTTTTAGGCATGTTAATTTCATTTAATAGTAAGATGTCGACATAGCTTAACACATTTCCAATTTCAGCTATATATATAATTATCCCAAGTTTTCGTAATAGATCTTATGTTAAAACAAATGCAACAAGAATTCATATTTTAAAAAAATGCATTTTCGATGCCAGTAACTCCATAAATTACCCTAAAGTTGACATCAGCTTCATTATATTCGTTTTCCATCATGATATGTTTGGCTACTTATTCTTCTTTTCAAAACAAACAACCGTGAGCTAAAAAATGCGTAAAATGCGTCTTTATCAATAATGGCTTTTTAGATGTTTACAACTGACATTCAAATAGTTATGAAAAAACGGGACGAGGCGTATAATCGATGGAAGCGCTTTAGAATAGACGAGCATCTCAGAGAATAACGAACTCTCCGTAATAACGTTATTCGCAAAATTCGCGCAGCCAAAACACAGCTTTATTCTAAACGCCTGAACGCGTCATTGTCTGGTAAACAGTTGTGGAAGAACCTCAAGGAGATTGGCGTGGCTAAGCAAAAGAGTAGCCTTCCTGACAATGTCGATGGAAACGCACTCAAAAAAAGCTTTGTATTGTATTCCCCTCAGATTGCTTATCCTCCTCCATATGGTCCCAAACTCAACATCAGCACCAGTTCAACGCCTTTCGAAACCTTCGAGTTTTCTGCTATAGACCAGGCGGATGTCGGGGAGAGTCTACTTTCCATTAAATCTAACTCAGTCGGAGTAGATGAGATGCACCCCAAGTTTATTAAGGTTATTCTTCCCATAATATTACCGTACGTTACCCATATCTTTAATCATATTTTAACTACGGGTGTGTTTCCCTCAATCTGGAAGAAATCCAAAATCTTACCCATTCCTAAGAACTCTACAGGTAACGACTTTCGGCCAATTGCGATACTTCCATTCCTATCTAAAGTCTTCGAAAAAATTATGCATAAACAAATAACTATGTATCTTAACGTGAAGAATCTATTGACACCTAAACAATCCGGCTAAATATAGCTGCACCACAGCTCTTTTAACGGTAGTAGACGACATAAGATGTAACTTAGATAATGATCAGCTAACATTTCTAGTCCTCCTTGATTTCTCAAAGGCGTTCGATACCGTCAACCACGCTATTCTATGCGATAAACTCTCAAGCAAATTCCAGTTTTCCCTTTCAGCGGTGAGACTTTTGGCTTCGTATCTCGTGGGTCGCCACCAAGCAGTGTTTGTGAATTGTAGAATGTCCAACTTTCTTCCCAATTCCTGCGGAGTGCCACAGGGATCTATATTGGGACCCCCCTGTTCTCATTATATATTAACGAGCTACCTTCCATTGTCACAAGTTCCTCCTTTGAAATGTATGCCGACGACACCCAATTACACAGCAGCTGTACACTTGACTCGATCGACCTTTGCGTTCGCCAGCTAAACTCTGACTTGGAAAACATTTTTAATTGGTCACAACAGAATCTGCTGATGATGAATCCCAGAAAGTCAAAGTGCATTGTTATATCGAGGAAAGCCTTAAACACCTTCCGATTCCCACCGCTCCACGTCAATGATGATCCCATTCAATATGTGGATACCGCTAAAAATCTAGGTATGACTTTCAACAAAACCTTAACATGGAGCGATCACATCAATAAATCTGCGGGCAAAGTTCATGGTATCCTTCGCTCCCTGTGGGCAACTCAAACCTTCACTCCATTAAAAACAAGAATTCTTCTCACCAAAACACTCATCACTCCAATACTCACTTATGGTTGTGAAGTCATTGGAAAGTGCGACTCAATCAACAGGCGGAAACTTAATGTCGCATATAACAACGCCGTTCGATACACTTTTGGCTTGCGAAGGTATGATCGCATTTCACACTTCTCCTACCGGATCTGTAACCTCACGTTTGATAGCCTTTTGCAATACCGTACAATAACTATGCTGCATAACATCATACATACGCATCAACCCCGAAACCTTTTTAATAGAATAACGCCGTGTGCATCTGTAAGAACAGGGCAACTATTACCCCCGCGATTTTCTTGTTTAACGTCAGAACTCCAATTCTTGTTAAACGCTACTCGACTTTGGAATTCCCTTCCTCGCCTAATTAAAGAAATAAAAAAGAAAAAAAGATTTCAAAAAGAACTCAAATCTCATCTTTCGACTTTGTAGTTTATGTCACCTTTTTGATTGCTATGTTAAATTATTATATTTATTGTTTTTATTTAACCGTTGATCGACCGTTTCTACTTTTTTGTAACATTGTTAGACTAATTTGCTAGTAGCTTTCTTCTTTATTTTTATTAAATCATTTAAATAAGCTTATCACTACTTGAGAAGATAATGTATCTTACTGTGTAAGCCATCTTAATAAACTGAAATTGAATTGATGGCGAATAACTTTTTAAACCGAATTCAAGTGCACGCTTTCTAACAGTGATGGAACCCACATTCAGTTGCAATTCATTCACAATGTCTCTCGATGACATAAAATGGTCCTTTCTGATCAAATTGACAATTCGTCTATATGTTCGACATGATATTTTGCGGGGACGTCCACCGAAATTCACTTTTTCAGTTGTTCTATATTTCTTAATAAACCGTGAAATAATATACCTGTTGGTCTTACATTTTTTAGCTATTGATATCTGGGATTCGCCGTTATTATAGCATTCAATAATTTTATATTTAATCATTTGTCCATACTGTGTGAGCTCCATATTAATTAATACATCTATTGAAAAAAAAAAACGTTTGTCAATTGGAACTTGCAATTGAAACAATTCGGGGCAGCAAGCAATATGTGTAACAAAGTTCCAAGAAGAGAAGTGGCTTATCATTCACAAGTCACCCTATGTACCTTTATCTTAGCCCACTTTTTAAACCGACCATACGACATACAAGTCGAACGCTCACCTCCAATACAATGGAGCAAATAGTAAAACAACCACGAAATGTATCTTTAATCTCATATTTCATATATTTACTGTTAATTCATTTAAATTATTGTATTATATATAATTTATAAATAAGAAAACATACTACAAATTAGAAAGTATAAACTGTACAAATCTTAACAATAAACTCGTATGCCATTATAGAATACGTAGAGCTGCTTCAATAGATTAAAAACAAAACAGAGACATTTGAATGTTACAAAAAGAGAATTACCTAAAAACGATATACATATATTCTTTTGTATTTGAATACCAACCGGAGTATTTATTCATTTGAAACAAACAAAATAGAAACCGTCTCTCTAATACTAAGATTTAGATATAAAATAAACAATCTACAACAGAAGAGGGCTGGATGTTTAGAAATGCAGAGGAGGTGCTGAAAATGTCATAGCACTCTTCTTTTAAGAAAATTTAAAACGAACACTTTTTGCTAACTTTACTTTTGAATAGGATACAACAACATCCGTCGAGGTGATAAGTTTACATAAAGGTCAGGCATACAATTAGTACTTCATGGCATGCAAGTATGCAGCAAAATGTTAGCCGAAAGGAACAACCGCTTTACCCCGTCTCTGTGTGTGTTATTGAACATGAATGGGACTCTATTAATCCCCGTTTTTAGTTCGTTCTGATCCACCGCCAATATTCCACTAACAGTACGTATGAGTTTGACCTATTGTGGTGCTTGTCACTTTGTATACAAATAGGATACGCCTATGGGCTTTGAACGACTCTGATTTTTATGTTCCAGAGGTAGTATAAGTAATAGTCTAAGTTTTGACTGTGTTATAATGAAGTGGAATGAGAAGTGACAACGCTTTTGATCGTCAGGATATAGGCAATGTCAAGAATTCTGTGTATACAAATTTAAGAAGACAAAAGGACCGGTCTGCCACATGAACAATCTGAGAAATATCATTGAGCAGTGTAGAAAGTTTAAATTGATTACGAATGGTAGAGTAGATTTACAGAAGTCTTCAATTTCAATTCAGAGAACTACCAGCAGAACGATGTGTCAACTAATTTGGATGATTTGAGAATTGCAACGTTAAAGAATGAACCGAAAACTCTGAGCTGAAACACGTGACGGGAATTCACAAACTAATTTGTTCTGCATTACTAACCGTAAGGCACACTGTTGGAACAGAATGAGCTAAACGATTCACGACAGGCTACTTTTTACAAAATTACTAAGAAACCCGTAGTTGGTCAACACTTAAAACAACACTCAGTGAAGAACTTGATCATAAACCTACTGAATGTGAATGAATTTCAGCTCTAAAAGAGCAACGATTCGAAATCATCTAAATGAATGCATCACAACTTCGTGTTCCGATGCGCCTATCAAAGCAAGAAATTCTGAAATAAATTGCGAATATCTCAGCATCAGAGAAATGGTTGCTGCGATCAAATCATTATAGAGATTCCGCTCAAGCTACAAACTGTCCAAGAGAAATGAAAAACCATTCAGACTAAGAACAAGTTTATTGTATTCCTTTCCAAGGCAAGAAAATAATTAGAATTATGTAATTTGAAAAAGACTAACGACCATCGACGGGTTTTTGGTGGCCGTGATGTATGGGGATCATTGCAGGAGTACAATTATTCACTATATTAACATGAAGAAAGCTTCAGGTTTTGAACTAGCAGGTTTTGAAAAGATCACTCATCTCAACAGTAGGATGACAGAAGACTTCAAATTACAAATCACCGTGCATCAACGGTGCATTCTCTCTATTGTTTGTCCTAGCAATCTTCAGTGATACATTTTGGGTTACACTGATGTTTGCAGTTTGTAGCTGATGATTTACTAATTGGAAAAATAAGCAAAACATCTCCTCTACTTGACTGAAAAGTCCCGAACAACAGGAACAGAATCAAGAGAACAAATTCTGCATTCGAATTCCTATCACAATATGTTCTGTTCAAACGTCGACTTAGTACTTTTTTAGGACCTTACTTCCTCTTAAGGTTTGTAAAACCTTTGAATTGGTGTGTGAATAAATATTTGTGCATCTTTTTAAGGATTTTTATCCAAATCGACTTTCAAATGAACAACTCTACGAAAGACGTGGTCAACCACGACAGGGAGATCACCATACAAAGTTGGAAGTAACAATTTACTCGTAGTGCTCTCATCAAGTGTGACAGAAATGTGAGTCATTCTAAAGAAACGTTACGTAGGACAGTCGAGTAGAGGTCTGGATCAGTGTGTAAAACCTGTAAATAGCAGACACGCGTTGCACAATTCATAAAAAAAGGAACACACAACCGCTCTACTCCAGTCATAGACTAGAAGGATTTAATCATACCAAAGTAATTCACTTATCTTTTCGTTGATTTTAAAAATGCTTTTCAAGTTGTCTACAGCTGTTCGCACGGATATACTTGTAGAATGAGGTCAACTAGTCAGAAGGGCTGTCAAAAACTTTCCTCGCCTTGCCGGTTAATCTATTTGTATTTCTACCTTCTCATAGCGTTGTCGCCTCTAGTAACCAAAAGAACGTGTAAATAAATGTGTGCAGCTCAGACACATTGGAAAATTTATGCAATTCAGAGACCACATATCATCTCACAAACTTTGTCTTTAATTTCGGAGAAAACTTGGTTCATTGGAGTAATAAGAGCATAACATGCTTGCAACTTAGAAACTCTAGAGGGCATAGTCGATGACAGGGATTACAGTAATACCAACGGAAAGAATGACAATGGTAGAGCCCGAAACCAGCCACTAAACTTACTCAACCTTGAGAAGCGAGAAATATAATGATGAAGATTTCAAATACAGAAATGTTCTAGTTGACATTTTTGATAAGACAATGTTTAGATAATTTGCGTCACTCCAAGTTTTTCGAGAAGAGCCTTTGGCTTATCAGGACCTACCTCACACTATTTCACCCATTCATGTCCATCCAGGAACCACTGAGATCATCTGAACAGCTGGACAAAGTGCCAAGAGAATCTAAGGCAATTTCTTTCTTTTGTACAGAATCACTACAATGACATGGTGAACGATTGGACAAAAACATTTGGGAAACCAAGTTCACTCTCCATCCAATAGAAGTCCTGAATGAGGGCAACTTGAATGAAATTCAAAGGCGAAATCTGAAAGTGTAAACAACACAGAGATCATGGATTAATTGTTCCCGAATTCCCATACTCGCGGGGGATGGTAAATGTAGTGTTCACTCGACATGGATAAAATAACATTGAAATGCTCACAACCGGAACACTTTTGACTTTATTACAAAAAAAAAAAAAAAAAACAACGGAATAGGCAAACGTCCTCCTGCTTTACTTGAACATTTAGGGGTGGGCCATTTAGAATAGCCATAGTGATCTTCAGCAGAAAGACCTCGAACTACCACCAAAAAGACCTTATTCAGAATGTCGGATGACATGTATTTGACATGACTACTGACGATGACCTTCGAGAGTATTTTGAAGATTTAAAGCTCAGATGACGATATAGCTTGAGTTATTTGCTAGGACAATCAAAAACTCTTATTCAAAATCAGAAAAATCTTGGTTCTTTTCTTTTTACTTTCTTCTGAGAGAGCAGAAGAAAGGTAACTGCCTGAACGTGCCACGGATAGGATTGCATTTATATCAGTTGAATTAATTAAATTAAAAACTCCTCAAAAAGGTGCATTTTGTTTTTGACCATGATTAAATTCAATCATGAAGCAATATCCCACTTATTGACAGCACCAGGGATTAAAGAACTTACATAGATACTCGTAGTCCCACAAATTCTGCCAAAGGGCGTATTCATGGCTGTTCTTGGTAACTCTGAAGAAGAAGCGAGTCTTAGCAATGATTAGAAAGACCTTTATGAGGAAGTGCTGCTGAAACACTGAGTTAATGTTTATTGGATCAATCCTACAAATGTGATGGGTATAAGGTTAACTATCAGGGGCTAATAGAATATTTTCACCAAATAACGGAAACAATTTAGAACCAATTATGTAACGACACAAGTGGGCAGTGATAACAGTGGTGTAGCCAACTATGATCTAAAATGAAACTGACCCAGATAAGATAGAATGGAAAGACAACGACTCAAGCACATTGGTATGAGACTACGACTAAAGGGAATCGAAAGACCACTCCAAGTCTGAAAATTAACAAAATATGTTGAAGAGGCAACATAGCCCCCATCTATAGTTTATGTTGCTACACATCAGTCAAATTGAGTCGACTTATATGATGGATCCCTTCTAAATGAGAACTTTTTCAAAAAAAACTATAAGAGAGACGATATTAAGTTTAAAGGTACATACATCTTAGCCTAACGCACACCGGTGGCTTTTACTTGTAGATCCCCCTCTTCTCTGGACAAAACAAAAACCCACTCGTGTGTACCGTGCCCTTCTAGTATTTGTTGAAGTATACATCAATCGCTTACACAAATGTTAATCTTCTTTTTTTTCTTTTTTTCTTTTTTTTCTCAATTAATGAGTTTACAAATTTGTTTAAGAGAAATCTTTAATAAATATATGCATGTACTTTTATTTACGAATTATTTCTAAGTTTACTTTTTCTTTTTTCCATTTACTAATTGTATTTTTGTCTTTTATAAATAACGAGAATAAAGTCTTAAAAAAAAGAAAAAAAAATATTTTACAACCGACTCGTGTGTCAAAAATTCGCGTTCCAGAAAAGTGTGGAAAAAACAAAACCGTACAACGAAAATAACTTAAATTCTAATTGAAAGGACGTGCCGAAGGAGTTGTGCGCGTCCTGCGTTGATGAACCGCAAGGCAGTGGATAGGATGGTTTTTTTTTTTTTTTTGTTTTTTAGAATTAAACTTAAATAACTTAGAATATACAAAGTTGGAGAAAATAAGCCACAGCTTGGGATGTGGACGCAGGCGGTGGAAAATGATGACAAATTATGAATGATAAATAAAATCAGAAGAAAACAAAAAGAGAAAGTTATCATAAAGAGTTCTTAGTTTTTAATCACTTGTTTTCAAGCGTTTCACGGGACCATCACTGCCTTGGGAGTTGGAGTCTTCGGAGAATTGCACAAATTCGGTGGCACCCTGCGAGTCGCTAACCATTGAAAAGCCTGTAACAAGAGGGAAAATCATTTTTCTTATTTTTTTTTTCAATTCGAATTTCAAAGGAATAGGTATAATATTAGAGAGATTTATAGTAAAGCGATTTCACTTTGGTGTCTACGATCTCCACTCACAAGTGTTTGAATCTTCAGCTGTGAGAGCGCCAGTATAGCTTGGTGTAATTTGCGGGGGTGTGCTCTTTTGTGAGGTGTTCTCCTTGTCCTTGGAACTCGAATGCGAATGATGGACTTTTTTCTTTTCACTATTTGATATCGGCACCCATTTGTAGATCTTCATGGTTGTATCACCGATTGTTACCCATTTCTTCTCCCTGCAATAGAAAAACAAAAAAAAAACACAAATTCAAAACTGGCTTCCGAAGGCAATCCAATGAGGATCTATAATATTTGTGCTTACCAGTGTCGAACTTTGTCGACCGCCTGCATAACACGCTTGATGTCGTCTTTAGCACGACTTCGAGTTTCAGCGCGTACACTTCGCGACATTGTCGTGGTGGTAGGAATTTTGACGAATTTTCAAAGCAAAACTCTGAAGTAATGTGATTTTTGATTTTACTGAGAAATTTTCAGGATGCAGGCGAATTTTGGAGCGCCGAATAAATTTTTGTTGCCAATGCACTAACTGGACGTGTGTGTGAAAAATGTAAACATGAAATTTTTCAACAAATATGGCGAATGGTAACTTTGCACGAGTGACACTAACGGAACGGATGAGAGTTGGAATATGGGTGAGTACTTAACGAAAGTTTACGAACATCTTTATTACTTTCGTTTTGTAGGAACAAATGTCACATGGGTATGTTGCTACTGAATGTCGTTACTGTTCAAAAATACGTTTTTTTTTTAGTTATGTAGTTGCAGATTTTTTGTAATCAATAGAACATAAATTTTGTTCAGCCTTTGTCATTTAATTGCGTGAACACAATATTTCTAAAACGCCCTTGGATATATGTATGGTTGGTTCAAGGTTTTTCCTTCTATTTATCAAGAATAGTGCTCTGTCAACACAAATCAAACATCATTGGCCTTGGCTCTGAGGAGTCTAGTAAGGTCTATCATCACATGTGAAGAATCGTGTTCTATTCTACTTCTTGGCTGACACTACAAACCACCCCATTTGATATGATCTCCCAGCAGTCAGCCCTTTGGACAAAACAATTCTGTTTGTTGCGCTCTTCTTCATTTGCAATAGAGCAAGTCGAATCTTCAATGGGACGAATCCACTGTCGCACTCGTGTAGTTGCAAGAGTGCTGAGATCTCTCAATATGAATAAGATCAAATCTACTAGTCTAGATGGTGTGTATACATAACTCCCTTCTTCTGAAGAGGTATTCTTCTACGCAGACAAAACCACTGCGTAAACGTATTCATGAATCCTACTCTTTACGACTCTTTCCGCGTAGACGTAAAATAGCATTTGTCCTTCCTAAGAGAGAAGAATCTTCTTTTGCCTCCTAGGGCCCATCGCACTTACGTCTCTTCTGGTCATGGAAGCGCTTATAAATGATTAGCTCATGTATTTCATCGAATCACGAAAACATTTCAATGACCGGCAATATAATTTTTGTAACAAAGGGATCACTGATAACACCCAAAATTGGTACCATAGTCGTCACCAATTGAGATAGTTACATTTGGTATTTCTAAAGTATTTGACAGAGCGGTTAGTTTCAAGGCGGCGCCACAAGGAAACCTTGGGTTATACGATGAATGTAGACAGGTGCATGCAGAAGTGTATAAAGCTGCGCTGCATCGAAGGACAAGAGGTGCTCGTGAGCCCTACGAGCAGAAAAGACAGGAGGAGCACAGGCTTACCGCGACGAAATAGGAAAAACACGACAAGCACGAAATCGAGGAATTAGAGAGATGTTACTGCAGGAATGACGTTCGAAAATTTTATCAGAGAATAAAGTGAATATGCCAGGGCTACAAAGACAGAATAAAAGCCTACAGAGATGAATATGGACAACCAGCCACAGAATCCCATTCGCTGCTGAGAATACGGAAGGAATGCAAACTGTATACTGGCGATGATAATCAAAATACTGCAGTTAGGCAGAACGAACCATTGACCCTGGACGAAGACGACAGAGAATTCTATGCCCCTGGCCTAAACGAGAATCAGGTAGCAGTATTGAGCTACAATATTTAAAGCAGCTGGAGGTGACCTTGTTGGTTGATATGGTCAGAGAAAAGAAAGTACAGAGCTTGCAGTTCAGGTGGACGAAACTTGGAACTCCTAAACGCTAAAGATCTCGTCCCGATCGTCTCCGGCTCCGAATTCGTCTCGCACTGACAGTCTGAAGGACGCTGAGTGCAAAACTGTCGGAGAGAATGTTTGCATTCCGAGGGCCACGATATGAAAAACGGAACTTTTAGAAGAGTGTGCTCCACACAGCAGACTCTTGAACAGTTGAACATGTCTGTGCCGAAAATGCATCTCCGGTTTCGGATGTTTAAGGTGTTTAACATCACTATAAGACGAGCGATCGCAAATAACTCACTCTCACCGTCTAAACTTGGGCAATTTTGCAACCAATATTTTACTTGCTGCAAACGTAAGCTACGAAACGGACGGAGAATGGTAGCAAATGCAACGTGAGAGGAAATCATCTCTTGGATTTCATATTATCGTCTGACCTGGTTGTCAACAATATTGACACTCAGCCATCTTTTGTTACCAGAGTAAGACAGTAAGTAATAGAATTAACGCTATCCAACAGGTAAGCTACGGAGATTATTAGCTAGAAAGTACTATCGGAGTTCTCCATGCCGAATTCACAATCGGATACGAGATCTCGACTTTGTTGAAGAGCATGATTGCACGGAAAACCAACTTGGCACGATTTAAGCAAGAGCTCGGGAAGTTCAACAGTGTCCCACTAAGCTCAGGATAAAATAAAAGCTAGAGGAAGCCGTTCAGAACCTACACAAAATATTTTGAAATGGCATATTCAGCTTAAAAGCAGTCCTGCAGATCGCCCGTTCCTTGGTCGAATGCAGTTCTGCTGCGACTTCCTAAAGAAACCAGAAAACTTCTAAATAGATGACTTAAGACTAATTTGGAGGAAGAATGGAGTCTTTACAGATCCAAGCAAAAATAATATTTTTGCGCAAAGATCGAAACTGTCGGTGAAACCAGCAGGCTCGTCAAAGTCCTCAAAAGTTTGATATCAACCAGGCTGGAAACACTCAGAAAACCTAATGGCATCTACACTGTGTCGAAAGCAGAGACTCTCCGTATCATGTTAGAGGTGCACTTCTACGATAACTTAATCGAAATCAGCTTACAACCAATTTCCATTAACAAAGACGCCGTAGCTGGTATATCTCATAGGTTGTGGTGACGGGTGAGGCCACTTTCTTTGATGGCTTCAAGTCGCTTGGCTTGGCTCATACCGAAATCCTGGCAAACAGTTAGAGTAGCTTTTATACAAAAAATCGGAAAAAAGGACCACACGCTCGAATAGAGCTTCAGACCTATAAGTTTGACTTCTTTCATGTTGAAGAGCATGAAGTGAATGGTGAAGATCCATGTGCGCAAAACTGCCTTGCGAGTGCATACTTTGTCTGAGACAATTGATAATTAGGGTGCTTTCGACAACGAAGCCTTTGACGGCATGTGTCAATCGGCCGGACAACACCATGAATAGAACACTGATTGCGGATGCTGACTACGGCCAATATGTGATGGCGGCGGTAAACAGGGGTTGCCCGCAAGGCGGCGTTGGTGCATGTTGGTCGACCTTCTGCTCAACACGCTCAACAGTTGTGACGAAAAAGCATATGCGGATGATGTAGCTGTACTGTCTGGTGGATCGTGTCTGACGACTGTTGCTCTAAAGCGCAGACAGTCTTAGACGTGATCGACGATTGACACTAGATATTAGCTATCAGTCAAGCCTCTCAAAATGATTTTGTTCTCTTGACGAGAAGAAGCAACCTGACTGGTTTGATTCATCTAGTTCTTAAAGGCATCACCATCAAATTCTCTAACGAAGCTAAGTATTTGGGCGTCATCCTGGATAACAAACTTCTACGGACTAGACATTCTAGGTCGAAAGCCTCTAAGGCACTGTCGGCCTTCTGGCAATGCAAATGATGTGCCGGCAAATCATGGCCTGTCACCGAGAAGGGTCCTCTGGATCTATACGGTTATGATAAGGCCAATTATGTCCTATGCGTCGGTTGTATGGTAGAGCAAGTTGTCACGAAAATACGTCGGTTGTATGGGGCCCTTTCCTAGCACGTTTGGCTCCGCTCCAGAGGCATTGATGAATTTCCCTCATCTTGATATTCATATCATGGGCTGCACTGTCAAAGCCATCTTCCGTTTAAAAAGAAATGATCTTTGGTACCACACGCACAGGTGCTGTCTTACGGACATGCCGTCTGATGCAATAACACGAGAACTTCTTTCAGAAATCGGAATCTACTTTTCCTTTGCCTAAGACTGGTTTCGGCCAGAATCTGAGGCAGGGAAGGAATGGAATCGGCTCTTCAGGGATAGCTCCAAAACAGATGTAAGATGCAGTGCTGGTGTCTTTCTGGAGGAAGACAACGTTAGATTTCATTCTTCATTAGGAAAACATGCGTCTTTCTATCTATCTATCAATTCGAATGGCAACGAAATATATTATGAGGATTCTGTGGAGGGGTTAAGGCATTTGTATCTGTAGCGACAAGTAAACTGCGCTTGATGTACCCTAGTACGACTTCTAAAGATATTTCGAGAATGCAAGACTTCACTGGACTCAGTCGGAGGGCTAAATTCACTGAGACTTGTCTAGGTCCCAGATCTTAATGGGATTACGAGAAATGAAATCGCCGATGAACATGCTGGGTAAGGCATAGAGGAGAGTTTTTCAGGACCCGAAGCTGCCTTAGGTATGGCTGCGTCCTCTGTTAGTGCTTGACAGTAGAGTTTCATATGAGCACAACTGCAGATTGCAGGTTGCCGACAGAAGAAACGAATGCTTTCTGACGTCTCTAAGAGGTCCTACAAAAGACTGTAGGCTACTAACTAGCTTCGTGACGGGGCGCTACTTAAATGTGCTGGACATAAGTGATACAACTTAATGCGAAACTTGCAGTGAAAATGACGACTACCTCAGTTAATGTCCGGCTGACGCTTACATCAGGCTGTAGGTACTCGGCGTTGATGTGGTGGGTGCTGGTACTTTATCACTGAAGCGCTTACTAATTTTTTCTCGAAGGACTGAGAAATATGAGTAACAGGAACATGCAAAGAGTGCAATGGAAGAGTTCTTTGTCTGAGTGAACATTGCTAAATTCGTAGTCAACAGATAGTGCTCCGTGCGGGCAGGTGTTAATAGGAAGACACTATAACGGCAATTGAGGAACAGTTAAAACGAATTTGTCTCGAAGTAAATGAGCATGAAACCATGAGCGTACTCGTACATGTTGTCAGCAAGCAAAGATACATATGCCGCCTGCTTGGGACAGAACGTCCTGTTGACAACCATAAATTCGAAGTGTATAAAGAACTTCAGGATTTTGGAGTGGAGTAAACATTGGAAAAGCATGTTGCTTCGGCTTGGCGAGATAATAGGATTGAAAACTCTTAACTCGGCTGACGATATGAATTGTCTATAAAATATTCACGCCAGTTTTTTATTAAGTCTGGACAATAAGGAGGAAAGCAGAGAAAATATTGAAGATTTCCGAGAGAAAAATTCTTCGCCCAATATTTGTTCCCATATACGAGATGGGTAACGAACTTTATGAGATGAGTAGGATGGAAACACTTCATAATGTTTCCCGGCCAGTGAGAGAGCGCAACAGCAGAAGTGAAAAGAATATTGCGCCTGTAAGCGAGTCGGTAAGTTAAGACCACAATCAGTAGATTACGCGTCAACCTCAACCGCTCGGCATCACCCAAACGTCCCTGTGGCGTATTTTGTGAAAAGAATTGGCTGTAAGCTGCCATAGATGCATGTCTACCAAATTTTTCCGGAACTGGAAACCTTGTCGTCTTATCGATTGCAACGGCCCTATCCATCGGCTGCTCCGCTCGTGGCATTTAACACTCTTAGACTCTGTTTTTTAAGGCCACATCGGATCTCTAATCTATGTCAACAAATCAGAAAGTTTAAACGACTTGAAGAATATATACGCAGTCGAAATATGATCAAGAGTCGCAAAGGTTACATGTTACGTGACGGTAATCAAATTCGTCCACTGTCTTAGCGCACTAAGAGTCGCTAGTAAGTTTCTAGCTATTTTACATGAAGCCATACTTTTCGTATCTTCAACGGTACCTGCCGAAAAACTTGCTGACGTAATGGTAAGATTCAAACTCGGTGAAGAAAGAAAATATGAAAAGAATTGTAGTATCGGAACCTGAAAACTACAATAAAACCTTTCCTTAAAAGAAGATGGATATCTCGTCTTACACAAGTGATCGGATGTGTAGATTAAACGGAATAACATCAAAGAAAACTTCTATCAGACTCTGTTTTTCACGTGACATGGTTGTTTCAGTTTGTCCATATTGTGAAACTGCCCTGCAAAACGTGGAACCAGTAGTTTTTCATAGTCCACGATGTCAAACACAGAGAATAGTCTTACGGGATCAATTTGTAGAGTGACACACTCCCGATAGTATCTTTGCGTACCTACGAGTATATGTTTCAAAAGGAGGAAAGCTTGATTATTTTTAGTGATACATACAATGACAGTGCACATTGACAGAACGTAAACCGAACAGGTCAAATAATAGGATACGGAGAAAGTCGACTATAGAGTAAACTAAATCTTTAAGCTAACCTGCCCAAAATGCCTTACGGGCGGGAATATTGCTGGAAAGAATCTAACACTGACAATCTACCAATTGGCTTCATACAAAAAAAAACCACACCCCAATCTGATGAAATATCTTGAAACACTAAAGCTTTTCAATGACCGACAGTATGGTTTTCATAGCAACAGATCCACTAATGATTTGATTCCACATCTCACCGAAGAGTGAAACCAAAGTCTATACCAATCTGGCAAATGCATGATTCAAACCTTCAACCATAGCACCCGTTCCGCTATGAATGCTTAACAGTTTACCATCCAGCATACTCCGAAATATCGTTTACGAAATATAACTTGCTTATTGAATGTCCTGTCGAGCTCTTTATTTCATAGTCATTATAACCTGTGAACATCTAAACTCAGCGTACACCTGCGCCTCTTTTTCATTCTTCCCTTGATGTGTAAAAGGTACACAAAATAAGCGAACACCTGAAGTGAAATTTCTGGAAATCGTCCGAATTATGCCAAAAAGTCACGAAAAATTGTTTCCACGTATCCATTACTCGTATTATATTTGATTCTAAAATATGGTAAAAACACACAAGTCTTTATCTTAAAAAAAAATTTAAGCGCATTTTAAACAAATAACAACTCTGAGTTATTTAATTTCCCTTGGCAATGCTTGCGCTTTCGTTCAAACAATCAGCAGCCATATTGAAGGAATATGTTGTTTTTTGTTCACCCATATTTCGTTAAAAAACGTTCGACCAAAGAGCAAATGACAACAAACTCAACGATGAAATGAGAAAAGTCAGAGCACAGGTGAAAAAGTGTCTCGGGAACATGGAAGTGCGTGAGAAATTTTTTTAAGAAATTCTTCGTTTTTTTCCCCCAAACTAAACAAAAATAAATAAATAAAACGAAAATAATAATCAACAAGAAAAGTCAACACAAATCGCAGCACAACAGAGCACCCGGTGACGTAGCGTCTGCAACGAAAAACGCTCTTCTTAACTCGAGTAGAAAACTTCTGCCACCACCAACAGCCGCAGTAGCAGTAGCAACTTCTCTTCCATCATCAGAATAAATTAGGAAAAACAACCAATAACAGAGAACAAGATCCATTCCAAGCAAGAGGAAAACCCAAACATCCGATCGCTTCCAATTTCCATTTTCCGCCGCTGCAAACGAACCCCCAGAAATCCGAAGAAATTCCTCGAGACTCCGCGAAAAGTACGTAAACGTCGTGTAAAATCGCTGTTCCTTGTAACTCGTGCGTCGCACAGGAACACAGCCCCGTAGCAGCAGCAGCCTTCGTCTTCAGCAAGTGTCTCATGATTTTTCGTCGATAATACCATACCCCCGCAACTCCGACTCGCTGAAGGAGTTCCCTTCCCTTTCACGAAAGCGAAAGAATTTAATTTTCTAATTAAAATTAAGTCTACAGTGTAGCAGTGTGGAGTGGCTATAGTGTGTGCAGAAAAATTCGAAGAAAAAATAGAAAAAAGGAAAAAAAAGTGTTTGTGTGTGTATATATACACCTGTCTGACTTCTCTCGTTTTTCGCGAACCAGGAGAGAAGTGGGTAATAAGCTAAAGGCAGAAAGAAATAAAGAAAAAAAGTCCATCCATGGATGAGTGTGGAATTCGCCAATGTTGAAGAAGAATAGCACCCGTGAAACGAAATCGCGAATCAGAAGCGAAAAGTGAAAGCAAAGCTTCTACCCTTGCCCGCGGCGCCTTCTCGTTTTTATTTGATTTGATTCTCTATTCTTCTTCTAGTGTCAAGTTTCTGTTATTTGTCGTTTCCCCCCTCCCCAATTTTCCATAATTTCATTTTGTTTAGAAGAAAATAAAGAAAAGAAACAAACCAAAAGGATAAACAGCAAAAGCAGCGAGCAGAAATGCCGAAATGCGACGTCAAAACCCGATATATTCCTGCGACATTTGCCTGGATCCTGCTCCTGTCCACCACCATCCTGTTCTTCTTCTATCCGTGAGTATATCCTTGAGAGATACAATAGATATTTATTACATATGGTATATCTAAACTGTGTGTATGTGTGCATGCGTGCTTGTATAGTCACTGGTAGAGTGCGAATATCATAGAAAGTAAGTGTGCGGTTTACAGTTTTGGTTTTAGATTAGTCTTTATTCATTGTAAGCTTGTTCCTTCGCAGACAAGAAGACAACACAATTTTCTGTCGTCCTCTCGGTGTGATAGAAATCCGAGAAAACTTTCGAAACTCTCCTTGCCCCGGGAGCTTTCCCTCAGAAAATAAAAGAAAACAGAGACACAACACTTGGAGACAAACCAAACGACGAAACGGACACGAGCAAAGTAAGGAAAATTTCCCGAGTTACGAGTATATACATACATATGTACATATGTACGTCCGTACGACTGAGAACCTAGTCTACACACTGGCGTATTTTTTATGTTCAATTGGACTGAGCCACCAACCACCACCACCACTCGAAAGACCGGCCTTCTTGGGGACGCTGAGTTCGTCATCTGGTATAGCCAGCAAAATTTTAATGTCCTAGGTTAGATTATGGGATTTCGCAGCAGCAAATCGAGTTCAAGGGAACCACTGGATTGCGAGGATGACAGTTTGGGCCGCATCTAATAGTTTCCAGGAACTTGTGGAATGACTGATCTCTAAATGCTGCCTGACCAAATTCTATTTCTGCTTCATTCTATCCTCTGCGAATGTTTGTGGAATGCAGAGTGGATTTGTTGTTTGTGTGAATTTTAAATTAATTTGCATTATGAACGATAAGGGAGAGTGAAAGGCTTTTAAATAGCTACGCCAGTGGTACTCTGTAACAGATCGTGAATAATAAACGGCGCTTTTCGCCTAAGTAGAGCCCATTAAGGGATTTATTTTCAACAGAGAAATATCTCCTAGAGCTCCACAAACAAGACACAAAAGTGCGTGGTCAAAGTTCTATTCAAATGCTTTTTCCTCCCCATTTGTTACATTTAAAAAACGACCGACGCACATCTCGGTGTTTATGGGATGGTGCTCGCTTCTTCGTCCGATTCGATTTTGTATTTAGTTCAATGCTTTTTCGGTTTTAAAATTATCTTTTTTCGCTGTGTTTACTTAAATTTCTAATCACTGATAAGAACTGGAGATAAGGATAAGCTTAAGTGATTGTACTTGTCAGCAAGGTCAGGATTTTTTTTTATTTAATTAGATTGGAATGCGCATTGAAAAGTGGGAATACTTGTACACTAATCACTATTTCTTTGTGTGTTAGGTGAAGAAAAAATGTACAAAGCTCGAGCGTCACGATAGCCTTACATTTTGTTTTCCTATCGGAACAGAGCACTCACCAACGAACTTGCTTTTTATTGCTTTTGTGTTTCGCACAAGATGAGTACTCGCTTCACCAACCACATCAGCGACCAGTACTTGCAGCGATAAGCAGGATATTCAGGGACGAAGTGCAGATAGCGAAAGTTGTTGTGTCACTTATGCAGGCATACTTTGTTGCTCAACAAAGCCTAGTGCCCTGTTACAAAGCCAGTAAGTAGTCTTCAGTTTTTCTTACGCAGGGACAGCAGGAAAATCACTGACCTTCTAAAGACGTCGCGCTGCATTAATTTGGCCTGCAGGCAACCTGGGGAGTCATACCATTTGGTTTGTGTCCTGAGGTTTGGCTAGGAAGTTCTCGGTGATCTTATTTCTCGTGATGCCATAGTGACCTGGTACCCAAACAAGACTCAGTGAGTTCAGTGAAGCCTTGTTCTCAAAATAGATTGGAGGTCGTGAAAAAGCTCAGCAAAGCTTTAAATGCAGCTTGGCTGTAACTCCAGATGCAGAGGCTTCACTCTTTCGCCGATTCTTTACAATAGGATTGCGTATATTTCGCATGAAAAACAGACACAAGATTTCCCAACGATGAATGAACTCTGACATTGTCGTCTTTCAGAAAGACACTAGCGCTGCAACCTAAATCATTTTTAGAGGCATCCGCGAGGACCTTACTACATTCCTTTCCTGGCTCAGGAACCGGAGTTCTGGTATCATTGCATTAGGGAAAGTCCCAAATACCACTTCCTTTTAAACGGAAGGTGGCTTTGAGAATATAGCCGTCTAAAGCAGAGCAAGGCGTGTCAGAAAAAGCCCTCGTACAGACAAGACGGATCGTTCTTTGGAGTCTGGTAAAAGCAGGAGCAACCGATCAATAGCATATAATTCGTCTTAACATAGCCATGTAGACCCAAGGACCCTTTTCGGTGTCAGGCCTCCTCATTCTCCGAAAGCTTATTCGGTGGATGGAGGTCCATTGAAATTTTGTGTCGTATGGCGATTCCTTTAAGCACTAGATGAGACGGATTAGTCAGTTTCCCCCTTCACGTACTATAAAGAGAAAAAATTCAGTTTTGAGAGGATTGACTGAAGGCCCGTTTGCACTGTAACAATCGTCGTTCTAGGGATATCATGATACAATAGACAGTACAGTTACATCATCTGTATATGCTCAGGCATATACCTTAATGCATGATACACTTTTGCAGGGATTCCCTGATTAGACCCGTCATCACGTAAGCATCCGCAATCAAGGCTCTATACACGACTATTTCTCTACGCCGTGTTGCCTGGCCAAGTTACACATGCTGTCAAAAGTTGTGGACTCGAAAGCACACCAAATATCGATGAAAATGCCCAGCTCATCCGATTTTGTAGCACAGTCGCGCAGATAGGTTTGACATTCTTGGCGATCGTGTAGTCATCCATCTTTCCGATTTCACTTACTTCGTCATGTATGCTATATGCCATGATAGTAGTGAAGAGTTGCGAGCAGCTGGTTCACATATTTTTGTAGCATAACTTGATATATGCCATCGGTGCCAGGCGACTTGAAGCCATCAAAGGAAGCAATAGCTTCATCCGTCACCATAACCGATGGCATATATCAGCTTGGTTGATAGGAGCTAATTGTGTGCTGGTTCTGATTAGATTACGTGGGAAGTAAGTCTCAAGCATGAGACAGAGACTCAAAGTAGGTGCCATTAAATTTTGTGATCTCCTCCTTTCGAGGACTTTGACTAGCCTACTGGTTTAACAGTTTTCAGGTTCCCTTAAGAAGCCGCTGCAGATCTGCGTTTCGCCATAGATCGGCAATTCTGCAGAGATTTTTCTTGGTGGGACACATCAATTCAAAACTTTCATGTTTTGTACAGCTTCGACTATCTCTTGTTTCGTTCTGAGTTTAGGCAGAGCATTGACGGTCTTGCCGAGCTCCTCCTTAAATCGTACCCAGTTGGTTATTCTTGGATTTCTCCTCCAAGATGTTGGATTACACGCATCCAATTATGAATCCGATGTACCCATAAATTGAGAGGGAAGCCTTCGACAGTACTCTCCATTTGGCAGTTTCCTTAGCGTATCTTTTGGCAGTTTAGCGCATCTTAGCGCATCTTAGCGCATCTGTTGTATAGAATTAAATCGGTTACCTATTGTCTTCCTATCACAACTTATGGGGTCTTATGTAACCAAAATTGTTGATAACCAAGTTAGGCGATAGTATGAAATCCAGGGGAAGATTGCTTCTCTCGTTGCTGTTACTCTTGAAGGGCAGAATAACACTGTCAATTCCAATCGGACGGCTCACAAACCACAATTGCCTAAGAGGGCATACAAAAATGCTGCGTCACTGCGAATTTAGAACTTTTTATATTATAGTGTCAGACACAGCAATTTCTTGGAGCGATTCTCTCATGAGATAGTGAATCTATCTGTTGTTTCACGTTGTAGTAATCTTTTTAGATTCACACATACGACCCTCGCAACCTGTTCCTCATCTGAAGTCTGCGGTTTCCGTCTTGTCCTTTCTACATCTAGTAAGCTCGGAACTTTGACCACCCCTGAATTCCTGCTTTCGCACATATTTGCTACATCTTCAACCTTGGATACGCTACGTGACTTTAAGTTTGGAGCTCTCTATTGCTGAGGAAATTCCAATCCCTGCTTTGAGCTCAAGACGTCCATCGTGCTTTAGCTTTTTCGCTTTCTAGCGACAATGATGTCTGCCTCAGACGTAAAAATATTTTTCACAGCCTCCATGCACTCAAAAGCAAAGCTGTTGATTCTTTCTGCATTTGTTGCAGGATGGTGTCTTGTGTGTTGGCGCACTTGGGGATACCGAGTCCTGTCGCTATTATACCTGAGTACCCTTAGCAAATTGGACCGGTTGTTGTTAAAAGATGTAGTGGGAAGACGTACGCTGCATTTCTATTCTGATGTCAGTTTCATATTCCCCGCGGACGTCTTCGATGCTACTTCCGTTTCTTAATCCAGCCGGTAGCTAATAGACGTGAACAAACTATCCATCCGTATTCGCGTCGCGTGTTGCCGCTTTCGAGCAATGAAATGTTCTACGGTTGCGGGGCTCTGGGTTTTTATTCATGAAACTCCCTGAGTCGTTTTGCTGTTCAAAATTCTGTAGCACCGAACAGCATCAGCGATTCTCATGCCATTGTAATGATTGCAGTTTCTAGTGACTCTTGTGCTCGGAATGTGAATTTTCTAATCTCGATTCGCTCTGTAAATTTTATTCCAGAATTTTGTCAAGATATTCACTTAGAATAGAAGATGATCAGGCCAGAGAGAATATTCCTTCAGCAGGTTAAAGATTTTGTGAGTATTCATTGTGTTTGCAGCCTTTCGCCCGACGACGATTTTGAATTTCTGCTTTAGACAGAAACCAATTCATGCGAGGAGTCTTTTCTAGGCCACATTGCTTGATACCTTTTCTTTCAAAGTAGATGTCAGTGATGTTGTCAGAGACTACTCATTACTTTTAGCTTTATCTTGTATCCGATTTTCGCACGGATTTCGGTGGACAGTTGACGTCGCCGAAACGCAAGATAACTATGCCCTCGGATTTGTCATGCAGAATAGCCTTTGTTGTCGTCTTGTGGAACCCACATGTCATTGAGATCCATATCTTCTAATTTAGGATACAAAAAATGTTTATCATCGACATGTACCTCTCGCTGGTGACATTTTGGACGAAGAATGGGCCAAATCCACACTGGCTTTTTCTGGATTCGTTTGCAACTGATGGGTCTCATGTGGATTATTATCTCCCCAAATGCGACAATTTTGCTTGTTGACGTAGCCATTCATCCAAAAATGATAGCTGAAGATGATTTTCCACCCGAAATCAGAGTCCAGAGCAAGTTCACCTTCAGTTCCTGGGTCAATTGAATTTCGAACGGTTGCAGGCCTAAGTCCCGACTCAAAATTCGCAAATTGAAGTTTGCCAAAGACCAAGTTCACGGGCGCGACAAGGAATTGACTACCTCTGACTATCCTGTGCACTTTTGTTCACTTAGGCAAAGTTTTATGCAGACCTCACGTTCGATGACACACACTGGTTCCGATCCTACTCAAATGTCATACATGAAATAAGTGAGACAAGTTCTCATCATTAAAATATTATGCCTTTAGTGCACTAAGCTTACTTCTCATATAACTGTTTTAAAAAAAAGTGATTTTTACATATTGTTATTGCCAATTTTCTTCCTGCCTTTACCTTGAGATGTCATACTAAGAACTTTGTCAAAACGATGTGTTAGAAAAATAAATTAAATCCGCAAATATCACAGTCCCGTGACTGCTTTTTAGCTATTTGCTTTCATAGCTAAAAACCTAAAAAGTTAATACAAGGTCACGCAAAAGTAATGTCAAAATGTGAATGTGCCATAGCTTTTGCAAATGACATCATCTGTCATTGTACTTTGACACTTATGTTGTAGAGAGGTAGAGAAATTATTGTTACTGCTTATTTTGACCAATTTCCGGTCTGTTGTTTTAACGCAGATTGAATTTCGTCGCCGTTAGCGTTTGGCTGAGCGTCTCGTGCAAACTGGATACACCAAATATGTTGCAAGAAGTGATCCGCCCCCATTAGAAACTCTGCCTCATTCTCCATCCCAAAGCTCATTTACAATGGCATTCCAGCTATCAGCTCTTTGGACAAGGCCAATCTGCTTACTGCATACTCTGCGGCGAGCTCAACTCTTCCAGATTGTGCTTTGTCTCTGCCTACACTTGAGTACGCTGAATCTTCAATGGGACGAATGCACTTTCGCTCTCGTGTAGTTGCAAAAGTACTTAAAGATCTTACCAAACACAAATCCGCTGGTCCAGATGGTATATCTCCCCTTCTTTTGAAGAGGTGTTCTTCGTCTTTGGCAAAATAAGATCCAGCTTGTGCAAGAGTTGAAACCGGGTGACCATTATACGCGTCGTAGATTCGGTGAATGGGCCGAAAACATAATTCAGCTTGGTTCTCATTTTCAACGCAAGTTCTCCGATGAGTCTCATTTTTGTTGGCGTTTATCCAACAAAATTCGGAGTACGATGCCCACATCTGGTCAGGTGCGCTTAAAACATGTGTGCCCTGCTAGATAGGATTCAAAACCGTGCGATAAAACTCATAGGTGATACCAATATCACTCAGACATTGGACACCCTCGAATACCGTGCGATAAAACTCATAGGTGATACCAATATCACTCAGACATTGGACACCCTCGAATACCGATGCTCTGGTCTAGCGCTATTTCCACCCCCATAGAAATCGCCAGTAGCATTCCACCCCTTCCAACTTTTAATTCGTTCCTAAGCGGTGCAACTCGCTTATGGAATGCCCTGCCGAGCTATGTATTTCCTGGTCGTTATACCTTGCAAACATTTAAAACTAACGCACATCGGTATCTCTATTTTTTCCTCCCTAACTTCCTTTCGCTCGCGCTATGTGGAAACATCTTAGGGGTACATAAAATTATAAAAAAAAAAAAATTTGGACGTGAAAACGATGCACACAATTTAGCGTCGTTGTGTCCTGTGTTTGTGTTTTGTGTCTCCTCTTCTGCTGGTAGAGCTCATGACCAGCTCTAGTCCTTTCATGCGCCGCTTTGTATGCATCTTGCTTAGCTGTATGCGACTGCCGGCATTCGTCGTCAAACCAGTGGTTTCGTTGTGCTGGCTGAGTGAAACCCAGCACATCAGAAGCGGCATCTCTATTAGCTTTTTGGCAATGTTGTCACTGGTCTTCAATATTTGATGCAGGCGGCATTGAACCTCTTAAGAGATTAAGGGAGACTCGATCGGAAAAGGGATTTGGCGAACTTTTGCGATTGTAGCCGTCCGACGTCAAACTTCCTCGCAGTATTAGCTTGTCTTTGCGATGTTCGGGATATCTGCAACCGTACCTTGGATACAACAAGGTAATAATACTGGAAGAGTGCATTGCGTCGATCGCAATGTGGTCAATCTGTCTGATGGTTGATCAGGCGTTCTCCAACTCCTCTTATGAAAATCGAGATATGGGAATCGTGTGCTAACTACGACAATATTTCGCCTCAAAGTCGATTAGCCTGAATCCGCTACCGGAAGTGGTGTCGTGCTGGCTATACTTTCCGACAGTACTACCAAAGATGCCCTCTCAAGGACAACTTTAATGTCATACTAGGACACTGCTCGTAGATCATGTTCAAGAGCTCTTAGAAGCTATCTTTGGTGTCGTCATTTTTCTTCTCTGTGGGGCGGGTGCGCATATAAGGCTAATGTTAGCAAATTTAACCTTAATACGAATTTTTACGGTGCGCTCGTTAACATGCCAAAAACTCAAGACTTCTTGCCTAGGCCTCTAACTCTAACAACAAATCCACATGCGAATAGGAGCTGCTTTTGCCGTCGATAACAATCGTCGTAGTAAATGTCGCAATTTTTAGATGGCGATAACATCTGGTTTGCAGCAGTTTCCAGTTCGGTTGCGGGTGGTCTATTAGGGGACCTAACATTTTACGTGCAGATCCGAAGTTTGTTGTCCCTGTTTCGTTGGCAGAGTTTGTCACCAATAGATCCATCAGTATCCGAGGCTGATGGTATTGTTGCTTCGTATCTGTGAGTTTTTTTTTTCAAAGCCGGGCAGTTACCCCGACGGCACAACCCGCAACCTGGAGGGCCAGTTCTAATATAGATACCCCTAGGACGAGGGGTCGATTAGACCGAAACCAGTACCGTTTGGGGATGTGAGCGCTGCCGTTGGTCCACTAATTGCTCATCTGCCGTCATCTTTTCCAAGACCCTGATTTAGTCCCGGAAATCCTGAATTAATATGTCGGTGTAGGTCTTATCTGTTTTATTCTGGGATTTTGTTTCACCTTTGATTCCACCTGAGGAATTCATCTGTTGTCCCGTTTATAGTGCTGCTATTTTTTTGCCTGCTGGTCAGCACTAGCGCTTATAAGTTTGACAAGTCGAGTCCGGATGGATATCGTGCCTTGATTTCAAACTTACAACCGTTGCTGGTGTGAACAAAGAATCTCTCTAAAGCCTTAATCGGAAGCTGTCTTAAACTGTGACTAACTGTCAGCTCTTTGGTGATTATGTAGATGGCTTTATTGTGCCTGAAAGGGTTTTGCTTATCAAGTCGCACGATAAGCCTCACTTCTCTTATCTTTATTGGGTGCAGTGATACAAGCTTGGTCATCCTTACTTCTGAAGTTGCTGCAATTGGAGCTCTTGAAGCTCTTTCCTCTTCAATCAGGCTCTGTTTTTATTCCATTTCCTGACACACTATTTGCCCTGTTTGTTGGTACCAACCCAGATGTTCAGGCTTATTATCAAAATGATTCTTTGAACTAGGCCTTCTTCCCATGCGTGTTCTGTGGAGAAGCTAATTGGGTTACCAGCGTCTTGTGTGGGCAAAACAGTGCTACCTGAAAAGGATTGTTGGTTGACGCCCAAGTTCACCCTAGATTGTAGCGTCACCTAAATAAGTAAATAAGCAAGTTTCAAGCAATGAATACGATTACTCTTCAGCGACTCTGCACTTTTCTTCCGTCCTTGCCTTTTATATCATGGCTCCAGCATATCAGCGCTTTTTGTGGATGATGATTGAATTCTACGACAGCAAGTGCCTTTAAATAGGAATAGAGGGAAACTGAAAGAAGGTTTTCGTGCTCTTTCTTTGCTCTAAGGAGATATGTCGCGGGTCCTTGTCGATGGGGTTTATAAGTGGGGCTGCCGATGAATAAATAATATAAAAATATACTCGTATCCTACATAAACAGAAATCGAATTACGTCGCATGCTCTGAAAATTTTCTCAAACTATAAAAACACTGACATCTTGAACTCGTTTTCTCTTCGTTACGTCTTCTATTACACAATCAAACACTCCCGATATATTCTGCAAAAAGCAACAAATGCTGAAATATTTTGAGAAAAGAAAATTGAAAGATATCCAAGGGCTTTTCAATTTTCCTGACACCTGCACGCCCCACACACAACATCTGTCACTCATACCACTCTTGTGTCACCTCCAAATGATCTATGGTCTCCCCCGTTCCTCACATAATGTGACTAGATTCGCTCCTGACATCAATGGGAAAAACTGTACGTGCCATGGGTAAATTTATTTCTCTCCGTTCACCTTTGACAAAACGATTGGGCAAAGCAACTTGTCGCTACCAAAAATGAAAAAAAAAAAAAAAAAAAAAAAAAAAAAAAAAAAAAAAAACAAGAACAAGAACAAACGCTGGGGGAAAATAAATAAAAAAATCGAATCTACAAAACGGCTACTTTCGTCATCCGCAACGTCAGCAATGATGGTGTTGAATGCATTAAATGATTTGGAACAGGAAAGCGCTGGCGAAGCAAAAACAAAACCAGAGGGATGCTAATGAAATCCAGTGAAGTCCAACTCCAAGGTCACACAGATTGAGATTTCATTTTACTCTCGAGACATAAATGAGTCAACACTCATGAATTTCGACAGAACCTCGTCAAAGGTCAATACACGAACTGACAATTATAGTACTGCGGCAATTTTGACTATGCCTCCGAACGAGGCGCAGGTATTTGCTCGGATTTAATTTCGATCCCCTGACACCTATGTGTGAGTCGTAACTGTCAGCTCTTCTGGGTAGTTATTTGTTGTTTTCACTTTCATGAAATCAATTAGATACATATATACTGCCATGCACAAAGAAATGGAGATACAGGGTGTTCTGGATATTGTCTCGAAGGCGAGATTTCTTGACATATTTTGAGATACAGAGGTTTCAGATTTTACTCTAAATAATATCTTGCAAAGTTATGCGTGTGTGGTAGCAAATAGGGTATAGTTGAACTCGTAATTATGAGTACTGTAATTGTCTCTCTCTGAAGAAAAAACTTAAGCATATTTCTTGCGAAATAATGTAGCTAGGTAAGGAGGTAAGAGTGACTGTTGGAAATACCAACCCACTTAGGCCTATTGGCCCACTGTGATGCCACGTGGATCTATGATCCTCTTACTAATAGAACCAGTTTGAGATTATGATGAAGCGTAGGAGACGTCTATATTTTTTTAGATCGTTTAGCTCTGTAGAATAAAGCTTCATCTGGGAGAGAGCTGGACATGTACAGAGTAGGTGGAGGATTGTCTCCTCCTCCTCCTCGTCCATGCAGCTACTACAGAAATCATTTGTAAAAGCACCAAGCCTTCTTGCGTGCTTGCCTATGAGGCAGTGTCCAGTGATGACACCTATTATGGCGTTGAGATGTTTCCTATTTAAAAAGATCAGACACGTAGAGCGATTCAGATCCAGCTTTGGCCAGATCTGTTTGGTCGCTAGACATGTTTTCCCAACAGTCCACCTAAGCTCTGTTCGTTTATTTGCAACCAGCTTTAATGTTGGTTTGCACGTAGCGATTGGTATACCTATGTTACTCTTTACCGGTAGAATAGGTAGAGTGGTTCCCATTTTGGCGAGTTCATCCGTTCTACAGTTCCCTGGAATGTCTCTGTGGCCCGGCACCAAACAAAGCTGACGGTAAACTGCTCTGCCATCTCCTTGAGAGATGATCGTCATTCAAGGGCGGTTTTAGAATTTAATGAGACCAAGTCCAGGTACTTGATAGCGGCCTGACTATCCGAAAAGATGCGGATGTCCTTTGCAGATAGCACGTTTTTCTTCAGCTAATACAGAGCTTCTTTAATCGCCAAAATTTCCACCTGGAACACGCTACAGTGATTTGGAAGACGGAAAGAGAGGCTTAGATTTAGCTTATCTAAGAAAACACTGCCACCAACTCCGCTATCAGTTTTAGGTCCATCTGTGTAGAGATGGATTGACTGGTCCTCCATGAAAACATCTTCCTCGCAGAAGGACCTAGAGGGGAAGTTTAAACGGAAGTTTTTGTCAAACCAAAGTTCAGGTATGGTGTAATCGATGTTCTCTGTGAGGATTCCTAATGTATTAAGAATGTTGGCGTGGCCATATGAATTATTTGTCCACTATTGCCTGCTAAAAATGTCGAGGGGTGTCAAGTGAAACAGAATATCTAATGCCGTACCTCTGCTGACACAGAAGTCTCACGCAGTTTGGAGTTGATTATCCTGCTTTTTAGCATAACACTCCCCAAGTGAGTGGTCTACCTGCAGAGTTGACAGCGCAGTCGTGATTGTGGATGTGTTGACGTTGTTGAAGGCGCCCTCTATGTCCAGGAAAGCAACCATTGTGTACTCTTTATATAGTAGGGATCGTTCGATGTGGCTAGTCAGTGAGTGCAAAACCGTTTCCACCGACTTTAGGCATGTTGAAGCGTTGACAGAAGTCTTGGAGCAATTTTAGCTCGCATATGGATATCAATCAGTCGTTCTAGAGTTTTCAAAAATAAAGATGATAGACTTATAGGTCTGAGGTCATTTGGGACAACATGAGAACATTTTCCGGTTTTGTTAATGAATACTACATTGACTTCTCTCCATGACGGTGGAATGTGGATAAGTTCTACACAGCTCCTCATAATATTTTCTAGCGCAGGTAGTATAATATCAGAGGACCTCTGTAGCTCGGCAGGTATTATACCGTCCGGACCAGCAGACTTGTATGGTTCGAAGCTATGCAGCGCCCAGAGAAGTTTGTCTCTTGTAATCAGACCATGAATTTTGGTCCCGGTTGCAGTAGGCATGTTTGGGCTGCTATTGGCTGTGAGTTGGTGAGCAGGTTGAGTGATTCATTACTTGAGGTTGTCCAAGAGCCATCGGTTTTTTTCAAACAGCTAGGCATCATAGGATTTGTAGAGAGGATTTTTCTTAGCCGCGATGCCTCAGAGGTTTCCGTGATTTTGTCACAGAATGACCTCCAGGATTGTCGCTTTGCCTTTCACAGTTCTTTTTTTTATAATTTGAGGAATTGTTTGTATGACTCCCAGTCAGCCACTTTTCTTGTGCGCTTTACTACGTTGAAAAGTTCTCTACAGGTGTTTCTGAGCAGTCCCAGTGCTGATGTCCACCAATGCGGCTTTTTCTTGCGTCTAGTTTGAATAAGAGGGCAGGAAGCGGCCATAGCCTGATTGAGAGCCAGAGTAAATTCCTTGACTTTAATGTCAATGCGACCGAAGCGTCTTTTTAGTGATGGAGATTAATCTGGAGAAACCGTATCATTGCTACAGTTTTCCAGAGTAGCTTCCACCACGATGCTGTTGAGGTCCTCCGATTCTGAAGATGTGCCCAAGAGCTCATCTTCTTCCTTTGATCGTATAGGACCTCGTTTTCCTTAGTCGTCGGTTTCTATTTTCGACAGCGTGTCAGAAAAGGAGACCGACGGCTTGATTGTCACATCGCATAGATTGGAGTCGTCGCTATCCATTTCTGGAAAGGATATCGACGCTCCAAGATATAAGGTTGTGTTTTGTGGTGTCTCCCTTAAAGGAGGAGGAGGTTGCTTATCAGCATCCAGCTCATACTTTTTGTAGGCCCTGACGTGTATTGACTTGAATCCGAACCGAATCATACCTTTTGTCTGCGCTAGAGGGTTAAGGGATTCCTTATTGTTCACGATCAACGCGCATCTATAAGAGCCTCTAATTCCTCCAGTATCGCGACTTTCCAGTCATGAGTCGGAAAGTTCGGGTTACTGAGCCTAATGATTTCCAGAATACTTTCCGGGGAGGAGTGTTCGGCTGGGATCCAGTTGCGAGTTCGAGGTCTGCTAGGGATGTCCTCCTTAGACACAACCTCGAGTTTTGCACCGGGCCAAATCTCTTCTAAACCACTTATGGCCTTAGTGAAAAGATCAAGAGATCTCTGTTTGGCACACGTGATGAGCTTAACGTGGCCTTGGTGCCAGCCAGCGTCGTTTGTGATGGGAGGTGATTCTCCACGCAAAATTATTTGCATAACCAGTTTGTAGTTTTTAACCGAGATATTGGACTTCTCAACAGAATCACACATGGTTTATGTCTATGATTTCTGCCACGACGACACCTTGATAGGGCTGCCCAAAAGGGCAGGACATTTAATAGAACATTTTCCAGGTTGAGGAAGACATGAACAACACGGAAATCATTGACTTACATCATGCTTTAGCAGAAGACGTTCGCAGCTACGAATACATTTTAAATTTCGTCAGAAACCATATAGATACCAGTCTTGGGTAAATAAGCAAACATTTGTCAAAGTCGCTGTTATACGAAGTCTCCAGAAGCAAATGTACTACCATTCAAGAAGTTGTGCAAGGGGCGAAATAAGTAGAAGTCTACGGTGTATGTGACAACACATCCCAACCAACCTGCAGAGTGATCAAATTTGTGTGTGGTCTCGCATTGTCGTTATGACAATGATAATTGATCAGCGATGGCAGCCCGTAATTTCTATAGCTGTTCACAGTAGACAACGGAATTAATTGTTTTGTTCTGTACAAGCCGCTCATAGAAGACTGGTTCAATCCGAATCCCAGCAGATTGGCAGCATCACCATTTCTTTGGTGGATGTACGCCTTTGTTTGCATTTCCGGTGATTCATCTCCATTGCTCTAACTTATTTTCGGCTGTCATTGTTTGACATTGTTGTACGCTTCAGGAATGGTAATGTAATCCTTGTTCCAATCCGAAATTCAACTTCATGTGGTTAAAATTCCATCTCCGTAAGCACTATTGCTTTATCTACAGAAGCCCCAAACTGGACAGCAATTCGACTTTTAACGAGTTTAATGCGCTGTCTGACGCCATTCAAAGAGTTGTATCCCTGTATCCTCATACTGAAATCGTTATTACGGGCGATTTCAATATACACAATTCTGGGTGGCTTCGACATTCAGGACAGACAACACAGTGTTGAGGATGGTGTGTTGAGATCTTCGCTGCAGAAAATAACTTAACCCAGCTTGTAAATGAGCCCACACGAATACCAGACGTTGATGGTCATACCGCTAACACCCTTTCTTAAGCGTGTAAAATTTCAATACGACCAAAAGTTGAGGCAAAAAATACTGCAATGTCATCCCAACGCTCATTCACAGTGACATTCCAGCTGTCAGCTCTTTAGACAAAGCCAATCTGCTAGCTGCACATTTTGCGGCCAGCTCAATACTTCCAGATTGTGCTTTGTCTCCGCCTACACTTGAGTCCGTCCAATCTTCAACGGGACAAGTCCACTTTCGTAGTCGTGTGGTAGCAAGGGTACTTAGAGATCTCACCATACATAAATCCGCCGGTCTCCCCTTGTTCTGAAGAGGTGTTCTTCCACGCTGTCAAAACTACTGCGTAAGCTTTTTCATCGATCCTGCTCTTTAGGGCTCTTTCCGAGCAGATGGAAAACAGCATTTGTCCGCCCAACCCTAAAAACGCCAAATCTTCTTCTCTCTCCTCCCACAGACCCATTGCCCTTAGGTCCCTTCTTTCCAAGGTCATGGAAACTCTGATAAACCCTCAGCTCCTGAAATATCTCGAAACACGAAAACTTCTCAATGACTGGCAGTACGGTTTTCGTAGCAACAGGTCCACTGGTGATTTGATGTCATGTCTAACCGAAAAGTGGAACCAAAGCATACATCAATCAATCTGGCAAATGCCAAATAGTTGCACTTGATATTTCTAAGACATTTGACAGAGTTTGGCATCAGGTTCTTTTGCCGAAAATGCGTGCACTTGGGGCCGACGACTCTCTTCTTCAATAGATTAGAAACTTCCTTTCGGAACGTTCAATTCAACTTGTCTGGGATGGTTTCAAGTCTGATATTCACAAAATAAATGCTGTGTGCCCCAGGGCTCCGTTCTGTCCCCGATAGTCTTTTTAATTTTCACCAACGATCTCTTGTCCGCCACTTCTAATCCAATATATTCCATTGCTGACGACAGTACTTTCTGCTTTTCACATCCGTTTCCGGACACCCATGTAATGTCTCCTGTCTCACCTTGTTGTATCGATATTTTCACCACCAATGCTCCACTGAAATTGTCAGAAGCATTCAGCCCCTTCATGTTTTTAACCGTAACATCCGTCTCGCTATGAATGCTCATCAGTTCACCCTCAAGCCCATCTTTGGACGTACTCTGAAATATCGTGATTCTTTCCTAAGCCGTACAACTCGCTTATGGAATGTCCTGCCGAGCTCTTTATTTCCTAGCCAGTATAGCTTGCAAACCTGTAAAACCAACGCACATCGGTATCTCTCTGTTTTCCCTCCCGAATTTCCTTTCGCCCGCGCTATGTGCAAACATCTTATGGGTACATAAATCCCTTGTGCGCGCGCCAATTATAATGCGGAACTCAAATATTGAACTTCTTTACGAAGCCAAGCGATTTTAAATGGCCAGGAAACAATGAACACTTTTAGAGCGGTAGCAAGTCTCCGACCCATTGAATGTTTATTTGCTTGATGTAGTGTTTTGACTTTATCGTTGTCAATCCGGAGCGATGAGCGCTTTCAACTGAAAAATCACCATCACGCATTCATGTGAACCAGTTCTGGCTGGCACTGGCGTTATTCTATGACATTTATTCTGACCGTCTGACTTTACGCAACTTTTCACTTGCCTCGGTTGCTTTTTTTCCCTTTTTTGAATTAATAGAGCAAATTAGGCGAATACTCGTATTCTCTTCAAAATTCTCCATGATCGAACCACAATTGCAAGCACAGAACTCGACTGAATCGCATCAGCTTTTCATTTGACATACACATACGAGTATATGTCATGGTTAGATACAAATAAACGCGGGCAAAGCCGTCTATTGCAAAAGAACGCAATAACATTTTGAACAACGCAATATATTCAGAAGGCATGCATGCATTACCTGTACAGGACCTACAACCCGGAGGCTCAAAGCAGAGTATGGAATTCTGCAATTAGATTCTCGAAAGACACTTTACGGAAGACAACCTTATTGGTCGGATTCTATAGACAGATTAGTCCCAATTCACCACAATTTACATATTTGGGCAAAAAACAACCCCCACTCGATGAACCACAGAGCTTTTCAGCATAAATTCAACGTCAACGTGTGGGCAGGCATCTTGGGTAACAGGCTGATCGGACCCTATGGGCTTCATCCAAGGCTTAACTCGAATCTCTACCAGAACTATTAGGTGGTATACCACTGCAATAAAGAACAGTTGTTGCGTACCAGCAGGATGGCGCCCATGCGTGCCTTTTTCATGCAGTTAAAGAGTGGTTAGATCGAGTGTATGAACAATTTAAAAATTGAAAATTGGTGAATAGGGTGCGATGCACCTATTCTGTGTCCTCAAAGGTCACTGCACTTGATCTCAATGGACCTTTCTTTATGCGAACGGATGGAGGACATTATTTACTCATCAGAAATAACACCATTGAGAGCCTTTGAACAATTAATATGATACAAGGTTTGATGAAAAAATATAAATAAAAATGTGTACTCAATACTTGTATTTTTTTTTTCCTAACACATAAAGGTTTGCTGAAAGTCTCTTCATCTTTTGTCTGAAAATATGTCAAGGAATCTCTTCTTAAGGTCTTCGATACCTTATCCGAAACACCCTGTAGATGCGAGTATGTGGTACATACATAGCTAGAAGAAGGAAGTAATGAGGAATAAATTGAAAATTGATCCGACTCTCGCATGCCCTGCCTAGGGCCTGGAACTAGAACAAAACACTTGCACCTGGTTGAAAGGTCTTACGGTCTCATCCCCACATTGTCCACATGGCCGGATGGCCTCATTGCCTCATTGCCTCATGAGCCGCGTGGCCACATGACTAAACAAGGTAATCTAATGCTGGCATTTAGTTGAACTCTCTTTTGTAGAAAACAACAACAAAAAAACACTTTCTACCCAAGTGGAGTGAAAGCATAGGTTGGGAACTTCTAACAAAATAAATTACTTCCACCCGCCTTAGGAGCGTCCTTCATTTAAAGTAGAACCTGGATATAAAAACAAAAAAGAATGAACCATATCTATCAAAAGATACGACTATCCGAGTCCACTCACACACACTCATCATCTGCAGAGAACGCTTAAAATTGATTCGAGCTAAGTGGGTGGTTTGGAGGGATGAATGGAATGATGACGACAGGGTAGCGTTGTGGTTAAATAGATACTGGGATCGGGCTGGACGCTCTTAGCTATAAATGGGTGACGACTTCAATGGCAATGGAAAAAAAAAGACTTAAGAGTAATTGAGCTGATAAATTATAAATAAAGCTCTGCGCACTACCACAAACTTGGCCTTTGTTAAAGTGCACGCCATCGTGACAACTTTGTCTGAGGCCGTCCCTAATTTAGACAGAGCATGACAAACGCCCCTTTTTTTCGTTGCTGTTATTCTCTACTCGTACTGTTTTTTTTTTTTTTTTTTTTTTTTTGTTGTCTTTTAGCAGAGAGATATATGACATTATCGTTTTTGCTTCCCCATTTCGAACTCGATTTTGCCGAAGGTCGCTGTGCTGTTTTACGAATCTTCGACATAACATAAGGAATACGAGTACCTACTTACGATAGTTAATAAAAAAAATAATGATCCAATGACTGATTGTATCTTTTCGATTTGCTTTTCCTGTTCCGCTGGCTTTAAGCTCTCTTTTCTGATAGAAATCCCTAGGGAAGGACACCTAAAACTTAACAACATTGTTGTTTGTCATTGTTTCCATTTAAGTATGTATCCCTTGGTGAATAAGCCAACACTGAACAGGAGCAGTATTCGTATTTCATATTTCGTTTCTGTGGCTTCCTTTTAGTTCGCATTTATTTTCGACGCTAATTAAGTTAAGTAAACATCTAAATTTATTCTCGTTTATTTAGTCTGATTGTATGGAATCCATATGTCCGTCCGTATGTATACGATACACTATACACTATACACCATCGACAGTACATGGTACACCTGGTTGTTAGTTTTCGGGAGCTTCTCGCTCCACCATGGAAGTCTTGATCCCGCACGGTTGGTCATGGTGTTGCGGCAACCACTAATTGTGGAGTTTCTATTTTTGAAAAATTAATTACGCGCGTATACGTACTCGTACCAGTTTGAGTACGAATAGTTGAGTCGTTCTAAAAGGCTTTTTGGCCATTGTACATAGATATACGTACGAGTAATGGACCGACTTGCCGGGGAAATGTCGTACGCGCAATTTCGAAATTTCATTTTCAGAGATAATTTGTTTGGCTAAGAGGTTTTTCCTTTTATTTTTTTTCGTTCTTTCTTACTTACTTGCACAAGACAAGTCTTTTGTTATTTGTTTGTTTTTATTTTCTGCAGAAAACGACCTAATGTTGTGCAAATACGGTGTTTTTTCGTCTTTTTACGAGTCTTGTTTTGTTCTTGTTGTTCATAAAAACTTTCACCCTTCACCCGACATCCTTTAGCATTTGCCTCCTTTTACTCTTTTCGGTTGATGGTGGCGGCGGGTTACAAAACTCGGAACAATTTGCGCAAAGATTTACAAATGATGTACACATGACAGCTCCGGTTGGCGCTGAAATGAATAAGCATTGTGTTTAGCTTGGTTTTTATTGGGCGGGCGAAAGGGTGAGGAGGACGACGAAGAGATAAATGAAAATGTACAACGTTTTACATCATCATGAACCGAATTCCAAAGTTGGAAGGTTTTGGCTTTTATGAAACTTCACTGTCAGCTTTATTTCATTCGTTCTACGCTGAGTAAGAGTTGGAATGAAATTATGACTTGAAGCCCGCGATGGTGTCCAACGAAACCATAAATTGGAGTATGTCTTCGCTAATCTATGCTATGTACACCTGGGAATGAGGTTAGGTCCCTATGATATCCAGGGCCAGTAAATTTATTCGACACTAATCCTTCTAACGAGAATGCTTCTATCACTATAAGATGGCAACATGGTTGCTGGATTTATTTGTCGATGATGATGCCCTCTCCACTTGCACACCCGCACACTAATTGCTCCAGGAAGCGATTTGTGTTAAAGAAACTGGCTACAAATTGTGTGGAACTTCATTCGTATTTTAGTTAAATAAACGGACATATGGTAACAGATGTCATCTACAATATAAATTTCGGAAATTTACCATGGAACGCTACACAGTGAAAGAAAAAAAAAAACCCAATTGTCGAATTTTACTACGAAAATTCAAGTTCAATCGCTGCAATGATTCGAAAAATTCATGCCAATTTTACACGCGTGTGTGCGCAATATAATCAACAAATTCCAAGAGACGGCCTCGGTATAAGGTATGAAGACGCCGAATCGTATTCGCCCCGGACGTTCAGTAAAAAATATTGCCGCAGTAAAGGAAAGTGTCGAAAACGGCCCAAACCCCTCCATTCGTCACCGTTGTCAGGGGCTTGTCTTGCCCACAGTCCCAAAGCACCGAATTGAGACGAAAGATGTGGCTCTCCATGCATACAATGTTCAATTAATGCAAACATTGACGCTGTGTTCTGGGAAACATGCATGCTGACATTGATTTTTGCAAAAAAGAGGCCACATCGAGTGCTGGACACCGAAAATCCACGAGTGATTCAGGAGATACCTGTTGTGTTTTAATAAGTGAAACTCAGTGCTCTTATAATATAATAATTCAATAATTCAACTTTATTAATATAACTTCATTAGAATTGTAGTGCACAAACGTTGTCGTTAAAGAGAAGTCATTCAGTTATCCCGGAACTACTTTATAGTGACAGATAGATATTTCATACTTAAGATCTACTACTATATATTCTAATACTAAACATAGTGTTTTTTGGGGTTCGTTTACATCAATACCAATGCACCTAAAACGACTAAATGTTTGGCGCGGGTGTCATATTGCCGTACTTTTTCGAAAATAAGGCTAGAAAAGCCATTACGATCAATGGAGCGTGCTACCGGGACACGATAAACAATTTTTTGTGGCCGGAGCTCAAGAATATGGATACATACGACCTCAAGAAGGATGGTACTACGTGCCATACAAGTTGCGAAACAATCGAGTTATTGAGCACGAAGTTTTCTGGCCGCGTAATTTCGCATTTCGGAGACACCCATTGGCCGTTAGACTTCCTTCTTTGTGGCTATGTTAAAAGCAAGGTCTATACCAACCATTCGCAAAGAATTAAAACTCAGAAAGCAAACATTGAAGCCGCCATCGTCGAGATAGAGCCCCAATTATGTGGAAGGGTGATTGAAAATTTCCAGAAAAGGAAAGAAGATATTATGTTCCATAAATAATTCAGAGATGTCTTAACGATTGTTCATTCTATTCATGTTGAAGCCCCCTTTTTTACAGTGAGTACTCCATAAACTGAACGAGTTCCAAAAATTATGGCGGCTAAAAATCTACAAACAACCAAAACACACCCCAAAGCCTGGTCTGCACCACGAAAAGGTTATGGTTACAGTCCGTTGGACATCAAAATCCACTTTTCATTTCTTTAACCAGAAGCAACAATAAACGCCACCAAGTATTGTGAGGAAATTGACACAATACATGCTCTTCGGGCAAAAGAAAATTAGGAACATCGGTTTTTCCGGAGGAAAAAGAAAGCGCATGAGTAGCCCTCGATCGAGGAAATGGAGAGGTACTACTCTAAAAGAACGGCAACAACTCCCGAGCAGATGCCTGTAGAAATGAATAAGGAAACATTGCAGTCAATTCACAGAACGTCTCAAGGCTATTACGTGGACACCTCTCGTGTGGACTTATTTCACGGAGCGCCTATCCTCATATCGCGATTAAAGTACGTCAATCACTGCCCTGATCTTGAATGAGGAATTATCTCCAATCACCTGGGGAAACCCCATTCAGACCAGTACAATATTGAAGTCATCGTGTAGGCTAGACTTAGCATTTTGCCGAGGATTAAGCCTACCCAAAACCCCCCACCAATCTTAGGGTCATGGCACTACGTAGTATATTCTTTGGTTTTCAATGACAGTCAACGAGGGCAAGACAATTTCCGTCAAGCAGAGTTAGCCATACAATCTGGACAGTGACCAAAATAAAATGCGGATAGCAAAATCCAAGCTTAGGGACATCAAGGACAAACTGGACCGGCGGTCTACCTGCCGAACTATTTAAGTCAGTGGGAGATGGCTTGGTAGAGGGCGCGCACTAACTCTTCTTCTTCTTTTCCTTTTACTAGCCCTTTCTTCGCTACACGAACTTATGCATAACGAGTTTCCCATTTTTACTGCATCGCTACTGCTCCGCTTATGGGGTTGGCTAATGTCGCAGATCGCAAAACGTGTCTGCATACAGCTCGGTCCTGTATCGCTTCGGCGGTTAGCCACAGGCGTTGTTGTGCATTTGCCATCTGAGCAATCCAGGAATTCTTTTTCCTACCTAGTTTTCTTTTAGTAGGAGCGACCGTAGTTGATATTGCCTTCTTAACGGGATTTTCCGGAGATCTTTATTGAACGTGGCAATACCAGATAATTCTATCCGACTTAAGTTGTTCGATTACCGAATTCTTTATGTGTAGACTTCCTCTAATGTGCGTAGATCTAATGCAGTCACGTTTCGTAACTCCAGTCGACATCCTTAACATTTTCATCTCTGCTGCCGTCATTTTGTTTTTAAACGCTTCGTATATTGTCGAGCACTGCGAACCATATGTAAGAGCTGCCTGAACAATCGTGGTGTAAAGTTTTCCCTTCAATTTAAGTGGAAATATTCGGTCACAGAAGATTCCCGAATTTTTTCGCCATTTCATCCACCCCACACTTACTCTGTGCCAACGTCGTCGTCACATTTCGCTTCTACGTTAACGATTGATCCTAAATACTTGAACCTAGTGGTTTTTGGCAGAACTATTCCGTCCAACATTATATCTGGAATAGGTCGCAGTGGATCCGAAAATGGGCAGGTCAAATATTCCGTCTTTGATCGACCCGTTTTTCTCTAGCGCGTCTTTCCATTTACTTCACATTTACGTTTTGTAAATCTACGACATTATCGCTTAGAATAACTGCGTCGTCGGCGAGAGAATCGATGTTACATTTGCTTCGTGCATGCAATCTTTCAAAATATAGTCTAGTACCACGTTAAAGAGGAAAGGGCTAAGAATGCTTCCTTGATGCACACCGACATTTACTGGAAATTCTCTCGTAAGTCCGGCGGTACATTTAACAGCAGTTTTGACGTTTCCATACATGTCTTGTATCATTCGTATATACGTTTCCGGTATCTTTTGAGACCTCAACGCGGTCCATATGAGATCTCTAGACACACGATCGAATGCTTTTTCTAGATCAATAAATACCATGTGCAGATCTTTTGACGAATCCCGATGTTTTTCCATTAATATTCGCAAGATTTGGATTGCGTCCACCGTCGATCTTCCTTCCACAAATCCACACTGGCTATTCGTCGAGCTTTATGATTTTGCGAAGACGTTCGTTTAAAACTCTTTCAGCGATTTTCATCGTGTGTGACATCAGCTTGATTGAGTGGTAGCTGTTGCATTCTCGCGTGTCGCCTTTGCCTTTGTATAACGGAACCAAAAAGCTACTTCTCCATTGATTCGGCATAGTTTGTCCGCATTTTATTTTATTCAAGAGTTTCGACAGCCATTCACTGCCGATACATTCCATCTTCGACCAAAACTCTGATGGGATGTTGTCTGGTCCCGCCGCTTTCCCGCGTTTCGTTTTTCCGATAGCTATATTTATTTCTTCTGTTGAAAAGTCAGCAACTTCTTCTTCGAATGGATCAGCTGCAGGGACGCGATCACGTGAAAACTGTTTGTTAAGCAGGTCCTTACAGTATTCAAGCCACCTATCACAGATGTCCTTTTCGTTTGTTAGTAACTGCCCGTAGGAGTCTTTGATGTATTTTGGCGACGATATTTCCTTCGCATTTTTTCGCCTTTGCGCAGAGAGTTTAAAAATTTTTGGCACTTTACTATTGTACGACGTTTGAACTTCTTGAATAGCTTGTCTTCTATCTGCCGATCGTGAGGATATTCGCTCCAAGTCCTGGTAAAGGTTTTCCGCTGCTGCCGCTCGGGTTTGGGCCAGGACTCTCTTTGTAACGTTTTTAAGTCGCTCATATTCAAGTGCAAGACGAGACTTTTCGATATCGTTGCTCCGATCACATTTTGTCCACGTTTGAAATACTTGCTTCTTGTCGGTCACTAACGCGCGCGCACTAACTCCTTCCAAGATTTGGTCGGCAAGAAGTATGCCTGAAGAATATAACCCTAACACTGTTAGGGTATGATCCAGTGTGGTTTTAGGCTGGATAAGTCCACAATCGGCTAATTATTCACACTACTCATCTATAGAGATGAGTGGTATCCCTGCCAAACTCGCTAGATTGTACTGAATGACGATGGAGAACGCTCGCTGTAAAGATCTCGAAAACATTCCCTATAAGGCCTGTGATGTCAAATAAGGATTCAGGCTGCCACGTAACCTTTTCAAAGTCATACTTCTGCGAAAACTCTCAAGTCAACATCTCCTACCTTACCTTGTTCTATCGTTATTTTCACCACCGGTGCCCCAATGAAATTGCCAGTAGTATTCCGTCCCTTCAGACCATGAGCCGTAACACCCGTCTCGATTTAGTCGTGAATGAGTGCAAAACTAAGTACAATATATGCTGTCAGCAAGAAAGGACGACACACAACGCCACAATAGACACCTATAACTTTAAGGAAGTCAGAGACTTCGTTGACTCCGCTACAAAATCTTGCAATCGCTGTTTCTTTGTCCGAAGAAGAAAAATGAGTAATATGGCCGTATCAAGAAACACTAATCATAGTAGATAAGACCCTCATCATCCCAGTCCTGCGTTTTGGTGCAGTGGCATGGACGTTATCGAAGGTGGATGAACGCAGAATATAAAATGACGCTGTACAGTGACAATGACCTGGTCAGAAAAGTACACATTCGTCACCTAAGTTGGCTAGAACATGAAGAGCGAATGAAGAACTAACTCACCATCCTGAAAAATATTCGAATATTCCGGAATGGAGCTAAATCTCGCTTAGGCGGTGCGCGCAAGTGAAAGTTGAAATCAACCAACTTGAGGTTGTTGCATCTGGATGCGAAATATTTGAACTATCTAATTTGAGAGTGAATACCATAAGGTGCTCTCGTTTCATGGCCATTATTAGTCAACTTCTTAAATGAATACTATCATTAAATTATTGATCTGGTTTTCCATTTACTTATGACAAGACAGAAGTCAATAGAACTTTTGAATTTATTATTCCGTTGTTCCATTATTCCATTATTCCGAGTTCTTGTTTTTTGTTCCATAACAGAGTTTTCTATTCAATCTTGAGTTATCGATATCCCTCAGCTATCGCTTAAACAAAAATACTCTTTTGTCCACAGTATTGTATAACATGATGTTTCTTACTCTTAATATCGAATCTGGTATAAGGAATCCTTTCGCAATAATGCTACCACAGCAATTAGCTTTCGATAGTCAGGATGAACCCCGCAACTTTATTGGTTGGTGGAATCATCGGCCCATATTTCTTTAAGAACGGCCAGAATGTTACCGTCAATGGAGAGTGCTCTAGAAACATGATTTCTGACTTCTTTGTTACTCGGTTGAATGGCATTGACGTGACAGAGCTTTGAGTTTTATTAAGATGGCGCAACATGCCACACAACGCGCGACACCATCAATTTATTGCGGGAAACATTTGCTGAGCACATAATTTCGCTTAATGGACCTGTGAACTGGCCTCCACGATCCTGTGATCTCACACCTTTAGATTACTTTCCTTGGGGGTATGTGAAGTCACTAGTCTATGCCGATAAAGCAGAGACGTTGCGCGATTTGGAAGTCAACATTCGCCGTGTTATTGCTGATATACGGCCCCAGTTGCTCGATAAAGTTGTCGAAAATTGGACTTTATGCTAATGGCATAAAATTATCTATTAAACAAAGCTAATATCAAAGACATTAACATTAGCTTCAAGTGTTTTATTTCATATTGAATTTGTATACCTCTTAAAAAACACCCTTTATATTAGACGACAAAATCAGTAAATAATGATTTAATACTTTTATATTTATAAAGGGTTTTTCAATAGGGACTTGACAACTTTGAATTTAATTTGTGAACGCACTCTTTCACTGATCATCAAACTGTCACTGTCAATTTACTGTCATTTTCATCATGGTAAAGTATACGCACGAGCAACGTCTGCAAATTATAAAAATTTTCTACCGAAATTCGGAGTCGGTGACTGCAACTTTAAGAACGTTAACTCCAATTTTCGGTCGTAATTCTCGCCCTAGTAGACAGGCAATAACAAGTTTAGTGCAAAAATTTGAGTCTACATATTCGTTGTGTGATGTTGCCGTATCAGTGAGACAACGGGTTGGTCGAAGTGTCAAAAATATCGTTGGCGTTCGTAGCAAACGATCCAAATCAGCCAATTCCACGCGGTTCTCAAGAATTGGGCCTCGCTCAGACCACATTATGGCGTATTTTGTGTAAGGATCTTGGTTTACACCCAAACAAGATCAAGCTGACTCAAGAATTGAAGCGACGTACGTTCTCCGATTGAGTTCTGGAGAAGATGCGCCAAGATGATGAATTTCATCGCAAAATCAGCTTCAGTGACGAAGCTCATTTTTGGCTCAATTTTGGCTCGTCAATAAGCAAAATATGCGTTATTAGTCGGGTGAAAATCCACATGTGCTTCATGAATCACGACTTCATCCAGAAAAAATAACTGTTTGGTGCGGTTTGCATGCCGGCGGCTTTATTGGATCATATTTTTTCGTCGACGATAACGATCGTTACGTTACTGTGAATGGTCAGCGTTATCGCGCCATGATCACCGATTATTTTTGGCCCGAATTAGAAGATATGAACTTGGACGATATGTGGTTTCAACAGGATGATGCCACATGCCACACAGCACACGCTACAATCGATTTATTGAAGAGCAAGTATAGTGAGCGTGTTATCTCAAGAAATGGGCCAGTCGATTGGCCGCCTCGTTCGTGCGATTTAACGCCGCTTGACTATTTTCTGTGGGGCTACGTTAAGTCATTGGTTTATGCCAACACGCCGACGACGTTGGAAGAGCTCAGAGCCAACATTGAACGCGAAATTACGGCCGTTTTGGCCGAAATGTGTGGCCGAGTCGTTGAAAATTGGGTCCAACGAATCGACCGCTGCAAAAGTGCCCGCGGTGGCCATATGAACGAAGTCGAGTTCCATTCATAAATGTTTTTATTGTACTTCAAGCCGATAATAAAGTTTTTGAAACATTTCAAATGGTTTGCGTTTCATTTAAAAAAAAAGTTGTCAAGTCCTTATTGGAAAACCCTATAATATGTGTTTTATTTTCACATTGTTATTAGGTTTGTAAAAGTAGAGAGGAGAACATTCGCTTTTTTTATTTAGAAACGGGTTGGACAAATTCTGCTTCTCATTTATTCGAACGTCTTGTAAGGTCGAATAAACAGTTCCCTAACCCTGAGCCTCTTTCTATCTCTGGCCGTATTTGACCAAAAGGTCAAAAGAAAACTTTTGATTTGAAAGTATTCATGCAATAAGGAATATACTATCGCTTTCCAATAGAGAATAGTGTTTTTGATGATAGCAGGAAAGACAACGGCTAGGTATGAAAGCTATCTGCTCTAATTATTTAATTCTTATTACCTAATGGTATTCTAAGAATTGTGTTCTATAATCGTGTGGTCAGTGTACGAGAATTTAGCTGATATGACACTGAGCTGAGAGCACTTCAACGGTTTTCTTATCGGTATGAGAAGTTATAAACAAGTCTAATATGTTGACAGTGTGACACACCGTCCTTCGGGTGTTGTCTGTCCAGAATGACGAAGAAATTATATAAGAATGAGAATACACTTGTAAAGCGTGTTTTCTTAAAATGATTAAATTGTTTGTTTAAATAAAACACAGAAAGTTGAATTATTGAATTCACTCGACAAAGTATTTCACGCTATTTAATATTTGGATATAGCTTTGGATATATAAGAGTATCTACACGGCCGCCTCGTACAAAGCGCATTCTAGAAGTCCAATTTTCAACCACTTTTTCAAGCAATTTTCGGCGTATATCAGGTATTACTCGAATAATGTTAGTTTATCGGCATAAACTAGTGACTTGACGTAGCCCCACAGAAAATAGTCCAATGGCGTCAAAACGTACGACTTTGGTGGTCAACTGACGGGTCCATTTCTTGAAGTGACTTTATTGCCAAATCGTTTTTTCAATAATGCGAACGGGGTGAATCATCATCCTGTTCTAACCACAGTACATCAATATTCATGTCACGCAAATTTGGGGGTACTGGTGTATGTATATTGACAGTAACTTGTGCTCCGGCCTCATTTTGAAGAAATAAGAACCGATGATGCCACCGGCGTACAGAACGTCTCTTGTGTTTTACGTGGACACCTGCCGTGAAGGCCTTATCCCACGGAGCGCCTACGCTCATAACAGGATTAAAATAATGCGTCAATCAACGCCCTTCGGATAGTATAAATACCACCTCCAGTACCTACTAGAAGTTGTGTGTAAGGCACGATCTTCTCCCTTGGTATAGGGTTGAGGCCAATCTAAAACCTCTGCCATTCTGTGGGTCATGGCACCCGGTTGCAATTCAACTCCACATCGAGCAGACCCATTAGCGCCACGGTCATCAAATAGCTGTGCACAGGTCATAGCACGTTACAACATGTGTATACTCAGCCATGTGATGTCCAAACACCACTTGGCCTACTCTCCCCGCGATTTTGGGTATAAACCTACAGCCACCACGATACTCCCACAAGGGGGCCAACTCCTAGGTCAGGCCGGAGCCATAGTCCCTGGGGCTCCTGACCTCCCGTGGTACCAGAATATAGCCTCCGGTCGAGCTCCGCAACCTTGCGGTTACTTCCAGTGGGGCACCTTATTGCCCAGGACTGGCCGTCTTTTGGCCCTGCTCACTGAGCTTCAGGGTAAAGCTACCTATTTCGACGCCCAGCAAACACTATGTTCGCATAGTCCTGAATCCGTCACAAACACCGTCTTCACAAACTACGCCCATAGCTTCAAGATCTCTTACATCATCATACAGAGAACATTCACACAAAACGTGTATCCAGTCCTCAAAAAGAGCTCCACACCAGCAGCCTTCCACCCCTCTCATGCAAAAATGCATTAAAGGAACCATGACCAGTAAGAAGAAAGCCCAAGTTTAGGTTAAAATTCAGCTCAGGCCGCTCTCGCATGAATAGGACATTCTTCAGGAAACGGTAAGTGACTCTGCCGTTTACGCTATCTAGATATGACGCATTCGTCCAGCAGGCGCTTACGCTCCCGGAAGGACATCAGGTTGACTCCATTGTCAGACACCCAATCACGCTCTCACTTTGAAGGCTAATCCACGACGGATAGCCTACAAGTCAAATGGTGGTACTCCCAACAACACCTGTAGTGCCTCCGTAGAGAAAGTGCATTACCATTCAAACGGATTGTGGGAGGTCGTCGTTTAAATGAGTTTCCCTTGAGGACCATCATTACAGACTTTTCCTCTGATACGGCGACGCCCACACTGTCGCTCTAGGCCGCGACGATTTGTATTACCCTGTTTCCCATTTCTTGCAACGCTCTCCTGGAGAGTCTCTCAAGAATAAGTAACAGGTCATCCGCATATGCGCAGCACTTGCAGGTCTCACATATCTGCTCTAGCAGTGGGTCCATCATGAGGCTCCAAATGAATGGACCACAGATAGAGCCCTGAGGACATCCACGCTCCACATTCACACGCACACTTTCATTTTCGCCTGCATTCATTGCACATGCGCTTTTGCCAGAAAAGTAGCTTTTCCAAAGCTCAATTTCCTGGCATCCTACATCCTGCATTCTCTGAAACACACTTCCCCAGCTTAAGTTGTCAAAACCACCTTTAAAATCTATAAAGGCTAAGACATAGTCTTCCCTATTTGTCTGGACACAGTCTTTGACATATGCCCAGGCGCCCTCAATAGACATGCCTTTTTTGAATCCGAATTGGAAAGGAGACATTGGTTCAGTCATATTCTCCAGAAGTCTTTCCACCATAACCCTTTCCAGTACTTTTCCAAGTACCGGAAGCAGGCTGATGCCCCGATAGGATTCAGGGTTTGACCTAATCCTGTCGGCAGACTTCAATAGAACGACCACCTTTGCATCCTTCCAACCCAACGGAAAGTGATTCGCCTCAATGCATCTGCTGAAAGTGCAGCCTAGATAATCCGGGACGACTTTCCAAATGGCTTTCACCATTTCGCCAGTCATTCCGTCTAGTCCGGGAGACCTCTTTGAACGGAGAAGTGAAACAGCGTGTTCCACCTCCTCGGTTCGCAGTTCTGAATTGGCTACTGGCTCTGCAGCCTTACGGTTCCTCTCAAAGAGATCGTCGTTGACACGCCACACACACTCGTTGATGTACTCGATTTGCTGGTCGATGTTCAGGCTTCCATACACCTGAAGGGGTATCGAGGATACCTCTGCAAGTATATGGGAACCGTACACATTCCAGTCAGCATTCCGAGTGCACCATCTCCTTTCCAACCTAGGCGCCCTAATAATGTCCTCATAGGTGACCTCAACTTGTATCCAGTTGTGGTCACTTATTCTTCTGGAGATTTTCCATTTAAAAGAGAACGCCCTAAGTGCGGATTCATTTGCAAATGTGACATCAATGTCGCTTTTTCGACTATGCGCATCTAAAGTGTACAACTCACTCGGCCGATTAAGAGGGTGCATATCAGATGATATAGCCCATTCACTAAGCGTTTCACCCCGTGGATAGCTTGGATATCCAGACGAGTTACTGGACATCTTACTATGCCATAAAAGGGAAATCGCATTAGCGTCAACGCCGAGGATGAGAGGGTCGCTCCCGACTAGCGAACGTACTTCCTCCATGTATTGGATGTATGGCTCAATTTCCTCACCGTATTTGGCCAAAAACGCCTTCTACTCCAACACATACGCCACGTTCATCTGCATCTTGAGGGATGCATGTAAGGTTTGCGTCCCTTACAATCACTGCAGCTCTGCATCTAGTATCAGGGAAGACCCGCATTGAAGCGGGTAAACCCCTAATTACTCCCCTCGAAGCATAGGGCTCCTGAACCAGATCAACGCTGCAGTCCCTCTCGCACATCCGAGCTCCTATAATGGAGAAGGCGCCCTGGCAGTTCAATTGCACGAAGTTGAATACCATATTAGTTTCTGTCATTCAACCGGGCAAGAGCGGCAGCATAAAGCGGACGCCATCGGCGTACAGAACGTCTCGTGTGTTTTGCGTGGACTCCTGCCTTTACGGCCTTATTCCACAGGATGCCCATACATCCATGCGAGCAAGGATACGCCTTGCCATCGCTCACCGTCATTCCACTGTTTCAGATACCAATTCGGAACTGTGTTGCCGGTACAAGTTCCACCCTTGGTAAGAGTCGAGGCCGATCTAAAACCTCTTGCTGCTCTTAGGGTCGCAGAACCCAGTACTTTTTGCAACTCTACATTGGGCCGAAGCCCTTCCCGCGATTTTGGGTTTAAACCACAGCCACCATGACGCTCCCACAAGGGGGCCTACTTCTAACAAGTCAGGCCCGGACCGAGATCCGGGGGGCTCCTGACTCCCATGGTACCGTGATTTAAGTCCTGGTAGGGTGGTCCAGCCGCCAACAAGTCCTATGACCGGCAACTTGTGACTGATCGAATCGTAGCAACCTTCGGTAGCGTCATCTGAAGATGTTTACGATAAGACCAGTACTTTGCTCTGCCCCCTTCATTATTAGACAACGTCATTAAAGGGCGAAGCCTTGATAATTGGGCGGGGGCCCGCCACCGGCGTACAATCCGCACCATACACATTGTTCTGGATGCAATGGCTTCTGGTGAGGATTGTTCTCGTTCCAAATACGGCAATTTTTATTTACGTAGCCGTTTAACCAGAAATTAACCCAATCACTTCCAGTGGATTTAAAGTCCAAAATCCCTGAACACTCGACGCAATAAATGTGCATGCGTGGATAGTGGAATGGATAGATAAAGCTCAAGTTGTTGCGAACTAAGACGAATCGGCAAATTGGAGTGTTCTTCAACACTAGGTTCCACAGCCGCGATATTTTTGTTCACTGTTCTCGTTCTTGTTGTGAGTATACAATACCGTGAATATAAGTTTCGCGAGCTTAGATTTTGAAAATAAATTTCAACGATTTGAAATCGTTGATGTGGTCATGGAAAGATTGACGCCACATACCTACCTATCCTGAGTGATTTTTAGATTTTCCTCCATATAGCTCATCCTGAATTGCTTCTGCTCATCTCTGCCTTTGTGTGTGTGTGTGGGATAGAAGACAATTAAGTCCAGGACATCTATGAATTCGTCTGCAGTCAATTCTTCTGGGATGCAGGTAGACATACACGGATTTCTTATAGTCATCCCCAGGCTCATACCATGTTTTCGCCTGTGTTTCTTAAAAACAGAGTTGTCAATAGAAATGTTTACCACTGCAACTGTAAGAGTTTAAGAGCTGGTCCGGTTCCTTTTTTTTATAATTTACGCCCGCCTAAGGGGTTAGATACTCCCTTACTGTTGCCTGGGCGCGGGAAAGATAGAAGGAGGAGAAAGGAAAATTGTTTTGTAGTGGTTTGAAACTCAGGTGTATATTAGCTCTCCAGGGTGGGAGTCCGAATAGGACGGAGAGTTTTTTCTTCACTCAGAGTGCTTCGAAGGTTATAATTCACACTTGTTTTTGTTTTTTTTTGTGCTTGAAACTCTACAATTTTGCTTTGAATTCTGTTTAGAAAGTAATATGCTATGCTTTTACCCGGCACCGAACAAAACGGGTTTAATTGACTCTGATCTGATCTAAGCTTCAGTTGTTTTCATCACAGAGAGGGATAATCTTGTCAGAGTTAATTTTATTCTGTATCACCATATCAGGTTCATATTTACAAGTACATCTGTCAATTCGTTGCGTCACATATTGTAATTAACATCAGACTACCTACCTTGGTTTGGTTGTAAACCCTTTATAAGTCCAAATGTCCAAGCAACAATTTTAATTCAAAATCAAATCTATATTTATCCACATGACCTATTTGAAATTATTTTCTGAACATTACCCGTAATAATAACCCTCTGATTGCCTTCGATTGTGATAAGTTTTTCGGAATCAACACATAATAAACACGTGTAGCCAATGTGTATTAAATAGAGCTGAAGACGAAACGTATAATACTTATAAAATACAACAATAGATAGTCAGTAACACGGCCAGCAATAGCTAGAACTCAAGTACTTTGTGAGTGCACACTAAAGGCTATATATGTACATAGCTCCACCCTGCTATCTGCTTGACTTCCTTAATCACCGTGAAATCCAATTTAATGAAAATCAATTAGTTTTTCCCCACAACAGCACTGATCTAGTCCGGCGCAACTATATCTTTGTCATTTTTGTTGTTGCTGTCGTTGTCGTAGTCGTAGTCGTTGTCGTAGTCGTTGTCTGTGGCGTTGTCGTTGGCCTCCATCAAAAGTAAAACTGTGCGCCAATGACAAATGGTATAACAAATTCTGGCTAAAAAGCGAACGTCATCCAAATTGACTACACCACAAGCCAAAGCTATGGTCACAGCCGCATTCAATCCATCTTTCTACCTACACGTACCTATCTTCAGTGTACATAGGTATATCTGTCGGCTCTTGACATTGGATTCGATAACGTATCTATCAACGTTAGTGTCGAAAAAAACCCTCTAAAAAAAATTCACTCGCATATCCATAGCTGTACTTAAAGTATTTTTATATCAACCAGAACCCCATGAAGCTGTGAGGATGAGGCAGTGGCAATGGCAACAGCAACGGCAACGGCAGCGGCAGCCGCTGTGGAGGAAAAAAGAAACATAAATTTTTCCCGGTTACCCTTCCCATCGGACACTTCATCACTCTGTGTAAATCGTGTATCTGGTTACACGGTCTTTTACAGAGGCGCAATAAAAATCTCATCAAAGAGAAAATCGCGTAACTTCTGGAAATAATCCAAAAACAAAACGAAAAATTGTAAAAATAAAAAAAAAAACGATTTCAAAAAATAATAAAAAATTCACGAAAGTGTGAATCGAAACCGAAATGGCTGTGCACACTCTAATTTCCAAACACCAAACTGATTTCAGATCGCCGCACTAAATTTAGCCGAAAAAACTCCCTATTTCATGCCGATCAAAGGCGCGCAACAATTGGATGCTCATTAGCACCACCAAATTACACATGAACGAAGAGTAGAAATGGAGCAGGAGCCGAAGCCGAAGCAGGAGCCAAAAGAGCTCATCCACAGATACTTATGTAGAATCTCCTAACTCGTATCTCATGGCTCATAGCTATATTTGGCTAAACGGCAAAACCTAATTAAGGTTGTCAGAGGTAAGGGCTGTTTGGTGGTGGTTTAGAAGGAAAACCATTATTTACAGTTCATTGCACAAAACTGAATTTTCATTTTAAGGGCAGGGGAAGGGTTCTATAAGTATGAGTTCATGCCGCAACTGGGGTGTGTACGAGTGTGTACCATATTCGTATTCATTAAAGCTGGCAGCAACTTCAGGTAAATTTAGAAACGTTGAACTGACCATTATAATATGAGCTGGGTGCCTAATAACGTTACGCACGTGTAAACAGTTTTTTTTTCTTTGTATATGCAAGTGTTACTTTCACAGGGGAAAAAAAATTGGTGTGGATACCTACTGGCGGTCCAACGCTTTCATTAAGTCACAGTCCAAGTGTATAGCCTCAATTGGCATTAAATCAGATCGGACTGTGGAATACTTCCTAGCTTTTGGTCTCAGACGTAAATGAACTAAGACTATTGGTTCAAAAATGTCTGAATTTGACAAACCAAGCTTCAGCTAAAAATTTGAAGAAAAAAAAAAATTACCGTGCGGCGTAAGCCCGGGTATTCTTGCTGAAATCAGTAATTACAGAGAGAAAAATTACGAGCACTAGAAACATGATAAGTCAACGGCGCCACTTCTGGGAATAGACAAGACCTAATACTCTAAGACTCTCAAGCTTGGTTAACTGATGAGAGGTGTTTTGATTTTAAGGTCGTATAGTCTTCCATTTTCATAAGGATGCAGATGCCTTCTTACTCTAGCTGGCTTGGAGGCGCACTCGACAAGAAGTAGTACACATTGGAGATTCTCATCGTTATTGAGTGTGTTTTCGACAACACAACTTACATTTCTTGATAAGACCAACGCTGGTAAAAAGGACCCTGACCCATTGTGGTTCATATTGATCGAGTCGCTGCTTAACAGTCTCAACACCTCCAACTTTTATGCTTATGAACATGGAGATGATGTAACTGCCCTGTTACCATCCTAGATGTGAGCGACGATTGGTTAAAACTGAGGTTGTTTTCTTCACAAGGCGGAGAAAGTCGACTCATTTAGTGCTAAAAGGTATCACATTCTAACGGAGCTTACAATTTGAGTGCTATCTTGGACAACAATTTTTTTTTGACCAAACATGTGGCGTTTTTCCGGCAGTGTAAAGTATCTTACGGTAAGACATTAAGCTTTTCGCTGTGGAGAGTATTTAGCATATAACGGGTGGTCCAAATACAAGGTTTCTTTTTAATCTTTACCGCTTCAAATCGTTTTATGCGTTTATTGAAAAGAAGTTTTGACCGAAATGAAAGGCTGCTGTACGTAAGTTTGTGCAAAAAGTTCGTGAGACTGGCTTACTTGCGGACAACACTCACGGGGTCCGTCCGCTGAGATGGTTCGACTAAATCCAGGAATATCAACTCGCCATAGAGTGAGTTGCATTGCACAAACACTGCGTTTATTGAAAAGAAGTTTTGACCGAAGTGAAGGACTCACTGCGCCTGTTGTACGCAAGTTTGTGCAAAAAGTTCGTGAGACTGGCTTGCTTGTCCGCAAACACTCACGGGGTCCGTCGTCGTACGGTACGTAAAGACTCAAAGACTCAAAGACTCAATCCAGGAACCTCGACTCGCCATCGAACTCAAAAAATCAACATTTTACAGACCAACCTGATGAGAATTTCGCACAAAGATCTCGGATTATTCCCTTACAAAGTCCAATTGACTGAGTAGTTGAAGGCAAACGACCATTGTTTCTTACGAGGCACATTTTCATCTCGACGGCTATGTTAACAAACAGACTTGCCGCATTTGGGGATTGGAAATCCCGTAAGTAGTTTTCGAGAAGCCAATGCACCCGCAGAGAGTGGCAGTTTGGTGCGGATTTTGGAGTTGGTGGCACCATTAACCCATTTTATTTCGAAAATGCTGCTGGAAACGCCGTTTCGGTCAACGGTGAGCGCTACAGAGCCATGATTGCCAAATTTTTGTTCTTCGAAGACAAAGAAGATATTTGGTTTCAAAACGATAGCGCACCCATCAAACAATTGAACTTTTGCGCGCTAAGTTCGGCCGCCTTGGTGATGTCAATTGGTCGCCTCGGAGCAGCGATTTGACCCTGTTGGATTTTTTTTTTGTGAGGTGCCCTTAAAAATCGATGTTATTCGGATAATCCAGAAACGATTCAAGTTCTTAAAGCAAATATCATCATCCACGCGCTACTGCAGAACCATCCGAGACAGCCACATTAATGAAATCGTATTCCATAACTATTGGGAATATGTGCTCTTTCTAATGAAGTCATAACGTACCGAAAATAATTGATTTTTGTTCATTTTATTTTATTTTTAAAAAGAAACTTGTATTTGGACCACCACGTACACTGCTATGTATTTCATGAGCTGGTGGCACAAGCTTCCAAAATACGTCGGCGCTGCATTTTCCTGACTCCAAAGAAAAGTATCATATGTCTCGTCTTCATAGGAGCTTTCACTTTCAGGCTAGATTCTACTCTAGACGCCTTGATGAATCTCCCTCCCCTTAATGTTCGTATCATAAGCTGCACTTCTGTGGCCATTCTCGGTTTAAAACAAGTGGTCTTTGATAACGCGCACTTGAGTTTTGGTGGTCATCATGCGCGCCGACTGCTTTATGACTCTGGTCAATGTAATGACACCAAATTTCCTGTTGCAGCGATGTAAACATTCCTTGTAGTCAATAATGGTTTCCGCTGCAATGGGACCCAGGAAAGAAAATCATTCGGGTCTTAACGAATGGCTCCAGAACCGATCTAAGATGCACCCCGCCTTTTTTGTTGTGAAGGATGTAATCGTTGGATTCCACTCCTCGTTAGGAAAACTTGTGTCTGTTTTTCAAAACGATATATACTATGCAGGCCAAAAATTTGAGGCTACCCTCAGTGTTCAAGAAAAAATTACTTAAACCGCTTTTTCGTCGAAAAAGACACTTTCACATTGGATTACCGTTTTTTTTTTACAATTCTTGGCATTCTAGCTATCCGTTTTTGAATTGTTGCCTGTGGTATATTGCACGGTTATATCATGATTTGCAATATTTCTTCAACTTTCCTCTGTTTCAGGTAGTCTGTGTTTAGGGTCGTTGTCCTGCTACTGGCGATTTCTATGGAGCACTGTTGGTGGAAATAGCAATAAAACAAAGTGAGACTCGAGACATTTCGTCGGTGTTCGAGGGTGTCCATTGACTGGGTGATCTTACGAGTAGCATCACCTATGAGTTTTGTCACACGGTTTTGAATGCTATCTAGCATGTGCAAAGAGGTCTTAAGGGCACTTAACCAGATGTGGGCACTGTACTAGAGTTTTGGGCAGATGAATGCCTTATATATTGAAGCCAGGTCAGAGGGGGTGAAATATTTCTTACATCGCTTGAGGAAACCTAAACACTTCGCAGCATTTTTGGCGACGTCAAATATGTGGTCACTCCAAAGTAAGTTGTCATTTACACATACCGAGAATGGAAAGTTTTTCGGTTTCGACAATGCAAGTGCCATTCATAGATAATGGCTGGGTGTTTAAATTTCGCTTTAAAGACAGCAGACAGCATTGTGTTTTGGGAGCATTAAATTCCACTCTGTTGATAGTTCCCCAATTGGTTATGCTGTTAATATCGGCATTTAATGAGCTTAACATACGCTGCCATTCCCATTCTGCAGCCGAAGAGCAGGGGCGTGAGTCCGGAAACGGATGTGAAAAGCAGAGAGTACTGTCATCAGCAATGGAATATATTGGATTAGAAGTGGCATACAAGAGATCGTTGATGAAAATTAAAAAGAGTATCGGGGACAGAACGGAACCCTGGGACACACATCATTTATTTTGTGAATATCAGACTTGAAACCATCAAAGGCAAATCGAATTGAACGTTCCGAAAGGAAGTTTCTAATCTATTGAAGAAGAGAGTCGTCGGTCACAAATGCACGCATTTTCGGCAAAAGAGCCTGATGCCACAGTCTGTCAAATGTCTTAGAAATATCAAGTACAACTATCTTGCTTTCGCCAGGTTGATGTAGGCTTTGGTTCCACTTTTCGTCTTTAGGAGGAGAGAGATGATGATTCGCCTTTTTTAGGGACGAGCTGGACAAATGCTGTTTTCCATCTGCTCGGGAAGAGTCCTAAAGAGTAGGATTGATGAAAAAGCTTACGCAGTGGTTTTGCCAGCGAGGAAGAACACCTCTTCAGAAGAAGGGGAGATATACTATCTGGGCCAGCGGATTTATGTATGTTGAGATCTTTAAGTACTCTTGCTACTACACGAGTGCGAAAGTAGATTTGTCCCATTGAAGATTCGACGCACTCAAGTGTAGGCGGAGACAAAGCACAATCTGTGAGTGTTGAGCGGCCGCAAAGTGCGCAGCAAGCAGGTTGGCCTTGTCCAAAGAGCTGACAACTGGAATGTCATTGTAAATGAGCGTTGGGATCGAGGATGAGGCGGAATTTCTAATGTTTTTGACAAACTACTTTTGGGACATTTTAGTATTTTTTTTTGCCTGAATTTGTGGTCGTATTGAAATTTCACACGCTTAAGGAAAACGTTGCAATCATTCCTGGCTCAATTAAACTATTTAATAAAATATTTCTCTAACCCTGACGGCATCCTTACAGCTCGAGTCGTACCATGCCTTTTCCTTTGGTTTGATACTTTTCATCCGATTAGAAATAAAGGATCTCATTCCAAAGAGAATAGTGTTTGTGATTATATCACCTGCGGCATCCACGTCGTTATCGAGGAAACATAACGGCCAGTGAAAATTCTTAAAGAGCGGTCTGTGAAGATCGCTCCAATTGGCTTTCTTGTATTGCCATACGGTTCTTTTAGGAATTTTTTCTCTAGCTCTGTGGTCAGCATACCAGAAATTAGCTGATATGGCACAGTGATTCGACGAGCCTAGAAGAGAGAGCACATCAACGGCGTACTTATCAGGGTGAGAAGTTAAAAACAAGTCCAGGGTGTTGGCGGCATGACCATCAAAGTCTGGTATTCGTATGGGCTCATTTACAGCTGGGTTCAGTTATTTTCCGCAGTGAATATCTCAACACACCGCCCTTCGGGTGTTGTCTGTCTAGAATGTTGAAGGCATTCAGAATTGTGTATATTCAAATCGCCCGTAATAACGATTTCATATGAGGACACAGGGATATAATTCTTTGAATGGAGTCAGACAGCCCATCAAACTCGTTAAAAGTCGAATTGCTGTCCAGTTTGGGGCTTTTGTAAATAAAGCAGTAGTGGATAATTTGCTTGCGGTAGATTTAATTTTAACCACATGAAATTGAGTTCCGGATTGGAACAGGGAGTACATGGTGGTGGAGTTTGGTAGGCTAAATCACTACACACGTAAATGGCAAGACCGCGATGAGAGAAGAATAATGGCACAAACACTGGCTATATATTGTTCTTCTCCCAGCGATGCTCTCATGTCTTCAACCCGCCTATAAATTACTTAGTGCCTTTCTCTGCAAAATAGTTGTTTACGAAGGTGATAGCTACCTACTGCGCTGCTGTAATGGTGTTTTTTTCTTCTTCAAGACAATCGATGAAGACAACTCCTTTCCCAGCCGAAGGAACAGCTTTTGCCTTTGTTCGAGCTAATTTCTCCTTCGCAGCCCGTTGTTTTCACTATGTTTTTATTTCTGGAATATAACGGTGTATCCAGGTTTCACATACAGCAATTAATTGGCGACAAAACTCTGATTTGTTGCTCCTAAACTGCGCCAACAGAGCATTGAAAATGTTCGAAATGTCTGGAGTAAGCAAACGCCCCTGCCTAAGCCTTGGTTCAATATATGACAAACACGTTCTTCGGACCCGTTCATATCCTCTGCAAATTCTCTAACCTTAATTCACCGTGGCAAATGATGATGCAGAGTCCTTGCGTAAACGCATTGTCCTTCAAAAACAAATATTTAATGACAGCTCGATACTCAATTTTTTCCATTTTCAACAAAACGCTCACATCGCCTGACTCCAACGATTGTCAAACAACAACTGCGCGTCCAAAATGGCTGCAATTTTGCTAAGTAGCTTTCAAAGCATGCGCAAACGCATTCCCCATTCTTTTGAGAAAATCACAGAAAGAAGTTTTTTCTCAAATTGGAAATGTAGCAATTTAAAAGTTTACTTCTATTCAATTTTTGCTTTGTTTGACCAGTTTGGTGCTGCCTTAAGCACGTTACAGACGAGGGATTAATCGGTCAACTGGTTGTAAACCTTTTCCTACAGACCCAAAGATTAGATGCCAAACTTCACTTGTACAATACTTTGTTCTTCGTAACGATGAACTCGCTTAGAATAGAAATTTATGCAGCCAGAATCTTAGTCACTTCCGTAATTATAGATGAAATTTCAGAAGAGAAGGAAGTGCTAAATATAAATAAAAAGAAAAAAAGAAAACAATTTGGTTAAAAGTTTGGTTAAGTGTAAGACTAGAATTTATGCACACGCGATTATTTCAAAGACTAAAAGAAACTGCTAAGATGACCTTCAAAAACTTCTTAAGAATCGACATATCTCTTTAAGAAGAACTTTCGAGTATTGTTATGTGAATACAATCCGTCCAGCAATAACACGGCGAATGTTGACATCCAAATCCTCCAACGTATCTGGGTTATCAGCATAGACTAGTGACTTCACATACTCCCAAAGAAAGTAATCTAGAGGTGTGAGGTCACAGGATCGTCGAGGCCAGTTCACAGGTCCATTACGCGAAATTATCTGTTCAGCAAATGTTTCTCGCAATAAATTGAAGGTGTCGCGCGCTTTGTGGCATGTTGCGCCTTGTTGAAACTCAAAGCTCTGTCACGTCAATGCTATGCAACTGAGGAACGAATCGCTCTGCATTGACGGTAACGTTCTTGTGGGCATGGTCCTTATAGTAATATGGGTCGATGATTCCACCAGCCCATAAGCACACCAAACAGTGAGTTTTAATGGTTGTAAAGGCGTCTCGACAAAGGCTTCTGGGTTTTCTCCACTCCTAATTCGGCAATTTTGCTTGTTTACATATCCATCGAACTAAAAATGGGCCCCATCGGAGAACAAAATTTTTCATTGAAAATGAGGATCAAGCTGAATAATGTTTTCGGCCCATTCACCGAATGTACGACGAGTATAATGGTCACGTGTTTTCAACTCTTCACAAGCTGGATCTTATAAGCTTTTAAGCCAAGATCTTTCCGTAAAATCTTCCACAAAGTCGATGGGCACAGCTTCAATTGCTGTGCACGGTGCCGAATCGACACATTCGGATTCTCCTCAACACTTCGCTCCACAACGTCAATACCTTCTTCTGTTCGCATTGTTTGTCGTCTTTGGTGATGCGTTTTATCCACGTGGTGCGAAAACGACTCATTGTGTTCCGAATAACTTGCTCAGATGGACGATTATGTCGACCGTAAAATGGACGCAGCGCACGATAAGTTTGGAGAACGGCACCTTGGTATTTAAAATAAGTTTGCACAATGGCAAAACGTAGTAACCACAAATCAACTTTCAACTGTCAACTTGACAATCTGTAGAAACAATGTTGCCAGTTTAATAACCAAACCTCTAAAAAAAACACTCTTTATCCACATTGGGTTTTGAACAATTACATAGCAGGAAGGTATGTTCCCTTTTCGGCTATCTTTACTTATGTACTTTGTGAGTTCTAGATTCCTCAAACCCAAGACGAAAGGCGATCTGTTGCTAACGAATTGTAAAGTAAATGGAATTTTCCAAATCGCCTAGGGGCGATTGATGGCAAGTGATAATAAATGCGATTTTCCCAAAATTTAATTAAAAAAAATTAGAAAACTTTGTGTTTGGAAAGCAATATCTCGAAATTGAAGGCATAGATGGTAATGGCATTAAGACACGAACTAACCATTAATCAATTGGCTAGCTTAGTTTGGTTACTCTGGGTTTAGTACACTACAAGTTATAACTGAATAATAGTTGGTACCCACTTCTCTGAAGGAACTTTTTTAAAAGCCCTCACATACGATTTTTTTCATAAGATGAACCAATGAACCAGGTCCCAAAATATCCGTATTCCAAACCGGACCACCCTGTATAAACTGACTTGGCGTACATCGCTATATTATTGTTGTAATTTTCACGCCAATTATTTTGTTTTACGGATAGCGGAAGTGCAAAAAACACGGCTTATGATATTAGGAATATACTCGTATTGTGCTTCTGAAGAGCTTCCAGTTCATTTTACACTTTTTTCCAATTCTCTATATCGATTTCTTTATAATTATATTAACAATTTTCCCCATGCTTTTGTTTTTGCGCCCTTGCTTTTATATATTTCCGCTTTGATATTCCACAAGACGGGTTAACTCTCAAATTTTGCAAAAAATTAAAATTAGGTAGATCAGCGTAGAACACAAAGTATAAAACTTAACTGAACCGTAGTCAACACAAGAATTTATTAAATGAGGTCATCCCTACACACAAGCCAACTTTTTGTAAATAACGGTAAGTCAAAATCAAAAAATCTAAATATTTAGATTTTTCAACGACTGGTAGGCAGACCTTGTTACATCGTTCAACTCATCGCCAGACTAGCCTACACACGAGTTATTTGCAGTCCGTCGTCTGTAGCATGCTTTCGACATGCATAGGTTAGGTTAGGTAAGAGTGGCTGTTGGAAATACCAACCCACTTAGGCCTATTGGCCCATTGTGATGCCACGTGGATCTATGATCTTCTTACCACTGGAACCAGTTTGAGCTTATAATAAAGCGTAGGAGACTGTTAACGTCTATTTTTTCTAGATCGTTTAGGTCGTTGTAGAAGAAAGCTCCTAGATGAAGCTTAATTCTCTGGGAGAGAGCTGGGCATATGCAGAGAAGGTGGGGGATTGTCTCCTCCTCTTCCTCGTCCATGCAGCTTCTACAGAAATCATTAGTAAAAGCGCCAAGCCTTCTTGCGTGCTTGCCTATGAGGTAGTGTCCAGTAATGACACCTGGCGCTGAGATGTTTCCTATCTAAAAGGATCAGATACTTAGAGCGGGTCAGATCCAGCCTTGGCCAGATCTGTTTGGTCGCTAGACATGTTTGTCCAGCAGTCCACCTAAGGTCTGTTCTTTTATTGGCGTCCAGCTTTAGTGCTAGTTTGCATGTAGCGATTGGTATACCTATACTACCTTTTTCCGGTAGAATAGGTAGAGTATTTCCAATTTTGGCGAGTTCATCGGCTCTGCAGTTCCCTGGAATGTCTCTGTGGCCCGGCACCCAACAAAGGTGAATGTTGAACTGCTCTGTCATCTCCATAAGAGATGATCGGCATTCAAGGGCGGTTTTAGAATATAATGAGACCGAGTCCAGGGACTTGATGGCGGCCTGACTATCCGAAAATATGCGGATATCCTTTGCAGATATCACGTTTTTCTTCAGCCAGCCAGAGCTTCTTTAATCGCCAAAATTTCCGCCTGGTACACGCTACAGTGATTTGGAAGACGGAAAGAGAGGCTCAGATTCAGCCTCCGCTATCGGTTTTAGATCCATCTGTGTAGAGATGGATTGACTTATCTTCCATGACAGCATCTTCCTCCCAGAAGGATCTAGAGGGAAAGCTTACATGGAAGTTTTTGTCCAACCAAAGTTCAGGTATGGTGTAATCGATGTTCTCTGTGAGGATTCCTAATGTATTAAGAATATTGGCGTGGCCAAATGAATTATTTGTCCACTGGTTAGTCGCTTTAAGGCGAATAGCTGCAGTCGCAGCTACTTGCTTGCTAAAAATGTCGAGGGGTGTCAAGTGAGCAGAATATCTAATGCCGCAGAGGGGGTAGACCGCAAGGCTCCGCTTGTGCATATACATGCTGTTCTTTGGACTTTGCTTAGGGTTATGCGAGGTTGAAGGCCCCATTTGTTCCCAATGGCTTTTTTGCAAGAGAATAAAGCTATTGTAGCTTTATTGACTCTTTCTTTAGTTTAGTTTCCTATCAAAAATGAGACCCAGATATTTTGCTGTATCCGAGAAAACTAAACTGGTACCGTTTATTGAAGGAGGGTTTATGATTGGAATTTTATATTTCCTAGAAAAGAGGACAAGATCAGTTTGATGGGGGTTTATTTCCACTCCACAGCGATCTGCCCAGTGGGTTAATCTGTTGAGATTTACTTGGAGGAGTTCTTTAATGGTATTTAGATGTTTTCCTGAGACGGCTATGGCAACGTCATCCGTATATGCAATCACTCTGCTACCACCCGCTTCCAGGTACATCAGTAGTTCGTTAACTACTAAGTTCCAGAGAAGGGGAGAGAGGACACCGCCTTGCGGCGTACCTCTACTGACATATCTTTTAGCAGCAGTCTCACCCAGTTTGGAGTTGATTATCGTGATTTTTAGCATTAGACTGATCAGCTCCCCAAGTGAGCCGTCTGCCTGCAGAGTTGACAGCGCACTCGTGATTGCGAATGTGTTGACGTTGTTAAAGGCGCCCTCTATGTCTAGCAAAGCAACCATTGTGTACTCCTTATATTATAGGGATCGTTCTGTGTGGCTAGTCAGAGAGTGCAAAGCCGTTTCCACCGACTTTCCTTTACAGTAGGCATGTTGAGCCGTAAACAGAAGTCTTGGATCAACTTTAGCTCGAATATGGATATCAATCAATCGTTCTAAAGTTTTCAGAAGGAATGATGATAGACTTATAGCTCTGAGGTCCTTTGGGACTACCTGAGAACATTTTCCAGCTTTGGGAATGAATACTACATTGACTTCTCTCCATAACAGTGGAATGTGGATAAGTTCTACACAGCTCCTCATAATATTTTCCAACACTGGTAGAATAATATCCGAGGACCTCTGTAGCTCGGCAGGTATAATACCGTCCGGACCAACAGACTTGTATGGTTTGAAGCCATGCAGCGCCCAGAGCAGTTTGTCTCTCGTAATCAGACCATGAATTTTGGTCACGGTTGCAGTAGGCCTGTTTGGGCTGTTACTGGCCGCGAGTTGGGAGCTACCTGGAAAGTGGGTGTCCAGAAGCAGGTTGAGTGATTCATCACCTGAGGTTGTCCAAGAGCCATCGGTTTTTTTCAAACAGCTGGGCATCATAGGATTTGTGGAGAGGATTTTTCTAAGCCGCGATGCCTCATAGATTTCTGTAATTTTGTCACAGAATGAACTCCAGGATTGTCGCTTTGCCTTCCTCAGTTCTTTTTTGTATAATTTGAGGGATTCTTTATATGAGTCCCAGTCAGTCACTTTTCTTGTGTTTTTTGCTACGTTGAAAAGTTTTCTGCAGGCGTTTCTGAGCAGTCCCAGTGCCGATGTCCACCAGTGTGGCTGTTTTTTGCCTCTTGGTTGAATAAGAGGGCAGGAAGCGGCCATAGCCTTATTGAGAGCCAGAGTAAATTCCCTGACTTTCATGTCAAGCTCATTGGTGTCACGCGGGGGACTTGATGGTTCAGAGGATAACGTTTTTGACAGTATTCCTCTGTATTTTGACCAATCAGTTTTCCGGTAATTCCGGAAAGCTGGTTGCTCTGGGGGGAGCATCACTCAGACTGAATTGGATGTATCTGTGGTCTGAAAAAGAGTGTTCAGACGATACCTTCCAGTTTGTTAGCCTTTGGGTGATGCTGTCAGAGACAAGAGTAATATCTAACACTTCTTGTCGTTTTCTTGTTATAAAAGTGGGCTCATTGCCAATATTGCAAATTAAGATTATAGTACTTAAAATATAGTCTAAAGTGACTCACCTCTATCATTGATGTCGGTACTGCCCCATACCGTATGATGTGCGTTAGCGTCGCATCCGATTATGAGGCCAGTTTTTTGCCTTCCAGCTTCCAGTACCACCCTTTCTAGGTTATCACCAGGGTGAGGGCCCACTTGGTCGTGGCCAAGGTAAGCCGATGCCAGCCAGTACTAGCTTTTGGCAGTCTCTAGTCTGGCAACGGTTAAGTCGGGGTCACTGAGGTTGGGAAGTAGAAATACATTAAGGCTACGTTTCACTAATATACAAGTTCTAATCTTACCTTTGTTTCTTGTATAGAGCGGAGCGTATGAGGGTGTCTTAAGTCCACGAACCACGCCTTCTCCAATCCATGGTTCCTGGATTAGGATTATGTCTTCTGCGTTTTTAGAAAGACGTAGAATGAGTGCGGCCGAAGCCTTTTTTGAGTGGTGGAGATTAATCTGGAGAAACCGTATCATTGCTACAGTCTTCCAGAGTCGCCTCCACCACGGTGTTATTGAGGTCCTCCGATTCTGAAGCTGTGCCCAAGAGCTCATCTTCTATCTCTGATCGTGTAGGACCTCTAATTGCTTCGTCATCGGTTTCCATTTCCGACAATGCGTCAGAAGAGGAGACCGACGGCTTGATAGTCACCTCGGACAGATTGGAGTCGTCGCTATCCAATTCTGGAAAGGATATCGACGCTCCAAGATCCGAGGTTGTTCGACATGCATAAGTCAATTCAAAACGAAAGGGCAGTTAAGCGCTTTTTCATAATGACTTAACCCCTTTTACACTAACTAGTGAATGACTTGACAAGACTTGAAAATGACATACTTAGCTTTCAACATAAACTTCAATATTTTGGTTTCTACAAATCCAATTACATAACCCGTTTTACACGGTGTAGCTATTGTCATATACGGGTAGGTGCCGAATTTGACATAACCCCAATTTCGGCAAATATTGAAAAATCCCCATTTTTGTTGTCGTGGTGGATCAGCGCTTTTTTCTGTGCCAAACAGGGCCGAGTTTCTCTTGATTTCTTATCTAACCTAAACCTTGTATTTGTGCTTTCTTTCCTCAAAAATTCCATGAGGATTAATCCCTTAGAATCCCAAAAAACCGTATCCATGACCTTACGTTCCGAGCAGATTCGCCTGAAAAAATCCATTGTTTTGATTGTCGCTTGGTCTCTGTCACGTAGTAATGGATCGAGCGGTGATGACCCTATGCAAAAACTCCCGCGTATTTCGCTTAAAAAAATCAAAACACTGCTTTTAAATTGGCAGCCAAATATTTCCTACTGTGAGACGCGGCACTCAGATTCTCCATGCAAAATTTTGGTTGCCGTTCCGTGCGATACGATAGCAAGAATCATGTCACGGTCCTTTTTAACGATTTTCTCAGTAATCACATCTGCCGGGCGCTGCTCATCACACACGGACTTACGGCCACGTTTACATTCGTTGATGGTGAAGCGTCAACAAGTTTTTGCAGCCAAAAATAAAAATCGATTAACGGATCGATATTGCTCTTTTTCCACTTTTAATACGAATGGATGAATCAATCTGAAATTTTGTATGGCGTCGTTTCAAAGATAGTACAATAGCAGTCAATGGTAATCCCAATTTTCGTTAGGAACGCCATCTGTCTTCGAAAACGGGTACTTATTGATTCACCGTCGTATCACCCATAGACCTCCATCACATTCTCAGATTTATGAAAGAAATGTGACATAAGATGGCCTTCTTTATGAGACTTAAAGAGGACACGATTATCAAATCTAATTCTGGGAGGCCTCGGAATGTAAGAGGGTCTGCTAAAACACGACTCAATGTACCATGAAGTTGCTGTGTAGAAGTAGTACTCGTAAATGTATCCTCCTTACAAAAATGTAAAACATCACATAGCAAAGAAGGAGTTCCGACCCGTAGCTCACACCTTCTGACGAAAAGAGAATTCTATGGTAAACCATACCATTCAATCATCGGACTTAATAGAAGAACGGGGCGATTGAATCCAAATAGGCAGGAAGGTATTGATCTACCGGGTACAATTTTTTATTTTTTTTCAGCCGGGACGAAAAGGAAGGGGTTAAGGTACCCTAAAACGTTTGCACACAGCGCGAGCAAATGAAAGTTAGGGCGGAAAGAAACGGACATACGTGAACATGATCAGGAAATAAAGATCTGGGCAGGGCATTCCATAAGCAAGTTGTACGGCTTAGGAAAGAATCACGATATTTCAATGTACATCCGAAAGTGGGCTTGATGGCCATTTTTCACTTGAAATGGCTGAATACGTGTTAAGTTTTAGAGAAATGGGACAGAGAGAGAATATATTGCAGCGACATCCAAGCTGCGATTAGAGCCTTACTGAACATCCTCAAATCTAGTTCGAGAATGTAAGACTTCGACGTAGTCGGGAGGTTGAATGCACTGAGTCTTGTCTGGTTCCCAAGTCACTGTGGGATCACGGGAAATCAAATCGACAATAAACTTGCTAAGCAAGGCTCAGAGGAGAGTACTCGGTTAGGGCTTCCGTTAACAATTGAGTCTCATGTGATTATAACTGCATATAAAGGGTTTTCCAATAGGGACTTGACAACTTTGAATTTAGTTTGTGAACGCACTCTTTCACTAATCATCAAACTGTCACTGTCAATTTATTCAGTAAACTCAACATTTTCATCATGGTAAAGTACACGAACGAGCAACGTCTGCAAATTATAAAAATTTTCTACCGAAATTCGGAGTCGGTGACTGCAACTTTAAGAGCGTTAATTCCAATTTTCGGTCGTAATTCTCGCCCCAGTGACAGGCAATAACAAGTTTAGTGCAAAAATTTGAGTCTACATATTCGTTGTGTGATGTTGCCGTGTCAGTGAGACAACGGGTTGGTCGAAGTGTCGAAAATATCGCTGCCGTTCAGGCGTCCGTAGCAAACGATCCAAATCAGTCAATTCTACGGCGTTCTCAAGAATTGGGCATCGCTCAGACCACATTATGGCGTATTTTGCGTAAGGATCTTGGTTTACACCCATACAAGATCAAGCTAACTCAAGTATTGAAGCCGATGGACCATTTGAAGTGACGTACGTTCTCCGATTGGGCTCTGGAGAAGATGCGCCAACATGATGAATTTCATCGCAAAATCATCTTCAGTGACGAAGCTCATTTTTGGCTCAATGGGTTCGTCAATAAGCAAAATATGCGTTATTGGTCGGGTGAAAATCCACATGTGCTTCATGAATCACCACTTCATTCACAAAAAATAACTGTTTGGTGCGGTTTGCATGCCGGCAGCGTTATTGGGCCATAATTTTTCGTGGAAGATAACGATCGTCACGTTACTGTGAATGGTCAGCGTTATCGCGCCATGATCACCGATTATTTTTGGCCCCAATTGGAAGTTAATACTTGGACGACATGTGGTTTCAACAGGATGATGCCACAAGCCACACAGCACACGCTACAATCGATTTATTGAAGAGTAAGTATGGTGAGCGTGTTATCTCAAGAAATGGGCCAGTCGATTGGCCGCCTCGTTCGTGCGATTTACCGCCGCTTGACTATTTTCTGTGGGGCTATTTTAAGTCATTGGTTTATGCCAACACGCCGACGACGTTGGAAGAGCTCAGAGCCAACATTGAGCGCGAAATGGCGGCCGTTTCGGCCGAAATGAAAATTGGGTCCAACGAATCGACCGCTGCAAAAGTGCCCGCGTTGGCCATATGAACGAAATCGAGTCTTTCTTTGGGTGACCCAATGTAGAGTTGCAATAAGTGCTGGGTGCTGCGACCATAAGAGCAGTAAGAGGTTTTAGGTCGGCCTCGACTCATACCAAGGGTGGAACTTGTGCCGGCAACACAGTTCCGATTTGGTGTCTCAGGAAGGCGCTAGAGCGATGCCAAGGCGTATCCTTGCCCCCATGGATGTATGGGCATCCCGTAAACATAAGTCTCCATGACAGGTGGTTGACGTTAAAAATCAGACCCTATGTGTGAGTGCTCTGTCGTGATAGGAAAAAAAAGCATCACTCGAAAAGCATTCTCGAAGTGAATGGCCGACTACCTCTTGCCTAAGATCAAAAGTGTTCGCTGATAGAAAAGGTGTTAACTGTCATAACAGCTGCAGTAGTATTGGTTCCGTAATCTTAGATCACGTAAAGCAATGAATACAAAGCACGTAAGAAACACTTATGATTCAACTTTGGGCATTATCTAGTAGAGATGCAAAAAACTGGCAGTTCGTCACAATTAAGGGACACAGCGACTTTCTGCGCAAGAAATATTGGGGAAAGATGTCAAAAACGGCGAGAATTCTGCATGAAAAGAAGTTTCTAAGTATGCAACAGCATAGATAAGAACAGTTTAGAGGTACTATGCACATCGTGCATACTCAGATTGGATACAAGACGTAACATACTGCTGCGTACATACCTCTTTGAAGTCCTTGAGAGTCCTTGAGAATAATCGTGAAGATACGTCAGGATACGGAATTGGTCTCAACCATGCGTATTCCTGCAAACTATATGCACTGGATCTTGCTCCATAAAGCACTCATATTTCCACCCGAATCTGATTCCTGGCAATCACGGATCTTTGATGCAATTCATAAGGAACAGTCTGCCTGTGCGGCTTTGGATACTCATAACAAAACTACCGCTTAAAACTCATTAACCTACAGTCCAATTAATTCGAAAAACAAGGTGAAATCCTCGGCGTAGGAAGCGGTTTTACTACCTTTTTCCATACTACTCGTATACAAACTTTTGTACTACAATTTAATTTCTATAAAAAGAGTATCTGCAGCACCCATACCATCAAGGGTTTGTGACATCGACGGGAGCCAACATACCCGACCCAATCGTGCCATTAATTCTTAATTGTTCAACACGGACTGTACTTTCATAACGCGTTTCATGCAAAGTAATACCGCAGCAAAGCTCTACCCTATGTATACTGAAAGAGATGGGCGTTTGGGTAATTAACACCCACTACGTATCGTATACCAGGCACTCAGTCGGCCGGCCTGCCCGGAAAACAATACTATGAACGTGAGCTGAAAGCATATTAAATAAAAACCAAATTGTTTATTCAATTAAATTGGAATTTATTGAAGTTAATTTGTTTTGGCATTGTTCGTTGCTAGTTCGGTATACAGCGTTGTCGTCCTCACACTATCGGTATGAAGTAGAGAATTGGAAGTGTTTCAGAGTGATTACTTAAATTATCATCTACGAGTACTCGGCAACTGAGAATAGTGTTATTTTGAAAAATTTTGACCGCACGTGCTTTTCACTTTATTCGCCCACACACACATTCATTGGAAGCTCTTATCCTTGACCTCATTAAAGGAGAATCATTATGGTTTTTGCAATTTATGAAATTTCAAAATCCTGAGTGGGTTGTGGTGTCTTCTACATGAAATTCGCCAGATGATACAATATTTGCTTTGGGGAACATTTTTATGCTGATTGTTGTTTCGAAGACAAAAAAAAATGTACACAATGAGGGATAATAGCAAAGTCTGTACTACCGGTACGCAAACAATGTGAAGACTGCGGTTTTGAGTGCACTAGGGCTGTCAATGCGACGATGAGAACAAAAAGCCATGGTATCTTCCCCATTAGTGCGCATCTCCATTTAAATCGCACCTTTAACGTTGTCTTACAAGTTATTGGAATTACGCTCATATCTTTGGAAGAGTACCTCAATTTCACTGATACACTGACGGTTCGAAAAGGTCAGAAATAAATTTTTTGTATCATCAGAGCAATCTACTTTTATCTTAAAATCGTGGGTATAACCTATCGATCTCTATGCTAGAGCAGACGAATGCATCAGAAGAAGCCTCGCATATCAATGTATTGTCAGACAGTGAAACAAACTCTAAGACTTTCAAGTTTTAAATTTGAGTTTGAGCTGGTTTGGAACTCTGAATAAATCCTACTGAAAACTTGCTGCACACAATAAAATTAGACTTATCAGAGTCGGCGGAGAGTGGTGGAGATCACACTCCAACTCATCCGCTAAACTAAGGCATTAATCTTCAAAACATCACGTACAAGCTCTTGTGTGCCGTATTATCTGAAAGTCTGAAACTGCTCCTTAATAATTCGATCGACGCCTATCAGTGGAATTTAAATAAATTCACAGTTGGCCCAAAATTCACCCTACTCTCATCCTGGATAAACTCCAAGAAGTCCAGATCGCTTTCCAATACCTCTTTATCGATTTCAAAGCCACTGAAATCAAACAAAGTCTTATATCTGCCAATAGCTGTTTCTTTTACCTAAGAAGGCATAAAAGTAGTAAGGCATGATCAAAATAGTCGGGAGACTCCGTGTAACACCTTGATTATCTCAATGTTGATATCTGGTGCAGAATCGTGGTCGTTAGCAAGCAATAGCCAGAGTAGCCTGCCACCAAATCGAAAATAAAAGTCTTTCCAATCATTACTGATTAATGGGGTCTATCAACTCATTATTCGATGTCATGATATGTCAAGCTTTGTTAACTCTTCAGCAACGCCGGTGTACAAACAAAATTTATGTCTGCTGTGCGTTGGTTACAGTACCTTGCCTGTGTTCTCCCAACATAAAACCAGGGGTCACGTCCCTGCTTTTGAACAGGAACGGCAGCGTATGCTAAGCTAATAAGATTCCGATATAAGCAGCATTACCTACTAAATGGGGAACCACCAACATAGTGGAATCTAATACATCCAACTGCATCGCACTTACATCGTTGAAATTGGAAAACATTCCATTCTCGGAATGTGTGTCAATGACATATTTGGACTGAGCACACATTTGATGTCGCTAAAAATGCCTAGGTTTCCTCGAATGATAAAAGAAACATTTCACCCCCTCTGATCAATCCTCAATACCCAGTACTAGTAAATGTTTTGGTACACGGTTTTTTGGCTAATAAAATGAAACGAATGAATATTTTTGTATCTCTATTTATTGGGTCACTCAATGGCTACAAATTGTAGAACAACTTATTCGAAATGGCCCCCATTTGCCTTCCAGCAACGGCGAAGTTGGTCTGTGGCCACTCATCCCACCTCATGCATTGGAAAATTTACCACTGCTCTGACAAGGGCGCGCTTCAAAAACTCAATACTTGGATGTCGATTAGTGCAAGCCATAGTCTTCAAAATGGTTGGTTCGTCCAATGGATTGAGGTCTGGACTACCAGATGGCCAATCGCATCCGTGGAAATGAAGTTCGTAGCGTGGTTTTTGAGCCATGTTTGAGACGTTTTTGCCTTACGAACTGGAGCGGAGTCTTGCTGAAAGGTGCTCTTCACAACGTGCTCTAAAACGTCCGTTTAATACACTTTCGCCAATGTTTTGACACTTTCTCACAAAATTGGAGTTCGGTGACCCCATCGTAGGCGACTCCCCACGAAACCATCACAGAAGCTGTGTGCTGGCCACGTTGAACTCTCGTAACGAGTTCAGACGCATGTCGGGATGACAGAGCATACACTCTATCGTTCTATTTGTTGAACGATTCTTTAACGGTGAATCTTTTCTCGTCAGTAAAAAGAATTCGTCCGTGACCATTCTTCGCGTACTGTTTCAGTGCTTCTGCGGTAAATGGTCGGTGTGTCTCTTGTATGTGCTGAGTCCGAAATCACGTTTTATGTTGCTGTCCTTGCTGATATTCATCTCCCGAGAGATAATTTTCTGCTTGTGCAACGGATTTCAAAGATTTCGCTTCTCCACAGCTTTGATGACTTGTGGCGTTCGCACACGGATTCGCGCGTATGGCCGGTCGACTATTCCACACAAAGTTTTGTATGATTTTCAGTGGCCGCTACATTCGAAAGATTTCGAGATCCAAATTCCATTATTATAAACAACTGACGTCAAAAACTTTTTGCGTGCGACTTTGCAAAAATGTCACTTGTCAAATAGGCGTCAGGTTGGAGTGTATACGTTCATTGGATCTTGAGAATGAATGTATTCATTTCGTGTATCAAAACATTTACTATACATACTAGGTATATAACGCATTTCGCCACCTAAAAGTGAAGTACAATGTCCATATCTTGTCAGGTGCTCTTTAAACCTCTCTGCAACTGCTAGACAGGATTCAAAACCATGCGTAAAATCTCATAGGTAATGCTAATATCACCCATTTAATTGACAACCTCGAACATAAACGAAATGTCTACTATCTCACCTTGTGCTATAGGTATTTTCGCCACCAGTGAAATTGTCAGTATCCCTTCAATCCCGTCAATCGTAGCTCTTTATTCCTTAGTCATTATAACCGGCAAACATTCAAAACCAACAAACTTCGGTATTTCTCTTTCTTCCCTCCCTAACGTCTCTTTGACCGTGCTGTGTGCAGACATTACAAAGAAAAGGATGCAAATGCTAGGTGATAACTTGAATAGCTGGTTTATTTTTCTTATACGATGTCGCCAGTTGGCTGAGATAGCAGGCATCTCCGGTGAACGCGTTAGCACGAAATTTTGTGCATGAGACAGCTATCTGCGCGATGGGTGCCACGTTTGCTCACACCGGAAAACAAGCGCAATTGTGAGACCACTTCAAAGACGTGGTGCTTGGCGCTGTTTAATCGAAATCCGGAGGAGTTTCTGCGTCGTTTCGTGACCGTCTATGAGACATAAATTCATTGGTACACACCAGAGACCAAACAACAATCGAAACAATGGGTTTTACCCGGTGAATGTGCTTCAAAGAAAGCCAAGACCGTGCCTTCAGGCGGAAAGGTGTCAAAACAAAACTAAGCGTCGGATTGTTACCAAAATTTGACAGGCGAGCTAAAAGAGGATATAATAAATGGTGGTACACTCATTTTGGATCAGTATCGCCACGTATCTTCCAATCCGGGTACTCTCAAACATCCATCGTACACTCGAACTAAACACTCTCTAACTACTTGATGGTCATAGTCTGCGGGGACGCCATCCTGCTGGTACGCAATGGCTGTTCTTTGTAGCAGTGGTATATCACCTAATAATTCTGGTAATTTGCTTCGCATAAACCCTAAGTAGAGATTCGAGTTAAGCCTTGGAGGTAGCCGATTGGATCCGATCAGTTTGTTACCCAATATTCCTGCCGTTCGTCCATAGAATCTGGCCAATAAAGTTGTTTTTTTGCAAATTGTCTTTCCAGAATTTCAAACGCTTTTCTCAGTCCCCGGGTTGTATCTCCTGTACTTGGTGTATGATGGGCTGCATACATGCCTTCTGAATGTAGAATTCTCCGGATGTGAGTCCAGCTTGGATTAAAATGTCTGCTTAGTTGCGTAATACTGCTGTTTGGATTGTTTCTGAAATAATGTAAAACGCCTTTGTAGCTGCGAGCATCTCCTGCTAAAGCGAGATATGAGTCTCTCAATGATTTCTCTTCGACATATTATCCAGAGCACCCTGTATAATTTGCCGCCAAGTTTGAGTAACATCAGGGACAAAAGAGCGACTAAGGCCAATATTTACACCTCTCTCAGTGTCTTTTTTTTTGTAAAATAAAAACCAACGTAATAACTGAGTTGAGATTTACATTTAATTTTTTGAACTCAATTCAACGAACGTTGTATCAGATTCCGACTTGTGTGCACCAGCCGAAACGACCTTGACTTACTTGGTGTATGAGCCTGTACTCAAACAACTTACACTCAAGGTCTGTGCACTTATCAATGCCAAGATTGCAAATCCATAGCTGGTAACTGATATTTTGTTTTGAAAGTTGAAGTTAGAATTCAAAGCAATTAACCGACATTCAGAGCTTTAGTTTTCAATCTTTTTCTTTTCCTCTTGAGATGTCATGGTCAGAAAAACGTTGGCGGTGCAGGTCAAATCTAAGGTATCTCGTTCAAGGAAACAAATTTGAAAATTGCTCAAAACGATTTAGATACCTATTGGGGTTCTCATGCAGATAGACTGAGTCTAAGAATTTAGCATGTAAGTAGCATTTTGAAGATACCGAATGGGGCCTTGAGTTCCAAACTATTGTAATAAGTGCTGTAACTCCTGATTGAGATTAATTTCCTTGGGTGCATTGGTACTGAATGGCAGTCTCTGTTAGTGAGTAACAATTCGGCCTCAATGCTATGGAGACTTGTTGTTTTGAACAGATAAGTTCAAAATCTGATGACAACTGTTGAACTGAGCCCTTTTCATCATGACGAGAAAGCTGCGTGATCTAGGGTTTTGTTGTTGACTTTTTGGCAAGGAAAATGCCAAACTAATATGACCAATACCAATTCACATTCGTTCTGTTGTGGAAGATAACAAAATAGTAATTTACACAAAACAGGGATACAAGACATGCATTTAAGATCAAAACAGTACTTGGAATTGGGATACAATGAAAGACTAAGGCCCAAACCTTGATTGTCAATATCGAATGGACGAAAAGTACAAATAAAACTTGTGAAACTTAGAGCAAAAAAAGAAAAAAAGCAACCTTTCGATACGAGCGTAACTCGTAGAAAGAACAACTAGGATCTACATACAAGGTGGCGCAAAATTAATCATCCAATTTTGTTTTTGTATTACTTTTTTACTAAATAAAAAAAAAAGAGTTTTAGTGATGGAAACCTTTATTTCCTTTATTTACAATTGTTTCTGTTAAATGGAAAAGATGATATTCGCCAAGTGGCAGCTGCCAGTGTTGATACACATTTGTGCCGGTTTTATTGCATTTTCCATGACTTTCCGCAAGATAAGGGCTGCGATTGTCTGAGGCTTGTTGGCATAAACCCGCGACTTCAAGTCGCCCCTAAGAAAGAAGTCTGTGATGGTTAAATCGGGCGATCTTGCTAGCCATGTCAAATCGTCAAAACGGGAGATTATGTGACCAGGAAACGCTTCCTTCACAATATCCATTGTGGCTCATGCTATGTGTGCGGTTGCACCGTCTTGTTGAAACCACGTGTTCATCAAGCCCCGCTCATCCAATTCGGGCAGTAAGAAGTCAATTTATCATGGCCATGTAGAGTTCGCCAGTAATAGCGACCGTATTGCATCGGTCCGATGGAGGACCGATGGCATCCTCAAAAAACTACGGCCCAATCACTCCTCCCGCTTTGAATGGATGTAGTGGCTCTTCGTGTATCACACGCGGATTTTCAGTGTCCCAGAAACAAAGATTTTGCTTATTGACGTAACCGTTTAAGTAGAAATGCGCCTCGTCGCTCATGATGATTTTCGATACAAAATCGTCCTCTTCATTGATGAGATTGAGGTTGGCTTTACAGTAATTCTTTGTAGTTTTCTCTAATAAAATCATATCGCACATCTATATGTTTTTTGCGTGTATTAATTTCAAGATTTTTAATTAATCTAATAGCACTTTGGTTATCTAAATATAATGAAGAAAAAGCTCTAATTTCATTGGTCAGCTCACGAAAAAGTTGCTGCTACCAGAACAAGTCTTTTGCAGCCTCCGATGCAGCGATATATTCGGATTCGGTTGTGGACAGCGATACACATTTCTGCCTCTGGGACTGCTAAGAAATCGCCCCACCACTCAGTATCGCAACACCACCTTGAATTTTTTGCAGAAAGCCAGAGAACTTCTTGTTCCAGCATCTGGAGGATTGCTTTAGAGTCTAAAGATTCTTTTTTAATTTGCAAAATTCAGGTTGTCGCACATAAATGCCTTCAGATAAACCGCCGATTAAAAAGACGGTTTTAATATCAAATTGAAACAGTTTTAAATTATTAGCTGCAGCTACAGCTAAAATTTTTCTAATGGATGCCAATTTTACAACAAGACTGAAAGTTTCCAAATAATCCAGACCGTATTTCTGACTGTACCCCTTGATATTTAGGCGAGCCTTATATTGACTCACTTTATGATCTGTTGATAGTTTGACCTTGTAAACCCATTTATTACCAATTACCTTCCTTTCTTTGGGTAGATCCACAAGTTGCCAGATGTTATTTTGCAGAGTAAACTCGAGATTTCCTTATCCATAGCACGCTTCCATCAGTCTGCCCACGGAGACTGCACTGTTTTCTAATAACTAGGCGGTTCGGTAATTTCGGCAACAAAAGCAAATACCTCGCAATATAAATTTAATATTTTTAGAAAGATTATCTGACTCACCTGAACAATTTTCACTTTTTTTTTTGCTCCTGAACATTATCGGTATTCGAAATTCCTTTGCCACTACACACACTCATTTGTCAAACATCATCACCGTTCTCGCTACCAACTGGATTCTCGAAAACATCATCACGTAGGTTGTCATCTCCTCCATCTCCATTGTCTCTATGAGTTTCATCCATGATCGTCTTACTGGAATTGGCATCTCTCACGTCATCGTCTTTCTCGTCGTCGAAAATCTGATTTGTCAATATTTTCTTTAAAATTTGAGTGATTAGCAAAGTATTCATTAAATCTTTTATCTCTACTTTTATGTCTACTCCGTTGCTGCCATCTAAAAGAATTCGATAACCCTTTGTGCTATCAGCGTAGCCAACCCAAATCCCTTTTTATCCCATTTCTTAGTTTTATGACTCGGAATGTATATAAAAACTTCACAGCCAAATAATTTATACTCGAACGTTTCACACTTTTTGTTGAACCATAGTTCAAATGGAGCTTTCCCTTTTATTTGGCTTGGGCAGCTCCTCTTTAAAACATAAGCTGCGGTATTTACCGCTTCAGCCCACAGCTTTGCCTTGAGATTCCTACCGCACATTATTGACTTGGCTGCTTCGACAATCGTCCGCATATCTCGTTTGGCTCGCCCGTTTTGTTGCGGGGTGTAAGGAACAGTTTTCTGATTACATATGCCCCGAGCCCTTAGTAATGATTGTACGTCCTTATGGACGAATTCTAATTCATTATCGGTACGGAGGATTTTACCAGAGCGACCTGTATCAATCTTCACCTGCTCTAGATATACTTGCAGCTGTTTAGTTACCCCAGTTTTTTGTTTATAAAAATAAACATAACGAAAATTGGAAAAATTTAAAAGAAAGTACCTGGATCCTCCGTAAGATGTTTCATGCATGGGGCCGCAAAGGTCACAGTACACTAGCAGCCACCGACGCTTTTTTCGCACTTCTGATGAACGGCAACCTATGGCTTTTTCCCAATGGCACAAGCAGCTCCTTAATAATTAATATTGTTTGACTTAAGGAATTCTTTTACGTAAATTACGTTCTGCACCATTAACACTTGAAAGAAAAGCTTGAACATTTTATTTTCGCGCACACCAACAGCAACAACATCATCGTCCTTAAGCAGCTTACATTCCTTTTTTATTTGAACTAATGGCTAGTCCTTTATCAAGAGCACAACTCGCTGAAAAAAACTTAGTTTTATATCGGAAAAATAAATCACGTCTGGCATATGAGTATGCTTCTCTTTCCAGCCAATTTTATTTTCCACTTCGCAGCCTTGCTTAGTATCGTCGGTCTTTGTGTTTTCTGTGTTTGTCTGTGATTATGACTAGGGAATTCAGGGTAGACGTAGCCAATATACGCGGGCTAAAAAGTAATCACTTTTCTGCGTACGTCCACGTCTGAAAGTACAGACCAGCTGTTTTGGCACTTAGTGAAACACAGGTAGAACCCCGCCCACACCTCTCAGATCATTCTGATCCGAAGCTACCTGGCTACGAACTAGTGCCATTATTCTTCTCTTACCGCGGTCTCGCCATTTACGTGCGTAGCGATGTAGCTTACCAAACTCCACCACAATGTGATCCATGTTGCAATCCGGAATTCAACTTCATGTGGTTAAAATTCCATCTCCGTAAGCAAATTATCCACAACTGCTTTATTTACAGAAGCCCCAAACTGGACAGCAATTCGACTTTTAACGAGTTTGATGCTCTGTCTGACTCCATACAAAGAATTGTACGAGTATCTCTGTATCCTCATACTGAAATCGTTATTACGGGCAATTTCAATATAGATAATTCTGGGTGGCTTCGACATTCTAGACAGACAACACAGGAAGGACGGTGTGTTGAGACCTTCGCTGTGGAAAACAGCGAATACCAGACGTTGATAGTCATACCGTCAACACCCTGGACTTGTTTTGAACTTCTCACCCTGATAAATACGCCGTTGATGTGCTCCCCCTCTAGGCTCATCGGACCACTGTGTTATATCAGCTAATTTCTCGTATACTGACCACACAATTAGAGAAAAGATTCCTAAAAGAACCGTATGACAATACGAGAAAGCCAACTGGAGCGGACTTAACAGCTTCTTTAGGAATTTTAACTGGTCGTTATGTTTCCTCGATAACGACGTGGATTCCGCTGCTGATATGATTACAGACACCATTCTCTTTGGAATAAGATCTTTTACCCCTCATCGGATGAAGAGTATCAAACTAAAAGAAAAGACATGGTACGACTCGAGCTGTAAAGAAGCCGTCAGGGTTAGAGAAATATTTTTTCGGGCCTTCAAGACCAACCCGACAGAGGAAAACCGAAAAAAGTTCAAACGAGCCAGAAATGACTGCAACGCCTTTCTTAAGCGTGTGAAATTCCAATACGACCAAAAACTGAGGCAAAAAATATTGCAATGTCTCAAAGGCAGTACAAATTTTTGGTCGTTCGTCAAAACATTAGAAATTCCGCCTCATCCTCCATCCCAACGCTCATTTATAATAACATTCCAGCTGTCAGCTCTTTGAACAAGGCCAATCTGCTTGCTGCACACTTTGCGGCCAGCTCAACACTCCCAGATTGTGCTTTGTCTCTGCCTACACTTGAGTGCGTCGAATCTTCAATGGGACGAATCTACTTTCGCACTCGTGTAGTAGCAAGAGTACTTAAAGATCTCAACATACATAAATCCGCTGGTCCAGATGGTATATCTCCCCTTCTTCTGAAGAGGTGTTCTCCCACGCTGGCAAAACCACTGCGTAGGATTTTTCATAAATCCTACTCTTTAGGACTCTTCCCGAGCAGATGGAAAACAGGCGAACCATCTTCTCTCTCCTCCTACAAAACCCATTGCACTTACGTCCCTTCTTTCCAAGGTCATGGGAACGCTGATAAATGAAATATCTCGAAACTTTTCAACGACCGGCAATATGGCCCACTAGAGATTTGATGGCATGTCTTACCGAAAAGTGGAAAAGTGCATTTGGGATCGACGACTCTCTTCTTCAATGGATTAGAAACTACCCTTCGGAACGTTCAATCCAAGTTGTTTTGGACGGTTTCAAGTCTGATATTCACAAAATAAATGCTGGTGTGCCCCAGGGCTCTGTTTTGTCTCCGACATTCTTTTTAATTTTCATTAATGATCTTTTGACTGCTACTTCTAATCCAATATGTTCCTTTGCTGATGACAGTACTCTCTGCTTTTCATATTCGTTCCCGGACTCACGGCCCTGCTCTTCGGCTGTAGAACGAGAACGGCAGCGTATGTTAAGCTCATTAAATTCCGATATGGACAGCATAACCAATTGGGGAACTATCAACAGAGTGGAATTTAATGCTTCCAAAACACAATGCTGTCTGCTGTCTTTAAAGCGAAATTTAAATACCCAGCCATTATCCATGCACTTGCATCGTCGAAACCGAAAAACTTTCTATTCTCGGTATGTGTGTCAATGACAACTTACGTTGGAATGACCACATATTTGATGATTTTACCCCCTCTGATCTGGCCTCAATATATAAGGCATTCATCCGCCCAAAATTGGAGTACAACTCCCACATCTGGTCAGGTGCTCCTAAAACATCTCTGCACCTGCTAGATATGATTCAAAACCGTGCGATAAAACTTATTGACGATACTAATATCAGTCAATCAATGGACACCCTCGAACACCGACGAAATGTCTTGTGCCTCACTTTGTTTTATCGCTATTTCCACCACCAGTGCTCCACTGAAATCGCCAGTAGCATTCCGCGCATTCAAACTTTCAACAGTAACACCCGTCTCGCTATGAATGCTCATCAGTATACCCTCAAGCCCATTTTCGGACGTACTCTAAAATATCGTGATTCGTTCCTAAGCCGTACAACTCGCTTATGGAATGCTCTGCCGATCTCTGTATTTCCTGGTCGTTATAACTTGCAAACATTTAAAAACAATGTACATCGGTACCTCTCTTTTCTTCCTCCCTAAATTTCCTTTGCCCGCGCTGTGTACATAAGGGTACTCAAACCCCTTGAGCGCGCGCTGATTATAAAAAAAAAATATGGCAGAATGCTGATATCTCCAGATTCGTATGCATAAATGACTTCACCGTTTCCAACGCGAATATTTACCGGCTTCTATAATTTCTGGAAAGAAATAAACCAATCTTTTCTAGATGTCATGTGATCACTTGCACCCGAATCGAGCAACCAACTATCTCTTTCCGACGTTTTGGCAAAAACAGTTTGAGATATAAATGCTTCCCCTCTTTTGCTGTCATTTGCAAAATTTGTATTCTCTTTCTGCTTTGTAGGAAATTCCGCTTTCCAATGGCGTGTTTTCGTGCAGATAAAACACTTGCTTATTCGAAAAACGGATTTTGACGAGATTTTATCTTGGGACCAGGACTACACACTCAAATTGATTTTGTGTATTCATTCTCGACTCTTCCGTTACGAGACGGGCAGTCAAAATCTTTAATGTTTGCTCACTCACTGCTAGTGACGTGACATACTCGTAATGCCAAGCGACATGACTTATGTCACTTTCACAAGGCGATATAAGGCCAAATAAGAACTTATTTCATTCGACGCTAAAATTGAGGTAAAAATAACACTGTTATGTGGGAAGCGAACAAAGTGAGCCACCCACCCCACAGACTCGCTTATAGGCGCCAGCCTGACAGTTGTTCACATACTCTTAGTGGAACGACTAAACCCTGTTAGCGAGCGAAATTAGTCACCCACCCACCCCAAATTTGGCCTTATGTCGATTGGCGTTATGTCACGGCACCCTCGCTGCTGTTGACTCCCGTGCACTGTCATGTCATGTCATTAAAACTTTTGTGATGATCATTGAGTCTGAGATATCTCCCCCAAAATCTTTAAGCTGTTGAACGATTTTTTGAAGCTTTGATATGTAAATCGATAAATTTTCATCTTCACTGTTTGCAAAGCTGTAAAATCTTTGCTGAAGCCAGTGGATGGATGTCTTAGATTTTTTCTGATATACATTCTCAAGTTTGGTCCACATGTTGAATGCATTATCACAACACATTATATGCAGTAATGACTCCTGTCCCATCGATGTAACAATTACTTTCTGGGCTTTACTGTCGGCTTTTAACCTCTTCTGGAAAGCCTCGGAGTCCGCTGCTGAAGTTTCAGTTTTGACAACCGGTTTCTTCGCTGTTCCATTGGCGATCTCCCACAAATCGTATGCTTTCAGCAAAATCTAAATTTGGATCTTCCAAATTAGCCACTGCTCCGCGGTTTTAAGAAAAATCCGTGTTTGGTCGATTACCAAAAAACTAAATACTATCAAGTATATCTGTTATTAATTTTAATGAACAAACGTCGCGTGTTCTGGGCCCATAACCTGTGAACCTGTGAACTTAGTTGAGTCTTACTAATCTCGCAAGCCATTGCCTATACTACGTTTAATGTTGCTGCATATTCTGTAAGTTCTCGTACACTGTCCGGGTCGGTGGTTGATGTGTCCATTCAAAATATGCTGACCATCTAAAGCGATAAATTCGAACGCATCACTGTGTAGCCCGTGGAGTTCATTAAATCTTTTTTGGTTTCAAAAATTCGCTTCATCCAAGCGGGACCGAATACTCCTCGAATAAGATTTCTCACAATATGACTGGAGGGATAAGCGTCTAATATATATTTTTTTCAAGTTGGTCTCTGAGATATGGAATGTTTTGTTTTTGTTAATTTGAAACAGGTTCATAACGTGTTGGTTTCGCTTCTTACACCGCTAAATCTGTCTAGTGAGAGATGGGTGATTTTTCGCAGTGACATTAATGTTCTTAACGTACGGGAGCAATTGTGGAGATTTCTCACAAATTGTTCTTTTAATTTTGGAATAACAGTGAAATTCATGAGCTAGAATTATGATGATGAATCCCACACTCTAAAGCCTTCTGCTCGAGCATCGTCTGTCTGGTAAACCTTATGATCAAAATTGGAGGACTATTTTGTCGCAATATACGAGTAGCTGATGTTTTTGCCGTTCCCGTACTCGTAGAGTTCAGGAGTATCTCTCGTTTTCTCCGCAGCCATCCTGCTGCGCTTGTTAAACATAGAGCTCCGTTGTGTGATATATGACTGGATATCAGATACTTTTATTATGACGTGCTCTCAATTTTGCCACTGGTGTTGTTCACTTGATCCTGGTAACATATGAACCGTGAAAGTTTTAGAAAAATCGATCTGAAAGGCTTAAGCAGTTTTTTTTTGGCAATTTCAGCCTTTCCTTGCAGTTAAGTTAGGTTAGGTTAAAGTGATCCTCGTTCAGCTGCACTAAGACGAGTTGTAGGTCCGTGTGAGAGATTCTGGGAAGGCGATGTCGTTACAGTAGTTCTCAATTGATTTGGCGCCAGGGATATCGGCATTGAATTTAAGTTGGCTCTTTCGAACTATGAATTATAGAAAAATTGAGCTATGCATGCATCAGTCCTAATGTAAACTAGGACTGGGCTCAGTGGTTATTTCGCATAGTCATAACTCTTGAGCATAAAGTGCATTAAGCTGCAGACAGAGTCATTTATGTCCACTTATGGAAGAGAGTTGATGATCGAGGACATGTTGCTGAAATTTCATTCGATATCAGGGAACGCCACCATTGCGTACTCCTTGAGAAAGAGCGACTTTTCAGAGTCGTAAGAGGGAGTGTAGTCCCGTCTCATAAGATTTTCACAGCTCTGGAAAGGCTTTAGCAGGACGAATGTCGGACTGAGTCTGGGATATATCGGTATGCCAAATTTGACTGTACAAATGTAAATGAGCGCTAAGATCGGAGAAAGCACAGCTGAGCAGACTACATTGTATAGGCTGGCTTCGGCGGATAAATGTCTTAAACGGGTTGAAACAGGACTTAAAAAAAAAAAAAGATATTGTGGGGGGAAGAGTTTCCAACCATGAATGTGGCTACTGGTATTACAAGCATCTGGTCTTTCAGTAAAAGATAAAGCTACCGTTGACTTCCTAATGAACGATAAAAGTAAAACAATCTTCGTCTAAGGACATGGATAAGGTGGTATACTCTCTTCTTTGCTATAAAACCGGGTCCTTAATGGGCTGCTTACTAAATAAGAGGAAGGTGGCATGTGGTGTTGTAACTTGTTCAGACTACATCACTCTTTAAGTATCGGCCAGACACCTAATATTCTCCAGAACGCTTGAACAGTTACCTCCTCTTGAAGATCTAGCTGTGACCTTAAAGTAAATTAGACCAAAATGAACCAGTTCCAGCTCCTCTTTACCAGAAAAATCAAAGTCATATCCACATCGATTTCCAAATGTGATATAGCCGTTTTCTGACCTGCACTAGAAAGACAGACTTACATCAACCTATAAGGCAAACCACAATGAGTTGTTTATATAACTATTACCGACGCGTTAAGAACCTCTCCAATGGTAGCTCTCTAAACTTTACTTCATCTGCCGCCTATGTCTATAGGCAGATTGCAAATAACTCTAACCTCAGGCTGAGAGGTACTTAGGAATCAAAACAGTTAAATGCAGGACATGTTATTCTACTTAAAGTGCATCGCTCCCTTCTTGGATCAGGATCAACCAGCCTTCAATTAACTGAAAGTGAATTCAACGTTGATTTAAATTACTGGCTTCCAAGCCGAAGTTTCATCTGCTCATCAGGCCGCTGCCTGGCTCAGCCTGAATGCAATACCCGCATCTTAGAACCTCAGGGCTCTTCTCTGAGGACCTTTGCACACAAAAAATCCTTCAATCTACACGAATACTGTGCTGGCTTCCAAGCCGAAGTTTCATCTGCTCATCAGGGCGCTGCTTGCCCCAACCTGAATGCAATACACGCGTCTTAAAGCCTCAGAGCTCTTCTCTGAGGAACTTTGCATTCACAAATCCATTATTCTATACACATACTGTGCTGGGTTTCAAGGTTCCAAGCCGAAGTCTCATCTGTTCATCAGGGCACTCAGCCTGAATGCAATACTTGTGTCAAATATTGCAAAATACGAAGATATTTAACCAGCGATTAGATCCTTAACTTGGAAGACAATAAATTCGATTCGGCTAGAGACTATCGTGGATCTATTATATCTCTCAACTATGCTGGGTTGCGGGATAGTCGATTATCCTAGGGAATCGCGTCGCTGATGAACTGCCCGGACTCGGATCCCTAGTAACAATTAAACAATTAGTAGGCAGCCCGATAACGTCAAGCCACCAATGTCCTACGCCAAAAAAATGGCACACTTTCAAGCTCTGTATGGCCAGTCGTAGGCCACATTCGATCCTAAGCGATCACGAGGGCTGGTCAGCCTCACGCGAAGAGACATATCAAAACTCACAGACATAATCTGTGCCATTGGAAAACTCGCGCAGCTGTAGGGGACTTTCCTTCCTTCGTTCCTTGTTTTGGAAGGCATTAGAAAGTAATCCCACTTCCGAGATCTAAACGATCTCTGCTCTATGAATATCACCGACCTTGACAAATCTATCAAGCTATCTTTTTGGTTACAGTGATATCACAGCGGATGTACAGCTATATACTCTAACCTTCCTTAACCTCAACTTACCACGAAGTGACTTGAGAACTATTAAATGTCCCATTATAAGCTCCATCTTTTGACAGCCATTCCGCTGAAGGACTAAGTACTTTGAGAGATGTACCTTTAGGAAGAAGAGAGCTGTATATTATATTTAAGAATCTTTCATTTTGCTTTTACCTAAGAAGATTTCTTGCTGTTCGTGATTTTGGTAGCCACCTAGGGTTAATAGGGAAGCGCGTTGATGAATGAAGTGGTTCTAAGAGACAATTTTTTAAGGCAATGCATGGGCCACTCTTTGGGATGGTTATCAACAAGATTTTCCAAATGAGAAAAATTAAACGGCACCTTGTGGTAAACCAGCTTTAACATACAAAATTAAATGACTTCCCAATCATCCTTTACGAAAATGAAAGCCACCACAGGAGCTATCCAAACAACTGTCTAACTTCAATGACACCCCTAAAAATAATATGCTGAGTACAACTTCTATTCAACGAGTCTACAGTAGAGGAGGTTGGAGTCATTGAACGAAATCCTTTTGTCACGATACAAATTAAAAGAAAAAATGGAAGAAAATTAGAAAAAGGATAACAAAGTGTTACTAAGCGGCAGAGGGAAAGTAACAACTTTTTGTTGTCAGTTGGTGTACTTTTTGCTGGTACTAATTACTTGTCCACCCTGCTAAACACACCCCTGAAAACAATCGACTCCAACAAAACGACAAAAAAAAAAAAAAAAAACGCCCGTAGAATTAAACTAAAAGCAACAGTGCTCGTATTTTGATATTCATAACACTGGTAATGGGTAGTAAAGTGAAAAAAAAACAACCAGAACGTGCTTAGGTCATCAACTCGAATTTGTTTTATGATTCACGAGCAAGTAAAAATGAGACATTTTCAGATAAAGCGATTTTGACATTGTTGATAAGACATGTCCACTTTGTCACAATTGACATGGTTAACGCCGGTAAATATGGTAAATAGTGAGGATGAAGGTGGTTAAAACCGAACGCAAGTGGCTCGTTGAGGTGATGAATTAAAATGGTTATTTACACAAAATTAAGAGGCAATTCACATACAAATAAAAAAAGTGAATAACCTGGATTAAATAGTGATGAAAAGTCAACTTAGCTTTGGATAATAACTGCTTATCGAGTTTTGATAATAATAAAAAAAAACTTGATAAGTTGAAAAAAAAACGAGTTCGCTGTTGCTGTGCGACAGTCACTTTTGAAAAATGTTCTCAGCTCGTTATGAGCTCAAAGTGTTATGAGCTTTGAGCGGAGTCAGGCCATGAAAACCACTTAGTCACTGCGAAAATGTTGAAAAATAGAATTTTCGAACCTGACTGCGTCACTCAAACAATAGAACACATTGCTCGAAATAGCCGACATTTGTCCTTCAGGACGGGACGTGTGACCTTCTGGCCAATTATTGATCGCAGCACGCACCTCTGGCATTGCTCAATTATCTACTTCTCGCCTGAAAGAACCAATATTTCGGTATCGAGTGGAGCAGGCTATGTCCCTCAAAACAGACCATAGCTTGGCAGATTGTCATCTTGTCAATCAGGTTGTTTTTTTTTTTTTAAGCCATTGCACAGTGGTTCCACTCTCAAACAAAGGCGGCCATAATTAATTACTCACTTCATAACATCTAAAAACAATTGGTTCCAAGGTAATTTGGGCTGTCCGATTACGAATCTGAAATCAGTTTTGATGTATCTTGCCACGATTTTGAGATACATTCGGTAAAAGGGTTCAAGATCGGTTTACTATCAGAACTTAACAAAATTCTGCTATTGCGTACCTACAATATTATATTTATTTGAAAATAATTTTTCTATTATGTGTACATATTATAAGAATACACTATATTGCAAATTAATGTCCATAAAATCTTCATTACACTATCAGTAAAGTGTAGAAGGAACTGTAACATTATTCAAATTAAGTTTTTTTTTCCTTTTTTAATTAGATTTATTTCAAAAAGTTTTTTTTTTAAACAAAATAAAGGTTAATATCTACATGTACCTAAATATTTTTTTTCAAAAACTGTTTCCAAAGTTAAGAAAATTGCTATAATTTATTTTTGCAATAAGTTAGGTAGATTTCAACTGCATCACCCAAAGGCTAACGAACTGGATGTTATCGTCTGAACACTCCTTTTCAGACCACAGATACATCCAATTCAGTCTGAGTGATCCTTCCCCCAACCAACCAGCTTTCCGGAATTACCGGAAAACTGATTGGCCAAAATACAGAGGAATACTGTCCCCCGTGTGACACCAATGAGCTTGACATGAAAGTCAAGCAATTTACTCTGGCTCTCAATCAGACTATGGTCGCTTCCTGCCCTCTTATTTAACCAAGAGGCAAGAAAAAGCCACATTGGTGGACATCGGCACTGGGACTGCACAGAAACTCTTGTAGAAAACTTTTTAACGTAGAAAAAAACACAAGAAAAGTGACTGACTGGGACTCATATAAAGAATCCCTCAAATTATACAAAAAAGAACTGAGGAAGGCAAAGTGACAATCCTGGAGCTCATTCTGTGACAAAATCACAGAAACCTCTTAGGCATCGCGGTTAAGAAAACATCCTCTCTACAAATCCTATGACGCCTAGCTGTTTGAAAAAAAAACGATGGCTCTTGGACAACCTCAAGTGATGAATCACTCAACCTGCTACTGGACACCCAATTTCTAGGTAGCTCCCAACTCGCGGCCAGGAGCAGCCCGAACAGGCCTACTGCAACCGCGACCAAAATTCATGGTCTGATTGTAAGAGACGAGCTGCTTTGGGCGCTGTATAGCCTCAAACCATACATCCCAAAGGTAGTACACAATTTTGGTCGTTCGTCAAAAACATTAGAAATTCTGCCTCATCCTCCAACGCTCATTTACAATGACATTCCAGCTGTCAGCTCAACACTTCCAGATTGTGCATTGTCACCGCTTACACTTGAGTACGTTGAATGTTCAATGGGACGAATCCACTTTCGCATTCCTGTAGTAGCAAGATCTTAATGTAGTACACTAATCCCCTGGTCCTCCTTTTCTGAAGAAGAACTTAACGCTCAAGTTGGTATTATTACACTTAAAATGCCTGAGCACGTGTTAAGTTTTTACCAAAATGGGACAGAGCGAGAAAGACAGATTTTTGGACTCAGTGGTTATTTCGCTCTATGGGTGGCATCCAACATTTAATGGGCAGACTAAATTATTACTGTAATTGGACTTGTTGTTGTGTTATAGGCAACCATTCGTCTTACGTGAATTAAGTTGCCTGAAAAAAAGAATGTCTTTCGGTCGAGCCTGGGATTCGAACACCGAACCTTCCGATTTGGAATACACTTGAGCCACGGCCACCCACAATTCCGGAAAACAGCATTTCTCCAGTCTATCCCTAAAACAGGCGAATCTTTTTCTGTCTCCTCCTACAGACATATTCAATGTTACCAAAAATGTTGCGAGATGTCTAGACTTCCTGAAGCGATGTAAGAAATACTTTACCTCGTCTGATCTGGTCAATATTTAAGACCTTTATCCGACCAACACTGGAGTGCAATACCTCCATCTGCTCGGGTGCTACTAAAACTTCTTCGCATTTCCTAAATAAGATTTAAAAGCGTGCGATAAGACTCATAGGGAATACCAATATTGCAATGGACACCCTCGAATACCGATGACAAGTCTCCTGGACTCGTACCTTTTCAGTCGCTATTTTCACCATCAATTCTCCATTGGTGCATTCCACCCCTCTAAGTCTTCAACCGTAACATCCGTCTTACTATGAATACTCATCAGTTTACTCCAATCCCTCTTGCGGGCGAACCCTGAAATAATATAATATCATGATTATTTTCCAAGCTATAAAACTCGCTTGTGGAATGCTCTGCCCAAGTCATTATAACCTTCAAACATTCAAAACCAACGTGCATTGTTATTTTTATCTCGAAATAATTTCCATCTTATGCAGCTGTTCGATATTAAGCATTTGCGTCTTATTGCTGATCTGCTGTCGGTCGTGACACTGCCCTGTTTTTGCACGGATTACTAATTTGTGGATTCGTGTTTGTATTTGCTGCAGTGATTGAATTTGAGGCGCATTTGCCCACGCTACTATACCATGTCGTAGATGAGATTCTACTAGTCCAAAATAGCACTGCCTTAGAATCTCCACCGTGCAAAAGTTCCTGAGATGGAACAGCGCGGAAGTTAAGTGCCAAAGTTTTGTCTCAAGCGCTCTTATCTGGTAGTTCGATTTAAAATTGTAGTCCACGATAACCCCTAAATATTTGTAGGTTGACACATTTTGAATAAAAGTTTCGCATCCGTCATCTCTTTGTAGTTGCATATGGTTCCCTGCAATATGGAGATACTTGGTATCATGCATTTTTATTATATGTGCATCATTTTTGTTTTCTTTGCGTTGACGACCAGACCATGATCACGACACCAAGCTGTAACTGCAGTAAATTCCTCTTGCATTATTTTAACTGCCGTTTCCGCACATTCATGATTGACAACTATCGCCGTATCATCTGCATACGCATATCCCTTACTTTGCTGAAGAGCAGAATGTAGTCCATTCACATATACTATGAAAAGCGATGGCCCGAGTTTTGATCCTTGCGGCACTCCATACGGTGTATTCTCCGGATCGCTATAATGTTAACTTTAAAGTTATGGTTTTTTTAGGTGATTTTCAAAGAATGATTCCTCTCACGCCGATTTTGTCTAGCTGCCGTAATATATGTATTCCTTTGACTCAGGGTATCGAACGCCTTTTTAAAGTCGATGAATACGACAACTGTACTCGTATTATGGTTTCTGTCTAGGCTGCTGTTTATTTGGTAGAAAATTGTTAATTAATATTTCTGTTTTTCCTAAACTCATACTGGTTTTTTTCTAAAATGTTGTATCTGAGTTTATCTACTACTGACAGAATAGAACTGGGTCTATAGTGCAATATGTAATTTTTTTTACCACTTTTGTATATTGGCCGCACTATAGAGACTTTGAGCAGTTCAGGGATTGTGTTATGCTTTTATTGTTGGTGATAGAAATTCAGCGTATTGTTGGAGGTCTTTTGGTCATATACCATCTATACCTGGTGATTTTTTTTCACTTAGTGTACAGAGAATATTTTGCACTTCTCTCACGGTCACTGCCTCTAGATACATTAAACGCGTTGTGCTAGACGTTGAGCCTATGAAAGTTGACTACAATGGTGTGCTATATTGCTAACCTCCAGTGATAGCTGAGTTGCAAATTCGCTTGCAAAGTTCTTGGATAAGACTTCATCAAGGTTGAGGGGTATTCTTTTCAATATCTGATTAACAAGCTTCCATGTTTCTTTTGGATTTGCTTTTGCAGTACGAAATTTCTGCTTGTAATATCTAGATCTTTTCGCACTGATCATTTTTTTAAAGACATTTCGAAAGGTTTTTTAATCCTTTTCATATTCTTGGTTCCGTCTATTATTTTTGGATCTTCTATTAGTCTAAGAGCCCACCGTATGATGTCCTAAGGCATCGAAACCAAGGATGAGTTGCATATGAAATGAAGTTTAGTCGAGAAGTATTCAAAATTACCAAAGGTTGTCGGGAATTTTTGCCCATGACTTAAAAAACGAAGCTACTTCCGGTACGTTATTTTTTTAACTTTTCATAGGGATAAAGAAAAAGAATAAAGACAACATTAAATAGTTCTTGAAGATATTGGGTTGGCAGTTCCAATCCGCCCATGTACCCCTGACAACCCAGCTTTTAACTACGCATATTTTTCGATTGACTATAAGCATAAAGACCTATGTTGATATGGGTATCAAATTAAAGGTGAGATCTTACCATTTACAAATATATAGGGTTGTCTTTAATAATTTGGCAACATGTATAACCCATGATTTTAGCGCAATTAACGTATAAAGTGCAGTACTAGGTCATAGGTATTTTCTTCATAATTGATACTGCAAATGGCAATTATGTGTGTGTATTTGTCGTTTTTAATAAAAATCCACGCTTGGGTATGCATTTGGCATACATTAAAATAATATTTATTTTCAAGGCATGAATGATATTACAAAATTATTTCAATCAATAATTCATTTTTATTGGCAGAAATCAGTAAACTTTCAAGTTTAAACAAGGAAATACTTATATCTAAATTAATTTTTAACAAAGTAGTTTAACACACTTAACAAGAATCAGTTCAGTTCAGTTCAGTTTTTATGAATTTTTATTTACTTAACAAGAATGTACACATTTTCTTTCCTAGTCTGAGTCAGAATCTGAATCGCCAAAAGTCTCATTTAATAGGTCATCGTTTTCTTCGTTATCATATCTATGTGTCTATTTGCATATCATCTACATTTAATGGTGACCATAGCGGTTCAAACCGTACTTTTAATACCCATCCACACTCTTGTGCGTTCATTATACTGCAGGTGGCATTTGTAGCATTCTGCCACATTACACATTACGTACGCAAAATTTTTTGTTTTAAAGAATTCCAGCCTGGAGGAATGAGACTGGAATCAAAACCTTTAATGTTCTTTTTGAATAATTTCTCATTGCTGGATTTGTTCGGATAAAGTTTTTGAAATATAACATGCCTTGCAACATTAACACTATTGCAGCTTTTAACTCCATATATCAGTGATGTATACTCTTGTAATAGATTCATTTTTGCATCATCATGTGAAGCAAACACATCCTGAAATCGTTCATTTTTCTGAAGAAGTAGAAACGGTTTTGTTTTGCTTTTACGGAAGAAACTTGATGTATAATCACAACCAGTATAAGAGTGAAAAGCAGGTAGCGCACGACATAAATTTGGGCCAAGAATTGGTGCTAAGGCAACGCAGTTAATACAATCATGGCCTTTGTTTTTTGACGATACATTTACCATCCAAACTTCTTTACTGTGAAATTTATACATGTTACCTAACAATATTACTAAAATGTCTGTATCTGAAGCCTTTGCTATGATTTTTGAATTTTCAGAACACTTACTTACGAGTATATGAAAGATAGTCCGCGTATCTGCTTCCTCGTGGAAACACTCGAAATCATTTTCTTGGGCCTTAATGACATAATTTCCTTCTGAATGGTATGAATAACATTGCTCTTAACTGTGATATATACTTTTTTATTTCCAAGTATACATGCCGTCGAACTGTTTTCCCAGCAATCTGACAAGAATTTCACAATTGCTTCTTTAAATCTAGTATTTTTCAAACTTTTAATGAAATTGTTTGGCCTGGCTTGTGGCTGTCCAATAATGTGAACATCCTGCTCATATCTACTGTAGTGCTCAGAGTCTTTTATTGAAGGTGATATATATCTATCGAAAATCAAATGTATCTCAGAAGAAATTGTAACGCAAATTTTTATTAAAATTTCTTCAGCAAAGATGTAAAAAGTAAAAACCATCAATAATCTCTACATCTGCCAATACAGGCTTTGAGGGATCAATATAAGATTTCAAGGTTCTAGCAAGAACAGATTTATCAGTCTTATGCATCTCTATTGTGGGTTGACAGAGAGCTGGTGGTACAGGAGCTAAAGGATAAGAAAGGCAAAGTTCTAAATTAACTTTTTTTTCAAGGGCAATCGCTAAAAGGCGCCCAAAAATATCTCGCTCCATTTTAATTATTGCGTGCTTACTCACGTCTGTTTGAACTCTTTTTGATGCAATCTGCCATAAAATTGAGAATAACGTTGCGTTTAATTGGTTTTTGAAAACGATCTGCGGTCGTCTTACGCTCTGTTATGAAATTGAGCTTTTGGTGGCGGCCCATTTCATTCACATTTAATAAAAAATCAGCTTAGAAGAGACTGATCTGCCTGTTGTAATATTAAACAATTCATTTTTATTGAGATTTGAGTCAAACGGATTCATATTATCCTTTATTGTGCTGACAATGCTATCAAGAGCTTTTCGGTCCTTGCTAATTCTCTTGCAACTGCGTTATAATTCTAGTTCGCATACTATGGCTAAGAGCCCAACGTTGCCTGGCTGAAATAGAATTTGTAAAGTGACTTATACCAGTTAAAGAATTAGCAGCGTCAGTATTAAAGTATGCTCAGATGTCAGATCGACAGGTGATCTCGAAAAATTTATTTTGCTTCTTTTTATACCAAATGCGCCGCGCTTAAATTCATTCGACAATGGTGATTCCTTTAATTTTAAATCTGCTAAATCACTTAACTGCTTTAATGACCATCTTGCATAATTTGGCTGATTAAATAAAAAAAATTAAATTAGCAAGTTGAAAAGTTGAATCAATATGCAACGCATAGTCATTAGTTCTAATGCTTCGAGAGAAGCGAAAGAAAGTGTTAAGAAAATCCACGTACTGCATATAGTATTGAGCAGTTTTTCCGTGTTCACCTGTCAAAGTTTCAGAACGAAATTTCCGGTAATACTTCAAAACATTACTTAGCCTAGATGGTAGCGTTAATTTTTCATATGGTTCAATGGGATTCCCCATTAAATGCATTAAGTCGTCATCAAAACTGTCTGGAATTAATTCGTACTGCCCTAGGAAAGTCGCAAAATGCAACATTTGCAATGCGCCTGAAAGCAATGGGTGAATTACCCTCACTTACTTCTAACAACAATGAAACATAGATAGAAAATAAATCACTTAGGAAATAAATGTTTTCTTTCTCACAGATTTCCGCAATTATGAACTCCGAAAAGGATTGAAATGCAGCTTGATGAACTTTTCGCATCTCGTGCCATTGCCCTACGGTTTTTTCTTCAGCTAATTTTTTTTTTTAAATTTCTTTATGTTCCAGTTATAGCATGTTGAATCATAAGCAATTGATTTACAATTGAAACCAACAAAAAGTGTATAATCTCGAACGTCACTTCCATTATTAAAGATTTTACTCACACTTCTAGTCTGACAAAATTTTTAAAATTCTTCCTTATATTTACTCATAAGGACCGTTACTTTTTTGTAGCATGATGAATGGTAGCCGAAACTGCTATAATTTCCACCAGTAAGTTCTATTTCACCATATTTAAAGTTTTTTTCCCGACGGAAAGCTAACGATATTGACAACTTGGCAAAAGTCTCCTCTGTAAAATGTAATACATTTTTATTGTTACCACAAGAGAAACACTTCATTTTATTTCGATCACTGCTTAAGTAAACAAGCCGATCACACTGCCCCAAATGATTTGCTTATTTTGCGATAAACAACTTGTTTATGTCATTGGCAATGAAAACAACAACATGCACAGTAAAGGCTTGTTGTAATAAACAAAATGTGGTCTCTCAGCTTTATGCGGAAATACATTTGATACAGAAAGTGCATGCAATTTACGCGATAAAATCATGGGTTGTCTATACATGTGGCCAAATTACTAAAGACAACCCTATATATTTGTAAATGGTAAGATCTCAGCTTTAATTTGATACTCATACCAACATTGGTCTTTATGCCTATAGTCAATTGAAAAATATGCGTAGTTAAAAGCTGGGTTGTCAGGGGTACATGGGCGGATTGGAACTGCCAACCCAATGTCTTCAAGAACTATTTAATGTGGTCTTTCGAATGGTTACTCATTTATTCTTTTCCTTTATCCCTATGAAAATTTAAAAAAATAACGTACCGGAAGTAGCTTCGATTTTTAAGTCATGGACAAAACTTCCCGACAACCTTTGGTAATTTTGAATACTTCTCGACTAAACTTCATTTCATATGCAACTCATCCTTGGTTTCAATGCCTTAGGACATCATACGGTGGGCTCTTGTATTATATATAATCTTTCCCTTTCTTTGCCAGCCTGCTTTAATTCCCTTGTCATTCATTCACACCCTGTGTTTTTTTCTTTTTTCTTCCCTTGTTGTTGTTGCCGCTTCTTTTATATCCGTGTACCTTTTTCTAAATTGCTCGTAGAATTCGTTTTCGCAGTCATATTGCTCTAATGCATCCCAGTTCATATTTGTCATACCTTGTGTCACTTTTCGAATGTATTTTTGCATCGTTTTGCGTCTCCTTTCTGTGATATTTTGTACGCCTAGCCTGCAGTATATAGTATAATGATCGAATATGTTTAGTTCTATGACGGCTGATTCTATTGTTTTGCCTAAGACACGTACTAAGCTTTGATCTAGTGTTTCGGCCTAAATCTGTCCGGGTGTCGGATTGTATGACGTTGCAAAGACTCATTGTGATCCTTGACATTCCACTAAGTCAATGTTAGATGCGAATTCGTGAACGAATCCGTTTATATATGGGTGCGGCGGAAAAGACATCCTCAACAACCCTGCACTTTCTGAAGCCAAATTGGACAGAGGATATGGGCTCGTTCATGATCTTCAAAAGTCTTTCCATCATAATACTTTGATCTCATCATAAGAATTTAGAAGACAACCACCCTTGCCTCCTTCCAATCTGAAGCGATATAGCATTAGGCAACACACTTGCTATATAGTATATAGTAAGATAATTCAATATGATCAGTAGAATTTCGAATCTGAGCCAGGAGAATAATGTAGTCTGATCTTCACTGATGACTTCAATACCGATCTAAAATTTGGCGCCGCTTCGTAGATGACGATAATCCTAAACCTAAAGGCAATCAACTAGTAAATTGTGAAACACATGTATAGGGGGCGAGGCTTTTGTAGCGCCAGTGAAGTAATGCTTAAGGACCTACCTACAGCAGCTTTAAAGCTTACCGCATCGAACCCTTTACCGGCGTGTTATTTAATACTATATCTCGATTTTTCTTTCCTTCTTGTGTTTTTTGTTCTACCAATTATCAAAATTGGTAAGCGCTCTCGTTCACCGAATTCGTAGGACATTTCATTGTCCTCTGAAAAAAGACTAGGACCCAAAATGGCCACAAATAAACGTGATCCACGATATAATCGGGCGACGAAATGGATGATGTAATTGTGCAAAATAAACAACAAAAAAATTGTTATTCCCCCAATAAAAGTGTTGTAAAAATCCTGTGACTATGTCCACGTTGTAATGAACCTACTTAAAATCGGAGACTATTGTATTAAAAAGATGTATATGGGCATAAAAATTATGTGCGACTCCATAGAATCATATAATTCGGTTCTTAATAAATTAAAAGAAGACAATTGTCCATACTTTACTCATGACGTGAAAAGTGATAAAGTGTTCAAGGCTGTTTTATATGGCCTAGGGCAGCAAATTGAAACAGTTTCCTAGAAAAATGAACTCATCAAACTGGGCTTAAAGTGCAAAGAAATTAAATGCATTAACAAAACATATGCATTCTACACTGACACGTTCTACATAGCTTCTTTTGAAAATGGAAGTGTCAACCTGAGTCAGCTAAATAAGAACGTTCGTGCAATTTTCCACACACAAGTGAACTGGAGCTTTTATCGAAAGCAAACAAATTTACTGAAACAATGCCGAAACTGTCAGATGTTTGGCCACGGTGAGAGAAACTGCCACATAAAGACATATTGTGCTAAATATTCTGGTAAACTGCAAAGGAGAACACAAATCGACAGACAGCACGTGCGCAAGCAGAAAGCATAATATTGATCTGAAGCAGAAGCTCACATCAAAGATGAACCGATCTTTCTGACACAACACCAATCAAGTTAACAGGAACAACAACAATGCCAACATTTCTCTTCTCTCCTTATCGGATTTCCCAGCTCTACCAACACCAGCAGCTACAAAGCGGGTTGGTGTAATAGGGAACAGAAATAAATCTACACCAAATGTGTGGGATCAAAATGTCTCCACAGAGTTACCATCCATACGATGAGTTATTCACCATGGAAGAATTAAACGTCCTTGTAATGGAGATGATAAATAAATTAGGTTCATGTAAAACAAAAGTAGAACAATTTAATGCCATCACACAATTAGTTACCAAGTTTTTGTACAAACATGTCAAGTAATATTACAAATATTAATTTAAATATCATAACATGGAATGCAAGAACATATTGAACTCATTTGTTTCTTAAACAATAATAATATTGATATTGCATTAATAACGGAAACATGGCTAGATTCCACAAGGCAAATGTCAACGTCTGTATTTAAATTTTATCGTATGGATAGAACAAATAGAAGTGGTGCTGGTGTAGCAATCCTAATAAGGAGATCAATTCAGCATGAGCTTTTAGGAAGTATTCATACTCATCTTGTAGAAAATCTGGGTATAGAGCTCATTTTACGTACCGGAAATAGACTGAAAATCTTCTGTGTTTATTTCCCTAGTGGTATTCCTGGAGTTGTAAAACAGCTTCAGTTGAATACCAATTTGAGAAACTCTTCAGTTCTGTTGGTGACTTTTTAATTGGAGGTGATCTTAACTGTAGACATCGGGACTGGGGTTGTGTACGTGCTAACTCCTGGGGTAACGTTCTGCCTAACTTATTTGTCATGTTTCCTGTTCGTGGTCTATTTCCATCTTATATTTCCTACTTATATTCCAGCTGGTTCTCGTGGTCGTCCATCTGTTATTGATTTTTTTGTCACTAACTTATCTAGTCATATTTCCCAGTCAGTAACAATTAATGACCTATCTTCAGATCATAATCCGAAATCAATTCCAGACTTAGAAACGTTCCTACCATCCTGAACGAAGTAAACAGCAAAGATGACATTGACAATATCGTCTCTCAGTTTTCCGAACATATTCTTAGTTCCGCTGATATAAGTGTGCCAAAAGTTGGAAAAAAGTTCTCTTTTATGAAACTTCCAGCTCATGTCTTGGAGTTTATTCGTTTACGTAATATGCACCGAAGAAACTGGCAAAGATATAGACAGCCCATCTCTCAAAGGCTGGTAAAACACTTCAACAAATTCATAGCGAAGTTTATTAAAACGAAACGCCATGAAGAGTGCAATAGGAAAATCAGTTCTTTAGACAAATCTTTTAAACTTTTCTAGAATATCGTGAAATTTACGAAAAACAAAAATAGAAATATTCCTACTCTTACAAACATGGGTGCATCATATCACACTGATCCAGACAAAGCCAATATTTTCTTCCAGAGTTTTGCTAAAAACCATTGCGTTTCCCTACATCTAGGGGACACTAATACTAACGCATTTGTATAAAATGCGTTACAAGACTTTAATGCCTCAATAACCATAACACCTGAAAATCACAGATAACCTCTTTGTAAGGAAAACTGGAGGTCTAGATAGAGTAAGAAATATTTATTTGAAAAACTTACCCAAGGCTGGAACTAGATATTTAGCTTTCATAATAAATGCTTGTTCAAAAAATTCAATACTTTCCAACTGCTTGGAAAGAAGCAAAAGTAATACCTGTCCTAAAAGCAGAAAAACCTCCGAATGAACCAACTAGCTATAGGCCTATAAGTCTATTGAGTAGCATAAGTAAAATCTACGAAAAAGTAATAAAGGACAAAGTACTCAAAACCATCGATGAGCAAAATATACTTCCCAATGAGCAATTTGGCTTTAGGCGCTCTCATAGTATGAACTATAAAATTCTACGAATTTGCAATAGTATTAAGAGGAATCGTGCTTTAGAAAAATCAACCGGGTTATTAATATTGGATATTGAAAAGGCATTCGATACTGTGTGGCACAATGGCTTATTATATAAAATGATTAGATTCCATTTTCCAACGTATATTTGTAAAGTTGTCCAAGTTTTTTGTCCGATTGAAGTTACAAAATTCATGTCAATAATAGTAATTCATGTTTGTGTGATGTAGATGCAGGTGTTCCTCAGGGATCAGTTCTTGCACCGATCTTGTTCTTAACTTATTTAGCTGATTTTCCCCATTTACCGGAATGTGATTATGCTGATGCTGATGTGATTATGTTATGCTGATGATTCTGCGATTTTTTCGTCGCATAAATTTGGTCTTATCTTTTTCATAAGAAAGAAAGTCCGTCCGACCAATTAATTGTAAACGGGCAACACATGCATTGGGAGACTTCAGTGAAGTACTTGGGTGTTTATCTGGACACAAAACTTACTTTTAACGAACACATTACAAAGACTCTCCATAAAACGGGCACTGCAATTAAAATGTTGTATCCCTTTATAAATAGGAAATGCTTGCTTTCAAATGACAACAAAATATTATTACATAAGGTAATTTTTCAGACAATACTGTTGTACGGCTGTCAAGTATGGGGTGACTGCGCTAAGTGTCACATAAAACGATTACAAATACAGCAAAATAAGATACTCAAAATGATGCTCAACCTTTCTTGGCATCACTCTACTCGCGATCTACACAGCAAAGCTAGTGCTGAATTGATCTCTGCTAGGATACATGCTCTTACCGAAAGATTTATGGTCAGATGTGATATACGAGTATCTGACAATCCACTAGTAAACGAACTTAATAATAGCTATAACCTGATGATGTTTATTTTTCTCATGTTGTTTTTTTTTTGTTTTTGTTTTATTACTTACTTAAATATTTATTTATTTGTTTGTTAATGAATTCATTTGCCTATTTATTTATTTATTTATTTATTTCATCTTTTTTTTTTTTAATTACAGGGGTTTTTGTTGTTCTTTCCCTTTGCTTATAATAATTATTTAAAATTACATTTGATTCTTGAGTTATATTTCAGTAGAAAGATATAATATGACATTATATGATATATCAAATCTCTAAATTGTAAATTGTGCGGTTTGTAAACTTATGAACGAAATAAACATGATTGATTGATTGATTGATAATGTACGCACGCCTAAGGGGTTAGATACCCTTTTACTATTACCATGGCGCGGGCAGAAAGGTAGAAGGAGAAGAAAGGAAAAATTGTTTTTTGTAGTGGTTTGAAACTCAGGTGTATTTGGTTTCGATATTCGCTCTTCTTCACTCAGAGTGATTCGAAGGGGTTATAATTCACAGTATTTTTTTGTGCTTGAAACTCTACAACAACCAAATCTACGTGTTAGAGTTATGCCTTCACACGCAGAATTTTTCTGTCTGAGTTCCAATTACACAAATGTAAAACTTGAAAGACTTGTCATGGGCAGGATTCGAAACTTGACCCTCCGAGTGAGAAGCGATTGCTAGTACCACTACACCACGGCCACCCTCAATCTCGTTCAAGGCATTTCGAGAACTTAAAGTTTCTCTGAACGCAGTCAAGATTGAGAAATGAGATTTTGGGGGCTAAATCTATAGAATATGCTGGATGAAGGAGCAATTCGTAACCTAATTCATGCAAATTTGCCATTGCGATTGCGAGCTTATGCGCCGGTGCATCTTTCTTTTGGAAGATAACTTTTTTCCTCACCAATGCGGTCGTTTTTGTTCAAATCGGCGTCGAATCGAGTCAACAGCTTTGCGTAATAGGCGCCGGTGATCGTATTACCATTTTCAAGGTAATCGATGTTGCCCGACAGATGCACCTTGGCCTTCTTCGGCTTCGATTCACAAGTAGAAGTGAAGTCCACTGTCGACTGTTCCTTGGTCTCTGGTGTATTGTGATGCATCCTCGTTTTTTCCACGGTTACGAAGATTGAATATCGCCAAACACTCCTTTGAAGTTGTCAATTGTGAGCAAACGTTGTACCCATTTCGCGGATAGCTTTTCCATATCCAAATATTTGTGCAAAAGTGAAATCACTGATTCATGTATATGCCTCTTCAAGTTCTCGCAACTTCACTTGCCGATCATCTGATATTGGATGACCATTTCTCGTGTGGTGACCTCAATTGGGCGACCAAAACGTACGGTCTCACTAGTGCTGGTACGACCACACCGAAATTGAGTAAACAAGTGGTGGATAGTTCCAATCGATAGTGAGGAGTCCCCCTAATACTTTTCAAGCTTTGTTTGGTTTGCGTGATGGTTTTTTGCACAAAATAGGGCAAAAATAGTGTTTAATGGGCACATGAAAATCACTTTTTTCCAAATTATTATGAAAATTCTCGTGGGCGTGTGTTTCAAATGGCTGTCAAAACTACTTGACAGATCTGTCTGAAAATTTGGGGTGCGTTCTGTCAAGCTTCTTTACATGCAAAATGTTGGATTTGAGGTGGCAACGCTATCTGTTTTAATTTTGAGGGACTTATTGATCCACCCATATGGTTATCTCATTTACAATAGATGTCTTCTACAATTACTTAATAGTCTCGATCTTATAGGATGCTTGGCTGTCTAAGCACAAAGTAATAACCTTGTCGATAATATTGTTCCCTTCAATGCAGTCTGAATAGTGGCTGTGATCTCAGCTGGAAGCAGTGAACTGGAGCTCTTATGTCGACTACCATCTTGAATTCATCGGTATAGACAGCTAATTTGCTTTGCTTTCGGTAACTATGTGCACTCAAAAAGGATCTCACACCTCCAAAAAGCAGAGCTGACAACGACAAATTTTTTCGTCCCTAACGTGCTACCATTGCCAGTGTTTCGACCATCCACTCCTAGGCCCTCTCCTAATAACCTTCCTCTTACCTTTTACTATCAAAACGTAAGAGGACTGCGATCTAAGACCAGTGCCGTCTTGCGCCAATCTCACGCTCTCCCATTTGAGGTCTACGCTCTGACCGAAACTAATCTAATTCCCGATATAAAGAATCAGGAATTATTCCCCCCTAGTTTCAATGTTTTTCGAGACGACGATCTTACCCGTCCAAATGATGATGCTCCGTGTCGATGCTCCTATTGGCCGTCCGCAATGACCTAAACTCTTCACCTATCGCTGTTTCTACTTCCTCTAAGTTTGACTACGTTTCAATAAAGATTACACTCCCCTGCAGGTCCCTGTACATTATGTGTTTTTACATCCTACCGGCCCAACCAATGCTACAAACTCGCTATCGATGCAATTGATCAAATAATTGACTTATCTGATCCTCTCGATGATATCATCATATTCGGCGCTTTCAATCTACCTCAGCTGCACTGGACTCAATCAGATGATGAACCTTTTTTTATCGCTAACCCTATCTCGAGTAAAGACTGTCTCTTCTTGGATGAGCTCACAGACTCTAGCTTATGCCAAGTTAGTGGAGTCTCCAACTATATGGGTAGGCAATTAGACCTCATTTTCACCACTGACCCCATAAACTCCTCTGTCTCGCTCTGTCCCCTTTCACTATCGACCATTGATAACTTTCACCCACCACTTCTTCTTTCTCTTTTCCACCACTCTCCTTTCCGCCCCACCCCATCTGCAGCTACCACTTCTTACGACTTTCATAAAGCGAATTTCCGCAAAATTAACGCATATCTTAGTAAGTGTTCTTTTGATTTCGCCAATATGCCCCTAAAAAGTGTTCTCTCTATTTTCTACAGAGAATTACTTAATTCTATTTCTCTCTATGTCCCCTTTTCGCGTAATAGGACCTCTTCTACGAGCCCCCCGTGGTATAATCGTAAGCTTCGCTCTTTACGTAACAAAAGAAACAAATTATGGGCAGTTTTCCTCCGATTCAACTCTTTTGCTGACTATTCAAACTATCTCGGGTCATACCTTCAATTCGCCAGCTCTATAAGTTTCTCTATCAGCGATACCTTGATAGTGCGCAATCAAGGCTTATAAATGATCCTAAGTCTTTCTACCAATTCGTTAACTACAAAAAAAAATCTGACGGTTTCCCTCCATCACTCTCATACGGAAACATATCATCAACCGATCCGCATACCATATCCAACTTTTTTGCTGCTTTCTTTAAGCAATCTTTTGTCGATAATTCCTTCGTACCGGATCCCTCTTATTTCAAATACCTACTTAACTTCCCCATTGGCCCCACTATTTCTCAAAGCTTTGATCATACAGTAATAGAAAACAAATTACAACTTAATGATGAATATTTACCCGGCCCAGATGGTCTTCCATCCATATTTCTTAAAAAGTGTTCCTCAACTCTTTCCCGCCCCCTTGCAAATCTCTTCCATTTATCGCTCTTTCAAGGTGAATTTCCACAGATATGGAAGTCCTCTTTCATAACACCCATACACAAAAAGGGATTAAAGAGCGAAGTAACTAATTACCGCCCTATAGCTAAACTTTCTTATATACCCAAACTCCTCGAAAGCATTTTGCATGAAGCCTTAAGCTTCCAGTGTAAATCTTTTATTTCCCCCAATCAACACGGCTTTCTGAAGGGTAGATCAACTACCACTAACCTCGTAAAATTCGTGTCCTCTGTTCTCTCAGCCTTAGAAAGTGGTAAAGAAGTTGACGTTGTAACAACTGATTTCAGTAAACCTTTTGACAATATATCTCATAAACTAATCCTGTTCAAATTGTCCGTCCTGGGCTTTGAACCCATTTTGCTTAAATGGATATCTTCTTACCTGGATAATCGTTTTTATAGTGTTCGTTTCAGGTCTGTCCTATCGGACCCTTTCTTGGCCACTTCAGGTGTTCCTCAAGGTAGTCACCTAGGTCCACTCCTCTTCATCCTAACTATTAACGACCTTCAAAGGCTCATTCAACACTCTACACTTTCTCTCTATGCTGACGATACCAAATTTTGTAAACCCATTTCCTCACAACAAGACTCCAGCCTCCTTCAAAAAGATCTAAATAGTTTTTCCACGTGGTGCATCAAGAACTGCTTAGAACTCAATGTCTCCAAATGCCAATTACTTTCACACGTAAGTGCAAGAAGTCTCCTCAACAAATTTACCATCTCCACGGCCAACCTATACCCCTTGTTGAATCTATCCGCGACCTTTGCATACTATGCGACAGGCAGCTTAATTTCCGCTTGTATATTGATGAGATAATTTCTAAAGCAAACTCATCACTCGGCTTCGTTAAAAGATGGTCCAAAGAATTCTGCAACCCGTACGTGACCAGATCACTATACATCACTTACGTTCGCCCCCTTCTCGAGTACGCTAGCCAAGCGTGGTGTCCCTTTCAACGAGTTCATGTATCTCGTATTGAGAGGATCCAGCGTCGTTTTCTTCGATTTGCTCTTCGAGGTCTACCTTGGAACGATCCTCTAATCTTACCTCCCTACCGAGACCGTCTCAAACTCATTAACGCGAATACCCTTGAGGAACGAAGGGACGCAGCAGACATTCTGTTCATTCACCGACTCCTCTCAGGCTCAGTCGATTGCATGCCTCTTTGCAACTCCATTTTCTTTAACACTAACCCTCGTAATCTACGTTCCACACGTCTCTTTTATCTACCTATCCACCGCACCACATATGTCTCTAACGAACCAATCTCCCGTATGCTGCGTAAGGTAAACTACAACCTTTCCATTTTCGATTTTAATCGCAGCACACTTTCCCTCAAGTTCGAACTCCTTTACCATCCTTAGCTTTAAGCCCTAGTAAACCTTATTTTATTAGTTTAAGTCTTAGTTTTTAATAAGTTAATAAATGGGGGCGTTGGCCCCCACCAAAATTAATGTCTTTTGATTGGTGAGCATCTAGCTTTTCTATTCACCTCTGTCAGGAATTCTAATATTGAATTCAAAATTGTCAGAATTGATAATCGGGGACATTAGAAAGATAAAGTTCTCAAGTGCAATGAGCCTAAACCAAATTCATGGATATGAAGTTGCTTCTTAAAATTCTTGTTGAATGTTCTTGCTGCCCCACTCTACCAAAGTAATTCATATAAAGGTTCTACTAGCCCCAATTTTCTTTTGAATCGATGCTTCAATAATGTCGTTGTATACTCCATACTTTTACAATTTCTATCAACCGGATAACTTCTTCTAAAGCGCAGTATTAGACCTTAAACCAAAGAAGAGGCAATGACTTTTAGATATTACATCTGTACTAATCATGATTTCCCATAAATATATATTCAGAAATCTCTGGAGTTCTCTGGATATGCATTAGGGTTAAGGGATGGAAAAGCATGATAATTTGAACCTAGTAAAAACCTTGCTTTTCACATAAATCTTTTCCAAATGCCTCGATCAGATTATATCCTTTTCTCAGAAGTAAAGGTAAGCTCCATAGAAGGTTTCCTCTACAAACCTGTCGAAATCAACAAAATTTTACAACTGATTCCATTTCCTCTTATCTTTCGTAGTTGTTGTCACAACATTGATTTTCAAATCAGAGCTAAAACTAAAATACATTAAATTGCACACACTACCTCCTGAAAGTTTTCCATTCTATTGACATGGAGAGAAAACTCACTCTAGAAAACCGGCCCAATCCATTCAAACAGTTTCCTTGGAATGTTTGTCTAAGAAAAAATAAAATCAAACAACTTTCGAGCAATCAATTGAACAACTATTTCTGAGAAAACATGTAAAAAAAACTCTTCATTCAGAAGAAAATAGAAAAAAAAAATCTCGATTGCTCCCAATTTCCCAAATTGTAGATAAAGCAATTGGAACTGGCAGTGCTCCAAAATATTTTCACAAACAGAAAACACATTTCCATTGGTCGCTTGTCTCTTGAATGGTGTATACTCGCATCTCTGGGGCTCTGACGCATTTCAAGCCCACATATCCGCATGACCACTTGAGAAATTGAGCATTTCCATCAAGCGACTGCCAAAGAGCTCTGCCACAACAAAAGATGATTACAATGACAATGATAAGTACAAAAGACAAAATGCATCTCTCCTCCAGCGTATCGCTGGCGCTTTTGTATGCAGCTTAAGTGAGTAATTGGTCACAAGAAGAATGCATCTGAACTATTGACACCAAATAGGTCAATCGAATTTAAACATAAGCACGCCTTCGACGATTACTCGTCCAACGTCAGAGCTAGCTATATCGGCGGAGTGCAGTGGAACAACCCCAACGAATGCACTTTCAATGATGCATGCAGAAGTGTCTAGGAACAGAAAGAAAAAAAAAAGAAACGGACGGAACGAACTAATCAGCCAAGTGCTGGCTTATTACATGGGGTATAGCGGTCTTGAGTGAACAAGAGAAATTGACGCAAAAAAGAATTTTCTCTAAACAGGTCCTTCAACCCGTAGATGCAATTTATCGGCGACATAGTACTGCAGCATCATACTTTTCGCATGAGTAACACCGAGTACAGTGGGTTGTTTTCAATATTTCTGGGTTCAAACTTGCTTTTAAGGAAAATTTTATAAAATATCTACATGACAACTGGCTTAGATCTTTCAAGTCCAAGCCAAGTACGAGATGATAACAAAGATTTTAGGACAATATACCCGTATGTCGAATGTGCAACGAAGAAGAAGACGCAGCAGAAACGTCTATGCCACCAAGGTAAACCTGGACTTGGATGGTCCCCGATCTTCTGTAAGGGGTGGAAGGAATTCAGATTGATGTTAGCTGCTGATGAGTTAGGATACACTAGACCGTCAGAGTCATTGTTTGTTTGTGATTATGACAAGGAAATTCAGAGTGGACGTAGCCAATATACGCGGGCTAAAAAGTAATAAATTTTCTGCGTACGTCCACGTCTGCAAATAGAGGCCAGGTGTTATTGCACTTAGTGAAACGCAAGTAGATCCCCGCTCACACCTCTCAGATTATTCTGATCTGAAGCTTCCTGACCACGAAGTAGTGCCATTATTCTTCTCTCAACGCGGTCTCGCCATTAACATGCGTAGTGATGTAGCCGCTGTTACCATCTGTAATTCAGTTTTTTGTGACCTTTAACGATCTGACTCCAGAGAAAAAAGTTAGAGAAAAAATTCCTAAAAGAACTGGCGCGGTCTTAACAGCTTCTTTAGGAATCTTAACTGGTCGTTATGTTTCCTCGATAACAATGTGGATGCCGCTACTGATATGATTACACCATTCTCTTTGGAATGAGATCCTTTATTCCTCATCGGATGAAGAGTATCAAACCAAAAGAAAAGGCATGGTACAAACCAAGCTGTAAAGAGGGCGTCAGGGTTAGAGAAATGTTTTTTCGGTCCATCAAGACCAACCCGACAGAGGAAAACCAAAAAAAATTTAAACGAGCCAGGAATGTAGCAGTAAAAATTGTTGGTCGTCCATAAAAGATATGAGAAATTCTGACTCACCCTCCATTCCAACGCTCATTTACAATGACATTCCAGCTGTCAGCTCTTCGAACCAGGCCAATTTGTTTGCTGCACAGCTCAGCACTTTCAGATTGTGCTTTGTCTCCGCCTACACTTGAGTGCGCCGAATCTTCAATGGGACAAGTCTACTTTCGCTCTCGTGTAGTAGCAAGATTACTTAAAGATCTGAATATACATAAATCCGCTGGTCCAGATGGTATATCTCCCCTTCTTCTTAAGAGATGTTCTTCCACGCTGGCAATACTACTGCGTAAGCTCTTTCATCAATCCTAATCTTTAGGACTCTTTCCGAGCAGATCGAAAACAGCATTTATCTAGCCCGTCCCTAAAAAAGGTGAAACTTCTTCCCTCTCCACTTACAGACTCCATCCACTTACGTCCCTTCTTTTCAAGGTCATGGAAACGCTGATAAATGAAATATCTCCTAAACTTTTCAATGACCGGCAATATGGTTTTCGTAGCAACAGGTCCACTGGTGATTTGATGGCATGTCTCACCGAAAAGTGGAACCAAGCGTACATCAATTTGACAGAGTTTGGCATCAGGCTCTTTTGTCGAAAATGTGTGCATTTGGGATCGACGACTCTCTTCTTCAATGGTTTAGAAATTACCTCTCGGAACGTTCAATTCAAGTTGTCTTGGACGGTTTCAAGTCTGATATTCACAAAATAAATGCTGGTGTGCCCCAGGGATCTGTTCTGTCACCGACACTCTTTTTAATTTTCATTAATGATCTCTTGTCTGCTACTTCTAATCCGATATATTCCTTTGCTAGATAGGATTCAAACCGTGCGATAAAACTTATTGATGATACTAATATCAGTAATCAATGGACACCCTCGAAAACCGACGAACTGTCTCGTGTCTCACTTTGTTTTATCGCTATTTCCATCACCAGTGCTCCACTGAAATCGCCAGTAGCATTCCGCCCATTCAAACTTTCAACCGTAACACCCGTCTCGCTATGAATGCTCATCAGTATACCCTCAATCCCATTTTCGGACGTACTCTAAAATATCGTGATTCGTTCCTAAGCCGTACAACTCGCTTATGGAATGCCCTGCCGATCTCTGTATTTGCTGGTCGTTATAACTTGCAAACATTTAAAAACAATGTACATCGGTACCTCTCTTTTCTTCCTCCATAAATTTCCTTTGCCCGCGCTGTGTACAATCACCTTAAGGGTACTCAAACCATTTGAGCGCGCGCTCATTATATATAAAAAAAAAAAAACTTCTTGATCCCGTCCGAAAAGTAATCTTCCGGAAGGTCTGCAAAATGCTCCTCCGTGGCGTCGATGATTTCCTCGCGTGAGCTGAATTTTTTATTGATGAGCCATCTTTTGAGGTTTGGGAAGAGCTAATAGTCTGAGGGAGCCAAATCGGGCGAATAAGGTGGATGTGAGAGCAAATGGAGCCGTAAGTCATTGATTTTAGCCGTGGTTGCGATTCTCTTGTGCGCCGGCGCATTGTCTTGCAAAAACAAAATTTTTTTTCGCTTCATGTGAGGCCGTTTTGCAGCGATTTCGGCCTTCAATCGATCCAATAATGCACAGTAATACTCGCTGTTGTTGTTTTTCCTTTTTCGAGGCAGTCCACAAAGAGTATGCCGTGACTATCCCAGAAAACCTGCGCCATAACCTTTCCGACCCATCGAGCCTCTCTCAGCCGCTTCGGAGCACATCGTGCCGGCTTCAGTCCATTGCCGGGCACTCATTTTGTTCTCTGGTGTGTAATAGTGGATCCAAGTTTCATCAACAGTTACCAATCGACGCCAAAAGTCCGTCCGATTCCGCATCAGCAAGTCCAAACACTCTTTCGAAGTGCTCTCGCGTTCGTGCTTTTGGTCAGGAGTGAGCATGCACGGCACCCAGCGGCAGGATAACTTTTTCATATGCAGAATATTGCCCAAAATATGGCGTGAGCGCTCAGTACTAATCTCTGTGGTATCTGCTAGCTCGCACACCTTCACTTTCCGGTCAGCCAACACCATTTCATGTATTTTTTTGACATTGTCCTCTGTAACCGCATCGGAGGGCCTGCCGCTGCGGACTTGATCGGTAGTGAAGTTGCGGCCACCACGAAACTCTCGAAACCAATATTTGACGGTGTAATCTGACAGAGCATTAGCCCCATAATATTTATCCAACTTTTCTTTTGTTTCCTTCGCCGTTTTGCCTCTCAAAAAATAATGTTTTATGAGAGAACGAAAATCGTTTTTGTCCATACTCAACATGATGCCAAACACGTCAACAACAATCAGCTGTCAAAACAAAACTAAAGACAGTATCGCACTGAAATTTGTCATGTCTGCCTAAATATGAACGGACTTCAAGGCACCATAACTTTTTTTGCAGTAGCAGCGCATTCGGGCGGTCAAGGAGGTTACTTTTCACCCCACCTAGTATATGTGAAGTGGATTTAGGCCTATAAGAACGGAGATACCTATGCATACGAGTTTCTGAAAAAGTCGCGTTGATGGGTAGGTTTTCTCCAACGCATCAGTCAGACTCTACTTTTAGGACATATTGCATTTTGTTGCAAACTTGCTTTGGGTGCTTACCTTTCACGATGATGACCAAGGCAACCGCATAGCCAATTGCTTTGTAGCCTGAATTTTCTACATCGACTAGTTAGTCGGCGATAACAAGTGACCTCAGAGGTGGTCACACACATCCACCTTTTTTGCGGACAGCCTTTGGCTGCTGTAACTGTGATTGATGTCTTGCCAGAAGTAGTGATTATTCTTTTAACCATTGCTCCCACTAATCTCCTTGCATACTTCTGAGTTTCATGGCTTTTGAGATAGAATTGCACCTCGTATTGTCAAAAGCACGCTTAATAACGTGGGGGACTGACTTATTGACCACATTAAAAAAATTCCCTCTTTGCCTAGCTGGGCATTAAAATCGCCAAGGACGATTCCTACATCAGTTTTACTGCATTGCTCATAAGTTTTGTTGCTGAACCCTTATAATTCATCATTGATCGTCTTTGTCCTTTGTCGGAGTTAGGGCGCTTAAAAGGTTTACATTGGCGAATCGTCGCCAGGCGTTCGCTTCAAGACTGATGTCCTTGTCATGTCAGTTGTCTGTAGCATTCCCCATAGTAGATATCACAGTTTCATTCCATTTTTGTTCGGTCCATCTCAGTGCACTCCTTGGATGGTGGTTATGTCTGCTTTGTAGCAGTCGAGGATCACCGCTTGTTGTTGCTAAGGGTCCACGTGCAGATCTGAATACCTTTGTCCTTTAATCGTTTGCTACGGTCGTCAACAGTGAATCCGATTTTATCCAAGCTCTAAGCTGGTTCATCAACTGTTTTTTTTTATCTCTTCCGTATACGAGTAGGGGTCATCTCTATACCCGTCGTCGTATTCCAGTCGAGCACGCACTTGCCATTTTCGCTTGTTACCGGGGACCATCAATCCTACAAACTTGATTGTTGCGCTACTGGCCTAATCCAGGTCATACGACAATCAGTAGTTTTCCGATCAATAGGAAGAACAATAAAATGCTGATATCATAAAAAAACAAAAAAAAATGCCAACATATTTACCTCATTTGCACGACTGTACGGTGTGGCAACAGAAAACGTCAATGCGTTTCATCTTTGCCTATAGGTGCGCAGTATCGGGTCACAATCCTATTTTTGACGCACCGATATCTCGTGTATACCAAGGCGCGCGCTCTCGTTGACATATGCCATGAGTAATGTCGCTTCGATTAAAAATAGAAAAAAATCGAAAGAAAGAAATTTAAATCAATTTGTTAACCATTGTCAGTGTGGCCATGTTGCAGGAATTTCTTAAGAATTTTTTTTTCCTATTTTTCTACTTCTTCATGATGAGTCAGGAGCGGGCAGAAACATAAAGCAGGCAACAGAAATGATAAACGATCGAAGAAGAAAAGCAACACGAACTAAACGAGAATAATAATTTACAACAAGGCAAAGAGGACAACCAAAGTCAGAGTCGGCCTCCGAGGTTGCCAGAAAAAAAAGAAATTATTATTGTCTTTATCTTGGGACGAATCGCACGTTTCATTGCAAATTTAAAAGGAATCAATTGATGAATATCAATAAAGAGAGAAAGACTGTACTCGTAAATGCACGATGCTCGGAGTCGATTGAGTGATAAAGCGATTGGTAGGAAGAAGCGTGTGTACGTCTACTTCCTTAAATCAATTATAGTCAGAAGGAACGATGAGGGTGGCATGGCAGACCGGCACGCATTGTTAAGTGCTGGATGAATCAAATAAAATGAATAAATTTCCGTTTGGCTTCCTCTTTATGGCAATGAATTACCAATGATGGTGTGCACTATGGTGGATGTAATGAAAAATTGTCAGGCGGTATAAAATCATTACAAGGCAGAAGAAAAAGAAACGGTTTTTCATTACATTAAATAATAGAGATTCCATTTTAAGGGGCCGGAGAAAATTCAAGTAATCGGGGGAGAGCGGAGGACTTAAATTAAATTAAGAATGCATCAGAGGAGTACAAAAAGGATGTTAGATGTTTCTATAAAATTAAAATGCTAAGACTCCAAGGCTCTAGATGGAGGATGCAATCACTTTGACCAGAGTTAAGTGCACCATGTTTAAGATAAGTGCTTGCAATGGATATTGATTTAATTGCGGTAATAGACGAACTTAGAAATGGTGGCTGTTCACGTTAGGAAAAATAGGGGAAACCTCTCTGTTTCAAACTCTAGGTATTCCGCGGGGCAATTCATATAGAGCTTAAAAAGCCGGTGTTCAGGTCTTGCAATCTTTGATGAATGTTCAGACGGTAATAGTTTCACCGTAATACCTTAAGTTTAGTAAAAGTTACTATAAGGAAGCAAATCAACTCAAACGGGGCCAAATACTAAGGAAGAATTTTTCTCTTGAAACGACCGAGGACGTCTTCATCCACTTTCGAAGGGGTCCATGTTTCAGAGCAATAAAGTCGGGTGACCGAGGTCGTTTATAGAGCATCAGCCCAAAAAAACACATCGACTGGCAAGGGTGATACTTCGTTTTATTTATACTGAAGGTAGGCCAAGTCCTTCATTGCCTAAAAGCTGTCGATTGCCAGCATATATTGTACTTGGTTTTAATTTCACTTACCGCTAAACCTATTTCGGCAACTTCCGTTTCAATACTGAGTTCTGTCAATTATGTCAGTATTATTGGCTTCCGCTAGTAGCACAGCATAGGCTTTTGAAAAATTGTGACTCCGGTGTTTGGTTGTCCGTTCCGCACAGTTCTTTCAAGCATGATATTAATGATGTCACATAACATCGCGTCACCTTGTCGAAAACCATTTTTGACAACTCGGCTAATTCGTTACCGACCTTGACGCCGTTCTTTTATGGTTTTTTTTCAGGATCTGGATCCTTCCCTGAATCTACACTGATAGCTGCCAATTAGGTTGTTGACGAACGAAGGGTTTCAGATGCTCACACAATATGGCAAATAAGATCTTGTACGACAATGTCTAGGAGACGTATAGCTCTATGGTTGGTGCAGTTTTTTGACGTTCCAGCTGTCAGCTCTTTGGATAAGGCCAACCCGCTTGCTGCACACTTTGCGGCCGCTCAACACTCCCAGATTGTGCTTTGTCTCCGCCTACACTTGAGTGCGTCGAATCTTCAATGGGACAAATCTACTTTCGCACTCGTGTAGTAGCAAGAGCACTTAAAGATCTCAACATACATAAATCCGCTGGCCCAGATGGTATATCTCCCCTTCTTCTGATGAGGTGTTCTTCCTCGCTGGCAAAACCACTGCGTAAGCTTTTTCATCAATCCTACTCTTTAGGACTCTTCCCGAGCAGATGGAAAACAGCATTTGTCCAGCCCGTCCCTAAAAAAGGCGAATCATCTTCTCTCTCATCCTACAGACCCATTGCACTTATGTCCCTTCTTTCGAAGTTCATGGAAACGCTGATAAATCGTCAGCTCATGAAATATCTCGAAACACGAAAACTTCTCAATGACCGGCAGTACGGTTTTCTTAGCAACAGGTCCACTGTTGATTTGATGGTACGTTTCACCGAAAAGTGGAACCAAAGCGTACATCAATCTGGTGAAAGCAAGATAGTTGCACTTGATATTTCTAAGGCATTTCACAGAGTTTGGCATCAGGCTCTTTTGTCGAAAATGCGTGCATTTGCGATCGACGACTCTCTTCTTCAATGGATTAGAACTCACCTTTCGGAACGTTCAATTCAAGTTGTTTTGGACGGTTTCAAGTCTGATATTCACAAAATAAATGCTGGTGTGCCCCAGGGCTCTGTTCTGTCTCCGACACTCTTTTTAATTTTCATTAATGATCTCGTGTCTGCTACTTCTAATCCAATATATTCCTTTGCTGATGACAGTACTCTCGGCTTTTCATATTCGTTTCCGGACTCACGGCCCTGCTCTTCGGCTGTAGAACGAGAACGGCAGCGTATGCTAAGCTCATTAAATTCCGATATCAACAGCATAACCAATTGGGGAACTATCAACGGAGTGGAATTTAATGCTCCCAAAGCACAATGCTGTCTGCTGTCTTTAAAGCGAAATTTAAACACCCAGCCATTATCCATGAATGGCACTTGCATTGTCGAAACCGAAAAACTTTCCATTCTCGGTAAGTGTGTCAATGACAGCTTACGTTGGAATGACCACATATTTGATGTCGCCAAAAATGCTGCGAAATGTCTAGGTTTCCTGAATCGATGTAAAAAATATTTTACCGCCTCTGATCTGGCCTCAATATATAAGGCATTCATCCGCCCAAAATTGGAGTACAATGCCCACATCTGGTCAGGTGCTCCTAAAACATCTCTGCACCTGCTAGATAGGATTCAAACCGTGCGATAAAACTTATTGATGATACTAATATCAGTCAATCAATGGACACCCTCGAACACCGACGTAATGTCTCGTGTCTCACTTTGTTTTATCGCTATTTCCGCCACCAGTGCTCCACTGAAATCGCCAGTAGCATTCCGCCCATTCAAACTTTCAACCGTAACACCCATCTCGCTATGAATGCTCATCAGTATACCCTCAAGCCCATTTTCGGACGTACTCTAAAATATCGTGATTCGTTCCTAAGCCGTACAACTCGCTTATGGAATGCTCTGCCGATCTCTGTATTTCCTGGTCGTTATAACTTGCAAACATTTAAAAGCAATGTACATCGGTACCTCTCTTTTCTTCCTCCTACATTCTTCTTTTGCCCGCGCTGTGAACAATCATCTTAAAGGTACACAAACCCCTTGAGCGCGCGCTCATTATATATATATATATAAAAAAAAAAAAAGTTGATGAGGGTTTTTTTCGAGGATCTGCCGTAGTTTGAAAATTTGGTTGATTGTGGATTTTCCTAGCCTGAAACCACTCTGATAGCTGCCAATTAGGTTGTTGACGAACGAAGGGTTACAATATGGACACATTATGGCAGATAAGATCTTGTACGGCAATGTTGAGGAGACGTATACCTCTATGGTTGGCGCAGTTGATGCGGTCTCCTTTTTTGTGGATCAGGCAAACGATGCTTAGATGCCATTCATAAGGCATACACTCTTCTGACCAGATCTGAGAAATTAGTTGATGTATGCTCTCCACAAAGTCACTTCCAGCAGCTTGGAATATCTTGACCGGCAAGCCGTTAGATCCAGCATCTTTGTTGTATCTAAGCTTAGATTGTTCCTATCCTTACTTCGTTTTGATCAGGTGGACGGAAGTTTTGGTTATCATCGTCTAAGTTGAATGTGTCTATTCTGCCAGACGGCGGGATGTTGGTCTTCTTGGCCGTTATATAGTCCCGGAAAAAGTTTTACTTTGTACGCATCTTGTTTAGCTGCATGTGCTTGCCGCCAGTCTTCATCAAACCAGATATTTCTTATTGGTGGTCGGGTGAAACCCAGCATAACAGTTACGGCATCACTGATGACACGTTGGCAGCGGTCCCAGCGATCTTTCATACTTGATGCTGGCGACATAGGAGTTGTTGATAGATCTCGGGATACGCGTCCAGTGAAGATTCTGGCGATCTCCCGCGATTTCAGTTTATATCTTCTCATAGTAGTTCTTCTTTGTAATGGCGCTTGGGACATCCGCAGTCGTATGTTGGCTGCCAGGAACGTTCAGACGTCCAGAACACTGAAGCCATACCTTACGTCTACCGTAGTTTGATTTAACGTTTCATGATCCGGAAAATGGCCCACCCCCTTAAGTATTATATATTTAGATGAGGAAACTGTGAGCTTGGGTCTGTTGGCGGACATGGTGTCGTGTAGGCTATGCTTCCCAACTGTCCTACCAAAGATGGCGTAAAAACCGCCTAGTACGTTTAGTACGTTATATTTGTATATAGGACATTGGTCGTAGATTTTGACGAGCAGTTCGTAAAAGGAATCTTTGGTGAGGCCACCCTACTCTTCTGTTATGCTGGCGAATTTAGCCTCGCCATAAATCATTCGCTTACAACTGAAGACTTGTTCCCTAAATCTTCCTCTCACAGCAAATTCGCATTCGATTAAACGCTGCGACTTCTGTTCTTGTTTCCACGGTTTTCTGTAGCATTCTCCATAGTAGATATCACTTTTACCTTATCACACTTCCTGGATGTTGGTGATGCTTACATGGTACCATTCGAGTCAAGGGCCTCTTTTTATTGTTCGGCTGTACGTGGCCTGTCAGGGTCCCAACATTCAATTTTTTATACCATTCCAGACTGAGCTCTGAAAATGTCGAAGTAGCTCAAATGAAGCCTCTGCTAGTCTCGCTGTGGACGTATCCGTTGACTTCATTGAGGGCAACTCATCCGCTGTACGTTCTTCTTTTTAGAACCTCTTATTACACATCTGAGGGGCCTGTCCATCAGGTCAGCAAGAGATACCTCGTCTGACACATATATATGTGCTGAAGTTCACATGGCTGAGCCTGCGCTGTTCCGAAAGTTGAGTTTCGTATATATGATACAATCAGACTCAGCATAAGTACACTCATTTTTTGTTCTCTGTTAAATAGCTCCACTTCAGCAGGTACCAAGTGGAGGTGATTATGCGATTTTTTCCTGCAGTTGTCGTTCTCGATAGTGTACATGACAGTCACGAAGGAGATGCGAATGCAAACACAACACCTGCTACCTAGAGAGCAAAAATTGTTGCTGCAGAACGCGAATTTGGAAGTTGGGTTTTCTAGGTTTATTTAATTTGTAAGTGTTGTGCAACTTTGGCTAGATAAGCAACGGTCAAACTGAATTTTTGACTTATTTTTGAAATTGACACGCATATTGGCGTCTACGTATGCCCCTCTTTGGCTTCGTGATTCTTGAATGTGCCTTAATCTGTTGAAGTTGTTGAGACATGAAGGTAGCCAACCCAGAAAGTCTGTAGCAAATTTACATTCTGGAAACATATGTATGGTTGCACATAGGGGTACATACTCGTAAATCAAAGACTTTCCGTGTCTTTGCATACTAACAAGTGCACTTTCTTTTCCACATTGTTACTATGGTACATTCTCTGAATGTTGATTCGTGTGGAGACAAGAAAAAAGCCCTTCTCACTTACTATATAGCAAACAAAAATAATTGCACTCTCTCCAATTGTATAGTACTGCTGCACGTTTCCCATTCATAATTACTAGGTAGGAGGTGGATACTTACTTCCTTTCGTATATTGTGAAATCGCTCCCATTTGGAAGTGAGGATACAAAACTGCAGACCTCCTTGGCCTTCAAACAAGACAAACAGCTCAACAAATACTCGTATATACATATATACTCAGCTTGGATGGGAAATCCCCGACAATGCAATTGAAAAAAAAAAATTATTAATAACACTTTACAGCCCATTTGCTGTCATTTAATCTTTTTCTTGCGGGTCTCCTTATTATGGCAGGGTCAGGGGAAGAAGGATTACTACGTCGTAAGCAGCAAGTGTAGATAAAAAAATAAAATAATAATCTTTTAGCCAGAGTAATTCAGATGGCAAGAGCAGGAGCAAGAGCAGGAATGAGACCCATTCGATAACACTTGATGTCCTTCGTTAGTAATCGATTTTTTCTCAACACATTGAACTATGATGCTTCGAGTTTGGTCTCTCTCTCTCTATCTGTGTTGTGTTGATATTTGTATTGTGTTTGTGTTGTGTGTCAGGGCTTTTCGTCCATATGCCATGTTAGAGATTGTCTACGAATAGATAAAATCCATTTTCGATGTAATGGAGGCTTAAAAAAAAAGGAGGAAATAAAAAACCTACCGAAAGGCTTCAACTATCCACAAAAGACGTACATACTCGTAGATACATGTTTATGTTGGTTCGATAGATAGGAAGCATGCCTCACATATTATGACATGGACATTGGTTCAGTCTCCAGATAGGAAGTTTTTTTTTTTTTTTTTAAATTCAAAACTGGTCAAGGACGATGTTATTACATTGAATCTTTTAATCCTCCCAGAGGGATTAGATACTCTCAATAAATATTAAGGGGTGCATTCATGTTTATTGACTTCCTTCTTGTATATTTATGAGCAGAGGATCTTAAGCGCAACTATGATGGAAAAGGTTTTATGTATTGTACGAGATATAAACCTTCAGTTCACATAAAGAAAATAAAAAAGAAGGACGGAAAGGTCCTTTTGCACAGTAAGTAATAGTGTCTCAACACATATTTTATGAGTTAGCATCGTGGTTGATTCAAGGCATTCATATTTGGAACATAACATCATTCATGTGACCATTTTCGGTGGCTTTTTACAATATTAGCGGCTCAACGGCGTCATTATCAGCTTGAATGCTGTGCCAGAAGTCTTCAATTGTTTTTGGGTTATTGGCGCAAACCTTATTTTTCAAATAATTTCTGACGGAGTTCAATCGCATAATCTCAGTGTCAGTAATCTCATAAGTCAGTCGATAACATTCTGCATTCATTGCAATGGTCTCTTCCTCTTCATCTTCGAAAAAAAGAAATGGCCCAATAGTGCCACCATCCCACAAACCACACCACAGAGTATTTCTTTTGGGATGTCTTGGTTCTCTGTAAAACAGACAGGAGAACTTACGTTGAAAAATGTAATTTATCGGAAAAGATCAGTTTTGATTAGGGATTGTCGCTTCTTTTTTTTTTCTTTTTTTTTAAACTTGTTTATTTCCACTACTTACAATATTCTTAAAATAAAAAACTAAGCAAAAACAAGCGAAATACTTATGAACTATCTTAATAACGAAGTACAAAATCACATTAGAAGTGGTACGCAGTACATTAAATCTTTATGTGTTAAGCTAGCTACAGTTCTGTGTTAAATAAATTGAATAAGCATTTTGTTAAAATATGGATCTTGTTATTTTAAGAAACAAAAAATGTGGAAAAAAAAATTTCTTTTGCGTATTTAATTTTTTTTACTTAAAATTACCTACGATACTAAAAAAAAAAAAAAAAACTAATACTAGACTAACCTAAGCGTCATCTTCAGCCCAATCAAGCTACCAGTATTTATCCCGATTTGATCTACATGTATCGAGAGCATCCCTTTCAGGAACGCTCATGCAGTATCTCCAAACATTAGCCCCATCACCTGACTGTACCGGCACATGTAGGATTCTTTTGTCTGTGACCCTTCTAGCAGCATGATGTATAATCGGAACATTACTAGCATCAGATAGATAGCCGTGTGCATTTAGATACAAGAATGCGTCAGGTGGTATATATCCACAAACCAGGATTAGGATAAAACAAGCCCGATATGAACTCGTTCTCAAAAACCTTCACTGAGCTCGCGAAATGATTTCTGACAAGGTCCAGAATAACATTGTCTATCCTGGACAAACCGGAGGCATCCAATATTGTCTTGTTGCTGACATAACGCCGAAAATCGGAATTAGCGCTTCTGTACATTCGTAAACAAGCTCGTAGACATTTTTTTTCGAAAGCTCGATATTTCTCCATGTAAGAAGGATTTATGTTCCACCATACAGGACTCGCGTAAGTCAATATTGGACGCACAAACGCTTGATAGCAAATGACCTTCACATCGGATCTCAGATGATTCGAGTAAAAAAGGCTTTTAAGCGACATAAATGCCGCTCTCGCTTTTTGAGCTGTTGGTTTATATGTTCATTTTAATATAAAAATTTATCCAGATGGACACCTAGATACTTCAGAACAGTGTTTGACTCGATGCGAATCCCATCCGAGAATTTTATTACCAGGTTTCGCCAATTGCGTCTCAAGTCTGTATTACCCTGGCCTACTGGGGTGCGGAACAGTATGGTTTCACATTTGGAGCTGTTTATCTTGAGCTTCCAATCTTGACAGAAAACTTGAAGATTGTCGAATTTTATTTGGAGATTATTCTATATCTCGCTGATTTTAGAGGCATGAAAGTATAATATGACATCATCAGCGAGTGCTATCGAGGAAACCATGTCCCTAAGTACTTCAGAGGTATAGATATTAAAGAGGATTGGCGCCGTTACTGTGCCAGACCATTGGCGATTTTGAAGACTCTAGTCGTCGTGTATTTTCTATCTGTTACAACAAATCTCTTCTTGCGTATCATTGAACTTAATAAGTTTATGTATTAACCCGTCTAACCAAACCGTGTCGAAGGCTTTTTCGACGTCCACTAGACAGGCACCTGTACATCTTTTGGCGTTAAGGTACCAGTTGATATCGGAAACAAGTTTTGTTATAGCGTGCACTGACGTGGGAAATCTTTTGAATCCAAATAGATTCCGCGGGATGATCTCCTTATTTTCGCACGCGAGCAAGATTGACTTGCTGACAACTACCTCAAAAAAATTCCCAATATAAGGCAGGAGACTTATTGGCCTATAGCTCGAAAGATCTGAAGGATCCTTCTTTTTTTTACTATCTTCGATGTTTTCCAACAGTTTGGGAAGTAGCAGTTGTTAAAAATTACGCATTATTGCCTTATGATTTCGATCGGAATATGCTTAACTACAACATTTGGGATACCATCCAAACCAGATGACTTTTTGTTGTTCAGTTTTCTGAATATTTCTGTGAGCTCGTCAAGTGTCGTCTGCTTGTAGATCCTCAGAAAACCTGAGTGGAATGAAAGTGTCACTGCTTTGGTTATTAAACCGCAGTAGCTCTTCAGCCACCTCAACAGATTTCCGACTTGGAAGATCGATTTTGTGGACTGACTCAAAATGGGAACCAATAAGATTGATTTTTTTTATTTCACTATCAACCACGTAGTGATTGTCGATTGTGGGACAGTGTTGGGGATTAATCCCTGCCTGATAAAGGAGCCGCTCAGAGAGCAGTGGCACTTTGAGTTTTGGAATTGGGACAATGCTACGAGGCTTGAAGATCTGCTTGATTTGAGTAAACATGTTCCTTGAGTCATACTTCATTACTTTTTCCGCACGTTGCCTCCAGTAGGCATTGGCTGCATTCCGATATTGTTGCTCTATGAGCGACTTTACATTTCTCAGGAGGGACTTCAATCTTACCAGTTCTCCATTGTTGGGAACATACTGAAATTGTAGGCGTATCCTATTTATCTGAGTTATCAGAAAGCTTTTATGATTTTGTAGTCTCTGTATGTCACGGTTTAGATAGCATTCCATGCTGTTTCTACTTTTCATCGTCAGTACTGACGACTCCATCGCCTCTCGTACTACGGAATTGAGATTCCCTATGTAGAAGTCACAATCCTCATTCGTAAGGTTCCTATTGTTAGGAACCTCAGAAGAAGACCGCTGTCTATTATATGTCCTTGCAGCACAACGAGCAAACTTGTTCCAATTGGTGTGCGTAAAATTAAATTTAGGAACCTTGTGCTCTATTTCGAAGGTAAACATGGGGTCGTCAGTCAAAGATGTTTCCAGGACGATAGCTTTGTGATCGCTATCATAAAGCAACAGCGGTATTTTATTATTGTGGATAGTTTTAATGTGTAATCGCGCGTCCGCAGTGCAAAGATCTATGTATGAATTACCCGAAGGGCGACTTGGTGTAACTGGGCTGTAGAATTTAAATTTATACTCAACTTGGTTGTCATCAATAAAGGCCCTTAGGCGGTTACCTTTTGTGTTGGTATGGGAATCCAACCAAGTCGGGTGCCTCGCGTTCAAATCTCCCGCTAAGACGAAATAGTTGTTCAAACTATTTAGCCTTAAAATTCCGAATAGTTTTTCGATTTCGTATGTAAACTCATTAGCGGAAGCACGCGGTAAATATGCCGATATTAGATAGAGACGTCTATTATTTTTCAAAGGAAGAGAGGCGATAGTCGTCTCAAGACGGTTAAAGCCTCTAATTTCATCAATTTCAACTGGAGAGAATTTTAGCGGTTTACGAATGAGGATTGCCGTACCTCCGCCACTGTTCGAATTTGTCCCGTTAGTTCGTATGGGATTGTAATCCTTGAATTCAGAGAAACGTCTGTCATTAAGATTGATTTCGCTTAAGAAAAGCACGTCATGTCGGTGATCTGTCACAAAACGCAGCAATTCTCCCTGTCTGGCCAATGTTCTTATGGAATTGACATTAATAGCAGCTATCTTGAGCTCCCTGACATTAGACCTAAGCATTGAACACATTGAGAAGGGCATCCAATCTATCTGCCAAGGACTTCACGTCTCTGGCAAGATTGTTTACTTGGCTCTGCAAACTCTGGATTGTCGCTTCGTTCTAGCATTTATTGGGCGCAATAGCCGCGTCGTGTGAGGTCCTTTGGCTTTTATATCGGTCAAAAATGGGTATTGAGGTGTAAGCAATCGCCAACTTTTGACTTCGAGGGCGAATCGAGATACAGCAGAGCCTCGATAATCCGAACACCCAAAATGTAGGTATACCCAGTTCGGACTAACGAATCGTTCGGATTATAGTATGCACACATTTTTCTTAATCTAAAATATATTTTAATAATGTAAAAATTGTTATATATGTAATACATATTAGAGTGTAATACAATTTATGTAATTACGCTTTTTTTAAAAATTTCAATTTAGTACTTTTACGAGTGGTATTTAGCGACATAGAAAATGCTTTATCCCTTATTTCACGTAATAACATTTTTTCTGGAATCGAAATATCGACTTCATCCGCTCATTCTACGAGTAATCAAGTATTTAACCTCGTAATTCCCCCATGTCAAGGGTTTTCCATTAGGGACTTGACAACTTTGAATTTATTTTGTGAACGCACTCTTTCACTAATCATCAAACTGTCACTGTCAATTTATTCAGTAAACTCAACATTTTCATCATGGTAAAGTACACGAATGAGCAAAGTCTGCAAATTATAAAAATTTTCTACCGAAATTCGGAGTCGGTGACTGCAACTTTAAGAGCGTTAACTCCAATTTTCGGTCGTAATTTTCGCCCTAGTAGACAGGCAATAACAAGTTTAGTGCAAAAGTTTAAGTCTACAACGGGTTGGTCGAAGTGTCGAAAATATCGCTGCTGTTCAGGCGTCCGTCGTAGCAAATGATCCAAAGCAGTCAATTCCACGGCGTTCTCAAGAATTGGGCATCGCTCAGACCACATAAGGGCGTATTTTGCGTAAGAATCTTGGTTTACACCCATACAAAATCAAGCTGACTCAAGAATTGAAGCCGATGGACCATTTGAAGCGACGTACGTTCTCCGATTGGGTTCTGGAGAAGATGCGCCAAGATGATGAATTTCATCGCAAAATCATCTTCAGTAACGAAGCTCATTTTTGGCTCAATGGGTTCGTCAATAAACAAAATATGCGTTATTGGTCGGGTGAAAATCCACATGTGCTTCATTAATCACCACTTCAAATACAAAAAATAACTGTTTGGTTTTTGAAATATCTCAAATTGTTTGCGTTTTATTTAAAAAAAAAGTTGTTAAGTCCTTATTGGAAAACCCTATAGTTGTCGATGTAAAGCCTGCAGTTGTAATTGTTTGGTATTTGCCTCGTTAAACGCACAACTATATTTGAGGCAGCACCCAATTGTGGCTCACCTTCGCATATATTTTCTTAACCACTATAAGTCTGGAACCTGTAGCCAAAACTATTAACCAAGCACAAAATAAATAGTTTGAAGCGCCATTTGTGAGGTTTTCTCGACATTTGCTCAACTACAGCCAAGTACTTTGCCAGGGCTACTTTTGAAAAGCGTTCATTGAGCCTTTCAATTAGTGGTCTTACCTTATAAAGCCTATCACTTTCGGGATGGGTGTAAGGCAACATTTTGAAATTGTTATTGAAATGCAAATTTTGTTGCAAACGCTCAAAGCATTTATCGGCTTGCTTGGGTCTTTTGGTATATTGTTATACCATGTTGGTTATAAGATCAACAATTTCTTCAGTGAAAAAATTAGAAAAAAACTGGTATGGCGTTACCAATTCCAGAAGTTCATTTGGAATATCCTCGTTGTCTAAAAAATTAAGCTGATCTGGATTGAGCTCAAGGTTTTTTTTTCTTCCATATAACATTTTAGCTTTTGCTAAATTTTTTTTTTTTTGAAAGCGCAACTCTTTATGTATACGAAGCCATGTATGGTTACGCGAAGAAAATCACTCGTAACCGAATACTTATAGTAATTAGCACTTAAGATCGCAACTTATTTTTTACTTCCGTTTTTATTGCGTGCTCGTGTTGGGATCACCTACATACAGTCGCGTTCAAAAGAATCGGGCCAATCAAATCGGCTTTGTATTTACCCATTTTATTAAAGCAAATCGAACAATTTTTTTGTTATAAATATATTACCATTTAATGTACAGAATTCATCGGGTTTTTTTTTGCAAAAAATAAATGGAGGCGATTTTGCCTTCCAAATTTTGTGTGCAAAAGTATCGGCCCATACTATTTTTCAGAAATTTCAGTCACTATTCTCATTCGTTTTTTGATCAATTCTCAGTGAAAGTTAATATTAGTTTAATAACTACTGAATATGGCATCCTACACAATATTATAAAAAGAAAATCTTTGGCTAATGTCAGAAAGACCGCTGTAGCCATTGCTGAAGAACTAAAAGCTGAAAATCTTGCAATTGTATGTCGGAGTACCATTTACAGACGTGGGATTGTTTGGACGTGTCGGCGCTAAAAGGCCATTAATATCCAAAAAGAATATCCAAAGGAAAGAATACGGTTTGCTCGAGAATACCATAACTAGACTATAGCGCAGTGGTCACACGTTTTCTTTAGTGAGGAATCCAAATTCAACTTATTTGGAAGTGATGTCAGGCAGTTCGTTAGACGTCCCACTGGAGCGAGGTACAGCTACAGATACCAAATCTCAGAAAGGTGTTGGATTATGAACCCTGCATATCACAAAAATATTCTGGAGAATGTTATGCTACAACTTGGAAGACGGGTGTATCTTCCAATACTCCAACGACCCCAAGCACACCGCCAAACATGTCCGCGAATGGGTTGCTACGAAACACATAAGAGTTTTTTACTTTGCCAGCGCAATCCCCGGACCTAAACCCCATCGAACATTTATGGGACGAGTAGGAAAATAAGGTGTATGCAAAAAAGCATTCAAATAAGACTGATCTCTTTGCATCTCTATGTGAAGAATGGAGAAAAATTGATTTTGAGTACTTGACACGCTTAATAGAGTCAATGCCCTGTCGTCGGTATGCTGCTGTACTTGATGCGAAGGGAATGGCAACAAAGTACTAAATCTCCTAGGTATACAGTTTTAATTCTATTAATTTTATTTAATTAAAATATTTGTTTTCATAGCTAGTTTCAAGCAGAGACCTATAAAGTACTTAAGTAAGTCAGGACTTCAGTCCTCTCAAGTACCAGCATTTTTCAAGTACTTGTGCACAAGTACCAAGTATCACTTACTTAAGTACCAAAATACTTGAGCAGTACTTCCAAGTACTTGACCAGTACTTCAAGTACTTGACCAGTACTTCTTGAGGAGAATCCATTGTGCACAGCAATTGGAGCTATGCCCATCCATTTTTTAGAAGCTTTTACGGAAAAATCTTGGCTTAAAAGCTTATAAGATCCAGCTTGTGTAAGAGTTCAAACCGCGTGACCATTATACTCGTCGCAGGTTCGGTGAATGGGCCGAAAACATGATTCAGCTTGATCCTCATTTTCAACGCAAAATTTTGTTCTCCGATGAGGATCATTTTTGATTAAATGGACATGTAAACAATTAGAACTGCCGAATTTGGAGTGGAGAAAACCCATAAGCCCTTTCAACCATTAAAACTCACTATTTGGTGTACTTTATGGGTTGGTGGAATCATCGGCCCATATTTCTTTAAAAACGGCCAAAATGTTACCGTCAATGGATATTGCTCTAGAAACATGATTTCTGACTTCATTGTTCCTCGGTTGAATGGCATTGATGTGACAGAGCTTTGAGTTTCAACATGCCATTCGGCGCATTGACACCATCAATTTATTGCGGGAAACATTTGTTGAGCGCATAATTTCGCGTAATGGAACTGTGAACTGGCCTCCACGATCCCGTGATCTCACACCTTTACTACCTTTACTTTACTAAACCAGAGACGTTGGGCGATTTGGAAGGCAACATTCGCCGTGTTATTGCAGATATACGGCCCCAGTTGCTCGATAAAGCTGTCGAAAATTGGACTTCACGATTGCGCTTCATTCGAGCTGGCCGTTGCGCGCATACGCCCGCTATCATATTTAAAATGGAATAAAATTATCTAGTAAATAAAACTAATATCATAGACATTAACTTTAGCTTCAAGTGTTTTATTTCATATTGAATTTGTATACCTCTAAAAATAAACACCCTCTATGATACATTTTGTAATTGAATTCATTACATACTCGTAGTTTACATTTGCCACATTGCAGGTATTGTTGACACCTTGAGTTGTTACTCCCAATTTTGTTTTACCTTCGCATTCACACCTGGCAAGTTATATCGATTGCTTGGAAATTGGTTCTGGCACTTCGACTTTAACAGTCACCTTCTCACTTTCTCTTTGAAACCACTTCTGGGCTTAGCTAGAACTTGATTTCTAAGGTTAGGCTGTAACAATCACCTTCACTTTTAATTGCAGGCATTTATTGACCACACTTTACACTCGTCTATTCAGTAGTAATCAGCTAGTATCGAGGTGGGGTGAAAAGTAACCTCCTTGGGAATGAAAAAATAAATTTTTTTAAATGTTTTTTTATTTTATTCAATATAGTCCCCTTTTAACTTGATACACTTATTCCAGCGATTTTCCCACTTCTTGATCCCGTCCGAAATGTAATTTTTCAGAAGGTCTGCAAAATACTTCTCCGTGGCGTCGATGATTTCCTCGCGTGAGCTGAATTTTTTATTGATGAGCCATCTTTTGAGGTTTGGGAAGAGATAATAGTCCGAGGGAGCCAAATCGGGCGAATATGGTGGATGCGACAGCAATTGGAGCCGTAAGGCATTGATTTTAGCCGTGGTTGCGCCGGCGCATTGTCTTGCAAAAACAAATTTTATTTTCGCTTCATGTGAGGCCGTTTTGCAGCGATTTCGGCCTTCAATCGATCCAATAATGCACAGTAATACTCGCTGTTGATTTGTTGTTCTTTTTCCTTTTTCGAGGCAGTCGACGAAGAGTATGCCATGACTATCCCAGAAAACCTGCGCCATAACCTTTCCGACCCATCGAGCCTCTCTCAGCCGCTTCGGAGCACATCGTGCCGGCTTCAGTCCATTGCCGGGCACTCATTCTGTTCTCTGGTGTGTAATAGTATCCAAGTTTTATCAACAGTTACCAATTGACGCCAAAAGTCCGTCCGTTTCGTGTTTTTGGTCAGGAGTGAGCATGCGCGGCACCCAGCGGCAGGATAACTTTTTCATATGCAGAATATTGCCCAAAATATGGCGTGAGCGCTCAGTACTAATCTCTGTGGTATCTGCTAGCTCGCACACCTTCACTTTCCGGTCAGCCAACACCATTTCATGTATTTTTTTGACATTTTCCTCTGTAACCGCATCGGAGGGCCTGCCGCTGCGGACTTGATCGGTAGTGAAGTTGCGGCCACCACGAAACTCTCGAAACCAATATTTGACGGTGTAATCTGACAGAGCATTAGCCCCATAATATTTATCCAACTTTTCTTTTGTTTCCTTCGCCGTTTTGCCTCTCAAGAAAAAATATTTTATGAGAGAACGAAAATCGTTTTTGTCCATACTCAACTTAATGCCAAACACGTCAACAACAATCAGCTGTCAAAACAAAACTAAAGACAGTATCGCACTTAAATTTGGCATGTCTGCCTAAATATGAGCGGACTTCAAGGCATCATAAACTTGTTTGCAGTAGCAGCGCATCCTGGCGATCAAAGAGGTTACTTTTCACCCCACCTTGTAATATTATTAAATTCTTATACTACAGAGTAGCAGCATTATTTGAGTTAGAAAGATGAGTTCTAGAGACGTCATAAACGGTGTAGCTATGCCGCAGAGTCATTTAAAGTTGACGTTTATCGGGCTTAAATCGCCTTGGAGTTTTGGAAATTCCGCTGAGGTTGGAAAACAAGATTCCTAATCTGATTGATTTCTTTATCGAAACATTTCGAGCAATTACTCGTACATACAAATAGAGGACAATCTAGAGCTAAACTCGGATCATTCGCCTCGGATTGGGAAAGCTGTTTTGGCACTTAGTGAAACACAGGTAGATCCCCGCCCACACCTCTCAGAGCATTCTGATCTGAAGCTACCTGGCTACCAACTAGTGCCATTATTCTTCTTTCACCGCGGGCTCGCCCTTTACTAGTGCCATTTATGTAGCTTACCAAACTCCACCACAACGTAGTCCGTGTTGCAATCCGGAATTCAATTTCATGTGGTTGAAATTCCATCTCCGTAAGCAAGTTATCCACTACTGCTTTATCTATAGAAGCCCCAAACTGGACAGCAATTCTACTTTTAACGAGTTTGATGGGCTGTCTGACTCCATTCAAAGAGTTTTTTGCCTGTATCCTCATACTGAAATCGTTATTACGGCGATTTCAATATACACAATTCTGGGTGGCTTCGACATTCAGGACAGACAACACCCGAAGGACGGTGTATTGAGAACTTAACGCAGTTTGTAAAGGAGCCGACGCGAATACCAGACGTTGACTATATGACTACCGCCAACACTCTGGACTTGTTTTTAACTTCTCACCCTTATAAGTACACCGTTGTGTCCCCTCCAGGCTCGTCAGAGCATTGTGTCATATCAGCTAATTTCTCGTACACCGACCACTCAGATAGAGAAAAAATTCTTAAAACAACCGTATGGCAATACGAGAAAGCCGACTGGAGCGGTCTTAACAGCTTCTCTAGGAATTGTAACTGGTCGTTATGTTTCATCGATAACGACGTGGATGCCGCTGCTGATATGATCACAGACACCTTTCTCTTTGGAATGAAATCCTTTATTCCTCATCGGATGAAGAGTATCAAACCAAAAGAAAAGGCATGGTACGACTCAAGCTGTAAGGAGGCTTTCAGGGTTAGAGAAATGATTTTTCGGTCCTTCAAGACCAACCCGACAGAGCAAAACCGAAAAAGGTTTAAACGAGACGAAAATGATTGCAACGTTTTCCTTAACCGTGTGAAATTGCAATGCGACCAAAAAGGTAGTAAAAGCTTTTGGTCGTTAGTCGAAAACATCAGAAATTCCGCCTCATCCTTCATCCTAACTCTCATTTACAATGAAATTCCAGCTATCAGCTCCTTGGACAAGGCCAATCTTCTTGCTGCACACTTTGCGGCCAGCGCAACACTCCGAGATTGTGCTTTGTCCCTGCCTACACTTGAGTGCATCAAATCCTCAATTGGACGAATCCACTTTCGCACTCGTGTAGTAGCAAGATATTAATATACATAAATCTGCTGGTCCAGATGGTATATCTCCCCTTCTTCTGAAGAGGTGTTCTTCCTTGCTGGCAAAACCACTGTGTAAGCTTTCTAATCAATCCGTTTTTTCCGATCAGATGGAAAACAGCATTAGTCAAGCCCGTCCCTAAAAAAGGCGAATCTTCTCTCTCCTCCTACAGGCCCATTGCAACTTACATCTCTTCTAGCCAAGGTCATGGAAACGCTAATAAATCGTCAGCTAATTAAATATCTCGAAACACGGAATAATCTTTCAATAGTCAAATCCACTGGTGATTTGATGGCATGTCTCACCGAAAAGTGGAACTAAAGCGTACATCAATCTGGCGAACGCAAGATACTTACGCTTAATATTTCCAAAGCATTTGACTGACAGAGTTTGGCATTAAGATCTTTTGTCGAAAATTTGTGCTTCTGGGATCGATGACTCCTTTCTTCAATGGATTAGAAATTACTTTTCGGAACGTTCAATTCAAGTTGTCTTGGATGGTTTCAAGTCTGATATTCACAAAATAAATACTGGTGTGCCCCAGGGCTCCGTTCTGTCCCCGATACTTTTTTTAATTTTCATCAACGGTCTCTTGTCCGCCACTTCTAATCCAATATATTCCATTGCTGAAGACAGTGCTCTCTGCTTTTCATATTTGTTCCCAAACTCAAGTCTGTGCTCTTCGGCTGTAGTACGGGAACGCCAGCGTATGTTAAGCTCATTAAATTCTGATATTAACAGGATAACAAATTGGGGAGCCATTATCCATGAATAGCACTTGCACCGCCGAAACCGAAAAACTTTCCATTCTCGGTATGTGTGTCAATGACCACTTACGTTAGAATGACCACATATTTGATATCGCCAAAAATGCTGCGAAATGTCTAGTTTTCCCTAGTTTTACCCCTCTGAACTGTCCTCAATATATAAGGCATTCATCCTCCTAATATTGGAGTAGAATGCCCACATCTGGTCAGGTGCTCCTAAAACATCTCTGCACCTGTTGCTTAGGATTCAAAACCGGGCTATAAAACTTATAGATGATACTAATATCAGTCAATCAATTGACACCTTCGAACCCCTACGTAATATCTCCTGTCTCACTTTGTTTTATCGCTATTTCCACCACCAGTGCTCCACCGCAATCGCCAGTAGCATTCCACCCATTCCAACTTTCAATCGTAACACCCGTCTCGCTATGATTGCTCATCAATATACCCTCAATCCCATTTTGGGACGTATACTCTAAAATATCGTGATTCGTTCCGAAGCAATATAAAAAAAAATATATAAAAAAAAACAATATGTACCATTGTTATGGAAAGTGGCTAAAGTTATTTTGATACCCAAACCTGGAACGCCACCCCATGAAGCCACATCATATCGACCAATTTCATTGCTGCCGATTATGTCCAAATTGTTTGAAAAACTTCTATTGAAAAGAATAAAACCAATCATAGAAGAGAAACGTCTTATTCCGGAGCACCAATTTGACAGACACATAGAATCACGAATATTATTGAATAATCATTAGAAGAAAATAATTTCCTTGTTGTAGCACAAGCTTTCGATAAAATTTGACATGAGGGAGTGAACCATAAACTCAAAATGTTCCTTCCTGTACAATACTTGAAAATCCTGGAATCATACATATCAGAGCGTTAGTACAGAGTCAAACAAGCGGACACTTATTCGGAACTGAAGAAAATCCAAGCGGGCGTGATTTTGATTTTGATTTTTGTGACTAGTGACCTACCCGCATTGAATGAAAATATTGCTACCTTTGCTGATGATACTTCAATTTTGGCTATTGGCGACATTAATACTGGGTTAACAGAAAAGTTACAAACAGCAATACATAGCTGAAACACAACGTTGTGCAGTTAGGTGGCGCATCATGCTTAATGAAACTAAATCCGTGCATATCGACTTTACCAATAAACGTATAGAGCACAAGCTAGTATGCATAAATCAACAAATAGTTCCCTACGAGAATACAGGCGAAATATCTTGATATGACCCTTGATGAAAAATTCAGGTGGAAACAGAGGAGTTGGCACTAATCAATTAATTTTTTAATCAAATAATTAATCTGATTCATTTTAATCCGACTAAATTAATCATGATTAAAAAAATAATGATTAAAAAAGTAATCGTAATCATGATTATTGATATCAGGAGTGTAGCGAAAGTATCAACCGTGGGGTGATTTTTGTAGAAATGCCAACTCACCATAGGAATTTGCCGATAGCAAAATGCCTTAGATAATGGAAAAATGCGCTAGAGAGAAACGGGTTTAAAATAAATCGTTCAAAGACGGAGCATTTGACGTGCCCATTTTTTGATGCTTTGCGACCTGTTGCGGACATAATGTTAGACGGAATAATTCTTCCGAAAACCACTTTCTTAAAATACTTAGGATTAATCGTTAATATGAAAGCTAAATGTAATGACGACGCAAACCACAGAGTGAGGTTTTGCGACCGAAAATTTCCACTTAAATTGATATGGAAACTCTACACCACGGTTGTTCGACCAGCTCTTATGTGTGGTTCAGAGTGTCTACTGGAGTCACGAAACGCGATGCATTCGCGTATGAGAGGAAGTCTAGAAATAAAGAATTTGATAACCGAACAACTTGAGTCAAATAGAATTAGTTGGTATAGCCACATTAAAAGAAGATCCCCACAAAATCCCGTAAAAAAGGCAATATCAACTACGGTCCCACACACGGAAGGAAACAAAATTCCTGGATTGCTCAGATGGTAAATGCGCCTGGGGCTAACCACTGAAGCGAACCAGGACCTGTGTAGTATGCAAACACGTTCTGCGATCTGTGACATTGGCCAACCCCATAAGCGGAGGCCGGAGCGATGCAGTAAAAATGGAAAACTTGTTATGCATAAGGTCATGTAACGAGGAAAGAGCTAGTAAAAGAATAATAATAATAAGAAGAAGCATGTATGCAGCTTGTATCTCGAGCCAAAAACGGGCCGGACTTTCTTCTCAGAGATCATCAAAGTTCGACACCTACTTTAGATCCCGTGCCGTGCCGACTTGATTCAAATAAGCCCAGTGCTGATTTCGGATGTTCTTCTCAAAACAGAAGTACTATATGGTATTAAGTCGGTTATTAAGTCGAGAACCAAATATTTTAGTCGACTTAGGCTACATCGGAACAACTTCAGTGTCGTCAGAAGTGAAGGGCCAGCTTATTGAAGTAAATCGGTGCCGACTTCGTAGTAAATGATTTTCTTCCGACTGTGGATTTGCCGAGTATAAAAAGTTTGGGGGAGTGCAACACCCCCTACGCTGCACCCTTGCTACGACCCTGGTTGTCAATTCAACGTAAAAGAAATAATGGAAAATGATGACACAGATTTCCGAAAACATTTTTATTTATAATTCAAAAACTCAAAAAAACAATTTTAATCAAATTTTTACATTTCTGATTTTCTGATATTAAAGTTACATTTCATAATTACTCCATTTTCAAATAAATCGTCAGATAATTGGTGTGACCTAGGTTTATTTAACATGGTTGCATAAGAAAACATTCTTTCTACTGAGCCAGAGGACGGCATTGGTGTGTTGTATTTAATAAAAAGTTTGCCTATAACAGGATAACTTTGTAGAACCTCTCGTTCTTGGATTCTCTCGGCAAAAAATTTGAAATTATGAAATTATGATATCCGCTCTCTTTTTAGCATCAATTGGTTCCGCTTCGCTGCCAGAGTCGGAAGTGAAATTAAGAAACTCGTCTTCTTGGTGGCGAGTATTATTCACTGCATTGCTGTCAGTCAAAGTTTCTGGGATCTCTGATATTTCCTTCCGTACGGCTGATTTAAAAAAAAGTTTAAACATTTCTTTTAATCAACGGCAGTTAGACATTTGGGTAAATCTTAGGTAGCACAGAGCTGCAACGGCCGCATGTTTACTAGTTTCACTTGATAAAGTGTAAAACTATTCAGATCTTTTCTCTACGCTTTGTAAGTATTTTACAGCAAGTGGTTCACAGAATTTTTTTAGATTTAGAGTCGTCGTGATCTTCTGTAATTTTTTCCTTAATGCATGCAGACAGGGTAACAATATTCCATTAAATGAGTTATCGCTCTGCAAAATGTCCAAAGCGGTTGCAACTGGAGCAGCTCAGTATGGCAGTATTCCTCAATATATTGGTTCTCGTAATAAATTTCCTATGCCAAGTGCTCTGGCTAGTTGGGAGTAAACAGTTTTGATTTGTGATATATTCTTCAAAGCGTCAATAGTAACTATTCCATCTTGTTATGTCAGGTCATGTTAACGTAGGTCCCAGCTGATTTTGGGGGAGCAGCAGCACTCCACAAATCATTAGATTTTTCCATTACTGCGGAATGCATTATTCCAAGACATGTTAATTTGTCGGTCATCAAGCCCTGGACATGCTTGCTTGCAATCAGATTTAAAATGTGCGCAGTGCATCTGAAGTGAAATGGTAACGATCTGTTTTGTGAATGGTCGTATATTAAATTTTCCTCTAACAGAAGATCATCATGATCGTGCTCCTGTCTTGTGCCGAACTCTAATTCAAACTCTTCAAGTTCATCGCCGCTCAACTCGTTCTCGCTGCCACTTGGAGTTGAAGATTCATTAATTTCATCATATCCAATTAAGGATATTGTATTTCACGAAATTGGACCCATTGTCAATAACAGGGCATACTATTTTCGTGGGGAGCATATTAAAACTGATAATGAGCTTAATTAGAGAGAGATTAATTTGGACGCAGGTAAAAGTTAATCAAATAATCAAATTAACATTTAATTATTAATCATAATCATTTTTAATTTGATTATGATTGATTAATCTTAATTTTTTTTTTGATTACATTTTTAATCATTAATTTTTAATCGTTAATATCATATTAACTTTAGGAGAAATACGGCGTGGAAGCCACGTGTTAAAAAAAAACAAGAGCAACTAAATCTAAAGTACAGAAAAATGTACTAACTATTGGGTAGATACTCAGCCTTGTCAATACACAACAAGTCCTTAACCTTTATGGTACCATACAGAGTACCCGGGTACTTTCTGAAATTTTCGGACATCTTCAAAAAAACTGTTTAAAGTAAGAAAAACATCAATTGGTCAACAAATTTAATGTCGTGCTACCTGATTTGTTTCCGTTTCTAAAACACACCCTCTGTCACCCACATGGAGTACCCGCAATTTTCAAAAGCAATTTTTCGGTACGTGTTCGTTATTTAATTCATTTATAAAAATGAGTATACAAACATAAAAAAATAAAATACCCATATAGATAAATAACATTTCTAACACAAAAGATCACTCGGAGCAATCCTTGCAAACAACAGGTGCGGTGTTGGTATGCTCATCGCATGTTGTGAAATGACATTTTGTGCAGCTTTTTCTTATTTTCCGTCTACGTTTCTCGTTTGCACATTTGCACATCTGACAGTATCCTGTACTTCGTATCTTCGTCCAGTGCTATCGCGGTTCTGAGTGGGTGTTTGCGGCCTCAAATGGTTCTTGGCATCTTTGGCGAACCAAGGGAATGCATAACTCCCTTCCCAGTTTTTTCAAAAAGAATCTTCTCTGAGCTGTTCTTTGAGCAATTTGTGGATTATTCTATGAATAACGTATGTTGCCAAGCATACTACAAACAAAATCTTATAAAAAAAAAATGCTAGCGGGTAACGATTTGTTCTTCTTTTAGTTGAGTATTGTGAAAGCATTTGATACATTTGGTCGACCCCGGATTTTGTGGAGTTATAATAGCGAATTATTTCCAGTTTTTTGACTGCAGCGTTGTCGATATGTGGAGAGGCACGCATACTCGTACTTGACAACAATATGAGCATAACGTTGCTTGATAATCGAAGGCAGAAATTGTGCTGAATATGCTTCTATCCTTAGAAAAGCAACTCTTTGGGCAAGCCTTATTTTTCCTGATCGTCCCAACTAATTTAAGGCCATTAGCTCTGAGATACCTAGCCAATGGAAATGAAGTAAAGAAATTATCTGTGGGATATTTCTCCCTGAGCCCTTGTAGTGTTCACTCAATTTCACCACTACTTTTTCGCCGATACTTATTTTCCGTTCCTGGCTTGCTTCTTTGCCTGTGATAAAAATACACATCGACATAGTATTTCAGTAAACGGACTTCCAGTATCTGTGTGCAAAAACGACCTGTCTGTTTCGGGTCTCCTATCCAAAATACCTATATCCCATATTTGGCGGGTTTGGACGGTATGCACTGTGTAAACTTCATTCGACTCCAGTACGGAAAAAGCTGTTCGTGTACGGTCAGATTTTCATGTGATTGGTTATGGGCACGGAGTTTAGCATAGTTTAGTATAGTCCATAAGTCGCGTATTGGAGCTGCTTTGTCACTTGCTTACCGATCCGCATTGTCAAAGCGAATATACCGCTGAATGCTTTGAAATCTGCCTCTGCTTAGACTAGGTCTATAGAACGGCAGAAAGTCAGGTTTCCAAAATTCATTGACATGCTCCATATTTGAGTGAGGAACGCCCGAGACGACTAAAACTCCCAAAAAAGCATTAAGCTCCTCCAGTGACAAAGGTTTCCATGTTAATTTTTGTTTGTTTGTGGGGATTGACTTCATTGAACTCTATGATGCACTGGTTTGCCTTACGGTTTGTTTTTCTGATTATAATTAATTTCATTTCATCGGTAAAAATCAAATTTAGTATCTCAAGTGGCGTTAACATTTTGTTATTCCGACATGGTCCTCCTGAAAAGCAAAACAATAACATACGAGTAAATTGCATATTATGATGTGAAAAGATAAACGTCACTATGTTCTACCAGATTCGCGGATGATATTGTGTGATCTAGTTTGCGATCATCGATGCGGTGACGTCTTTCAAATAGTTTGATTTCGAGATACGTATTGTCCCGATGACCCAAGCGGAACTGAAGTATCACTGTCACTTTCAGAATCGCTTTCACCAGATTCATTGTGGGTTTCGATTACGTTTACCATTGTGTTTATTTCTGCAAGGTCTTCTACATTAGAATCTTGATTATTTGGAAGCAACTATTCTGCATCACCATCAGTGTCATCCACGAACTCTTCCTCGTCTGAGTAAGCCTCAAATATATTAGTTGTTTCCTCCTCAGTTAATCTAAAATAATTGAAAATTGTAATTAGAAGCCAAACTTATTCGCACTTCCTCAATTATGGTGCAATTTACCATACAAAATTGCCCTCCATAATTATGACACGCTCACTTCTATGGCTCAAGTAAAAAGAGACGATGCATCCACATGCAGCCTGAGTTTAGCACGAAAATTATTACAACCGTTATCCAACATAACTGTAAAACGCAACGAACGAGAGCAATACTGCGAACTCAACTGAGTACCCGGGTACACTGTGTGGGAGATATAAGGTGGAAATTTATATGACACCATAAGGGTTAAAATAATCTAGACTTATGGTATTCAGCTCTAGGGTTGTACCAGCCAAAGCAACAGAATAATTATTCAAAAACTCCAAAATAAAATACTTCGTGGTATTGTTAATGCACCCTGGTACATCCGTAATAACAACTTGTATATGGATCTAAATGTAGCAACTATCGACGACGTTTCTCGGTGTGCTACGAGGGTAAAACAAAAACAAGAGTCATGGTTTCAATCCAGCAGGACGGCGCCCCTACCGATGTTACCAGTCTCTGGAAACTTTATATAAAGTATCACTAGATTTTCCATATGCCTCCCCAAAAAGTTGCAGACGATCTTGCCGCTCTTCTCCGCTATGTACACTCTAAAAAGTCTTATACCTTCAGCGCATTCGACTAGAATACGATAAATCTTTTCGAACCTAAAAAGTCATGCAAAAGCCATCCTCTTACCTTCTATTGTATTACCAGAACGTAAGAGGACTGCGTTCTAAAACCCACGCCGTTTTGCGTCAATCTGATGCCCTCTATTTGATATCTATGCTCTGACTGAAACTAATCTTATCCCCAACATAAAAAACCAGGACTTATTCCCTCTTTCTTTTAATGTTTTTCGGACGATGATCGCACACCCTCCTTGATTGACTGTCCTTGTTGAGGTGTCCTACTGGCCATTCACAACAGCTTTGACTCCTCTCTTGTTGCAACATCGTCTTCTTCTAAGCTCGACTTTGTGTCAGTTAAAATAAAATACTCGTAGATGCTTGTATGTAATGGGTTGTTACATTCTTCCGTCCCAACCTAACGGACCCTACCAACTTGCTATTGATGCAATTGACAATTTGATCGACTTATCGGGTTCGCTTGATGATATCATTATCTTTGGCGATTTTAATCTGCCTCAGCTGAAATGGACTCCATCTGAAGACCCATCTTTTTTCGTCGCTTCTAATACCATTTCTACTAAGGAATGCCTCTTCCTAGATCGGTTAACAGACTTTAGTCTATGTCAAGTCAGTGGCATTTTTAACTATTGTATATGGTAAGGCAATTAGAACTTATCTTCACAACTCATCCCATTACCTCCTCATATTTTCTCTATGGTCAACCAATTTCCCTGGTTCAGTCTTTTCAAGACCTTGACATATTATTCGATTGTGCGCTTCCGTTCGAATATCGATCAGCCATAAAGCCAACTCATCACTTTGTTCGACCTCTGCTTGAGTATGCAAGTCAAGTTTGGTCCCCCTTTCACCGAACGTAGGAATACTGCTGATATCCTTTCCATTCTATCGACTGGGAATCCCTTTTCAGTTCCATTTCGTCTCTTCTATCTACCGCAGTTCACCGCACCTCTTAGCGTATGATTTGAAAGGTCTACTCAAACCTATCAGTTTTTGATTACAACCTGAGCACTACTCGTCGCAAACAAGATCTCCTCCATCATTCCCTTGGTTCGTAGCAGCTCTTAAGTCTTTCTGTTAGTTTTTATGTTAGATTAAGCCTGTATTAAGCCAAATAAATGGTGGCTTCAGCCCCTTCCAAAATTAAGGAGAATCAATAGTTTTCACAAGCGTCAGATCAAGTCACTGTGCATGATGGGTGCAGGAAGAGATACACCGTTTCGTCGTGAAGGCGATTCAGTTCCTGAACCATCGTCCTCAAGACCTTCAAGGGGCTCTATGGAACTGCAGAACATTTGTTTTCTTTGCGGAGATAATATTACTGAAGATTTTATTCAGCTCAACAAAAAAAAAAAAAAAAAACACTGCCTCAATCACGGAGAAATAATGTGCATCAAGTAGATTCACTGAGTGTAAGGACGATTTTGTTTTTGGATTTCACTCTTCCTAGTCTATGGCCCAAAGCACGGTGGACAACTTTGTAAAGAAACGACAATTAAATTAATTAAAAAGGTTTTTAAAGTCCTCAAGCAGTCCTGAATCCTTTGTGACCATTAAACGTTCTAAATTTGCGACAATTTTGAGTGAAAGTTCTTTCTTCTGAAATTCTGTCTACCTACATACGTGGATATGAGTATATTAAGCTCACGTTATTAAGGCCATTAAACGGGTAAGTCTCACGGAAGTACTTGTTACCCTTACACCCATTATCCTCATGTTAGTTACTGGCAACAATTTTCCTTATTAATCCCCTTTTCAACTATGAACTAACCCATATGCGAGTACTTCTCGTATAACAATATTTCCCGCTTACTTAAGGCAATGAGCTCATTCCAAATCGACGCACAAAAAAGTCATTAAGCCGACACAGGCTAAGGCCTAGAAGCCACGGGCTAAGCAATGCACCAAACCCATAATGTTTATGTTTGTCATTGTCACATGCACTCTGATGAACCCTGCTAAGGCTAAAACCGGGAGAAAACAATTTTTTTCTTTCTTTTTTCATGTTTTTTTTTTTGAAAATTCCCCTAGAGCTGAACACTAGTACAGTATGTGGTGGTGACGTTAACAGGGTGGTCGTAATTCAACAAAACCACCAGCAATCAACAATGCCGGCCTATTTTCCCTCGCTAAACACAACTGTCATGTACGAGTATCTTTTCCGTTCCGCTTCATACCGAGTTTAGATTTTACGAATAGATTCACCTCTTCTTCAGCTTGCATTCGAAAAGGCGCATTCTCGGGAAAGTGTGTTTTTAGTGCAGGTCCTAAGGATTGCATCAACTTTGTGCCCTATTCCACTTGTCTTTGTTATGTTGATGTTTATTGTTGGTAGCTTTCAGCAAACATTAGGGTGCCGTATCTGTAAATGACTATGACTATGACTATGACTATGACTATGACTATGACTATGACTATGACTATGACTATGACTATGACTATAACTATGACTATGACTATAACTATGACTATATGTATAACTTTAACTAGAAGATACTTTTTCTGTGCTAGTCTCGTGTGGTAGATACAAATGTGAGTACTTGGTTGAGCTTCATATTTTCCTCGGGGGCAGAACGAAAGTCGAGTTATCCCCTTGTGTTTCGCTTTTATATCCTTCGAGTTGTTGTTGTTGATGGTATTCTGTCTGCAAGCCCTAGAGGAGGGCAGGAATTTGCACTCGGGATTGGTGCGTCCAATGTTCATTTGATGGAATTCCACAAGGCAGGCCAAGAATCAATTATCTACAGGTAAATGAGTCCAGTTGTGTGGGTGGCCGGAGATGTTGGGACACAATAAGAAATAACTTTATTGCTTACGGGGTATTGTTTATCCTGTGCTTACACACGCTTGCACTCTTTTTTTCTCTTTTCATTTTCTCGTTTCATTTTCTATTTTGTTTTCGTCAGATGATATACTGTATTGTACTATAGTATGGGAGAGCGAATTAAAGGTAATAGTCGCTGGAGCACCAGTGGAGCGTAAGCGTTACATTTCTCTTTTACGGTTTACTCTGTACAGGGTGCCATGGAGGTTAATAAAAATATGATAAGAGGGAGCAGACCTTTAAATCAACTGCACACTATGATTGAGTTGAATTGTTATTTTTTAACATAAGAAATAAGCTAACTATTACATCTAGTTACAAGATAGCTTTATCAGATTGATTTAAATTTTCAGCTGGTTTTGGAGCATTTTGTTATAAGAGCAAGCTCAAGGAATACTTAAGTCGAGACAGGCACACATTTTTGGTACTTTCTCTCTTGTCCACTTATTTTTGTGGTATCCTTTAGAAAGAAATATTAGCAAACCTCTTAATGGTTTACATATGTATCCAGCTTCTTTTTGTTTTGCTCACCAGTGCCGGTCATTAATTCAATGTGTGCAGTAGTTTGATACCTTTTGAAGGCTTTATTTCTTCAAATACTTACTAGCTTACTTATGTAGATGCCTCAACGTGTCCCGTTCTTACTGCCCGCGCCATCTAAGAAAAGGTTTTTCTCTTACGAAAATAATTTTAAATATTTGGTTGAGTTGTCTTTTTCAATCCTTTCGAAACGTTCAATTCAAGTCGGTTTGAACGATTTCAAGTCTATAAAATAAATTCAAAAGTGCCCCAGGGCTCCGTTTTGTCTCCGATACTCTTAATCCAATAAATTCCTTTGCTGACAACAATATTCTCTGTTTGTTTCTGCTATTCGGCTCTAGAATGTGAACAGTAGCGTTCGATATTGAAAGCATAACTAATTGGGAAACCATTAACAGGGCAGAATTGAATGCTTCCAAAACACTTTCGTTGAAGTGAAACTATAATACTCGTATACCGTCGACGTTGGAACGACCACATATTTGATGTTGCCAAATGTCTAAGTTTCCTGAAGCGATGTTAGAAATGTTTTACCTGATCTGAATATAATATTGTATATAAAATATTTATCCGCACTAAATTGGAATACAATATCCTAAGATGTCTCTGCGCTTGCTAGATAGGATTCAAAGCGGTGCGACAAAATTATAACGTGATGCTAAGATCATTCAGTCAGTTGACACCTTGCCTTACCTTGTTCAATTACTATTTTTGTCACCAGTGCTCCACCGAAATCAGCATTCAAACTGTTACGAGTCAGTTAGATATGAAGGCATCGGCGGATGACCCCTGGCATTTACGCCGATCTGCAGGTTTCCCTGACACTTAATGCAGTGGAAATAAAAATTCCCTTGCCCACGACTGAAGCAAGTCAGCGTATGGAATCCGGAAGAACAAGCCGGTGGATTCGTCAAAATTATCGTCGGCTCCGAATTGAGAACGTTCGTCAGGTCAAGTGTAGTTATTGGGTCTACTCGTACGTTGATGTTGCAGAGCTACAGCAGAGCTGTCTTCTTGGTCATGTCCTGCTGGTTTTCCGCGTAAAGGTGGTTCGTCAAACTCGGTCACGTGGCGTTTATAACGTTGGTCTCTGGTGGACAAATACGTTTCCGCTCTTCTACACTCATCGCGGAGGTCCTCTACACTCCGTATGGAGCAATCGAAAATAGGTGTCGCAACTCGGTCCTTAATGTTATGTTCGCAGTATGTCTACCAGGTTCAGTTCGTGCACAAAAGTCGTCAAAGCTTTCATGTTGGCAACTGACTCCTTACAATGGCGCCCAAAGTGAGGCCCGAACCCCATGAACCTGCGATTAAGAGTCTCATGATCTTGTCAAGCCATACAACTCGCTTATGGAATACCCTGCCGAGCTTTTTATTTCTTAGTCATTACAACCTGCAAACATTCATTCAAAAAAGGCTCTTTCCTCAGTTGCTGAGATTTCAGCAAAATGAGAACTATCAATCTTTTCGAAATCCTATCCAATACTGTTATTAAGCTACGAGTAAGTCAACCCTAGAGATAAAAATGAGAAGGCTTTCTTGACTTTTTTGAATTTTTGTTTCACCGTCCATATACTCGTACCTAGACCCAGATATACAGTGTTTTCCAGAAAAATGTACGATTAGTACTTTTATTTTTTACTCACAGACACATGTTTGTAGCCAAATTGTTTTCTGTACTTAATTGCCGATAACGCACTGTTTTAATTTCCTCAGTATATTTCAAAATTACCCAAAAGGGCCACAAATGGGTATGAAGTCGGCAGCAAAATATTTAAAAACAAATAAAGAAAGTAAAGAAAGGTGATGGGCCAGGTAGAGGGACCATAGCAAGCACATCCAGTAGGAACAATAAAATATTTTTTGTGAATTGTTGCGGAAAAACAGCATAATTAGTCTGAGGAATTAAAGTGTACATCAACAAAATACGACGCGTTTGGCAGAGTCTCGCATCAAAAACAGGAGTACCAAACCTAAAAAACATATTGAAAAGATGCAATGCAGAATTTAGACCGCGATTGGATCAACATCATATTTACAGATGAGACATCTTTTCTTGCGCAAATTTGGAGCAAATTTGGTGAGGCCTAAGTTTACGCAAAAATTAATCTATTAAATTAAAATTAAAATTGCGCAATACCGTGGAATAATTGTGTCGACGTTTTTGGCCAATAATCGGTTGGTGGTGTTAGTGCAACGTGAATTTCGACGTCAATTCCCTAATGATGTCGCGCCAACTGAGCAAACATTCCGGCGCTTAGCTACTCGACTCGAACAGAGTGGAACCACAGGAGACCATGCAGCGCGTGGCCGCCACCGGATTGGTCGTTCGGCCGAGAATATCGCGGCTGTGGCTGCTGATATCGCTGAGAACGAAGAAACATCAACCAGACGACGGGCCACGCAGTTGGGCATCACCAGACGGACCCTAGAGTGAATTTTTTTTGAAAGACTTACACATGTTCCCGTACAAAGTGCAAAAACTGCATCATTTAATGCCTCCTGACCGTCAGTCGCGTGTGAATTACTGTAAAGCCATCCTCAATCTCAATAACGAAGAGGACGATATTTTGTCGAAAATCATCATGAGCCACGAGGCGCATTTCCACTTAAGCGGTTACGTCAATAAGCTAAATTTTCATTTCTGGGGCACTGAAAATCTGCATTAGATGCACGAAGAGCCATTACATCCATTCAAAGCCACTGTGTGGTGCGGCGCTAACGGGAGGGGAGTGATTGGGCCATATTTTTTTGAGGACGCCATCGGCAATTCGGGCACTGTTACTGGCGAACGCTACAGGGCCATGATAAACGATTTCTTACTGCCGGAATTGGATGAGCGTTGCTTGATGAACATGTGGTTTCAACAACCGCACACACAGCACGAACCACTATGGATATTGTGAAGGAAGCGTTTCCTGGTCGCGTAATCTCCCGTTTTGGTGATTTTGCATGGCCAGCACGATCGCTCGATTTAATCATCTCAGACTTCTTTCTTTATCGGAACAGTTATCACCGGAAATCTTGCGAAAAGTCATGAAAAATGCGATAAAACGGGCACAAATGTGTATCAACACTGGCCGCGGCCACTTGGTGGATATCATCTTTTCCACTTAATACTCGTAGAAACAATTGTAAAGGTCCAAATAAAGATTTCCATCACTCAAAATCATTTTTTTTTTTATTTAGTAAAAAAGTAATTCAAAAACAAAATTGTATGACTAATTTTGCGCCACCTTGTATATGTAAGCGGCTTTGAATTAATAATGGCTTCCGTTTTTTCACTGGATATAATTGTATCCCGCACTCTCCTTCTTGCGAAGAATCTCCGCAACGCATTAATGCAATTTTCTACCGTCATATCTGGTACCAACTCCAAATATACGGCTCTAATTGCTGCACAAGTAAGTAGCATAACATAGGTTTTTTGCCTTGCAGCTGTTTCAGATTTTACATAAAGAGGTCTCGCAAAATTGTCATCTGTTGTTTCGAATGGCCTTGATTACATTACCCGTCCCTTTGGTAAGACAGTCCATGACACGCTGGCACTTTCGCCATGCAATTTTTTACAAACCATTCAATGACGGAGCACTGATATAATTAGTTGACGACCGTGCATAATCCAAAACCCTCCATGCATATTGTACTGATGCGCATCCAATACTAAAAGCCTACTGATCCAAGAATTTGTTTTTAGTATTATTTGATGACAAACGTTATATTCGAATTCGGACTCAGGCAGACGACCTTTGACTCTCAAAACACCATTAACCAATATTGGGTTTAGTATTAAAATTGAAGAACTAGCTGGCACTGTCTTCCTTTTTAAATGAACCAAGATTTCGGGTGCGTAATAGGCTTGCTGAAAATATTTTAACCAATATTCTTCCGCTTCCTTAGGTTCTAAAGTATAGGGTTTTCCAATAAGGACTTGACAATTTTTTTTTTGAAATAAAACGCAAAACATTTGAGATATTTCAAAAACTTTATTATCGGCTTGAAGTACAATCAAAACATTTATGAATGGAACTCGACATCGTTCATATGGCTACCGCAGGCACGCTTGCAGCGGTCGATTTGTTGGACCGAATTTTCAACGACTTGGTCACACATTTCGGCCGAAACGGCCGCTATTTCGCGTTCAATGTTAGCTCTGAGCTCTTCCAACGTCGTCGGCGTTTTGGCATAAACCAATGACTTAATGTACCCCCACAGAAAATAGTCAAGCGGCGTTAAATCGCACGAAAGAATCGGCCAATCGACTGGCCCATTTCTTGATATAACACGCTCTCCATACTTACTCTTCAATAGATCGATTGTAGCATATGCTGTGTGGCTTGTGGCATCATCCTGTTGAAACCACATGTCGTCACAAGTCCATATCTTCCAATTCGGGCCAAAAATAATCGGTGATCATGGCGCGATAACGCTGACCATTCACAGTAACATGACGATCGTTATCGTCGACGAAAAAATATGGCACAATAACGCCGCCGGCATGCAAACCGCACCAAACAGTTATTTTTTGTTGATGAAGTGGTGATTCATGAAGCACATGTGGATTTTCACCCGACCAATAACGCATATTTTGCTTATTGACGAACCCATTGAGCCAAAAATGAGCTTCGTCGCTGAAGATGATTTTGCGATGAAATTCATCATGTTGGTGCATCTTCTCCAGAACCCAATCGGAGAACGTACGTCACTTCAAATGGTCCATCGGCTTCAATTCTTGAGTCAGCTTGATCTTGTATGGGTGTAAACCAAGATCCTTACGCAAAATATGCCATAATGTGGTCTGAGCGATGTCCAATTCTTGAGAACGCCGTGGAATTGACTGATTTGGATCGTTTGCTACGAACGCCTGAACGGCAGTGATATTTTCTACACTTCGACCAACCCGTTGTCTTACTGACACGACAACATCACACAACGAACATGTAGACTCAAATATTTGTACTAAACTTGTTATTGCCTGTCTTCTAGGGCGAGAATTACGACCGAAAATTGGAGTTAACGGGATTAAAGTTGCAGTCACCGACTCCGAATTTCGGTAGAAAATTTTTATAATTTGCAGACGTTGCTCGTTCTTTACCATGATGAAAATGTTGAGTTTACTGAATAAATTGACAGAGACAGTTTGATGATTAGTGAAAGAGTGCGTTCACAAATTAAATTTAAAGTTGTCAAGTCCCTATTGGAAAACCCTTTATTAAGTTGTAGCTCACTAGTAAAAATCTAATGACGTATGCACTTATTCTTAAATTCGGTTTAAATCACTGAAAATTTTCGATATCAAATATTGGTATTCTTCTTATGACTTCCCTTTCTGAATTATCTTTATCACCGCTCTCCTCCGCACTCTTTACGCAAATTCATCGCTTTGTTGCAGTACAAAATAACTCGAGCTCCAAGAATATGTATCACAGCCTAACCATATTTGACCATTCTTTCAAAGCTCTGAATAACAAATCAGCTGGATTCTCCTTTCCGTTGTAATGACCCCAGTCGTGTATATTTGATAAACTATTGATCACGGTAACCCTATTTGTAATATGTGGCTTAATTTTCGTCGAATGACCAAGAATCCAATTCAGAGTTATCGTAGAATCTGTCCTCAAATGAGTGGATGCAATTTCAAAATCAAGACTCTTTAACAGAAATTTACTTAATCTGGTCGCTATAATAGCAGCAGTAACCTCCAACTTGGGAAGAGTCAACTCGCCTCCAATTGTTTTTTTTATTGGACTAATCCTATTTCTGGCACAAATAAATGACACACTTATGCTTTTATCCTCTCTTTTTTTTCTTACATAGGCAAGTGCTCCATACGCCTTAGGGCTAGCATCTACAAAAACATGAAGATGCCTTTCAACTATTCCCTTTTCCCTCCCACATCAGAAGAAATACAGCGCTTAATTGAAAACGTTTACAGGTCGCCTAGCTCCTCTCGCCAGCATTGCCAAGCTGTTAAATTTTCCCCCTTTAAGTTTTCGTCCCATTCTGGGTTAGATTTTCATATATCCTGTATAAGTATCTTTATGTTAGTAAACGGTCCTAACATCTTCAGATGATCATATATTGTAGCCCTCATGACATTACGCTTACTCCCTGTTATAGTATAGACCGTAATAACTCTAAGTTGCTAGGAACATCGACTCGAATTTCTCGCTAACCGTGTTCCAAATTATGCCTAAATGTCTGTTTGTATGTCTGTTCAACAAGAAAATCCAGACCTTCAAATCTAAATCATTTGTATTGACCACCCTCTTTCATAATATTTCATATTTTGGACATTTTTGAATGAATCCTACTCTTTTCCAAGAATTGGATGATTTTTCCTTCGGAAAAAAGCAACTATTATTTTTTTTTTTTTTTTTTTTTTTTTTTTTTTTTTTTTTTTTTTTTTTTTTTTTTGTTATCTTAGGAGAAGCATACCATTCGTCCTTTTCACTTTGCATTAGTCGGTAGCTTGGTACCTCAGTTTGTAAGTTAAACGTTTATCAAATGTCCTTTAAACCTCTGATAAATACAACTTTACTTGTAGTGTATGGTACATAAATGATATACACCACTTCTAAACGCAGTCACTTTGTATCAATCTCTACGGTAAGGGACTTACAATGGATAATTGTGGCACACCGCTAGTTTTTTTAGCATTTCAGATGTAATAGCTCAATACATGGACTTTAAATATAATTCGCAACATGTGTCTTCTACAATTGATGTGCAGCACCCTAAACTAAAAGATATGCTTCGACTGTACTTTCAATTACTTCCATGTTAACGAACAATAAAAGAACTAACCGTTGAAGGGTCTGAAAAGTATGAGTGAAAGCGTATGATTCGGAAATATGATGCTCTATGATGTGAGGTAATTTGATCAAAGTGATGTAACAAAAGAAAAAGTAAAAGTTTCAATGAACGCACACGGTGCGTGCCCCCCAAGTGGTCTGACGTTATTTACACATCTCTTGATGACAGTTCTAACTGTCACTCAAGAGGTGAAGAGCATACCTTGTTTGATTAATTTCAATATTCATGTTAACATTTTCCGTGTCAATATGGTGAAGCATCCACAAAAGTGGTTATCTAGAAAACGTGTAGTTAGGTGAAAAAAGAGCTATTCAATCAAAAGTGTATTCGTACCATCTTAGATGCATTGGTGTGTACAATAAGATTGTTCGGATGGCCGTTTCGATCATAAACAGAGATTTGCTTACTAACGCTTACTTAAAGTGCTTTCGTAATGGGCACCTATACGGTTATTGCTGTCGTATCGCTCTCAGATACTTTATGGGGCTCATTGACCTCGCTTTTAAATCTCTGTAGGTTGTAGGTCTGTGTAGGCAGAGTAGTACTATTCGAAACATTTCGCAGTGTAGTTTATGGTGTGAAAGAGTTATAGGAGCCAAGTTGTCTGTGAACTGTATCCATACTCAGTGTTGAGATGCCGAAATTTACCGCTCTCAGAGGTAATTTAAATGCATGAACCTAGATGTTGCAGCATACTGTGTTTCAGGAAGTTATTTCGTGTCGCGTGTAGTAGTGTCTTATATTTATAAGGCACTTGAATATTTAGGGCTACCAATGGTCCTTTCTGTGATGACTGTGGTGCGGCACCTTAATAAAAGAATTTTCCAAGTAGTTTGCATCCGTTGCCAAAAACGAAAAATTTAAATTAGATGATATTACAGCTCGTGGTGAACCTGGACCTTAACCAGTTAGTGTTTTCAGTTAGCACGGTCTTTAGCTGACTGCCTCCAGTTAAGTGCTCGAACATGGTTAAGGTCCTCTTTTACCTGTGCGCGCCAATTAGTCGAGGTTTACCTGCTTCGGCGATTAATGCGCACTTTTCTGACCAGGTCAATGTCACTGTACAACTCGTAGAGTCCGCTGTTATATCTCAAAATGCCAAAACTGGACATGCCGTCGTATATCTCACAGATGGTGCCTAGTGGGGTTTTAAAATCGATGAGGACATGGTGTGTATCGATATGGGCTTCGTGAGTTTCCTTTTTGCTTTCATAGGCCATTATGGAGCTATCCAGCGCACAACCGTACTTATAGGAGCTAGGACCTTTGCCTCTAGAGTTGGTGCAGTTTATTATTATATTTATTACATTTATTGTGAATCGGGCACACGATGCACGTATACACATACGAGTACTTTCCTTTGCCCAAATCTTGGGAATGAGTCGGTGAATAGTCCCACCAAATCATCTATCGCTTTCTTGAATTGCTCGTCAGGTAGGGCCTCAAGCAACCTTGCGCTTTAATTTTAAATATTGCTGCTATTATAGCGTGCTTCATTTTGGTTGCATGAGTGGATATATTGGATGTCATCACAAAAATTGAGCGGTTCGTTCTGCTTTACAGTGGGGTTTGGGTCATTTCCGTTGTTTCACAGTCATCAGAAGCGATTTTTCCATATCCTCAGTGCGGAACGTGACTCTTCCACTAAATTTTTTTTCTTCATCTCTACATATACATAAATTGCTTGCGTTTCTGCTTCTTCTTATTTCCCCCTCAACGTGTCATTAACTTACTATGATATAACCCTGCGGGTCTGACACACAAGGGGGATCGACTGGTAGTGACAGGAATGGTACCTTACACGATATGATTCGGATTTTACACGCACAACACAATGGCTTACATATTGTCCATATCAATGCACAAAGTTTATACCCAAAAGTCGACTAGTTTCTGTACTTTTTGTAAGTTTGAATATTGATACTATCTGTGTGACTGAAACTTGGTTGTTTCCCAAAATCCGTGACAAAGTTTACGATTTAGATGGTTACTGGCTTTACTGGTCCGATAAATCCTTTCGTGTGGGTGGTGGCATTGGAATGTATGTTCGTTTTGGTATAAAATGTAAATTTATGTGTATGTATGTCTGAATCTGATTGCTCGATTGATTATTTATTTATTAATGTTGTGTGCGACACTGAAAATCTTCTCATAACCGCGCCTATGAGTACAGACCAAACAGTAATATAAACTTTAACCATCTGTTCGACACACTGGAACGGTTGTTATGTCAGACGCCCCATATTGTTATCTTCCAAATCTGCTGACCTATCTGACTTCATGATGTCGGTAAATCTCTTCGTGGTAAATAACACCTTACCGACTCATTATTCAAACACTGCCAGTACACTGCTTGATCTATTCTTCACTAGCGACTTAGACAAAACACTCCTCTATTACCAACTTCCTGCCGCAGGTTTTTCAAAACATGAACTACAGTATTTAACTCTAGATTTTCCTAAATGCTCTCATACTGATACAATGGATATGGACTTTACAAATATTGATTGCGTTCGCTCCTGTAAGATCTGCGGAGTTCTAACTTGAACGAAATCTTTTACACATCTTTTGTGAACAACCAAGTAGTTTTTTTCAAGGAGTTTTAAGTAGGCTCTTTGACATACATACTCGTACATGTCAAAGTAAAAACCAAAAAGATACAATTTAATTCCCTATCTTGGACTTCCAGTACATTGGCAGAGTCATTTCCGACAGTCTCTTCGCATCAATGCCACTGATCTTCAGCGATTAATACAGGTTGCATGGGCGCTGTTGGTTTATAGCAATTGCAGCCATTCAACGTTTATTCTCCTCACAATGTTTCTCCACTCTGGCTGCAACTAGGTAGTAGTCCGAGCCTAAATTGTCTGATTAGAACGTTCGGACACTACTAACACTGGAGTAACGCCTTGCGCCGATCGCAAGATGTTCAATTTGGCTGACTGTGCTACGATCAGCCAAATGAACGATTTCAAGCCCAGACTTAACCAACAAGCGTCTCCAGCCAGTTCGTTCTTTAGCTAGCTGCCTTCAGTTTGGCACGCTAAGTTGGTTGAAGTTCCCTTCTACTTGCGTGTACCACCTGAATCGCGATCTTCTCCTACTGTGCTGTCCCTCGGGGGCGGATTCAAAGATTTTTCGGACCGGAGCATGGATCTATATGAATGAATCGATGTTTTTGTACAGCAATTACAGTTCGTGGAAGAATTTTCCTCTCAAGCAGCTGTCGTTGTCTAAATTGATAGCGGAGCCTAGGTAGACAAAGTCCTTAAGTACCTCAAAGTTATATCTGTCGATGGTGATGTTCTGTTCGAGACATCGGCGTTGGATGTTCTTTCTTTTTGGCAGCATATACTTGGTCTTGCCCTCATTGACCATTAAACCCACCTTCACTCGCGAAAACGCCACTGACATCACGCTGAATTCTTCTGATCATGTCAATAACATCGGCGTATGCGAGTAATTGTAGGGACGTTTGTACCTCTTGTGTTGGCGCGTGAGTTTTGCACTATTCTTTCAAAAAGAGCTTGACAGCACCTCGCTTTGTCTAAATCTTTTTTGACATCAAAGGTCTCGGTGAGTTCTCTACTGACCTTGATGGAGACGTGTGCATTCTCCATCGTCAAACGACCGGGTTTGGCAGGGATGCCAAAACTAGACATTGCTCTGTATAGGTCGTATCTATAGATGCTGTCATACGAGTCCTTAAAATCGATGAGCAGGTGATGTGTATCGATTTGGAGTTTCTTTTTTCCAGGTTATGCCGTAGTGTGAATATATGGTCGATGGTGGACTTTCCTGGCCTAAAGCCACACTGATATGGACCAATCAGTTTGTTGAAGTATAGCTTCAGGCATTCACACAATACGGCAGATAGGATCTTGTAGACGATTTTAAGAAGACTGATGCTTCTGTAATTGGCGCAGTTCAGAGGGTCTCCTTTCTTGAGGATCAGACAATCAATGCTGATGTTCCGTTCATCGGACATTCTTTCGTTCGATCATATTTTACAGATGTGTAAGTGTATGCTCCTTGCCAAGTCACCACCTACCGCTTTGAAGAGCTCAGCAGCCAGGCCGTCTGCTCTAGCAGGTTTGTTGGACTTAAGTTTAGATATGGGTATTTCCTCTTCATCCAGGTCGGGTGGACGGAATTGTTGGTTTACATCGTCGATGTGGAAAGGTTTATTCTGCCTGACAACAGTATTTGGTTCTTCATCGCCTTAATATAGTCTACATAAATTGTCTTTCCAAATCCTCAGCATAGACTGCACAACTCTACTACTATGTTCCCTCGTTCGCCTCTACAGGTTTCGGTTCGAAATTTGTGTCCGTGGCATGTTTTTTTTACTTTTTGGTAAAACTTCCTAACCTATAACAGGATCTCTCAATTTCCTCGACCGCGCACTTCTCCTTCATTTTCCTCCTGAGAAACCGGTGTTCGTCTCACCTCTTCAGCTCGTAGAGCTCGTGAGCAACTCTAGTTCTTCTGTGCAGGGCCGCTTTTTTGCCTCTTGGTTATCAGCATTTGCTTTCTCGCACACGTCGTCAAACCAGGGTTTTCGTTGTGTGGTCGAGTGAAACCCAACACATGAGAGGCGGTATCTTTGATGGCTTTTTGGCAGTGTTGCCACTGCTCATCAATACTTGATGCTGGCAGCATAGGAACTCTTATGAGATTAAAGGAGATTTGATCGGGAAATAATTTGCCGATATCTTGCGATTGTAGTCGTCCGACGTCAAACTTTCTCACATTGTTAGCTTACCTTTGCGATGTTCGGGATATCCGAAACAGTAGCTTGAATATAAGAAGGTAATGGTCCGAGTCAATGTTGGCCCCTCAGAACGTTCGGTCATCCATAATACTGAAGGAGTGCCTTGCGTCGATCGCAACGTAGTCAATCTGTTTGATGGTCAATTGATCAGAAGATCTCCAAGTCCTCTTTTGAATATCGAGATGGGGGAAACTGCGTGCTAGTTAAGACAATGCTTCACCCCGTCCCAAAGTCGATTAGCCACAATCCTCAATTGTCAATTCCGACAATTTTAATGTCATTATTGTTATTATTATTATTATTATTATTATTATTGGCCCGGGTCTACCCCGGAGAACTTTATTAAGGTTATTAACAAGCAAAAACTTAAAGCTAGACTTAAAAACTAACAAAGATATACTTAACCTAATGGAGCGAGGAGAAATGGTGGACGGGGGAGATGTTAAGGGAGTGGCATATTGAGCAGTGCTTTTTTTATTTCTTGTTTGCTGCTATTTAGGTCAAAGACTTCGGCATAGTTGTTCATTATACGCAACATTCTAGATATGGGTTCAAAGTGACCGTAGTTGGTGCGGTGAGTTCGGACCAGGAAGAGTGGGACAGATCTTAGATTACGGGGATTGGGAATGAATGCAATATTTTGCGTTATTCTCGAGCAGTTGATGTTTCCAGTCAGTAACTGGTGGATAAAAAGTACATCAGCGACTTCACAACGTTTTTTTCGGGTTGCATGCTAATTAGTTTTAGCCTATTTTCATAGGAGGCTAATGCATATGGATCAGGCCAAGGTAGACCACGAAGTGCGTGACCAAACTTGGCTGCAATATTCGAGAAGAGGCCTTACAAAAGTAATGTACAGGGACTTTGTAACTTAAAGGTTAGAAAATTCTTTTCACCAGTGTTTGATAAAGCCAAATGCAGAGTTAGCTTTATTTATAATGCTGTCAATATGTGAGTCGAAATTCAATTCTATATCACAAATTATTCCTAAATCCCGTACTTAGGTAGTGGAAGGAATAGGCTCATCGCAGATGAAGTAGTTTCTTGGAGGGGGAGGTAGACTTTTACGGGAATAGATTATCGCTTGGCATTTGTTAACAATAAGCTCCAAAAAGTTTTGCTTGCACCATACCGAAAACTTATTCAATTCATCTTGCAAGCAATGGGAGTCAGAAGGCAATGAGATGACTTTGGAAATTCTCATGTCATCAGCGAAAATAGAAAGATTAGAATTCGTTAAAATGATATTTATATCGTTAATTGTGAGGATAAAGATGATTGGTCCAAGGTGACTACCCTGAGGGACACCAGATGTTGCTTTGATGGGTTCGGATATTAAAGATCTGAAGATGACCCTGTATTCTCGGTCTTCTAAATAGGATTTGGTCCATGCCACAAAATGAGGGGAAAAGCCATATTATTGGTGGGGGGGGGGGGGGGAAATAGGACGGAGAGTTTTTGCTTCACTCAGAGTGATTCGAGTTATAATTCACAGTATTTTTTTCTGTGCTTGAAACTTTACAACAGCCAAATCTACTTGTCAGTGTTATGCCTTCACACGCAGAATTTTTCTGTCTGAGTTCCAATTACAAATGAGAAACTGACTTGCCATGGGCAGGACTCGAACCTAGACCCTCCGAGTGAGAAGCGATTGCTAGTACTACTACACCACGTCCACCCCCTATGCTTTCAATTAGTTTGGGTATGTAAGAGAGTTTTGCTATGGGCCTATAATTATCGACTTCGGCCTTACTTCCTTTTTTATGAATAGGGATGATGTAAGATTCCTTTCATAGGAAAGGGAAAGTACCCGTTGAGACAGACAAGTCAAAGACAGGCAAAGAAATTTGCAATGGCTTTTGGATCGGCAGAAGATTCACTAAGAAATTTAAGAGTAGATGGGTAGCCGTCTGACTTTGTTTTGGTATTAACAAATTGGTAGAAGCGTTTAAGATCCGATACTAACCTAAATTGCATGCGGTAGAGGTACTCAAGGTAAAGAGACTCACAAAGTTCAGAAAAATTTGTACCACAACTTGTTTCTGTTATTACGGAGAGAGCACAACTCCTTGTTGTACCAGGGACGAGCTGATATGCAGTCCTTTCGGAAGGTATACGGAACCGATTGGGCAAAGCACGAGAAAATTAACGAATGGAACGTTGATAGGGCAAGATCAATGTAGTTGTCTCAGCAATAAAGTCAAAGTTAATGTTGCTGATGAGGTTTTTAAGTTTGTTAAAGTCGATTCTTCGGAAGTTAAATGAAAATGAATTTGCCGAATCGACACATGTGTTGCCATTTTCATATGAGTATAAATTAACAAGGGGGGACGAAGGCGGTCTAGGGTAGAAAGAAGATGATCACTCCTATAAACGACACAGTTATCTGAATCGGATGTGAAGACAAGGTCGAGTTGTCTGTTCATTGTATTAGGTATTCCACTAATCTGATGTAGACTTGAGTTGGTTAGGCAGTTCACCATCAATATTTCTATTTCAGAGGTCGGATTAAGAGAGACAAAATGAGACGAATCATCGGATGGCTCCCATTTTAGGTGAGGAAGGTTGAAATCTCCTACTAGAACGATGCAATCTTCAGGTTGTGCATCATCAGTCAAAACCTCCACTGCGTGAACTACAGGTCGATAAGATTCAATTGGTTGAGATGGGTGGATGTAACAAAAAAGTACGTAAAGACAGCGTTTGGGGAGCGTAATGTTGACACATACTAACTCAAAGTTGTCAGTGTGGGGAATATCGACAGGAGTTGCGTGAAAACAGTTCCGGATTGCTAATAAAACACCTCGGACATAGGCATTATCAGCTCTTTCAAATCCATCTTTTCGAAAAACGTTGAAATATGGAGGAAACAGCTCATGGTTTTTAATGTCAGGAATTAGATTTGTTTCAGTAAGAGCAATTAGGTTGTAGGGAAACCTTTGAGAATTGAGATATACCGAGGAGATTTTAGAGCGCAAACCTCTTACATTTTGGTAGTAAATGGAGAGGCATTGTGGGCTGGAGGATACAGAATTCAGTTTGTTAGGAACTGTAATATTTTTTAAAATTTGAACGAGTTCTTTTTAAGTGGGAAGGACGTTTGGAGCTGACATGCGAAGACAGCGCTATGGCACTGCTCGTAAGTCTTGTACAAGAGCTCGTAGAAGCTATCTTTGGTATCGTCATCTTTCCCCTCTGTGGTGCGCGTACGTCTGCTAATACGAGTATTGTAAAATTTAGCCTTAATGCGGATTATAACAAGGCGCTTGTTAATATGCCTGAGACTTAATACTTCATGACTAAGTCTGCCTCTAACAACAAATTCGCATCCAAATATTCGCTGTTTTTACTGTCGATAACAATCGCCGTAGTAAATGTCGCAGCTTTTTATCCTCTTTTTGTCCAGCCTATTCCATCACGGTAACATCCACAGCAGTCCAGTGTCTCTGCTAGTTTCCCGGCTGCACGTGGCTTATTAACGTTCCTAACATTCTACGTACAGTTCCGAGGTTCGTTGTCCTTATTTCGTTTACAGGGTTTGTTGTTGCTTATTAGCTTAGTTTTTTTTTTTCCATGGCCGAACAGTTACTCCGACGGCACAACCCCCAACTTTTAGGGCCAGCTCCACTATAGATATACCGAAGTCAGTATCCCTTCGGGGTTGTGAGCGCTGCCGTCGGTTCATTAAGGACTCATCGACCACCATCTCTTTCCAAGGCACTGACTTAGTCGCGGAAAGGCTTAACGATCTGAGCTCCAAATATGTCGGAGTAGCCTGTAGAAGGTCTCCTTTGTTTTGTTCCGCAGAGATTTTATTTCACCGTTGATTCCGTCTAAATGCTACAGGTTGCTGTCTTAAATTTGTAGGTGCCTACAGTAACAGGTAGTCTGTCCCGAGACTGACACATAGATGGCAAATCTAATAATACAAATACACATACGAATTATAGTTAGTACCAACTTCAAACTATGCGTTTCAAAATTTGATGAGAATAAGTTTTAGTGACGCACCTTTTGATGTTTTGAAAACCATGGAAACAAACGGGTTTTGTAAATTGACAAGTGGGTTCCTGGTTTAGACCAGAAACGAAAACGTGGTGATGATTCAGAGCGCTCTTTGGGGCGAAATAAAAATAATTTTTTCATGCGGTATAGTATTTGGCAGCGGATGCAGAAAGAGATATGGTTCCAAGGAAAAGGTGATTTCCACCTAGTTCCAATATTTAGAACAGTAAGGGCAAATAGCTTATACCGCTTATATTCTTTTCATCTGATAGATAGTCATTTCTTTGTATTGTTCCAATTCAATTTTGCAAGATCATGCTATAGGTAGCGGAAATTTTATAAAGGTTGCAAGCTTCTGTTGGCCTCGTTTTGTAGCTGATATACCACAGGTGCAAGAGTTATCAGTAAATCCTTTCTAGTTTCGAAAAGCTCATATTTTCCTCATTCTTTTGTCAATTCAAACAGAAGCAGTATTGCAATACGTACTTTGTTCTTACCATAAGCCCTTACAGAGCTGTAATGCGATGGCTGTCAATGTACTCATATGTTATGGCACAGTACCATTTCTGCCTATTATACATCTTCATTACAAGGCATTGCTTAGGAAACTCTCCTAAATCAGAAGAATTCAATGCCATTTAAATAGTTCAGCTTACCATTACATTGATGAGCATATAGAAAGGTAATGACAAAACAACGGAACCCTGTGGAATTTCACATGAAAAATGTTTTAGTTTCAATTTTCTTTCAATCACATCTCATCTGACACCCATATTGTGTCGCCTTTGTCCCAATTGAAAAGTAAATTTATGCCAGAAGTAAGCAATATCCATCCCCCAGGATCGTAAATCGTTTCACTGTTAGACATGATTCAGTTGAAATTGTTTGTAAGAACTAACCATGTCTCTCCAAAGTCATCGCACAAACTTCACCAAACTATCTGTCCAATCGATTATTCTCCACGATACGACCTCAAGTGATTGTCTTGTTTGATTTATGACTTCCTTTTCCTAAAATCAATTTGAGATCCAAAAATATTCATATTCGCCCAACAATGACCACTAATAGCGCAATGACTCGGCTTTTAAGGGGTAGCAATAAATCTGCGAAAATCGGAAATCGATAAAAATCTTTCTCTTCCATTTGATGGACGGGTGATTTTTATGTGATCTAACAGAACTTCGCACTAGCGTACGAGTTCTCTGGACAGACAGAGGAACGAGTAGATAGTGTTTCTGACCGTTTCTGACTTGGAAAACTCGAACGATGCGAGTACTCGTATCTTAAGTTTGGAAAATATCGTAAATTTCTACATGATTAAAAGTTTTCAAATGGATGCTTGAACATGTGGCAATTTTCATCTGTAACTCGTGTCATTAGTGCTTGTTTATGTTATCAATTCTGTTTTGTTTATGTTTAAGAAAAATGAAAACAACACTTCGTATACTACTCGTAGGGTATCGACAGTTTGGCAGTTTGTTTATTAATCAAAACGATTTGTCTGTACATGTGTTGATGCTGGTTACGTGGTCTGATTTTCGATTGTCGATTATTTTGAATAATAATCAGCGGAACTTCAACTTGTGTTAGATAACCAGCTGATGGGATAGTGACTTGTTTCTATTGTTAGGTTTAACTGATAACTTAGTAATTACGTTATTTCATTTCCAAGTAATTTCTAATTTTCTGACGAACCAGCTGTTTGAATCGAATTTCCGGAGAAACGTAGCTACGATCAAAATGGGGCAGAAAAACTTCTGCTGGTTCGGAGTGTTGTATTGTTCCTGGATCTGGTTTCCTCAGAACATCCAACGTTCTCATGCAGCCGCTGTAAGGTGATCGTGTAGATAATCCACTGCTGATTGGTGCATTCTCTGATACTCCCACAACAACATCTGTTTTGTTAGAGAAACAGCTTTTCCAGATAAGGTTTTTTGTTTTTTAATTGTTGCCAAATATACTGAACGGTTCAGTACGATAAGTTCGGAATCAGTGACTTCTTGCTTCACACATAAACGACGATGAGCTATATCACTGGATCATGTTCTTATCTGTCATCTTGGTTTTCGCTGGCTGATCTAATATTGTCTGCAGAAGAGATGCTAAAAAGGGTAACTTCTCTATTAATTTTGAGCTAATGTAAAGTGTTACTCCTACCACCAGAAAGACTGAAGTCTGTCTTAATTGGTATCAGGTTATGCCAAACTGGGTCTCAACAAACAATTCTTTCCATTTAGCGTTATCGCCTGAGGTTCTTTTCCATTTGAGCGCACCGTCTAAGGCTAGACCTTCTTTTAGCGTTAACCGTTTGGAATGTATTCGAAAACATGCCGAGCCGGAAAGATGTTGTTCATTCGCTCAACATGTCCTAGTCCATGTACTGAACAATTATTTCTCCGTTGTTGTAAGAAGAACTTCTCAGTCCAAAGAATCATTAATTGGCAACATTTATTCCTTGCTTGTCCTCTAGTGGTCTTTTACCACCTCAAAGTTATAGTTGGCTGTTGTGACATTGTGTTGGCAGTGTTGGTAGTGTTGAAACGCTGCTTGAAGCTCACGAGCTAACGGCCGAACGGGTTTGTAAAGACTACAAAGCCAGACTTAATTGTTTCCTTTGCAAGACCAAAAGCGTCGAATTTGAACATATAACCGGTAGCAGGAGATGTCCAGAATATAAAATTGTATCTCAAAATAATATGAATGCTGTGCAGCTAAATTTTAATCATTGCCAAGCGGCTCAAGACCTTCCAAAACAAGGGGTTTGTCGCGAACAGACACCTTACTGAAAATAACTGTCTCATCGATGCAACAAATAAGTCAATGCTTCCATTCGGGAATACTCGGAGTAACCTCAGGATTACTTAATACGGCCTGAGATAAGCGGTATTTACATATGTACGTCCTTGCTCTACAATGAAAAGTTTCAAAATGAACTTGGATAGACATGCCGCCGACGTTATTGGCATGAGTCCTTAGAATGGCTCCACTTGATGCATTTTCTTTGCAAAATCCGGCTCTGTTGTTGACTTCACTTTTACTTCACTTTGCCTGCTGAGAGATAATAACTGGCTCGTGAGTGATCATTACCCGCATAGCGATCACAACTCCACATTGTTTATCGCCGACACTGGTTCAGTAATCCGGATAATCAATAATCCCGTAACCGGACAACACTCAAAAGGACTAAAAACGGACTTCGTCGTTAGAAAGGCGATGATTGAAGGAAGAACCGATGTATGTAATGCGTCAATATCTAGGCTGGGAAAAGGAAAACACCGACCATCTGTAAACTGGTGAATCCTCTAAATCTTGCCGGCTTCCCCGGACTCGAAACGGAGGTGCAATGCACACACAATCCATATCGAGAAGCAAGAATCCGACCAAAAAGTGCGGTTGAGTCTAGCAAACACCTTGGCTTTAGAGATGTTTGTGAACAACTTAGTCACAATGTATGAGGTAAGACTTATCAAATAGTTTCAATTAGGCTAAAAGTCGCTGAAATTATAGTGACTAATAGTTGCAACGCTAAACAAGTGCGCGACAATAAATCACCGGGACTGGATGGTGTTCGAAATAGAGTTTTAAAAATCGCTATTAAAAGACGACCACAAGTACGAGGGGCGTTCAATATATTCTCGGTATCTATATGAAGGAAAATGCGAATTCAATTTAAATTGTTTTTATTTTTCAATATAATCTCCCCTAACATCAATGCATTTGTTACATTTTGAGATAAGCTTTTTTAAGTCCTCCAAAAAATAAATTTCCTCTTTCTCTGCAAAATACCCATTTATTGCCGACTTGAGTTCTTCATCATCCGAAAATCTTTTTCCACGAAGACATTTTTTCAAATCCACAGGAAATAATCACTAAGGGCAAGGTCTGGACTATAGGGTGGGTGTGGATTTCTTCGAAACCACAATCTCGCGCAGCAGCCTTGGAAACTCGCGCCGTGTGAACAGGAGCGTTGTCATGAAGAAACAACACACCCGCTGCGAGTTTACCCCGTCTTTTCTTTTTAATTTCCTCCCGCAAATTATGCAAAGTGGAAGTTTAGGATGTGGTGTTGATGGTTTCACCTTTTTTTTGTACTCAATGAGCAAGATTCCCTTTGAGTCCCAAAAAACTGTGGCCATGAGCTTCCCGGCAGACGGAGTGACTTTCAACTTCTTCGGGGGGTCTGTTCCTTTTTTATGCCACTGCATGGACTCTTGTTTGCTTTCAGGGTCATAGTGGTGGACCCATGTTTCGTCCCCAGTAACAATTCGATCCATAACACCGTCCGCGTTCTCATTACACATCTCCAAAAGCTCTCTACAGCATGCGATTCTCACTTTTTTCTGAGGCGCTGTGAGCATTCGTGGCAACCACCTTGCACTGACCTTTGAAAGGTTAAGATGGTCATGAAGAATGGTGTGAATGGTACCAATTGAAAGCTTGGTGATCCCTGCCATCATTTTCACCTTTATTCGGGCATCCTCAAGAACAAGTTTTTCGACTTCTTTGATGCTTTCTCCCGTACAAGCAGTAGCCGGGGCGCCGGAGCGGGGGTCGTCTTCAAGGTCGTCTCTCTGCCTCTCTTGAACTCACTTAACCACTTTTGCACAGTTGATAATGAAGGTGCGGAACCCTGGTAAACAGCCACCATCTCTTCATGAATAGTTTTTTGACTTTTTCCTTGCTTAGTGAGAAATTTAATTACAGCGCGATGCTCAATTTTCACCATCATCGTCTCAGTTGCCATTATGATTCTGTTTAACTAGAGATAAAACGCGAATTAATAATCACATTTATATGAAATTATACATGAATGCACTAAAATAATAGTATTACTTGATAAATAAGTCAATTTATATATACAATCACAGCTTCACCCCGATACCGAGAATATGTTGAACGCCCCTCGTATTTGCCGAAAGGTTTAACGTATGTCTTCAAAAGGGCGTTGTTCATAAGCCTTGGAAGCACTAACGTCTATTGCTGTTGCCATAGGGTCGGAGAAATTCTTGAGTGGATTATTTACCATAGACTTTTACGAGCAACTGAAACCGCAGAAGCTCAATCGAAACATCAATACAGTTTTCATAAGTTACAGTCAACAGTGGACGCAATTAACATGGTAATATGAAGAGCTCGAGACGTTGTACAGGGGAGGCAATGTAAATGAGGTATTAAATAAAGAACGCCTTTAACATGGCGCATTGGAAAGTTGGAGTTAAAGCGCACGAAGTAATCGGTGTGCCGCAAGAATCCGTTCTAGGCCCTCTATTGTGGAACATTATGTATGATGAATTTCTACGCCTACAGATTACATACACTCCATACGAAGCGTCCATTATCGAATTTTCTGATGACATTGTCGCGGTGGTTGTAGCAAAATCGCTACATGTTCAACTCTACAGCATGGAAAAAGCTATTTTAAGTCGCTATCACCGGTTTGAAACTCATCGATCATGCTTATTTTGAGTAGGACAATTTGCGAAACGATAACGGTTAGAGCTGGAGGGCATGCAAATTTTTCCCAACAATTTCTTAAGATCTCGGAGCTATTATTGACAGTCGTCTCTGTTTTAAATATTATCTAGAACAGATATATTGTGCACTTACGGGCGGGTCAATAAGTCCGTGACTTTTCGAATTTCTGACCTCTTTACTGAAACAGCAACACTGCTCCTGTCAACAGGCATCTGTCAGTTGACTCCTGTCAAAATTTAAACTTGCTGCGTCAGTTAGTTTGTGTTTGACAGCTATTTTTATCAGACTACTCACTAATTTGAGGAGAAAATGGAAAAAAGTGAATTTCGTGGAAGTGAACTTCACAGGAAGGTTTGGCGTTGTTTAATCGCAATATGGAGGAGTTTTTGCGCCGTTTTGTAACCGTGGACGAAACATGGATCCATCACAACACACCAGAGAACAAACAACAGTCAAAACAGTGGGTTTCTAAGGGTGAATCGGCGCCAAAGAAGGCCAAGGTGGGTTTGTCAGCCAATAAAGTTATGGCGACTGTTTTTTGGGATGCACGCGGGATAATCCACATTGACTACCTTCAAAAGGGAAGAACAATCAATGGAGAATATTATGCCAACTTATTCAACCGATTCAATGACGATTTGAAAAAAAACCGACCTCATTTGGCCAAGAAAAAAGTTCTTTTCCACCAAGACAATGCAAGGGTGCACACATGTGCAGTTGCCATGGCAAAAATCCATGAATTGGGCTATGAATTGCTCCCTCATCCACCCTATTCTCCAGATTTGGCTCCGAGCGACTACTTCTTGTTCCCAAACCTGAAGAAATGGCTTGGTGGAAAAAGATTTGACTCCAATGATGAAGTCATCTCGCAAACAAAGGCCTATTTTGAGGACCTCGACAAATCATTTTTTTTGGAAGGGATAAAAAAATTGGAGAAGCGTTGGACAAAGTGTATAGAGCTCAAGGGAGACTACGTTGAAAAATAAAATTATTTTTTTATCAAAAAATCGGTGTTTTATTCCAAAAGTCACGGACTTATTGACCCGCCCTCGTACAAGGTTGGAGGCCCAAAACAGAATAATATACTCATTCTTGCTAGATCTTTCGAGTTCAATACTTATCTTTGGTATTTCTGCCTTTATTGACAAAGTTCTTTTCACATTTTGGTAGAACTACTGAACATAATTTCTGTAGAAGAACTCTTCCATGACTTTGATCGAGCGCTTCGCTGCTTTTTACCTTTTCTTTTTGTGAACCCCATTTTTCTAATGCGAGTACTTCTCCTCGTTTTATATGTGCCTTGTTTCGGTGCATGTGCATACCGAAATACTTTGTCAAACAAGGGGTTTCAGTGTTAGTCGGATGAAACCTAGCAATTCGAATTTGGCGTCTGACAATGGTGTCACCGGCCTTTTGCGCTGGATGCCGGCAGTACAGAACTTCTCTTCATTTCGGTGACTGGATCAGGAAAACCTCTAGAAGTCTATTGCGATTGTAGACGTTTGACATCAAATTTCTTCGTAATATCATACTTCTTTAATGTTCTGGTTCTCGATATACTCGTAATGGGTCTGAGTTACTGTTTGCTCTGCGAAACGTTCGCTCCAGGACACTAGAGCTGGGTTTTGCGTTGATTGCAATGTGGTCTGGTTGACAGTTGATCAGGTGATTGCCAGGTCCTTTTTGTACTCGTATATTGAGGTGTGAGGAACGATTAGTCTGAGTCCATTTTCGGAGATCGAGTATATATTTAACTCTGTCGCCAAAGATGATCTTCTTTCCTCATTAAGAACGATCTTGGCATCGTACGTTAGATATTGCTCATAAGTCTGGTTGAGGATCTTGTAACAGCAAAATATGCTAATGTATCTGTGATGGTGTCACTGTTTTGACTTCCCGGATGGCAGTGATATTCGCGTTGTGTCCGTTTAGGGTCTCCGCAAAATGTTCGGTTGCATGTATAGATTGTTAACGGTCCGTTTTTTGTTTGCTGAGCTAGGCCATAGCAACCATGAAAACCAAATCTGAGAAATATCAGGTTGTATGCGTTTGACACTAGGTTTGTTGCATTAGATAAAGACCAGAGATCAGCTCCAAGGCTAAGGGCTTTCATGTCCCTACAAAACTCTTTCCCAATATTTTGGACTGTCTTATAAAATGAATTGAAGCCAAGATATGTCGAACATGAGTTATTTCTTAGGTCTCATCTGTTCGGATTCATTACGACTGTACATTTTTTCTACTTTTCAACTACAGTCATCCATGGTCCTTTTCCGTCTAAAAGCTCATGACATGGTTTCTACTATCTACTTCTATTCTTCTCAAGGCCTTTAAGAAAGTTAAAAGATTTTCGGATTTTTTCAAGGGCATAAATAAAAACATGGAAATGTGGTTAGCTTATAATTTTGTCGTGGACGAGTGGCAAACAATTAGTGACTGATTCACGGGCTGAAAGCTAGGTCCGTAAGATTCCATTTTATGTGCCCCAACTGGAGAGTTATCTTGTTATAATATTCCAGGTTCTTTCTTTGTCCGGCAGATCGATAGCATTTGGTTTAGGGGTTTTTCGGCATAAACTTGTTTAGCCATTCAAGAGTTTTCTGCGTAGAGCGTTTCACTTTAAAAGCTTCGTTTCCCATGTCGGAGTCTACTACTTGAATACAAATTGAATACAGTTGGTTAACACAGTGTTTTCACAAAGTGTTGTTCAGACTATTTATATTGGCGGTCATCCCAACGTCACCTTTATAGGTAAACCGATCTTGTCCTCCTTGGTGTTTCGGTTTTTGAATAAGATTTTTAAATCTCGTATACCTGAACTGCAGCCGATTCTTTTGCGCGGGAAAAGTTACCACTAGTCACCACTTAAGGTAGGTAGGTAAGAGTGGCTGTTTGAAATACAAACTCACTTAGGCCTATTGGCCCATTGTGATGCCACGTGGATCTGTGATCCTCTTACTAATGGAACCAGTTTGAGCTTATAATGAAGCGTTGGAGACTGTTTACGTCTATATTTTTTAAGGTCGTTTAGGTCTTGTAGAAGAAAGCTCCTGGATGAAGCTTTCTTCTCTGGGAGAGAGCTGGACATGTACTGAGTAGGTGGAGGATTGTCTCCGCCTCTTCCTCGTCCATGCAGTTTCTACAGAAATCATTTGTAAAAGGGCCAAGCCTTCTTGCGTGCTTGCCTATGAGGCAGTGTCCAGTGATGGCACCTATTATGGCGCTGATATGTTTCCTATTTAAAAGGATCAGACACTTAGAGCGATTCAGATCCAGCTTTGGCAAGATCTGTTTGGTCGTTAGACATGTTTGCCCAACAGTCCACCTAAAGTCCGTTCTTTTATTGGCATCCAGCTTTAATGTTAGTTTGCACGTAGCGATTGGTATATCTATGCTACTCTTTTTCGGTGGAATAGGTAGAGTGGTTCCAATTTTGGCGAGTTCATCGGCTCTGCAGTTCCCTGCAATGTCTCTGTGGCCCGGCACCCAACAAAGGTGAATGTTGAACTGCTCTGCCATCTCCATGAGAGATGATTAGCCTTCAAGGGCGGTTTTAGAATATAATGAGACCGAGTCCAGGAACTTGATGGCGGCCTGACTATCCGAAAATATGCGGATATCCTTTGCGGATTTCACGTTTTTCTTCAGCCAGGCAGAGCTTCTTTAATCGCCAAAATTGCCGCCTGGAACACGCTACAGTGATTTGGAAGACGGAAAGAGAGGTCTAGATTTAGCTTATCTGAGAAAACACCGCCACCAACTCCGCTATCAGTTTTAGATCCATCTGTGTAGAGATGGATTGACTTGTCCTCCAATAAAGAGAGGTCTAGATTTAGCTTATCTGAGAAAACACCGCCACCAACTCCGCTATCAGTTTTAGATCCATCTGTGTAGAGATGGATTGACTTGTCCTCCAATAAAGCATCTTCCTCCTAGAAGGATCTAGAGGGAAAACTTACATGGAAGTTTCTGTCCAACCAAAGTTCAGGTATGGTGTAATCGATGTTCTCTGTGAGGATTCCTAATGTATTAAGAATGTTGGCGTGGCCAAACGAATTATTTGTTCACTGTTTAGTCGCTTTAAGGTGAATAGCTGCAGTCGCAGCTACTTGCCTGCTGAAAATGAAACAGAATGTCTAATGCCGCAGAGGGGGTAGTCCGCAAGGCTCTGCTTACACATCGACATGCTGTTCTTCGTACTCTGCTTAGTTTAATGCAGTTGACTGCATTTTCTAAGGCGTCCACCCGACGACCACCCCGTAAATAAGTATCGGTCATATGACCGACATGTATAGCCAGTGGGTTATGCGAGGTTGAAGGCCCCATTTATTCACAATTGAAAGATAATAAAGCTTTTGTAGCTTTATTGACTCTTTCTTGAATGTTAGATATTTTGCTGTATCGGAAAATACTAAACTGGTACCGTTTATTGAAGGAGGGTCTATAGTTGGAATTTTGTATTTTCTTGAAAAGGGGACAAGATCAGTTTTATGGGGATTTATTCCCAATCCACAGCGATCTGCCCAGCGGGTTAGTCTTCGAAAGCTTCAGCTTCACCAGCTGCCAGCGTTCAGGTGTTATGGAACCGTCGGTATCGTTTCTATCGATCACCGCAATCACTATTGCGTCCTTTAGGGCTTCACTGAAAGACCACAGAGATGTACTGTTGGATGGGCCAGGGGTGTTGGTACTGTGTGTTTTGGACTTCTTGGAAACCGGCTATCCAACTATATCTGGTGCTTGGAGGAGTCTTTTGGAATTTTGAGAGCAGTGGAGGCAGTGGGTAATCCGTCTTTTAGGATGTTTTTAGCCCACTCAATCTTGCTCTTTACGTTCGCACTTCTCTCAACCTCCGGAATCTGTCCGAAGGTTTTGATGATGCGTGAAGCATTTCGGCGTCTTAGGTAGAGCCCCTTAGATGCGACTGAGCTCCAGATTCCTCCTTGGGAGGAGGAGTTTTGGTAGCAGCGACAAGTCCGTGGCCTGCCACAAACTTGCTCCTCCTAGGGGTGGAGGAAGTGATAGGACCATTTCTTACCACAGTCTTAACACTCCCTCAAGCTTTCTTTTTAGGCTCGTTACGCTTGCCTTTAATGGATGGTGCACCATGGCCTGCCACAGTTTTACCTCCTCTCGACAATTCAGGAGCCTTGCCGGCAGTCGGTGCAGACACCGTTCTACCGCCCGGTGCGTTTGTCTTATACCATATTCTCCTCTCCAACTACGCCTTAGATTGTGGTCTTTCAGAGCGTGTATCTTCTGGAATCCGTCCGCCTTTTTTTGGTTTGCGGGACAAGTCGTCGAAAGTAGCTCTCTTAACCAATTTCTTCTAACCTACTGTTCGTATTAAAGAAGAAGCCCTTAGAGTTGAATGATCTACCATCTTCAGGGTTTGGCACGTAAATCGCCAGGGTGTTTGTTAGTATGCTAGGTTGGATCTTATAGAATTCGGGCTCGATTCGGAATACCACATGGATATCTGGGCTCAGCTTTAGACTCTTCAAGAGTCTAACAGTCAATTAAGAACATCTTTGTTGTTAGGTGCCATAGAATTTTTGAGTCTTAAGCCTTAAGAGAACCAAAAAAAAAAAAAAGAATGATGTTTTGGGTATGCTCTACACCAAACTCAACAAGTTTAGCTCTCCGAATAGCTAGATGAGTGATCGGTCAAATTTATGAGCTCTGTTGTTTTAATTTTTTAGTTTTAGTTCATGTCATGTCATGTTCCAGCAAATGCTGGAATTGCTGTATAAATGCATCTACAATTGTCGGTGGATACGTGACACGATTTAAGCAGTTGATAAGATCGTCGATTGCCACGCAAGAGTTAAGGGTTCGATCTCTAAAAAATTCAAAAAATTATAATTTTTTATGTCGCAAGGCAATGGTGAATTTCTGAAAGTGGAAATCTCTTATTCTCTCGGCATTCGCAATTGGCAAAAACCGTAGGTCCCTTTATCGGTACATACGAGTAAAATAATGAGGCAATCAATGCAGAGATTGGAGAGACTAGAACGTAGTTCTTACCGGACTGTTGACTGATATTTCTCAATTATTTTGAACTGGAATTCTGCCTGTTCTTTTATTTTTTTAAAACTTTGATCATATGTTGGTGTCGCTTACGCTGATTTTTTGTTTTAGCTCATTCCCGATCGTACCTCTGTTACTATCATGCAGTAAAAATATTGTTCAAGTTTTTTCTGTAGGGTCTAACGGTCAAGATTTTATTTTGACCATTTTGTAGGGTTTTTCGTTCATCAAATAGCAGGTGGTCGGAATGTGATGGTAGGGACAGCATTAATCCTAAGAAATTTGCATCTGCTTATAACAAGCGATCATTTGTCGCCGTAAATTCCGTCACATTTACAATTTCCGACAAGCCGCAATTTTTAAAAATTGACTTGGGTCGTATGCCTCATCTCTGTACATTCATAAACCATTGTATTGAGTTGATAATTAGCAAATTCTCATCCTTAATTGTCTAAATTTGCTGTTTATACTAAAAAGTATTGTATTATATACAATCCTGGAATAAGTTCTTCTTTCTGTTTTCTTAAATCCTTAAACATGCAATACAAGGCAACAAAGCTTACGAAAGCAAATTAAAGCAACTTTTCATACTACACAAAAGACAACAAAGTTATTCATGACAGGGTGTTTATTGGAAACTAGGACGGCAAAGGTGACAATTCGTGACAAGCCGTCAACTTGACATGCATTATTCAATAGACGAGAGGAGCTCACTTTTGCACAGACATCAAGGTTTTGCCATCGAATCCACACGTCAACTATTCGCAACCGGAACGGTTCTTATCTGCCATCTATTCCTCCGACCAAGTTATAATATTGTTAAAACCCAGCGTCGGGTTCAATTTATATCACAGCAAATACTCGTACGAGTATATTTGTATATGCATACATAGGTACGAGTATGTATTCGTATGTATAAATATTATTGTCCCACACCACATGACACAGTGTGTAGCATCCTTGTCCACATTCACGACGACGACACGACAATGACAACCACGACTAACATGGTTAAGCGCCTTAGTTATGACAAGCAATTGATTTGAGCTGAAGCTACCACCTGTTGCTAGCAGGCAGGCTGAGCTGTGCGTTCCGTTGAGTTGGTGCTGTGTCTCTTCAATTCAATTAATTAAACCTACCTATTGAATTAAGAGCTCCCCTTTACCACAAATAGCCGCCAGCACCTAGAACTTCACTTGCTTCATCGCCACCCACTGATATGTCCCGTTGACTTCTTTGGGCTTGGTGCCATTCATTCCCACACCTAACATTGACTCACTTAGTATCTGCCCATCGACATGGCATTGGAATCCGAATGTGAATCTGAGTCTGTTTTTAAACCACACAACGTCGTGTCGCCTTTGCATAACAGATAAACCCATTTGTCGACTTCGTCGCCTTTGCTGCTGTTGTTGTTGCTGTTTCTGTCGCCAACAATTTCTCTGAGTACCGCTGATAAGAAACGAGAAATCACTGAAGCAGCAAATGTCACACAAACGTCAGATCGAGATTTTCCAAAGTGAATTTACTCCTCCATATCTGGTTGACGTTGACATTGCTGGCTGTTGGCTGTATGACTATTTGACTCTGTATAGGGGGAAGTCGTTTGATTTTTCCAGTTTCGAGAACCAACTGGTGATTTGAGATTTCGAGTTTATGTGTTTCCAACCCGCCGGGCACAGCGACATTCAAGCTCATTTAAGTTCCTCATTCAGCATTATGCTGGCTGGCTAGTCGCTTACGAATACTCGTGAGAATGTTGCCTTCGTATTTACAGAAGTAATTTGCGAATAAAGTCTATTTGAGTTGAGGTTATGTATTGTGTCGCATTGAGTATTGATTTTCGGTTGAATATGGTATTGGACACAAAGGGGAACTGGTATTACGAAAATAGTTTCCATTTATCGACTGGCTTTTCTAAGTATGACAGCAATTATTGGCAAGGTTGTAATATATTTAAATGAGTTTCGTATGAGTAATTAGAGGAAGACTGCAATATGGTAAGGGGATGGATTTATAGGTGGACGGATTGCAGTGTGGCTGCCGTATATGTAACTCGAATATACAAAACCAATCCAGATTTTGATAGATTGATCATTTTTCTGGTGATTGGTAGCCCAACATTTACGTAAGCCTTCTTAAGGCATGTTTGTGACTTGTTTTCAGTTTCTTTACATTTAACGATTACAATTAAGAATAGCTGATCAGGCCTTAAGACTGTTTGATGGTCAAGCGCTCATGCATAGGAAACAGCAACTGACAATTACACAACAATATATGCCACGTTGGTGGAGTTCAAAAATAAAATAAATAAATTAAAACCAAAGAAAGCTCCCGGTTACGTCTTAATAATCGGAGATGTCCTTAAAATATTGCCTAGAAAATCATTAGCTAAGATTAGCCAAAAATACGTTCCGAGTCAGTGGCAGGTTTGTGAGTGACAAGGAATCTTGTAGACCGATTTCACTTCTCCCAATTGTAATCAATAGTTTTAAGAGGATACTCCTTAATTGTATGGTTATTGACGAAAATATTCCAAGATATTTTAGTCGGCATACCGCAAGGAAGTGTTCTCGGTCCTCTTCTATATCTCCATTATAGTATATCACTACTGCAAAAAGAGATAACCATTTTAGCTACGATTGCTGATGACACTGCTGTACTAACAATAGGTAAAACGATTGAAGAAACAACAGCTTAACTTCAAAGTGCTCTTAATAGTGTTAACGATTGCGCTCAACGAAACCAAATGTGTTCAAGTAAATTTTATTTACAGAATAAGAGCTCGGTATGTATTCCGTTCGCAAGCGTTCAACTAGAACTCAACAACAAAAACAGAGACATGTACTGATTACTTGGAAACTTATCATCAAGAACACGCTTATCGTTTTTTTAAGGCCAATGCTGGAGATGGGGTGAACTGGATCTACGCTATCCAACTCTGAAATTTAAATTACAAAATTCGACCAAATGGACGCAGCAATAATACTTACGTAAGGTGGAGCTACAGTCCGGGAGGTAATAACCGTCTCCAGACAGCTCTATCTCAAGCTAGCTGCCCCCAGTTTCGCACGCTAAGTTGGCGGAGGTCCCCTTCTACTTGCGTGCGTCACCTGAATCGCGGTGTAAATGATGTACTGTACGCTGTACATGACCCAGCTACTTCAGTTCGTCTTTGTATCTCATCCTCCACTAACCATCTATACAAGCGGACCCGAAGAATTTACCTCTCAAAGCAGACAAGTGCTGATGATTGGGTTTATTAAAATCTTATATAGGGGCACTCTAATTGTTCGAGAAAGGGCTTTGCTGGTCAATTGCCTTCTTAGCCTGAAGAAGCAGCTATTCTTCGTTTGATCTCACCGCTGCTGTCGTTGTCTGGATTGATAGTCTCTCAATTTCCTCGAACGCGCACTTATCATGCTTCTTATTTTTCCTCCTGAGAAGTCGATGTTGGTCTCTCCTCTTCTGCGCGTAGAGCTCGTGAGCAGCTCTAGTCCTTCTATACAGCGCTGCTTTGTTTGCATCTTGCCTAGCTGTATATGCTTGCCGGCACTCGTCGTCAAACCAGTGGATTCGTTTTGATGGCCGAGTGAAACTCATCACAACAGAGGTGCATCTCTGATGGCTTTTTGGCAATCTTGACACTGGTCTTCGATACTTAATGCTGGCGGCATAGGACCTCTTTAGAAATTAAGGGATGCTCGATCGGAATCTTGCGATTGTAACCGTTCGAAGTCAAACTTCCTCACACTATTACCTTGCCTCTGCGATATTCGGGATATCCGCAACCGTACCTTGGCTGCAATGAGGTAATTGTCCGATTCGGTGTTGGGCCCTCGAAACGTTCGGACATCCATTCGTCGATCGCAATGTGATCAATCTGGGTGACGGTTGATTGATCAGGAGTTCTACAAGTCCCCTCATAAATATCGTCATGCTGGCTACGATAATGTTTCGCCCCGCCGCAAAGTCGATTAGCCTGAATCCGTTATCGGAAGTGGTGTCGTGCAGGCTATTCTTTCCGACAAAACTACCAAAGATGCCCTCTCTTCCAAGCTTTGCATTAAAGTAGCCGAGCACAGTTTTAATATCATGGCTACGGCACTGCTCGTAAGTCTTTTCTAAGAGCTCGTAGAAGCTATTTTTGGTGTCGTTATCCTTCAACTCTGTGGTGGCGTGCGCGCATATACCATAAGTCTAATGTTGGAAAACGTAGCCTCAATACGGATTGTTACGAGGCGCTCGTTAACATGCCAGAAACTCAAGACTTCATGCTTAAGTCTGCCTCTAATAACAAATCCGCATCCAAATAGGCGGTGCTTTTACCGTCGACAGCAATCGCCGTAGTAGATGTTGCAGTTTTTCAACTTCTTTTTGCCCAGCCCATCCCATCGCATTTCTTGGATGGCGGTAAGATCTGCTTTGCAGCAGTCCATGGCTTCCGCTAATTGTTCGGCTGCATTTGTCCTATTAAGGGACCTAACATGTCACCTGCAGATTCGAAGTTCGCTGTCCTTGTTTCGTTTATAGGGGTTTTCAACAGTAGATCCGGGATTTTGTTTCATTGTTGATTCCATCTATGCAATTCATCCGCTGTTCTGTTTATGGTGCTACTCTTTTGGTCAGCTGGTCAGCACTCGCGCTTACAAGTTTGGTAAGTCGAGTCAGGATGGGTATCGACCAGTACCCGATATTTACCACTTGGACGTAAATTAAGCAAAATTGATATGTAGGAACAGTTACAACACTGAGTGTCTACCCTATTTCTAAAGCACCCAAAAACCACTTCAATAATACAGTTCTACAAATTTCGGACAAAAAAAGTGTGTTCGAAGCACAGTTGCAGTAGAAAACACGTTGATTTAGAAGGGAGATGATTTCCAGTTAATAAGAATCTCACACAACCGTGAGGATGCGCTTACGATCCGCATAGTGCTTATAGAAAATTTTCACCTTCCCTTGGCGGAGAAAAAAAAAAGAAGCCTAGTTGACTTTTTACTCTGAGCCAAACCCAATTAAAGTTGAAATATGTACGTTGACAATACTCTTAACAAAACCTGTGTATACCCGTGTAAAAGGCTCCATAAAAGTGAGGAAACTTCATTAGCCCGACTCATGACTGCTGTAGTGGAAAACCAAGAAAAAACCGAAGATCCTCCCATCAAATGCAAACGAAATTCTCCTCGACTGCAAATTAATGAGTTTGAATGTAAATGAGAAAGGGTTTTTCTCCTATTTGCATACGAATTCAAATTTATTCATCATTAGAAGGTCTGGATGGTTCCTTAAATCTGTTTATCTGTACGAATACACGAATCCGAATACGTAGGCTTGTCACTTAGTGTGTCATCAGAAGACAGAAAAATGCTTTGTTCGAGTTCCTATTTTATTTTCGACTTTTCTTTATAATTTTTCTGCTTTTGTTAATTTTTCTAAAAGCCAAAGAGATTCTAAAACGAATTGCGAAACGAAAACGATGAAGAGGCATAGGTGTGAGAGGAAAAGAGGAATTCAAATAAAACCACCCCAACCACATCTAGGAAACCAAAAAGAAAACTTGTGAAGCAATTAGTTTCCGTAATAAAGGCTGAAAACATCCTCGTTCTAGTGGCGTATATTCTTGCATTTTCATCCTTATCCTTTCTCTTCATCCACCACCAACATGTCACGGTCTCTAGGAGGTTTCCTTATCGTATCAGGGTAATAATGTTGAACACTCAAGTGTTGGCTCACTGCTCGCTTTGCATAAAATCTCTTACATACTCCAAGTGTCCCAGATATTAAAGCAGCATACACGTGTCTGTATCCGTATCCGTATCTGGCATATGTACTAGTATACTCGTAAGTATTATAACAGCTACAGCGACTCCTCGGTGTCTGCTTCTGGCCCTTTTTTCTTCTTTTCTTCTTTACTAAAAGGCGTTAGGCTTTCGTGTCTTTCAACAAACGACGTTCGACATTCGGAGTACAACGTACTATAATACATACGACATACAACAGGCGACGCACGACGTAAGATGTTCCACGTTTGTCGTCATTTTTGTTCATCGTTAGTTGTTTGCTGTTGGCTGTGCTGATTTCCGGGTCAATTATTCTGGTGTCTTGCCCTATGATAATACTCGTATTTTGCCGCCAGTTTATTTTTTTTTTTCGGATTTTGTCAGCAGTCAAAGAACAAGAACTCAGAACCTGGAACAGATTCCAGGCTTTAATTTATGCAACATTTATGCAACAACAACTATGGATAGACTTATTAGCATCATAAAAGGCGCCTTTATACGCGAGCAAAACCAATTTGCGAGGCTTTTTAAGCCAGTGATGGAAGAAAGTCACCATCGGGGACCTCTTTCATTAAAGATTCGAATTAAGGGAATACAATTAATCGTTACTCCATTCGGAAACAGATTTGTTGTCCCATCTTATCTAAGGTACATCTTTGTAACGGGTGTTTCAACACAAGGTGTAGGATTGGCATATGGTGACAGATGTCATTTATGAATTTAAGGCTACACAGTAAAAGAAAGAATCCAAATCGTTAAATTTTATTACGAAAATTCGCGTTGAATCGCGACAACGATGCGAAAAATTCGTGTCAATGTTGCACGTAACGTGCAACATATCCCTTTCGAGACGTGTGTGCGCAACATAATCAGCAATAAATCCTCAGAGATGGGATCAGTACAAGGTGTGAAGACGTCGAAACATGTTCAAAGGAAAGTTTCGAAAATGAACCAAACGATGCCATTCGTCTTCTCCACAGCCACACGGGTGGCCGTGGTGTAGTGGTACTAGTAATTGCTTCTCACTCCCTCCGAGTCCAGGTTCGAATCCTGCCCATGGCAAGTCAGTTTTTCATTTGTGTAATTGGAACTCAGACAGAAAAATTCTACGTGTGAAGGCATAACAGTGACAAGTACATTTGGCTGTTGTAGAGTTTCAAGCACAAAGAACTAGTGCGAATTATAACCTTCGAGTAACTGTTTGGTACCGTTTATGGACCGGAGGTGTCATAGGACCATACTTTTTCGAAAATGAGACCGGTACAATTTTTGCAAATGGCATCGTACGTCAATCATATTTGACAATTGTGTATGAGACAGCTGCAGTATACAAGCAGACAAGCAGTGGAGTGCTTTACTCAGCAAGAGCGTGGAATAATTGTGTCGATGTTTTTGACCAATAATCGGTCGGAAATGCTAGCGCAGCGGGAATTTCGACGTCAATTTCCTAATTTCGTGTCGCGCCAACTGGGCGCTTAGCTACTCGACTTTAACAGAGTGAAACCACAGGAGAGAAACATACAGGGCGTGGCCGCCACAGGATTGATCGAATATCGCGGCTGTGGCTGCCTTTGTCGCTGAGAACGAAGAAACCTCAACCAGACGACGGGCCACATCTTAGTGAAAGACTTACACATGTTCCCGTACAAAATGCAAACAGTGCATCAGTTAATGCCTCCTGGCCGTCAGTCGCGTGTGAATTACTGTAAAGCCATCCTTAATCTCAACGACGAAGAGGACGATTTTGTATCGAAAATCATAATGAGCGACTAGGCGCATTTCCACTTAAGCGGTTACGTCTGTCAAGCAATTATAAAAAAAAACGAAGATGAAAAGATATGTAGCTTTTAAACTACAGCGAACAACTTTATTAGTATATATATGTATTATTCATTAAATATGCCAGAAGGGCTTAACGTTGTAAAACACTCGCCACGAGATACAATTTCCGACTACTCCATTCCTCGTTGGTCTCCGACGTTCCAGTTTTTTTCCCGTTTCGTTTCACAATTCGGCAGATCCTGACATGGAATCGTCCTCGATTTCGTCGTCTTCAGATTCGTCGTTGTCATCAAGCTCTGGAGAGTTCTGGCACCACAATTTCATTTTATCTGAGGAAAAGATTGAACAAAATTTATGTGAAGTAACTTGCATTCCCGGTATGTCTTCAACTACATAGCGATTTTTGTCTAACACCTTAGTTACAATATACGGTCCCCGGAATTTAGGTTCTAGTTTTCTTGACTCGCCGGTTGCTGCAGATACATTCTCAAGGACTACTAGATCATTCACACAATAACGTGTAGGTTCGGAGTGTTTTTGGTCAAAACGATCCTTCCACTTAGCTCTCTCATCTTGCATCCGGACAACTGCCTGTTTCCTTTTCTCGCATATTGGAATACAACTGTCATTAGCATTAGTGTCATCATTTACTGCGGCGATGAGACGGTTTTGAATGATGTCAATTAACTTGAAGTCGAATATGAGTTCATTTGGACTGAATCCCGTTGTCGTATTTATTTGAGTATTTACTGTCCACTGAAGGTCACGCAGAGTCAAATCCCAATCCTTGGCATCGTTGGCGGATGTTCGAATATACGAAAGAATAGTTTGGTTTGCCCTTTCCACTTGCCCGTTAGCACGTGGGGTTCGCACCGCTGTCTTAATGTGATGTATGCAGTTGTGATCGCAAAACTCTTCGAATATCTTAGAGGTGAACGCAGTTCCTCGATCAGTCACAATCTGCTTAGGTAGACCGAAATAACTGGTCATCTCGTTGATGGTATTTATAACCGATGAGGTCTTAGTGTTTCGAACAGGTTTCACGAGCAAAAACTTACTAAACGCATCAGATATTGCCAGAACATAGCAATGGCCTCTCTTACTGCGAACAAACGGTCCAAGATGGTCCATATGTAATAAACGAAAAGGAATTGGTGAAACTTCGTCGTAGTGTAGACGCCCTTCAGGTTTTCCGCCCCTTGACTTAAAATAACAACACTGGGTGAAAGCAGCTATATAATCCTTCACGTATTTCCGAATCTTCGGAAACCAAAATAGTTTCTTAACGCGTTGAATGGATTTCTCTAATGCAAAATGTCCCATATCATCATGGTACATTTTCACGATACGCCAACGAACTGATTTTGGTACGACAAACTTGAGTTCACCACCTTCTTTTCTGTACAACCGATGATTCTTGAGACGATAGTCATTTCGCAGTTGTTGTTCTTGATCCGATTTGCATTCACCATTTAAAACGGAAATAATATTATGCAGCTTTTCGTCCTGTAATTGCATAGTTAACAACCAATTATCTGTATCAACGGTTACCTTCATAATGAATCCGGCCGGTTCCATTTCACTAGCGGGCTGGTCTGGAGATCTGCTTAGAGCATCGACGTGCGACATACGACTTCCTTCACGATGTGACATTGTAAAGTCAAACTCCAATAACCTCATCCACCAGCGAGCAACTTTTGGTATTAGTTCCTTAGTCATTTTCATTTTTGTGATTGCGGAACAGTCAGTAATCAATCGAAAATGTTTTCCCAGTAGATAAACACGGAATCGATTCAGAGTTTCGACGACGGCAAGCACCTCGAGTTCATAACTGTGATACTTGCTTTCAGTGTCCGTACAGTGACGACTGTAGTAAAATACAGGCTGCCAATTTCGAGCATCCGTTGATTGAAGTAGTACGCCGGCCAAACCCACGCTACTGGCATCTGTATGAACTTCGTGTTCCGCAGAAAAATCGTAAAGTGCCAGTACAGGTTTGTTGCACAAAATTTCAATCAGCTTTTCGAAAGCTTGCTCCTGAGTATCGTTCCAATCGAATTGTTCCTTTTCCGATTTTCGCAACAGACAAGTTAATGGTTTTGATATAAGCGAATAGCCAGAAACGAACTTCCGGAAAAATCCAGTGAGGCCCAGGAACCTTCGAACCTCAGTCACACTCGTCGGACGCTTGAAGTTTTGTATCGCTCTAGTTTTCTCGTCTCCAGGAAAAATACCTTCAGAGTTGACTACGTGACCCAAGTGTTTAATCTCAGTGGCCATGAACGTGCACTTGTCAAGACGAAGCGTAAGACCACTTTCTTCCAACACTGACAGAAATTTATTTAAACGATAAAGGCCTTCGTCAAACGTTTTGCTTGGGATAATAACATCATCCAAATACACAAGCACTTCCCCAGTTTGCATTTTCGACGATATTTTATCCATTACGGCTTGGAAAATAGCTGGCGCATTTACGAGCCCAAACGGCATTCGGTTATACTCGTAATGGCCATCGGTGGTAACAAATGCTGTGTATTTCTTCGAACATTCCTGGATTTCAATTTGATGATATCCCATACGTAAATCCAATGTCGAAAAGAATTTACTTCCGGCTAGTTGAGCAAATTGCTCCTCCATATTTGGCATCGGATATGGAATTTTTAAAGTTATTTGGTTGAGCCTTCTATAATCCACGCAGAGACGGTGTTCACCGTTCTTTTTATCAACCAAAACGACTCCAGCAGCGTATGGTGAATCCGATGGGCGAATAATTTCATTTTCGAGCAGCTCCGATACGATTCCAGCTATGATGGTACGCTTAGCAAAAGCTATTCTATATGGTTTCGTTTTGACGGGCACATCTGTCGTGACTTTGATATCCATTTTAGCTACGGTACACTTTCCCAGATCCGTTATACTTTTTGCGAAACATCTGCGATGGTTAGAAAGAGTTGTCTTTAATTGGCTCAGCTCGTCGGCTATCAGATTGTTGCCACTTCGTATTTGGTCAGTATTCTCGATCCAACAATCTTCACCTTCGATGATCAGGCGACTTCCATTCCGACATAACGCATCTTTACCAAGAAGGACATTCTCACTAATAAAACTGTCTTCAACAAACAGTAATTCCACATCGTAGATGTTGTCGTCGAAATCTAAACTTGCATTGATTTTCGATTTACAAGTATATTGGCCACCAGCGAATCCCATTAACACAATCGAACATTCAATGTGGTATCCAAATGTCTCAGCGAACGTTTTCCGGATAAGACTACGGTTACTTCCGGGATCGACTAATGATTTAGTTCTGATGCCATTAACTTTTATATCTTTAGTAATCAAATCAACGATGTTTTTCTTAGGTGGAGTATTTTCCTCGATCTTATTTACTCTTGCTTCAGGTTTTTGGTTAGATGTTTTTTTATTATTCTCTGGACAATTTGCCGTTTGATGGTTAGTACGATTACAAAGTTGACAACGCTCCCTCCTCTGCGGTTCAGGACACTTGATGGAATAATGTCCGTATTTAAAACAATTGAAACATTTAGTACCCTTGTCATCGGATTTACGCGCTGTTTTATTTAAAGGAATCGTGAGTTTTGTCGACAAGTTCGATGTTGTTGTTGGATATATTTTCGTACATATTTCCAGCGGCGATTTTATTTCGTTGTGCTTGCAATAGTTGTTAATATCGCGAAGCAAGTCGTTACAAAAAAAATATTGATTAGATATCTTCTTTTTTAAATCGGGCTCACTTACCCCATTTATTATATGTCGAGCGATAGCAGATTCTGGAAGAGATCCCTTTGTCCCCAAGGCAAGCATCTTGTAGTAATACTCTTGCGGTGTCTCGTTATGTTGTCGGCGGGTTTGTGCCATATTTATGTGCACATCGGCTGCGTTTTCGATGCAAGGAAAATCCGAAACAAACCGCGTAGCAAAATTCGACCACGTTAAGAAAACCTCCTGAATCGAATCTACCCAATATTTTGCGGCACCCTGCAACTTCTGCTGTACTGCAAATACCACAATTTGATCATCCCATTTATATGCGGTTTTAAGAGATTCCACTCGACGTATAAATTGCTCGGAATTTAGTGTTTTCTCAGACGATGGATCAAATTCTGGTAAAAGCGCGACAATATCACGTACATTGCCAAATAGGTTTGACGGCGGCATTGTTGACATTTGAGGTAACGGAGTTTGTGCGGTTGAAGTTGTTACGAAGGGCAAATGTGGCTGTGTCGGTGTATGTGTATACATTTGGTTCGAAGGAAAATACGTTACGTTACTTTGAGTCGGTTGGCTGTGCGTAGATGAACTATACGGCAATGAATGTGCATGACTGTGAGGATATGATAATACAGACGAAATTGGTGCGAATGCATACGGAGAAAAAGACGGCTGTTGTGTGCTAAAATGTACATGATTTGATACAGGAACGGATGGACATGAAACATTAATTCCCGAATGCGGCTGCATGGATGGCAAAAACGGCTCATGAGTCACTACACTTGCAGATGTATATGGCGATGTAAATGACTGAAACTGTTGTGTCGAATGATGTGACTGAAGGAATAAAGGAGATGGCGACTGTCTGTCGACGTTTGTTGTAGAAGACATAACTGCTTGGAAATTATCAGCATCTGCTGCGATTGAATTCGTTTTTAATTTCGATATTTATTTTTCTAGCTCTTTAATTCGATTTACTAGAATAGAATTTTCGGGCAATGACGTACATTCATCTTCGCCATCTACCTCCATTAAACGTTGAACAAGATCATTTTTGTTTCCTTTGTCAGACATACCGGCGTCTCTACACTTTTTCCGCAATGCATCCACTTTAAGTCCTCGCAGCTTGGGCATGGTAGATCCCACTTCTGAAAAACTGTCAAGCAATTATAAAAAAAAACGAAGATGAAAAGATATGTAGCTTTTAAACTACAGCGAACAACTTTATTAGTATATATATGTATTATTCATTAAATATGCCAGAAGGGCTTAACGTTGTAAAACACTCGCCACGAGATACAATTTCCGACTACTCCATTCCTCGTTGGTCTCCGACGTTCCAGTTTTTTTCCCGTTTCGTTTCACACGTCAATAAGCAAAATCTTCGTTTCTGGGGCACTGAAAATCCGCGTGTGATACACGAAGAGCCATTACATCCACTCAAAGCCACTGTGTGGTGCGGCGTTCATGCGGTAGGAGTGATTGGGCCGTATTTTTTTGACGACGCCATCGGCAATGCGGTCACTGTTACTGACGAACGCTACAGGGCCATGTTAAATGACTTCTTTCTGCCGGAATTGAATAAGCGAGGCTTGGTGAACATGTGGTTTTAACAAGACGGTGCAACAATGGATATTGTGAAGGAAGCGTTTCCTGGTCGCGCAATCTCCCGATTTGGTGATTTGGCATAGCCAGCAAGATCGCCCGATTTAACCATTCCAGACTTCTTTCTTTGTGGCTACTTGAAGTCGTGGGTTTATGCCAACAAGCCTCAAACAATCGCAGCCCTTATGCTTCGTAATAGGTAGCTTCAAACTGGGAATTGGAGATTCTGCAACCCGGGAACCTCACCAGAATAACTTTTGCATCGAGTGGTGTCTGTGTGGCGTTGCATACGATAATAACTTTGTTAGCGCTTTTTCTATATATCTGACTGCAAGATCACTCCGCAATCGGTATACCTTATCAAATTCTGTGTTTACTGGTATTGAGGTGCATATGTTCAAAAGCAAAGTGGAAGTGGGACTTTTGAATACTTCTTTCCAGTAGTCATGTGTGGTTCCTTAACATTGTCATAGATTCCGTGGCCTAGATCGAAGGCTCGGGTTGGATCAAAGGAAGTTTTATTGCACGAAGTCTCCATGGTCCAGAAGGATAGAAGAGACAGGCATATTGAACGTCACAATAACCATATTTCGGCGAATGGCCTTCGTTATTCTGTTAAAAATGAATAGCGCCGGCTGCATTTGACATAGTTGGCAGCCTGCAAAAGTCTAAACCTCCGTTTAACTCTTGAAGCCGAAGTTGTTGTTCAAACGAGGCTTGCAGTTGCACCTCAACATCTTTAGATTCTAGGTCATTGATGTCTGCCATGAGGCGAAATGCTTCTTATACCTTTTTTATTTTTTCCTCTAATTTGATGATTTGATGCTCTAGTTGGTAATTCTCTTCTGCTTTGGGGATCATATTTGACAATTCCTTTTAGAACTATAGGTCCAATGGAACGTTTGGGCCGTTCACTGACGTAGCTTTCAGTGATTCCTTCCTTAACTGTCATGGCCTCGCGTCTAACAGTTTCTTCTAGGGAACGACAGTGTTGATATAACTTTGAGTAGCTGCTGTTCTGATATTGTTGGCAGTAATCGTAGAATTCCTTCACATGATTGTCGATGGTAATCAGATCGGGGGTAAAATTCAAAGAGGTTTCGACTGAGAACTCCAAGTCGGAGTATTTGATGAAAGCGTCTTGCCCAATCGTTGGAGTGAGTGTTTGGATTTCTAAGGCTTTAGCTATTGGGGTAGTGGCCCTCAGCCAACATAAAAGTACTCGCGTTAGGAGTAAGGTGGTGCGAGCATGCTGCCAATTGCTTCGGCGTACGGCAGTCTCGTCCTGGGCATCTTCTGGGAAAAGAGGGCCAAACGATTGGTTGCGCGATGCACGACTTCGCCTTTGGTTGCCTTTACATCGACTCTCCGAATATCTCCCTTACTGTCAGGATATCATTCAATAATTCGACTCGATTTTCCAATCAGCAGGAGCAACACTTGGTTGTAGTAATAGTAATAGCTGGGAATCTCCATTTATTTCTCTTCTGCAGTTGGTGGAGGTACTCTTGGTGAAACGTTCCCAGAACTGTTGTTGAATTTGTTAAACTTGTAACCAGCATTTCGTGATTGGGACGGCAGTTGATGGACTTGCATCGATTACAGAGTTCCTGAAGCTCCGTTGCGTCTTCTGCTTCAGATGATTCTGGATCTACTGGTCAAAGAGTTGAATTCTTCATAGGTCAGATGGGATCGGCCTCCCATAGCCCGCCGAAGATAGGACTGTAGGGAGGATTGCACTTTCAAACAATCTCTTGGATCGTTAGTCTGTCCTTGCAGTTATCAGTGACTTTGCTTCATTCTTGGTTGATCTTCTTTTTTGCTCCAATAAAATTAGTACCATTATCAGAGAGGACCAGGGATGGCCAGCACCGCCTGTTTACGTAGCGTGTGAAGGCTGCCAGAAACATTTCCGTACTTAGATCCGAGCTCTGGTAACTAAACAGACAAAGACTGCCACCTAAACTTTTATGATTTTATCGAACGTTATTGTGCTGGCCTTAATGCAGAAAGGACCGCACAAATCGACACCGACTTTGCTAAAAATTCTGGTGCTGGGTTGATTTGTTCTGTGGGTAGATCTCCCACAATCGGCTGAACAGTTTGGGCCTTCCATCGAGTGCATATGGGACAACTCCGGATACATTTCTTGACTCGTGATTTTACAACAGGAATCCAGAATTCTGCTCTTATGAAGTGCTCCGTTAATGAATTTCCACAATGGTGGTGATCCAGTTGTGTTTGGCGTATTATTAAATCAAGCAAGTGGCATTGTTTTATTAAAAAAAGAAGAAAAAAACAAATCCAACTCTATACCTCTTGGTGAAACACCCTTTAGATGTCAACCATTGTCATGGTTGCTATGCGATTTTGCCCCTTCTGTTTGCATGTTCAATTTGTCAATGTGTATTTACTTTGTTGCTTAGATAAATCAATTAAATTCACAATATCTAAATGAGATGCTGAAAATAAAAGTGAAAGAATAATGTTTTTTATGATTTCTCGTTTCAGATGCCAATACTATTTCTACCGACACCCATGGGTTCCAGCTTATCAGGGTGTCATCACGTTTTTCGTTTTAGCCAATTTTACATTAGCGACATTTATGGATCCCGGAGTGATTCCGAAAGGTAATCAAAGTGCGACTTAGTAGAGTATGAGTAAGAGTACGAACATGGATACATTCGGCGCTGTGTGAATGAGAAGAGATACTACGAGTAAACGCTGTATTTGGAGGTATCTGGATCTTGAAGATTTCGGTGGTTTTTGGTTACCGTTTAAGAGAACATTGTACACATTTTGTGGCTTGTTAAATTGGATGTGATTTAACGTTTTGAACGTGCTGTCACAACTACTTGTGTACTCCAAAACAAGCGTTCACTCTCCAAACAGCAATTGATTAGCCATATTCAGAGAAAATCGAAAGTTACTCGTACCATGAACGAACTAACTTGTAATTCTGGGGAAGGTGACTTTCAAGAAGTTCCTGTTTCTTGAATGTGACTCCTGCCTTGGTATCACGATATCATTACACGTGTCCATGGCTTGGAAGAATTTTCCCCATCGACTGGAGTGACCCTACTTAATCGGATCAGGATTGTCTATTGATTTTTGTCAAGAGATAAAAGACGTTGATGTATTATGTATATCTTGAGCGGGAGTTTGTCTTTGTCATTCTTTCTCTTCTAAAGTTTGGCATAATTCCACTGAAACTTTGTTTAATCGCTTGGAGAAATTTATTTCCACTGCATGGTATCAGATCTGTATTTGCCCTAGTTTGTATCTTCTATCTGTTCATTCTTTTGTTTTTTGTGCCTTGAAAATCTTTGAGTAAACAGGACAATTTCACTGGCCATCAATGGAAAGTTTGTCCTCGCAGAGATATTTAGAGCAAGTTTTTTTTCTTCTTTGGAATACGAAGATTGAATTACTCGTACTTCTTTGCGTTTAGTTTTATCTGGCTTAAATTCGTTATAAAGTTAGAAAAAGTATGCAAATTTGATATTCGTATCTTATCTTTTGAAGATGCATTTTAAATTGTATAACTGGCATGAAAAAAAAGGAAGAAAACTCATACGACAAGTTTTCACTTATTTTCAATTTATATGTAATTTATTTTTTTTTATTATTTGCGCGCGCTTAAGGGATTTATGTACCCTTAAAATGTTTGCACACAGAGCGGACAAGGAAAATTAGGGAGAGAAGAAAGATAGATACCGATGTACGTTGGTTTTAAATGTCTGAATATTATAATGACTAGGAAATAGAGAGCTAGGCAGGGCATTCCACAAGCGAGTTGTTCGGTTTAGGAACGAATCACAATATTTCAGAGTACGTCCGAAAGTGGGCTTGAGGGTATACTAATGAGCATTCATACCGAGACGGGTGTTACGGTTAAAGGTTTGAAGGAACGGAATGCTACTGCCGATATCAATGGAGCACTGACAGTGGTAATAGCGATAAAACAAAGTGAGACACGAGACATTTCGTCGGTGTTCGAGGATTTCCATTGTTTAAGTGATATTAGTATCACCTATGAGTTTTATCGAACGGTTTTGTATCGTATCTAGCAGGTGCAGAGATGTTTTGACAGCACCCGACCAGGTGTGGGCATTGTACTCCAATTTCGGGTGGATGAATGCTTTACAGTTCCAGACAGTTACTCAAACCAGACAGACGTGTTTTTCTTCCTCTCCCTTTAATTAATTTTCGTCAAATTGCATTTTCCGGTTCTTAACCCCAGTGCTTGAATTCTTTAATTTTTTTTGTGCAATTTTTTCAGTGCAAAGCCCCTAACTATATAAAATTGCAACCAAGCAATACAAAAATAAAATAAAAACAATAATTCGACCTAATATTTATACCCTCACTGACCTACACATCTAATTTAAACATGTCTTGCGGAATTGCCAATTGTGTAATCGATGACTGCAGTGCTGACTGGGTAACTTGCAAGGGCATCTGTGGGAAAGCCTTTCATGCCGTTTGTGTCGGGTTAAACAAAAGAAATACGGTGTTTATCAAGGAATTCTCAGATAACCTCCTTTTCTTCTGTGATGAGTGCAAGTGTATCTCACTCTCGCATGTTCTTTTGGCAATAAAATGCCTAAGCGATTCCAATGACTCCTACCAAATCGCACTCTCGAAAAAGATCACGGACAAAATATCGGTCATCGAAAGCAGTGTTAAAAGTGTTGAAGAGTTACGGAATTCAGTGCAGAACTCAGCCGAACTAATAAAATCCAAAGTAAAGCATATGGATAAACAAATTGCTGGTCTAATCGAGTTAGACTTCGGGAGATCCAGGAATGAAGAAACTCCCTTACGTCACCTGGATAAAGTGTTAAGTGACATCAAAGCCATCTGTTCTACGCAAGTTATATCCAACCAAAAAACTTGTGAGTTAATAAGCTCTCTGCGTGACGACATTGACATTAATTTCCAGTCCTCGTCACGCAAACAACCATCTCCTAAAGAATCCGATCCTATGCTCGAAGTTATCTTCGACAAAGTGAACGATGTCAGTGATGAACTTACTGCGACTCGATCCCTCGTATGCGACATTGAACATCACATCGCAACAATAAACAGCAAAATCGTTGACCCACCAAACTTCCCGTAGCCTTACCAGCATATTCCCTATAATACATCGCTAATGGCTGAATTAATGGAACCTGAAGTGGATTCTCGCTCACCCCCACACACAAGTCATCTGCGAAGTTTCTTCCAACTTGACAATAAAGAACACATCTATGTCAACACCTCCAATCGCTGCCCCACGGAAGCCTATCAATCACTTCAACTCAACTTGGACACCTTCCGAATGGCATCGTAGACTTGATAAGCTTGCTTCGAAAAATCAATTGGTCACTACGCTTCTTATCAAAGGCGCCCCACCAAACGCTGATGCTGATTGGATCTCGAATTTCTTCGTAAAGAAATATGGCATCACCATCAGCCACTGCAATTTACTTCCAACATCTCACCACAGAAGTAAGCGCAGCTTCAAGCTCAATATTCCGGCCAAATACGAATGGCTATTCCATCATCCAGCCAGCAACAATTTCAGCCTTGGAAAGATGCGTGTCTGCAAATGGTTGGAAAATACGACCAACAAGCAGGATAAAGTCAAGCAGTCCATCTTACCTAAACCATCTATCAAGTTAGCAAGTAAATCCAATTTGCCAAGACCCACCTCCTCTTCTCAAAACAGACCCAGCTCCAATTGGAGCTTTAAAACTAAAATTTTTCCTAATTTTAAGCCTCCCACCCATACTCCAACTCCCTCTATTCCACCCCAAACCAAGCCCCGACGTCAACGTGTCTCTTTTGACTTAACACCTACAACTCAAACTCCCAGTAATCAACCCCTAACACACACGCCTTTCCCTAATAATACCGTCACTGCTCAACCACCCACACCCCCTCCCACGGATAATTATCCCAATTTTGACCTTACAACAATTTCTTACATCGCTTGAGGAAACCTAGACATTTCGCAGCATTTTTGACGACACCGAATATGAGTTCAGTGCAACATAAGTTGTCATCGACACACATACCGAGAATGGAAAGTTTTTCAGCTTCGACGATGCAAGTGCCATTCACGGATAATGGCTAGGTGTTTAAATTTCGCTTTAACGAGAGCAGACAGCGTTGTGTTTTGGAAGCATTAAATTCCACTCTGTTGATAGTTTCCAATTGGTTATGCTGTTAATATCGGCATTTAATGAGCTTAACATACGCTGGAGTTCCCGTTCTACAGCCGAAGAGCAGGGACGGGAGTCAGGGAACGAATATGAAAAGCAGAGAGTACTGTCGTCAGCAAAGGAATATTAAATGAATGATAATTAAAAATAGTGTCGGAGACAGAATGGAGCCTAGGGTACACCAGCATTTATTTTGTGAATATCAGACTTGAAACCATCCACGACAACTTGAACTGAACGTGCCGAAAGGTGTTTTCTAATCCATTGAAGAAGAGAGTCATCGGTCGCAAAAGCACGTATTTACGACAAAAGATCCTGATGCCAAACTCTGTCAAATCTTAGAAATATCAAGTGCAACTATCTTGCTTTCGCCAGATTGATGTACGCTTTGGTTCCACTTTTCGGTGAGACATGCCATCAAATCACCAGTGGACCTGTTGCTACGAAAACCATATTGCCGGTCATTGAGGAGTTTCGAGATATTTCATTTATCAGCGTTTCCATGACCTTGAAAAGAAGGGACGTAAGTGCATGGAGTCTGTAGGAGGAGAGGGAAGAAGATTCACCTTTTTTAGGGACGGCCTGGACAAATGCTGATTTCGGTCTGCTCGGAAAGAGTCCTAAAGAGTAGGATTGATGAAAGAGCTTACGCAGTGGTATTGCCAGCGTGGAAGAACATCTCTTAAGAAGAAGGGAAGATATACCATCTGGACCAGCGGATTTATGTATATTGAGATCTTTAAGTAATCTTGCTACTACACGACAGCGAAAGTAGACTTGTTCCATTGAAGATTCGGCGCACTCAAGTGTAGGCGGAGACAAAGCACAATCTGAAAGTGTTGAGCTGTGCAGCAAACAAATTGGCCTGGTTCGAAGAGCTGACAGCTGGAATGTCATTGTAAATGAGCGTTGGGATGGAGGGTGAGTCAGAATTTCTCATATCTTTTATGGACGACCAACAATTTTTACTGCTATATTCCTGGCTTGTTTAAACTTTTTTCGGTTTTCCTCTGTCGGGTTGGTCTTTATGGACCGAAAAAATATTTCTCTAATCCTGACGCCCTCTTTACAGCTTGAGTTGTACCATGCCTTTTCTTTTGGTTTGATACTCTTCATCCGATGAGGAATAAAACATCACATTCCAAAGAGAATGGTGTAATCATATCAGCAGCGGCATCCACGTTGTTATCGAGGAAACATAACGACCAGTTAAGATTCCTAAAGAAGCTGTTAAGACCGCGCCAGTTCTTTTAGGAATTTTTTCTCTAACTGTGTGGTCGTTGTACGAGTGATATGACACAATGGTCCAAAGGTCCCTCTCCTAGAGGGGAGAGCACACCAACGGTGTACTTATCACGGTGAGAAGTTAAAAATAAGTGTAGGGTGTTGGCGGTATGACTATTAACATCTGGTATTCGCGTGGGCTCATTTACAAGCTGCGTTAAGTTGTTTTCCGCAGCGAAGTTCTCAACATACCGTCCTTCTGGTTTTGTCTGTCCAAAATGTCGAAGCAACCCAGAATTTTTTATATTGAGATCGCTCGTAATAACGATTTCAGTATGAGGATACAGAGAAACAACTCTTTGAATAGAGTCAGACAGCCCATCAAACTGGTCGAATTGCTGGTCAGTTTTTGGCTTCTATAGATAAAGCAGTAGTGGATAACTTGCTTACGGAGATGGAATTTCAACCACATGAAATTGAATTCCGGATTGGAACAGGCACTACATTGTGGTGGAGTTTGGTAAGCTACATCACTACGCATATAAATGGCGAAACCGCGGTGAGAGAAGAATAATTGCACTAATTCGTAGTCAGTTAGTTTCAGATAAGAATCATCTGAAAGGTATCGTATTGAGAGTTGGTTTACCGAATTAAGGTATTGAAAATATTATTGAAATATTATTAAATTAAAAAAAAAAAACAAAGATTTCGTAATGCCGCGAGTTTTTATATAGTCTTGTAGACACATACGAGTAGAGTGCGCCAATATCCACTAATACCGGTTGCCATCGACCGTCGCACAGTGGCACGCATGGCCAGTCTAAGAGGAAACAATTATTTTATGAGTCCATTTTATACTAAATTTTGCGCAAATCTCGAATATACCCCATATTATGGATCTAAAATAAAGGCATAAAAAATTATAGCAAAAATAATTGTTTTTTTCGGTTGTTTGGATAATGAATGCAATTTAAAGGGAAAAGAACTACCAAGATAAACTCATGAAAAATGTGCTAAAGAAAAAAGAACTTATACAAATACTAATACGACAATATTAAGGTATAGTTTATTAACGAATTAAAAACATTGTAATAAAAAATACATCTATCCATCATTCATTACTATCCGAACTATTGTCACTGCTGCCAATACTCTCATCACTCGTTTCTTCATCATTTATTCCTAAAATATTTACTATTACTCCTTTAGGCAAAGATTTTCTGTTTTTTTGAGGTTTTGCCCTCAACGAATTTAGTACTGGATCTGATGATACCAACAGCATGTTGATGAGATCACGATTCATATTTATACGTGATGATTTCCTAGTGTTCGATAAACGAAATCTTCTTAAATCCTTATTCCTTGCCTACTGTGTCTCTTCGGAGAGCATTCCAATAAGCAAGTTATGAACCGTTACAGTCATATAAAACCAGGGATATAGATTTAAGTATAAGTTTCTTGTATCATCAGCGAATTTCTGAAAATGATCGACATCAATATCATACCCAGACGAAAGAGTGCTCAAACGAATGTTAAAATGTGGCAGTAATTCGTTATCAATTCCAGTTATAGATGAACAAATTTCATGGTTCTTAAAAAAAACATCTTGCACTGTTACCGTTATTGGTGGAACCGAAACCTCGTTTTGGCATCTCTAATCTCTAATTTTCTATTCTTCATTTCATCCTTTTCTGATTGCTGCTTTATGCTTCATTTTTTAATATGTATTCTGTAACTAATTCGGTTGCAAACCAGTAGAGTTAGGCAAGGGCTCACACTTCATTAATTTTGGAGTTGCTCCACATATGGAATAGGTTTGATTAGAGTTTACTCCACTTAACGCATTACATACCTTCCCATCGACCATTGTAACGAATAGTTTGAAATGAACTATTATACGTCGGTCACCTTTCTGGATTTTATATGGAACAGTCAACTCAGTAGATTCCTTGCAGAATAAAAGCGATAAAGGTCTACAGTATCGTGGAGAAGAGGAAACTGGATTTTCTCAAACTATACTTTTTTCATTGCCAAGTTCGCACAGCCTTAGTGGAACGAAAGAAAAACCAAATAAATATTCGTCATCCGCATCCTCTGAGACACATTTTTGTTTATATCGGCTATGACCAGAGCTGCCATCACATCCATATTCACAAACTAAAACAAAATTGTCGATATCTAGCATTTTTGAAAAAAAAAAAAACATCATACAATGTCTTCGAGTTGTTAGTTGTAATATTTCACTACTTTCAGAAATTTCGATTTCATTTTCCGAAAGACAACAATCATACTTCGATTTCTTCATCTTGTAGTAAGAAGGATAAATTTGGCATCCGTTTGCTACGAGTAAAGCACGTTGCAGAATCAAATTATATGAATGTTTGAAGAGTTTGCAATCAATATATATAGCCAATGCTTCTTCTTCCTCTTTGGTCGCGTTTTCAAAGCGTTTTTCTGTTTTTTTTTTTAGTTGTGTAGCAAAAGCTGTGGAAGAATTACCGACCTTTCTGATGATATGAGCAGCGTCTCGCTTTCCCGAACTCCTAACTGCCGATTCAGCCGCAAATAACAGCCCATTTTTGCTTCTGTTTTGAAGAAGGTCGGGAACTGTTTTTTTTTTTGTTTTTGTTTGACTTGTCACAACATTAATCAAACGGTTTAACAGGACGTTCAACTCCTACTGAATTATTAGCACCAACAAGTGGGGTATAATCCCAACATTTGGAAGAAGATGTGAAAAAACTTTTCAACCTCTCAGAGTTTTTTTTTAAGAACAAAATTTTGTTCGCTTTACATTCTTCCCACTTGCGCTTTATTTTGGAAATGATAAATCCTAATTTCTTCTTCAGCTCTTTTGCTGAGTCATCATTTGCGTTTTCCCGGGAAAATCTTTGGGATAAATGTAGCTGAATCTATCCAATATCTTTGCAGTTGGTCCGCAGTTCAAAAAGTTCCTTATGGGATATGCAGACTTGATTTGCTGAAATAAATCATTCATCCACATTAGTAACCATTAGAGGTTAATTTTTTAATATATGATTCCGCTTATTATTTTATAGTTTCATAATAAAAATTACTGCGGTAGTCCGCGGCAGTTTTTAGTAATTTCATTTAAACTAGAACGAAAACTCACAAATTACATTCTCACATAACTAATATCATAAAATGGTACCCAACAAAATTTCACATTTAAAATAACGAACTACTTACTTGTACATATATCTTGCATCGTGGAAAAATAATTGAGGATGCTAAGTGGTGTCAGACTAAATGAAAAAATGCTCAGTGTGAAGCATTCGAATGACGTTATCCACGTAAGCCAAGCGGTAAAGTCATTCATAGTTGAAATTGAACTAAATTGGTGCTTCCAAATCATGCTTACTGAAGCCAAAGTTATTAAACATTTCTACACTTCCTGATGGCGCATCTTGTACATTGCAATGTAAGACAAAATGCCTCAAGAAGTCTTTGTTATTAATACCTCGAAGACAGTACCATCAATCAGCGTGGCGAGTGCATGCCTTGTGACTGGTACTGCCGCCTGGGTAATCGATATAGAGTGCGACATAGAGATCCTCGAATTTTGAAAGCTGAGATGGACCGAACCACCAAAGATTTGAAAGATCTATGGTCAGAATTCCACGTGGACCGCAGTCATGCTGGATTTTACGCTGTCGGTATAGGCACGAGTATATCGCCTTGCGTATCAAGCGATTTTCTCCAGAATTTTAGGTGAACCATTTGCAACCAATGTTATTCTGCGAAGGGGAATCGAAGAGAGCCAACGAGCACGGGTGACTGATCTTTCGACTTTAGCTTTCAGCAATGTTTGTGCCAATGTTAATATATAGGGTTTTCCAATAAGGACTTGACAACTTTTCTTTGAAATAAAACGCAAACCATTTGAGATATTTCAAAAACTTTATTATCGGCTTGAAGTACAATCAAAACATTTATGAATGCAACTCGACTTCATTCATATGGCGACCGCGGACACGTTTGCAGCGGTCGATTCGTTGAACCCAATTTCCAACGGCTCGGCCACACATTTCGGCCGAAACGGCCGCTATTTCGCGTTCAATGTTGGCTCTGAGCTCTTCCAACGTCGTCGGCGTGTCGGCATAAACCAATGACTTAACGTAGCCCCACAGAAAATAGTCAAGCGGCCTTAAATCGCACGAACGAGGCGGCCAATCGACTGGCCTATTTCTTGAGATAACACGTTCACCATACTTACTCTTCAATAAATCGATTGTAGCGTGTGCTGTGTGGCTTGTGGCATCATCCTGTTGAAACCACATGTCGTTCACGTCCATATCTTCCAATTCGGGCCAAAAATAATCGGTGATCATGGCGCGATAACGCTGACCATTCACAGTAACGTGACGATCGTTATCGTCGACGAAAAAATATAGCCCAATAACGCCGCCGGCATGCAAACCGCACCAAACAGTTATTTTTTGTGGATGAAGTGGTGATTCATGAAGCACATGTGGATTTTCACCCGACCAATAACGCATATTTTGCTTATTGACGAACCCTTCAATTCTTGAGTCAGCTTGATCTTGTATGGGTGTAAACCAAGATCCTTACGCAAAATACGCCATAATGTGGTCTGAGCGAGGCCCAATTCTTGAGAACCGCGTGGAATTGACTGATTTGGATCGTTTGCTACGGACACCTGAACGGCAGCGATATTTTCGACACTTCGACCAACCCGTTGTCTCACTGAGATGGCAACATCACACAACGAATATGTAGACTCAAAGTTTTGCACTAAACTTGTTATTGCCTGTCTACTAGGGCGAGAATTACGAGCGAAAATTGGAGTTAACGCTCTTAAAGTTGCATTCACCGACTCCGAATTTCTGTAGAAAATTTTTATAATTTGCAGACGTTGCTCGTTCGTGTACTTTACCATGATGAAAACGTTGAGTTTACTGAATAAATTGACAGTGACAGTTTGATGATTAGCGAAAGAGTGCGTTCACAAATTAAATTCAAAGTGGTCAAGTCCCTATTGGGAAACCCTTTACAAGACAACAGTAATGGGCATTGTTAGCATCCTAAAAAATGCAGCCTATTTTCACTGACTTTCGCCTTAAATAATAATCTACTACAATTGTTCAATTATAAAATTTCCCAATGTGCCATTCAACATTATCCAGTTGACTCGCTAGGAGGACAATTAGGTACTCGTATATACTTACATGGATTGAATTAATCTATTTTTGGAATTTGTTTATATCCTTAGATAATGAAATATCAATAAGCGAGTGTTTTTATGTTAATCAACAGGCACAGCTGTTGGCTGTTTGATGCGACCTCCGCGTCTACTGATCGCTAAACTGCTGACTGTTCTATAACTTGGATTAGTTCAGCAGCTCAACAGTTCTTAGCGCAGTACTTGCTAATGGCAATTTCGTGCTGTCGTCATATGGCCTTATACGCAAGAGATAAAAAGAAATGTGATGCCTCTGATAATGACGGATTCATTGTTGACAACCCTGGCAAACGATTAAAGAACATCGACCTTTAGATTTGCACATGGAATATTCTGATCCTTAACAGGTTATATTCAATCGAACGATTAGCAGAGGCTCTTGACTGGTATCACCCTCCATCCAGGAAGTGCGATGGGATGTTCCGCGCAAAGAAGGATGAAGAACTTTGATACCTACTATGGAGAATGCTGCAGATAAGCGGTGCGACAAGGACATCAGTCGCAACATTAATTCGGATGCGGATTTGCCACCAGAGGAAGACTGAAGGAACAAGTTTTCAGTTTAAGGTATGTTAGAGAACGCCTGGCGGCAATTTGTGTACAATTTGAATTCGTCAACATAACAGAAGAGAAGGATAAGCTTACGACCAATGTTCTATATTATTGCAATGCTCTGTGGAACACAATATTCTTGGTTTTACCATATTGTGCATAATTGAATAAAGCCGATGGTTTGCCTACTCGTGAACATGCGACATAAAATTAACCATGTGAAAAACGTGGATATTCCAAGTTTATTCCACAAACTTCCAACGATTTGCCTTGCAATTTATTGATTGTTATTGCAAAAGCAAGACGAACAGGGAATTGAAGAGGTTTAAAATCAAATGGCAAATCATTTCGGATCATTGGAATTCATCATGGTACACTCATTCCATATAATAAGACTGCATTGTTTCAAAAGTTTGCCCATTCCATATGACTTTGAATATATATTTTGTGGGTGATTCGTTAACTTGCATGTTCAATGGCAAGTGGCTGCAAAGCCAGAAAAAGAAACAGCTAACACAATTTTGGTTTGTGGTCGTATTCGTAAAAATACAATTTACCACCACCATTAACAACAATATTATTGATTGTATCGTAGGCAATTCTTTGCTCAGCATTCAATTTTCCAGCGCTTTCTTGAACAAATGTATTCAATGCATTAGATCGTATTGTTGTTCACGTTGCAGATCCTGATTGAAGGCATGCATTGGACAATTTGGCGCTCTCATGCCCAATTATGCTAATGCCTTATTTGCCATCATTAAAAACATATCTTCGATCAAAATCAATTTCCGGTGTGAAATCCATCTCTCGATTGAAAGTAGTACGATGCATACGATGTAAAATATCTTCTGACATATCGCCTCGATACTTTGTCTATATTTTAATTGGATTGGCTTTAATACATGTAGGTAATATGTTTCGCAAACATTGTCCGTATTTGATTTGGATTTGCTGAAATTGCTGCGTCTGCAAGTGTATTATCCCAATGCGTATTATTTTCCAGTAAATGCAATTGCTGACATGCTTCACGATATGTCGCACACACTCTTTGATCAACTGTTGTACGTAAATTTTCAATAATCAATAACAAACGCAAATAAAAACACTCAGCATTGTTCGGATGAAGTTTGTAAATACGACCTAATGAATCTGTTAAAAATAAACTTGGATGGCCTTCAACTGCTGTACCTTGTTTACGTCTTTGAAATTCTCTTTTCGACGCATTCCATGTAAAATATGTTGTCACTTCAGCATATAGCAGCGTTTGAGCAAATGTATCATTTTGACACAATTTGAAAAAAGCAATGCATATAAACTGAAAACTGAAAACTGAACTGCAGTCTATGTTGTATCTGGTTGTACTGCTGCCCTTCGCGATGCATTTGCTTCCGTAAAAAAACACACGTTGGCCATTTTCGAGATAGACTGCCAAATGAGCAATTGTAGGATGTCTTTCATGAATTTGGAATGCAAAAATTCGCCATATCACCTCGTTACTACGTATATAGCGCCCCATTTGATATTCATGTATTTCATCGTTCCGACGTATTTGCAAACGTAAAGGGTTTTTCAATAGGGACTTGACAAATTTGAATTTAATTTGTGAACCCACTCTTTCACTAATCATCAAACTGCCACTGTCAATTTATTCAGTAAACTCAACATTTTCATCATGGTAAATTACACGAACGAGCACCGTCTGCAAATTATAAAATTTTTCTACCGAAATTCGGAGTCGGTGACTGCAACTTTAATCTCGTCAACTCCAATTTTCGGTCGTAATTCTTGCCCTAGAAGACAGGCAATAACAAGTTTAATGCAAAAATTTGAGTCTACATATTCGTTGTGTGATGTTGCCGTGTCAGTGAGACAACGGGTTGGTCGAAGTGTAGAAAATAGGGCTGCCGTTCAGGCGTCCGTAGCAAACGATCCAAATCTGACAATTCCACGGCGTTCTCAAGAATTGGACATCGCTCAGACCACATTATGGCGTATTTTGCGTAAGGATCTTGGTTTACACCCACACAAGATTAAGCTGACTCAAGAATTGAAGCCGATGGACCATTTGAAGCGACGTACGTTCTCCGATTGGGTTCTGGAGAAGATGCGCCAACCTGATGAATTTCATCGCAAAGTCATCTTCAGTGACGAAGCTCATTTTTGGCTCAATGGGTTCGTCAATAAGCAAAATATGCGTTATTGGTCGGGTGAAAATCCACATGTGCTTCATGAATCACCACTTCATCCACAAAAAATAACTGTTTGGTGCGGTTTGCATGCCGGCAGCGTTATTGGGCCATATTTTTTCGTCGACGATAACGATCGTCACGTTACTGTTAATGGTCAGCGTTATCGCGCCATGATCACCGATTATTTTTGGCCCGAATTGGAAGATATGGACCTGGACGACATGTGGTTTCAACAGGATGATGCCACACAGCACACGCTACAATCGATTTATTGAAGAGTAAGTATGGTGAGCGTGTTATCTCAAGAAATGGGCCAGTCGATTGGCCGCCTCGTTCGTGTGATTTAACGCCGCTTGACTATTTTCTGTGGGGCTACGTTAAGTCATTGGTTTATGCCAACACGCCGACGACGTTGGAAGAGCTCAGAGCCAACATTTAACGCGAAATAGTGGCCGTTTCGGCCGAAATGTGTGGCCGAGTCGTTGAAAATTGGGTCCAACGAATCGACCGCTGCTAACGGGCCCGCGGTGGCCATATCAACGAAGTCGAGTTCCTATCATAAATGTTTTGATTGTACTTCAAGCCGATAATAAAGTTTTTGAAATATCTCAAATGGTTTGCGTTTTATTTAAGAAAAAATTTGTCAAGTGCTTATTGGAAAACCCTATACATGTTGATCCAACAGTCCACCTAAGCTCTGTTCTTTTGTTAGCATTCGGCTTTAATATTAATTTCCATTTAGCGGTTGCTAACCAATGCTATCCTTTTCTGATAGGATAGATAGAGTGGTTTCAATTATGACGAGTTCGTTGGCCCTAAAATTCCCTGGAATTTCTGTTTACACCGGCACCCAACATAGGTGAAAATTTAACTGCTCTGTAATCTCCCTAAGAGATGTCCGACAGTCAAGGGCGGTTCCAGGGACTTGATAGCGGTTGCCTATCCGAGAAGATGCAGATATTCTTCGCAGATATCACGTTTTTCTTCAGCCAGGTCAGAGCTTCTTTAATCGCGAGCATCCTAGTGCACTAAGAATAGTAGCGTGGCCAAATAAATTATTTGTCTGCAGCTGTAAGCAGAATAGCTGCGATCGCAGCTACTTGCCTGCTGAAGATATCGAGGGGTGTCAAGTGAAACAGAATATTCAGTATAGCGACATAGACATGCTGTTCTTTGGACTCTGCTTAGTTTGCTGCAATTGAAAGCATTGTCTAAGGTCGTCCACCAGACAATCACCCCGTAGGTGAGTATCGGTCTTATAACCGAGATGTATAACCAGTGGGTTATGCAAGGTTGAAGACCCCATTTGTTCCTAATGGTTTTTTTGCAAGAGAAAAAAGCTACTTAAAGCTTTCTTGACTCTTTCTTTTGAATGTTAGGTTTCTAGTGTAGTTTCCTGTAAAAAATGAGACCTAATTGCGGATCTGTTGACGTTGTTAAAGGCACCCTCTATGTCTAGGAAAGCAACCATTGTGTACTCTTTATATTGTAGGGATCGTTCGATGTAGCTAGTCAGTGAATGCGGACCCGTTTCCGCCGACTTTCCTTTACAGTAGGCATAGTGAGCTGTTGACAGAAATCTTGGGTCAATTTTAGCTCGTATATAGATATCAATCAGTCGTTCTAGAGTTTTCAGAAGGAAAGATGATAGATTTATAGCTCTGAGGTCCTTTGGGACAACATGAGAACATTTTCCGGCTTCGGGAATGAAAACTGTGACTTCTCTCCATGACAGTCCAATGTTTATAAGGTCTACACAGATCTCATAATATTTTCTAGCGTAGGCAGAACAATATCTGATGACCTCCGCAGCTCGGCAAGTATTATTCTGTCCGGTCCAGTATGGTTTGAAGCTATGCAGGTTGTCTCTTGTAATCATACCATGAACTTTGGTCACGGTTGCAGTAGTCCTGTTTTGGTTGTCCAGTGTCAGGTTGAGTCATTCATCACTTGAGGTTGTCCAAGAGCCATTGGTTTTTTTCAAACAGCTAGGCATCATAGGATTTGTAGAGAGGATTTTTCTTAGCCGCTGCGCATCATAGGTTTCTCGTTTTGTCACAGAATGACCTCCTCAGTTCTATTTTTTTTTATATATTTTGGGGGATTCTTTGTATGAGTCCCAGTCAGTCACTTTTCTTGTGCTTTTTGCTAGGTTGAACAATTTTCTGCAAACGTTTCTAAGCGGTCCCAATGCTGATGTTCACCAGTGCGGCTTTTTCTAGTCTCTAGGTTGAATAAGAGTGTAGGAAGCAGCCTTAGGCTTAGGTAAATAACTCAGGGTTATTGACTTTGCGGCGGGACGAAATGTCCCTATAGCAAGTAAACGCTTTCCTCTTCTCAATGCAGGTACTTAAAGGGATATAGCGTTCTCCCTATCATCATTTTGATCAATTCGAGATCGGCGTAAGTCATGCCTGCAATATTTTGGACTTCCACCTTCCGAGCAACCAACATTGTTTCAGATCACTATAGTCCGTTTCAAATCACCGTGGTATTTCTTGCGCATGTGCCCTCTTTTCCAGTAATCCTGGAAGTGATCCAGAATTCGTAAGCGTAACCATACTTTGATGTTGATTGCACTGAGTCTCAGAGCGTAATGATTATCTGCTTGTATGGCATTGGATAATGTATTATGGAAAAGATAAGAAGCCCGTATTGACAGATGCGAAACCAGAGTGTAGAGAGAATACATGGACGTGCAATGCGTGTCCATTGTATATCTTTTCAGTGGAGTTGGCAATGACGATTTTATGGAAAGCACTCTCTTCACAATTATTGTGTTGAAAAGAAGAAATAATGAAAAGAAGATACATGCGCTTATGATGCAATATGAAAAAAATATAAAGTGGAGAAAGTTCAGCCGTTTCGTAAATATTAGTTTCCAGAGAGCAGATGAGTAGCATGCTCTTCTAGGCTCTCTTTGCGCAGCTTTCCAATTGCACGGTGATTTGAAACGGATAACACTTTGTTGCAGCAAAGTTACGTGTACTGATCTATCAAGCGCCACAATAAAGAATAACTACTGTGGTAGTTGGTGTGGTAGTGATATCATAGTGTGAACATGCCATCATTTTTGCAAATGGCGACAAGTGTCATTGTGTTTTTACATTAATGTATGTTGTAGACAAATAGAGAATTAGTTGATTGCTTATTTGATTAATTTCCGGTCTGTTGTTTCAGCACAGCGTGAATTTCGTCGCCGTTTTCCTCGTCGTCCAGCACCATTTGCGCGAACAATTAAGCATTTGGCTGAGCGTCTCGTGCAAACTGGATCCAAAAGTATGTCGCAAGAAGTGGCCGGTCCCGTATTGCTCGTTCGACGGAGAATATCACTGCAGTGACTGAAGACGTCCGCGAGAGTCCACAAACATCGATGAGACAACGATGCATACAATTTGGCATCAGCAGACGTTCGTTGCATCGAATTTTGCTGAACGACCTGAGTGTGAAGTGTAAACCGTTCACTGCCTGCTGACCGTCAAGTAAGGTTAACTTACTCCCATGCTTTGTTAAACCTTGTGCAAGTAGAGAAAAATTTCGTATCCAAAATCATAATGAGCTACGAAACTCATTTCCATTGAAGTGGTTATGCGAATAAACAAAATTTGCGTTTCTGGGATACGAAGAATCCACACGAAATGCACGAGGAACCATTGACTCCTTCAAAGTGACGGTTTGGTGCGGCATTTGCAGTGGAAAAGTGATTGGCCCTTGCTTTTTTTTAGGACGCCGACCGCACTACCGTAACTAGTGAGCGCTACAAGCAGGTGTTAAACGAATTCTTTTCCGCAAGTTGCTGAATTGGGGCTCGAGCATTTGTGGTTCTAGCAGGACGGAGTAACCGCTCGTACAGCTCCGGCAACGATGGAGATTTAGAATCACCAATTTCCAGGCCATGTGGCCTCCCGTTTTGACGATTTGAACTGGCTGGCCAGATCTGATGCCGCCTGACTTTATCGTTTGAGACTTTTTAAAATCTTGCGTTTACCACAACTACCACAAATATTGCAAGTCTTGCAAGAAAACATGGAAGAAGAAATCACCAATTTGGAGCCAGATGTTTCGCGAGCATCAATTCAAAATGCCGTAAAACGAGCACAACTCAGGGGTGGCCATTTGACCCATATTCTTTTTTCAACTTAATGTCATTAGTTTTACACCTTCAAATAAACTATTCCTGAAAGCAGAGCCCAATATTTTTCATTTCTAACAAAATGGCAGCCAATTCAGCTTGTATTGTACGAGGAGCGTTCAACATATTCTCGGTATCGGGGTGAAGCTGTAGTTGTATATATACATTGACTTATTTATCAAGTAATACTATTATTTTAGTGCATTCATGTAAAATTTCATATAAATGTGATTATTAATTCGCGTTTTATCTCTAGTTAAACAGAATCATAATGGCAACTGAGACGATGATGGTGAAAATTGAGCATCGCGCTCTAATTAAATTTCTCACTAAGCAAGGAAAAAGTCAAAAAACTATTCATGAAGAGATGGTGGCTGTTTACCAGGGTTCCGCACCTTCATTATCAACTGTGCAAAAGTGTTCAAGAGAGGCAGAGAGAGCATTGAAGACGAACCCCGCTCCGGCGCCCCGGCTACTGCTTGTACGGGAGAAAGCATCAAAGAAGTCGAAAAACTTGTTCTTGCTTTGCATAATTTGCGGGAGGAAATTAAAAAGAAAAGACGGGGTAAACACGCAGCGGGTGTGTTGCTTCTTCATGACAACGCTCCTGTTCACACGGCGCGAGTTTCCAAGGCTGCTGCGCGAGATTGTGGTTTCGAAGACATCCAACACCCACCCTATAGTCCAGACCTTGCCCCTAGTGATTATTTCCTGTTTCCGGATTTGAAAAAATGTCTTCGTGGAAAAAGATTTTCGGATGATGAATAACTCAAGTCGGCAATAAATGGGTATTTTGCAGAGATAGAGGAAATTTATTTTTTTGAGGGTTTAAAAAAGCTTATCTCAAGATGTAACAAATGTATTGATGTTAGGGCAGATTATATTGAAAAATAAAGACAATTTAAATTGAATTCACATTTTCCTTCATATCGATACCGAGAATATATTGAACGCCCCTCGTAGGAACGAATCGCGATATTTTAGAATAGGTCCGAAAGTTTGCTTGAGGGTATACTGATGAGCATTCATAGCGAGGCGGGTGTTACGGTTAAAAGTTTGAAGGGGCGGAATGCTACTGGCGATTTCTATGGAGCACTGGTGGTGGAAATAGCGATAAAACAGAGTGGATCACAAGATATTTCGTCGGTCTTCGAAGGTGTCCATTATTTCAGTGATATTAGTATCACCTATGAGTTTTATCTCACGGCTTTGAATCCTATGTAGTAGGTGCAGGGATGTTTTGGGAGCACCCAACCATATGTGTGAATTTTACTCCAATTTTGGGCGGATGAATGCCTTATATATCGAGGCCAACTCAGAAGGGGAAAAGTATTTCTTACATCTTTTGAGGACCACCTGTGTGGTCATTCCAAAGTAAGTCGTCATTGACATGCATACCCAGAATGGAAAGTTTTTCGGTTTCGACGATGAAAGTGATATTCATGGATAATGGCTGGATGTTTCAATTTCGCTTTAACGACAGCAGAGAGCATTGTGTTTTGGAAGCATTGGAACTTTTTTCGGTTCTATGGTGTCAGCGGTATGCACGTCGTTATCGAGGAAACATAACGACCAGTTAAAATTCCTGAAGAAGCTGTTAAGACCGCTCCCTTACTACACTGTACGAAAAGCAATAAAAAACCAGAAAGTCACTACAAAGATTTTCGCAGGCTTAACAGCCTTAATTCTTTAACAAACGCATATCTGAAGGGGTGGATTTGAAATTACTATGAGCTGGAGAGTATCCTTTGGGTTGAATAGATTCATATTCTGGCTCTGGATCAAGCTAGAATCTCTATATGAAGGATCTCATAGAATCAAAAATGGGAACTGATTTATTGTATTGCTATCGCTAAGATGTCTTCGCCTTGCTTTCAATCATCAACACTGATCCTTTCTCAAAGTTGGTCTACTTTGGTATGTGTTAATACAGTGGAGGCGTCAGTCAGCATGGTATCTTCATTGAAGTCTTCAAGACACATCGAGTCTAGAAACATTACCCAGAAAGACCTAAATATCCATTTGTTTTCACCCTTGTCCTCATTTGTTTCAGTCATTTTTCCCGATAAAAACGTAGCCGCTTTATTTTACCTCAAATCTTGAGAAAACTGAATATTGCTTATGTTAGCGACCTATTATTCGTTTTCACATCGAGTCTTGCAGGTGAGTTCAATTGAACTTGAGAATTATGGTCCACGCTCATGTTTATACATATTGTTCGTCCTATCGGAGAAAAGAACCCAAAGTATGTTTAAGGCTAAGACGTTCTTGAAAAAGAAAATATTCGTGCCGCCTTTCTGAGTGCTTTGGAGGCTATTTGTCTTAGATGAATTGCCGACAACCCACCTCAACATAATAGAAAACCAATCCTAGTTTCATTTACCAAAAAACGTAATACTGAAGCCCACAACAAACACTTACAATAGGTATTAGACCATGATTTGAATTTAAGCATTTAATTCATAATTCAGTAGCAGATGCAGAAACAAATTATTACTGCAACATCCGTCCTATGATTTCAGTGCACACAAAACCAGCAATTATTTATGGCTCACTGCATACACGATTTCGAATTGAATTGTGTACTAATTATAGGAAGCAGTTTGTATCAATATTCAGTACCACAACTTTTATGAATAGACAAATGAAAACCAGTGGTGGCAGCAACAATAGCTCTGCCATATATTCGTAAACCACATCAAACAAAAGAGATGAATATTCCAATGTGCATGGAATTTCATGAATTTTTCATTGCAACAGAAAGGATACAAAACAGTAGATACGAGTATGTGAATAAGTTTTAGACTATCTGTATCTATTGAATTTTTGGCCATGGAATTTTATTAAATTCCAAAACAATATCTGTATCTGTATCTCAAAATATACGATTTTGGATATGACGTGAGTTTAAAGGCTGTCCTTTGCATATTCCTAATTCGAATTCCATATCAGGAATTTCTGTCGATTGGTTGAAATAGGTTAGAGTTTGTCACGAAACAGTGGAAAATTTGCAAGTTAATATTGTAACTGACCTAAAACTAGCGCCATGACTCACTGGCCGGAAGAACATTGCACCGGAGCAATATTTAAAGAGCCGCGAATCACTGCTTCGTTATACGTTTGTTAGCTTTTTGTACTTCCTTCAATATTCGACGATTCCGTGATAGACCGAACAGTCCACTGATCTGTTCGTGTGTGCAAAGTTTCAGACAAGGAGGAGCAATAGTAAACAGAACTTCTCCGATACCTTCAACGTCAGCAATGACGCCCGAACATGTAGCTTAAGATTGAGATTACGCGAAATCCTCGTAAATCGACGAGGAAGATTTCAGCCTCTGTTGAAATTAAAATGAAAAAATCAATAGAGCACTGGTCTTTTCTGAGAAATCTACACAAGAACAACGCTGGAACGTTCGTTTTCGAACAGTAATAACACTTGGAAGACTTATGTTCAGTGGCGAAGCACATTTTCATATCGATGCCTATGGGAGCATGCATTACTAGTGTTTCAACAACTCTAAAGAACGTCATCGAAAACATTTACATTGTCTAAAAACCAGAGGGTTTCCGCTTTCGTCAGTGTCCAAGCTTCTTCACCGTAAACCAGAACTAGTTAGCTTTAAAAAATGCATACCAGCCTTGATCACCGTTCAGAATGTTCACTTGTAATACAAGGTGGCACAAAAGTTGTCATTCGTTGTCATGTCGCATTCTAGACGGATATTTTGTTTGAGGGCTTCAAGAGTCTATGGCTTGTTGATATGTACTCGTGACTTTTGCACGATCAGTGCAAACGAGAGATTAGGCGACCCGGAAATGCAGCCCTAAAATTTTCGGTTGTGGCTCGTGCAGTTTGCGCTGTGCTCCATCCTGTTGGAACCACATGCTCTCCAGTCCAAATTCATATAATCAATTCGCCGATTGATGCTCAGTTGCGTGGTACGTCGTCTGGTCGGTACTCCGGGGTCATCTGCGACATGTTCAACCACAGACGTAGTGTTTGCCCAGTTGGTGTCGGACGACCAGGAAATCTGCGCCGAAATTCACGCTGTGCCAACACCACCGACGAATTATTCCGCGTTCTTTAGGAGTATAGCTATTCAGGTCTTGTTGACGTGTATTTTGTATCTGTTTACTTCACAAATGTCAAAGTACAATTGACATTTGCCGCCATTTGCAAAAATTATAGCATCTTCCGACAATTCTAATACGCTCGAACCAAATAATCTTTTGCGGGATTCCCAGAAATTAGGTCAAATCGCAATAAAGTGTACAACGACTCTTCTTGAGGTTACAAAGGTGGCATAAGATTGGTAGGTCTGGTCGATGTAGTATAAAATACAGGCCGTCTAATTCCGCTCATATTTTAAATATGGTACTAATCTTTTTGGTCGAATACATGATTTAAAAAGCAAGTTTTCTCTTTAAGATTGTGATTCATTCTGCTGCGCACCCGAATGAAAAACATGGTACGGCTTGTTTCCACCAGTATCATACTGAAATTAATTTTTAACAATGTAGACTCCTCATCGGATGTTAAAGATAAATTCAAGCCGCAGTTGGATGCTAGTCTCTCGCACTCTCCAACAAGGTTTCCTCCGGATGATAGATCATGCGACAGTGCTAGTTTTGGCAATTTCCCCCATAACTTTCCCTAAATAGTGTAAGCGTTGCTTTAGATTATTCAGATATAGACGTGGGATGTGTCGAAATGCAGCATATACGAGGGGCGTTCAATATATTCTCGGTATCGATATGAAGGAAAATGCGAATTCAATTTAAATTGTTTTTATTTTTCAATATAATCTCCCCTAACATCAATGCATTTGTTACATCTTGAGATAAGCTTTTTTAAACCCTCAAAAAATAAATTTCCTCTTTCTCTGCAAAATACCCATTTATTGCCGACTTGAGTTATTCATCATCCGAAAATCTTTTTCCACGAAGACATTTTTTCAAATCCGGAAACAGGAAATAATCACTAGGGGCAAGGTCTGGACTATAGGGTGGGTGTTGGATGTCTTCGAAACCACAATCTCGCGCAGCAGCCTTGGAAACTCGCGCCGTGTGAACAGGAGCGTTGTCATGAAGAAGCAACACACCCGCTGCGTGTTTACCCCGTCTTTTCTTTTTAATTTCCTCCCGCAAATTATGCAAAGCAAGAACAAGTTTTTCGACTTCTTTGATGCTTTCTCCCGTACAAGCAGTAGCCGGGGCGCCGGAGCGGGGTTCGTCTTCAATGCTCTCTCTGCCTCTCTTGAACACTTTTGCACAGTTGATAATGAAGGTGCGGAACCCTGGTAAACAGCCACCATCTCTTCATGAATAGTTTTTTGACTTTTTCCTTGCTTAGTGAGAAATTTAATTAGAGCGCGATGCTCAATTTTCACCATCATCGTCTCAGTTGCCATTATGATTCTGTTTAACTAGAGATAAAACGCGAATTAATAATCACATTTATATGAAATTTTACATGAATGCACTAAAATAATAGTATTACTTGATAAATAAGTCAATTTATATATAAAACCACAGTTTCACCCCGATACCGAGAATATGTTGAACGCCCTTCGTAAGCCGTACAACTCGCTTGTGGAATGCCCTGCCTAGCTCTTTATTCCCTGGTCATTATAGCCTTCAAAAATTTAAAACCAGCGTTCGCCGGTACCTCTCTTTCCATCGCCCGCGCTGTGGGCAAACATTTTAAGGGTACTTGAGCGCGCGCAAATTATTAAAAAAAGTACAAATACGCTGCATTATTATTGACAATGCTTCGCCATAAAAGACTGAATCAAGTGCACTTCACGGGCTTATATTGAAGAGAGTTATGCAGGGACCAGAACAAGTGGTAACTCACAACATCTTTTTCAGAACGGTAGCAGTCAGACACGATCAGTTTCATTGTACTCCATATGTTGCAACTCCGAGGCGCCATGCGGGACCCTAATCTATGTATGTATGCAGGTACTTATTGCGCCAGTGAAATCTAATGGAACCGATGCTTTCAGCGTGTCGAGCAAGACAGGCAAGTGATATTCAGAGGATGCTGTGCCTGGACTATTCGGTAGGTGCATCAGAACTTCCTAACTAAGCTCTCACAATTTCTGGCGGAACATGTGTGTCGTGATGGAAGACAACACATTTTCTATTAGTCAATTCGGGCCGTTTTTTTTTTTTATAATTTGCGCGTGCTCAAGGGATTTAAGTACCCTTAAAATGCTTGCACACAGCGCGGCCGAAGAAAAATCAGGGAGGATAGAAAGAGAGGTACCGATGGTTTTAAATGTTTGAAGGTTATAATGACTATGAAATAAGGAGCTAAGCAGGGCAATTGCTATTTTTTCAATTGCCTAACGCAGTATCTCGACTTGTTTACAATAAAGTTGAGAATAAACCGTCTGTCCATTTGGAAAAACTTTAATCAAGCAGATCCTACACAATCTTCAATTTTCGCTCATTTGTTGCTGTTTGCGACTTAAATAGATGTGGCTTAGCTGATCAGAACTTGAACGGCATCCTTACCAAAGGTTTTGAACTGACATGTGTGGCTAGAAAATAATCCTGCCCCTTCCTTGGTTGAACGCAGATCTAAGATAAAGATAAAGAAACAAGAAATTTTCTAAACAAGTGGCTTGAGACTAATGTAATTTAAAGACTGAACTGGAAAACAGATCGAAGCAAAAAGAATGTAAGTTGCTTGATTTGAATTCAAGGCAATTAGACATAATATGTTGTTAAATATGTACGAGTATATCAAGAAAAATATGTTGTTAGATATGTATGTTATGTGTGGATATGTTAATAATTTGTTTAAAATAAATGTTTGTGTAAATATGCTTGAAAAAGGTGTAAATGTGTGTTATGAATTTATGTATATACAACCCGTTTCCTTTCCTTCCTTGCTGTATTTTCCTTGTGTATTGTGTAAAATGTGGAATGATGTGTATGTGTTTGTGTATTGTGTATATTTTAAATGTTATTAAGTTAGAAAGTTATTGAATTAATAAAGCGAATAAAACTCTCAACTACAATCTGATTTGCTATATATTGAAACAATTAATTTAATTTTTATGTGTATACAAGTGTTTGTCAAAATGAATGTGAAGCGGTTGATGCTCAAGACCAGACTGCCGCAAAATCGACCAAATTAGAACAAGTGTCACAATATCCGTTAGAATGAATTTTATAAAGAGACAAAAGAGAGAATCGTGTATATGCAATACATTGCTGAATTAGAATAGTTTAGAAATACAGTTATTTTTTACATTGGCATAATAATTTTCTTTAAATATAGGGTGATATTTAGGATGTTTGGCTAAGTGTGGTGAATTCCCTTTTTCTTCGTGTTAGATTTTTTGTTTGGTGTTATGTGAACAACGTTCCTCAACATCCAGCCCCCCCTGAAAGCCTATGGGCTTTCAGAAGTAGGTAACAAAGCCACTTTATTTGTTGGCCGTACATATTCTCCATACTGGGTGCGAATTGTTACGACTCTACACTTGTTATCAGCTCCAGGATGGGTTTTTACAATTCGTCCGAGAATCCATTTGGAAGGCGGCAAGTTTGGTTCCTTCAAGAGAACTATGTTGTCGACTTCTAAATTGGGAGACGATTTCCTCCATTTGGGTCGTTGCTGAAGTGATGTAAGGTATTCCTTATGCCAACGTTTCCAAAATCCTTGCAGCATTGTCTGTAAAAGAGACCAATTAGTTTTGATGGATACTACAGGGTTTTGAACATTTGGTTGTGGTACGGCAGTATAAGCTTCCCCGATTAAGAAATGTGAAGGCGAAAGGGCGAGGGGTTCAGAGTCTGATGTGATCCACATCGGTCGTGAATTCAACAAGGCCTCGATTTGTGTTAATAGGGTATACATGGATTCATAAGTAAGCTTCGTATCACCTATGACGCGTTTCAAATGCAATTTTACCGAACGAATACCGGACTCCCACAATCCTCCGAAATGAGGAGATGAGGGTGGTATAAATTTCCACTGGATGCTGTCCTTCGCAAGATGGTTGATGACTATGTTGGTATGTTGTTGACTACAAAGCAGTTTATACATTTCATCCAAAAGTCGTTTAGCGCCGTGAAAATTAGTCCCGTTGTCGCTCCATATCTCGTACGGCTTCCCGCGACGTGCCACAAATCTGTCAAGAGCTTTTAAAAATGCCACCGATGACAAATCTCCAACAAGCTCCAAATGTATAGCCTTCGTTACGAAACATATGAATAAGGCGATATAAGCTTTTACAAATTTGGGATTTCTTCCTAGATTAAGACGCAATATGACGGGCCCTGCGTAATCGCAGCCAACCCTGCTGAATGGCCGCGAATAGCGTATGCGTTCAATGGGTAGGTTTCCCATTAGCTGGTTTGTTGTGGTTTGACGTTGACGAAAGCAGATAACGCACTTATGGACAACCTTTCGGACGAGGTTTCTACCGCCGAGAATATAGAAGTTATGTTTAAGAAGGGCAAATAATAGTGAAACACCTGCATGTATATGTTTTTTGTGTTCGTATTCGACAATTAGTTTTGCGATTGGGTGTGATTTGCAGAGCACGATAGGGTGTTTTTCAGAATAAGGTAATTGCGAATATTCCAAGCGACCACCTACCCGAACAATACCGAACGAGTCAAGGAAGGGCGTTAAAGGTGAGAGTCTGTTCTTTGATGGTAATTCCGAATTGGTTTTGAGATGTTGGATTTCTTCTTTAAATAAGGATAATTGAGCACTTTTAAGGAGTTCAGTTTTTGCGGTAGACAACTCTTCAGTTGATAATGCAACGAGTTTTCGCGTATTTGATGGCAAACGACAATTTCGACCGAACCGAATTATGTACGCGACGATTCGTATCAACCGAAACCAGCTAGACGAGTTAAATATCATTTGTTCAAGGACGTTTGTGGTTGGTAGTTGTGCTACGAATACCTGTGATGTTGATACCTTCCTCCCTTCTAATTGGGTTATGTCGACATCTTCTTTACAATGGCTGGGTAAAGGCCATTTGGTTTTGTCTTCGGTGAGCCACTGTGGTCCTTTCCACCAAATGTCAGTGCTTAAAAGTTGAGAAGGGAGCATTCCACGAGTTGCTGCATCTGCAGGATTTGAAGCCGATCGCACATGGCCCCATGAGTTAAATGGAATCGATGTTAAGATCTCAGACGTTCGATTGCCAATGAAAACTGACCACTTCTTTGGTGACGCCGCTAACCAGTGGAGTACTATTGAAGAGTCTGTCCAGGCGAAGGTGTTTACATGAGGCTCCTGCAAAGAAATCTTGATTTTGTTGATAAGGCGCGTTAGTAATAAAGCTCCACATAATTCTAGCCTCGGAAGTGGCAAAACCTTTAAGGGCGCTACCTTCGATTTCGCTGCGACGAGACACACTGAAATCGACCCGTCCATGTTGATGTTTCGACAAAAGACGACTGCTGCATATGCATCCAGGGATGCATCGCAGAAGCCGTGCAATTCCCATTGTTGTTTATTTGTAATCATTATTCTAGGAATAGAACATGACTCCAGCTGAATTAGCTCATGTCTGATGGCGGTCCATCGATACGAGAGGCCTTCTGGATCTTCCTCATCCCATTTTAACTGTTTTCGCCAAAGTTCCTGCATTAAAATTTTTATTGAGATTACCGTAGGTGCGAGGAATCCTAATGAGTCGAAGATACGCGATGCATCAGATAGTATTCGGCGTTTTGTGTAGACAGTAGAAGGATTTAATTTGACCTTATAAGTAAAACAATCTCCTGATGGACACCACTGCAGACCCAGGATTTTGACGGAAGTGGACTCCTCAAACTCAACAGGGGAGATTTCGCGTTGTTCGTCCGGTAAAGAGATAAGCAGAGGCCAACAATTTGTGGTCCATTTTCGAAGATTGAATCCACCAGATTTAAGCAAGTCGACTAGCTCTGTTCGAAGAGTGATAAGATCATCAATTGTGTCCGAGCCAGTAATTACATCATCTACATAGAAGTCATTACGAAGAACTGCGGATGCACGGGGATGGGTATGAGCAGAATCTACGGCCAGTTGTTGTAGAACTCTTATTGCTAAAAATGGAGCAGCTGACATTCCGTATGTGACGGTAAGCAACCGGTAATGTTTGAGTGGCTGTTCTTGGGCTTCACGCCAAACAATTCGTTGATAATCAGTGTGGGTGTGTGAAACCCAAATTTGCCGATACATCTTTTCAATGTCTCCTGTCATGAGATAAAGATGTCGACGAGACCGCAAACAAATTGAAAAAATATCTTTCTGAATTGCTGGACCGATCAGCAAAGTTTCGTTTAACGACATAGATTTGTCTGTTTTGGCAGAGGCATCAAAGACTATTCTTATTTTTGATGTGCTACTATCACTTTTAAAAACTGCATGATGAGGCATATAGTAGCTCATTTTATCTGTGGGTTTGAATATTTCATTGGGCGGAATTTCTTCCATGTGCCCAAGTGCGATGTACTCCTTTATAAATGAAGAATATTGACATTTTAGCTCGGGATTCGAACTAAACTTGCGTTCAATGGAATGAAATCGCGAGAGTGCAGTTCCAAGAGAGTCTCCGAAATTTAATTGCAGTGAGGGCTTAAATGGAAGCTGAACTTCATATCTTCCATCTTGGCGACGAATATGATGGGTTATAAAATGTTCTTCGGCGAGTTGCTCCTCCAGAGATAACGGTGGTTGGTTGGAAACTTCTTCAAGTTTCCAGAAACGTTCGAGGTCAAATTCCTCGTCAAAATTTAATTGCGTGCAATAGGTTCCAACGATACATGCTCAGGATGGCGTCCTGTTATTACCCAGCCAAAAATGGTTCGAATGGAGGTCAATTTTCCCTTGTCTTCGAATCTAGATGGTCCTTGGATGATATTAAAGACTGTGTCGGCGCCGATCAAAACATCGATTGGGCCCGACCGATTGTAATGCGGATCAGCTAGTTCAAGAGAGAGCAACGTTTGAGGGATGGTATCGATGGACAATGGCGGAAGGGAAGAAGTAATATTTGGTAAGACGAAGCAACTAATTTGCACTGATTCCGTGCTATAACGCGAAAATAGGTTGAGACTAACCAATCCGTTAGTCACTCCTGCTGAAGAAGACCCGATTCCTATGATTGGAACCCGAGAGCGCTTACGCGGCAATCCCAAGCGTTGAATGGTTTGCTCTGTAACGAATGATACTTGAGATCCTGAGTCGAGAAGAACACGCACGTTTTGATACATTCCCTGCTTGTCCTGAATCCGAGCGACGGCTGTGGGTAAAATGGTTGTATATCGACGACGAGATTGCAAAGTGTGGGTGGCGATAACCGGTAGTTCCAATTCAAGATTTTGTTGAAAAGATTCGGAGTTCGGATTTAGAGTTAGAGTTTGCGAAGGATGCACTAATGAGTGATGCCGCGAATTGCATTGGCGACAGCGAAATGTTGACCGACACTTATTAGATGCATGTCCTTGCCGAAGACAATTGAAACAAAGCGATTTGGATTTTACGAACTCCCGGCGAGCGGCGAGATTTAAGGTAATAAAGTCTTGGCATCGCGAAAGTGTGTGATCTGCCTTGCACTTTGGACAGCCTGACGTCAACGACGATCCGGCCAGGAGTGTGCGAACTGTGCGAGTTTGACTGGAGCGAGAAAGAGACATGCATGATTCCAGACAACGGCAACGAGATTGAAGGAAGTCTAAAAATTCATCAATTGAACAATCATCGCGTTTCGTGATCAAGTTTTTGGAGAAGAAGATAGATGAGCCATGGATCTCGAGTGTTTATATCTAACGCGTTAAGCCCTCGTATGGCTTCATCAGCTCCATCCGCGATCTTTCGAAGTGATTGAAGATTTAAAGCAGTACAGGAGGGTAGGGTTAGAAACGACTGAATGAATGACTGGGCTATTAGATGTTTATGATCGTAGCGTTTCTCCAACCTGTCCCAAACTTCGACATAATTGTTTTCTGTACATGCGATATGCTTAACGAGATCCTTGGCGCTTCCACGAAGAAACGATTGCAAAAAACGAAGTTTGTCTGTGCAGGTAAGGTTTGGATTGGAATCGATGGTGCCAGTGAACAAGTCGCGAAACGCTGGCCAGTCTTTATAATCCCCAGTGAAGTGTGGTATCGATAAATATGGCAACTTGACTGACTTCGATACATTAACCGCTTCAGGAATTTCCGGAAGAGAGTTTGCTAGAGGTGTTGATGGAAGCTTAGTTTCGGAATTAGTTTTCCTAATAAGAATCGCGTCGGAAATTATCGAACGAGCTTCGTAATATTTATTTTGATATTCCGCGAATTCGGGTTCGCGGTCAACATACCCTGATTCATCCATAAAATCCAGCAATTCGTTTTGCAAAGTTACGAATTCCTGCCATGCTTCATCTAGTGTTTTGACTCGAAACTCGAGGCTTGCTATTGTTGCGTTAGGTTCAATGGATTTCGCGAAAGTTTCGGCTTGAGTGATGCAACCCTTAGCACGCCCACGCTTCGCGACGACCTTTTTCATATTTTTTGTTTTATGTTGTTATATCGATACCAAAAGAGGTGAATTCACGATCGAGAGAGTACGAAAATGATTGTTTGTATATTAGACTTAAAACGTAAATCAGGGTTGGAATACTGAATACAATTTAGAATTAACACATGCACATCTATGGTATAACGCGTGAGTTCGTATGATAATTGCGCAGGCTTGTACAGTTAGAGTGGATTCAAAAATCGTATGACATGTGATGAACGGCACATGTGTCGGATGTATGTATAAATGTGTATAAGGCGTGATGGTACAGTAATTTTAAGTCCGTTTTTTTTTTTTTTTTTTTTTTTATAACCGTAGATGCAGATTTTATATCAGTATAGCGGGCGACGAAAGCTTAATATGCGAAATTTGATAGCGACATGAGATAAAAATGCACATCTATTTCTAATTAGATTGTTTATAAAAATTAGTGCTAACAATTTTCACTTTTGCTGGCTTATCCGGCTTCAAGAAGGACCAAATTATGATTTGAATTCAAGGCAATTAGACATAATACGAGGGCGGGTCAATAAGTCCGTGATTTTTTGAATTTCTGACCTCTTTACTGAAACAGCAACACTTCTCCTGTCAACAGGCATCTGTCAGTTGACTCCTGTCAAAATTTAAACTTGCTGCGTCAGTTAGTTTGTGTTTGACAGCTATTTTTATCAGACTACTCACTAATTTGAGGAGAAAATGGAAAAAAGTGAATTTCGTGTGCTTATTAAGCATTATTTCTTGCGAAAAAAAACCATTACCGAGACCAAGGCTAAGCTTGATAAATGCTATGGGGACTCTGCACCATCGATTTCAATGGTAAAAAAGTGGTTTACTGAATTTCGTTGTGGCCGTACAAGCACTGAAGATGCCGAACGTCCTGGACGCCCAGTTGAGGTCTCTACACCCGAAACAATCGAAAAAATTCACGATATGGTGTTGGCCGACCGAAGATTGAAAGTGCGAGAGATTGTGGAAGCCGTAGGGATCTCGCATGGCTCAGTGGTTTCAATTTTGAATGATCACTTGGGCATGAGAAAGCTTTCCGCAAGATGGGTGCCGCGTTTGCTCACAGTCGACCACAAACGCAATCGTGTAACAACTTCACAGGAAGGTTTGGCGTTGTTTAATCGCAATATGGAGGAGTTTTTGCGCCGTTTTATAACCGTGGACGAAACATGGATCCATCACAACACACCAGAGAACAAACAACAGCCAAAACAGTGGGTTTCTAAGGGTGAATCGGCGCCAAAGAAGGCCAAGGTGGGTTTGTCAGCCAATAAAGTTATGGCGACTGTTTTTTGGGATGCACGCGGGATAATCCACATTGACTACCTTCAAAAGGGAAGAACAATCAATGGGGAATATTATGCCAACTTATTGGACCGATTCAATGACGATTTGAAAAAAAACCGACCTCATTTGGCCAAGAAAAAGTTCTTTTCCACCAAGACAATGCAAGGGTGCACACATGTGCAGTTGCCATGGCAAAAATCCATGAATTGGGCTATGAATTGCTCCCTCATCCACCCTATTCTCCAGATTTGGCTCCGAGCGACTACTTCTTGTTCCCAAACCTGAAGAAATGGCTTGGTGGAAAAAGATTTGACTCCAATGATGAAGTCATCTCGCAAACAAAGGCCTATTTTGAGGACCTCGACAAATCATTTTTTTTGGAAGGGATAAAAAAATTGGAGAAGCGTTGGACAAAGTGTATAGAGCTCAAGGGAGACTACGTTGAAAAATAAAATTATTTTTTTATCAAAAAATCTGTGTTTTATTCCAAAAGTCACGGACTTATTGACCCGCCCTCGTATGTTGTTAAATATGTACGAGTATATCAAGAAAAATATGTTGTTAGATATGTATGTTATGTGTGGATATGTTAATAATTTGTTTAAAATAAATGTTTGTGTAAATGTGTTTGAAAAAGGTGTAAATGTGTGTTATGAATTTATGTATATACAACCCGTTTCCTTTCCTTCCTTGCTGTATTTTCCTTGTGTATTGTGTAAAATGTGGAATGATGTGTATGTGTTTGTGTATTGTGTATATTTTAAATGTTATTAAGTTAGAAAGTTATTGAATTAATAAAGCGAATAAAACTCTCAACTACAATCTGATTTGCTATATATTGAAACAATTAATTTAATTTTTATGTGTATACAAGTGTTTGTCAAAATGAATGTGAAGCGGTTGATGCTCAAGACCAGACTGCCGCAAAATCGACCAAATTAGAACAAGTGTCACAATATCCGTTAGAATGAATTTTATAAAGAGACAAAAGAGAGAATCGTGTATATGCAATACATTGCTGAATTAGAATAGTTTAGAAATACAGTTATTTTTTACATTGGCATAATAATTTTCTTTAAATATAGGGTGATATTTAGGATGTTTGGCTAAGTGTGGTGAATTCCCTTTTTCTTCGTGTTAGATTTTTTGTTTGGTGTTATGTGAACAACGTTCCTCAACATTGCTAATTCGGATTTCGAAATGCGCCTCTTTTAAAGACTTCTGCGAAAAGTTCGAAATCAGATGGCACCTAAGTTCTCTCCGTCTCATGCTTGAGACTCGCTTTCCGGGTAACTTAATCAGAACCAGCTCACAACCAACTCCTACTAACGAAGTTGCTAGTGAGGTGTATAACACAATACGCTGTAGCTGGTATATTTCATCGACTGTGGTGACGATCAAACTTGATGGCTTCAAGTCGCCTGGTACCGGTGGCATGTATGCAGATATGCTACAAAGAGCCATAGACCAGCTGCTGGTAGCTTTGAAGATAATTTTCACTGCTAGTCTGGCACTGGTATACATATCAAATCAACAGTGTGGTGAGTAAGGTTTATAACGAAGGTCGGAGAAGAGGACTACATGCTCGCTTGGAGCTTTAGAACTATAAGTCTGACTGAGTATGCAGATATGGTTTGCGAGTGCATCATCTGTCTAAGATGCAACATGCTTACTAAGACGGATGATGTTGTGATAGTGCCTTGAAAAGTTCGTCCCAAAAAATGGAATTAAATTGTGAACATCAATTAATTAACTCAACACTACTGTGCCATTCCAGGCCACCGTGTTTCGACAGTTTCCTGAATTCAATCGTGGTCGTCGCTCGCTCCAGGACGAATTTCGTGAAGGTCGTCCAAAATCTCTTGATGCACCAGAAAATATCGATGCTATGCGGGAACTAATATTGCAAGATCGGCATATGACTTATCGTGAAATTGAGGCATTCTTGAGCATTAGTTCCACTTGCACACTTTTATTATTTCATGAACATTTAGCTGTTAAAGAGATTTCTTCGCGTTGGAAATTTGACAATCGCTCAAAAAAAGGCTTGTGCCAACTTTTCCTAAAAAAATGTTGAAAAAATCCGATAGCGGTGCTTCAAAAGACATCTATAAAATCGGGACAGGCTACAAATCGTGGATCTATGAATATAAGCCCGAAACTAAACAGCAGTCGACTGTATGGGCCCTTCAATACGAGCCAAATCCAACAAAAGATGTTCCCGCACGAAGAAAATCATCGCCTGTTTCTTCAGAAAAATCGAGGATGTCGCCACCGTACTATTAGAGCAACGTACAACGATCAATTCGGAATGGTACACCACCATTTATTTGCCAGAGATCTTTGGAAAAATAAGAATAAGCAACCACCGTACACGGATCATTCTCCACCCCGAGAATGCAAGCTCTCACAAGTCGGCTCAAGCAACTCAAACTTTTTGAGTACTCAAAACGAATTGGTGGGTCATCCACCGTATAGCCTTTACTTACGAGTAGCACCCAATACCTTTTTTTGGGCCCGCACATCAAAAATAAATTGCGTGTTCAACGTTTTGCGATGGTAATTGGATTACGAGATAACTCGTTCGGAGTGGAAAAAGTGCTTCGAAAATTGGTTCAAATGCATGCAAAAGTGTATTGATCTTCGATGAAAAATATTTGTTTTTACTTGTTTTTCTCAAAACTTAAGTAGCAACCTACGTATTGTAGTTCTGATGTCTATGTTCAAGCATATGCAGATGATGTAGCTGAACTGTTGGATGAACTTGGATCGTGTCTAGCGACTCAGGTTGTTTTGTAGATGCACTGATGAAGCTCTATCCTCTTGATATTCATAGCATGGGTTGCACTCTTAAAATCTTCTTCGGTTTAAGTAGAACTGAAGCTTTGGAAGCACTGGAGCTTTAATGACCTTGCGCACAGCTGATGTAATGACACCAGGGCTCCTGTTGCGTAGAAAAAAATACGAAGTCGACTTTCCCTGTACCCAGGAATGGGTTCGGCCATAGTCTGAGCCAGCAAAGGATATAATTGGATCTTCACTGATGAGTCCAAACCGATTTAGTCAGCGGCACTAGTGTCTTTCTGGAGGACGACATTAGATTTCACTCCTCGTTAGGGAAACTTGCATCTGTCTTCCGAGCGGAGATATACGCAATCCTGACCTTGACTAGTTGCGCTTAAAATCTTGCTGAACTTTCTCACAACTTTCAGGCTAGTTCGGTAATGCAAGATTTTACTGAACACAACCGGAAGGCTGAATTCATTGAGTCTTGTCTGGTCACAATGGGATCACAGAAAATTAAATAGGGATCAACTTGCTAGTTGCCGTAGACCAATGCTTCGCGAGGTCAACGGCTTTCAAACTGTTTCTCATTAGAAAAGACTGCAGGATGCTTACTGGCTGTGTGACATAAGTGACACTACAACTTACGACATTTGCTGTCTTGTGTGTACGGCCAAAGCTCGCAGCAGCCCGCAGCTTCTCGGCGCTGATGTTTTGGGTGCTGGTACTATACTCACTTTTTCACTGAAGCGTTCTCCAAAAGACTAAGAAATTCTAGTAAAAGATGCACATACACGGAGTGCACCTCATTTTAGGTGGCGGACGCATGAAAAATGGAATTTTAGCAATCTTAGATTGCGTAAACTTAGGTATTAAGCCAAAGACCGCACATTTATTGGTTGAGGCCTATGTCCATCCCATAATGTAGAGTCAAGCCGTCCGACACATCGTTCTGTGTCGTAGATGGGGATTGCAATCGCAGGATTTATGTCCATGTGTATGTGGTTTTCCTTAATACTTGTTGTTATACTATACACGGACCATAGATTGGTACCTTTGACAAAAGTGAGAAATACTCGTAGCATCTTTTATTATATTCCATTTCCGTTTTCCACTTACATTTCGGGCCAAAAAAACCCACCCACCAGTACGTACGTTCGTTATGTTCTGAAAGTCTTATTCTTCCTAATTTCAGTTTTTATTAAAAATTATTCCACGCAACGTAAATTTTCAGTGTTAATGGACTCCAAACATTGTAAAGGATTTATTCGCACTTAATGGCCATTAATCCGAACAATAATCACATTTAACTCATCACACTCTTCTTTGCTCTTCACTCTCTTCAAGTCCGCGCTACTTCGTTTGAATTTAAGCCATTTACAATTAACATTAACTTGCATCTTTTCAGCATCTCCTGATGAAGACCGCGAAGAGGAATTCCGTGCTCCACTTTATAAAAACGCCGAAATAAATGGGATAACTGTGCGAATGAAATGGTGTGTCACTTGTAAATTTTATCGACCGCCAAGATGTTCACATTGTTCAGTATGCAATCATTGCATAGAAGTAAGTATACACCACCATTCTTTTGTTCATGTCCTTGTTAGTGTTTTTGTTTTCTTTTGTTTTTAAAAAATGCTCCCTTTTTCTCATTTCAGACATTCGACCATCATTGTCCGTGGGTGAACAATTGCATTGGTCGAAGAAATTATCGGTTTTTCTTCTTCTTCCTAGTATCGCTATCGATACATATGCTCAGCATATTCTCTTTGTGCTTATTTTATGTTTTAAAGAACATGCCGAACATACGGCAGACAGAGCCTATTATAGCGTATCCTTTTTAAAAAATTTTTTATTTAGCTTTTTCCTTATTATTTCTAGGTATACATATATCTACAATAAAAATGATTTATCAATCAACCTAAGTGGTTGTAGGTGGTGGGGTGGACCTTATTTTACGAAGGCGAAAGCTTGGACTAAATTGAATTTACTTGCTTCAGAGCTTATGTATAGGACTACCTATATATAAACTATAATGGACATATATGTAATTTGTCAATCTTATGGGTTGCAACGTTGGCCTTTCTTTGGAAAATAGAAAGATGTCAACACTAAAGAGCACTTCTACCAGCTGCTGGATACATTTTAATTTAAGTGCAACACAAGACAAATTTTTTTGTTAATTTTGTTGCAAAGTTAAGCCTACATAATATATATACACCAAGAAACGGTGTTCGTTTGTCTGTGTAAAACTCGAATCTGATCGCTCAAGCTGTTTCTTGGCCTCGTTACACAAAAATGCACTTGAAGATTTCCTGATTCAGCCATATTCTGCGGTGAATCGGGATGATAGAGCTTGACAGATTCTTAGGATTCTGCTAATACGACATATCATAAGGACATTCTTTCGTTTGGCACATTTGAAAACTTGTTGAAATCGGACATTATTAGATCAACCTCAGATGGCAAAATGAACTTACGTGTTATACGTCGAAACATACTCGTATATGTCGTCTCATGGGTATTGTTTAGTAACATGCCCGCTTTTTAAACATTTTCGAAACCACAGGTCCTACCATAACCTACCGATTGTGAAACAGAATAATGAGGGCTACCTATGGCAGAAGCTCTGTCAAACAGGAGATACAGTTTACACTACGGAAACTATTTTACTGGAATCTTCCCCTTCTAGGCTGTAGATTGGCATTGGGGCAATGGGTTCTGCTGACACTTTTGACTCCAACTTCCAATTCAGAAACTTACCGTCCAGGCCGACTGCTTTAATGTCAATCCTGCCACTGATAGAACTGGTCTTTCTTTCCAGAGCGATCTTATTTGAGAGGTATTCCCCTCGATACTACCTACCTTCATCACTAGATACCTGGGATGCAATTTGACTTCTCCATGATGCACTTGAGTGTATTCGTAAATTTGTAGAAAAGCCCTCGCTAAGCATACTAGATTAACTAGTACAAGCGTGTCGGCACAGAGCATTCGGCCATATATGTAAACAATCCATTGTACCACTTACTCGTAAATGCTTCTTTCAATGAAGGATGAATAGTTGCTTCAGTGATAAAGTGCATACAGTAAGGTGAGTGCACACATTGGCGTCTAGTACATGCAACCTAATGCGACTACAAAACAGGCATTTACTGGGTAAGTCCTCTACGGTGTCATCAAGCGTGGTACATTTTTAAACACTGTCCGAAGAAATCGTCTGGTTTCCTTTCCACTTGGAACGTCATGCCGCTTACGGTTGTGTTCATAAGAGTTTCAATAACCAGAAGAACTAGAGTTGGCCCATGGGGGTCGTGACATCTGAGTGGTTCATATATTTCTCGCGATCCCATTTTCAGAGTCCAAATGAGGCTCAGAATTCAGCCTTCTATCTGCGTTCAAAGAAGCCTTTAATTTTTGAACCAGTATTGGGGGGGAATCATCATATTTTTTTTCTGACTATGTAGTTCATTACCACCAGGATTGCGTAGGTCTTCATTTGGAAGACAGATGCTATTTATCTATTTATGGCCCTTCGCCACATCCTAGATCGTGTCTGGAGTCATCGGTGATTATCCAAGCAGATTCGTGGATGAGATTCTGGCCGAAGCCAGTCGTTTGACTACAGAGAAAGCCGACTTCGTATTCCCGCAATGACAGACAGAAGCAACTCAAACGAAATTCCGCTCGGAAGGTCTACGAAACTCCAGCGCAGACTGCATATTCATAAGATTCGATTCAAATCACAGGCCTCCAGTACGAGTTGCATCAAAGGTGAATCCTTTTCAAACGGAAGATGACTTTGAGATTGATGCCCATGATATGAATATCATTTGTGCGTCTTGTGTTTAGAAAAGTTCCCAACCGGGCCGAAATAAACTATGTTTAGACGTGTAGATCGAGAGACCTTCGGTGACACGCCTGTCTTGCCGAAAGCTTCCTTACACTATCACAGTGGAAGTTTTCCTAGATACTCAGCTTTGTTGAGAAATCACTAGATGAAGCAATCCAGTTTTAGAAGTATTGACTGACTGAAGCCCAATCGAGCTGCTTGAGCTTTAGATCAGACCGTCCCTGAATATGATCTGACAGGCATTATCTGCATATGCCTGAGCGTAGATATTAGAAGTGTTGTTGAAATAACGAAGAATGGTGGACAAGGACTCACTCTTCCTGCACTTACGTTGCTCTCGGTTACATAGGGAACGCGACCTTCACACAAACTAATTTTTCTATGTATGATCCAAGCAATCCATGCTGCACCTACAATTCATCAACAAGAGTGGTTGGTTATTTAAGTTGGAAATAATTTTTGTTACTTTAACATGCTGACATCATGTGCCGGTCTTTCGAGTTTGTGCCACAATCAAACTGACATCGTGTTATGCTTGACAACTCTTCTAGTTGTTTCTTCTTTTGACAATATCTGAGGCATCTTACTGCTTTGATTTTCAAATTCAAATGCTCATACCTCAGCTTAGAATCCACTTTATTAGTGTAGTAGTGTTCCGTAGCCTAGTTGTTTAGCTTTTGCAGCGTTGTGCATTGTAGTGTAGGAGGAGGAGAACCAATCTCGGACTTAGGAGAGACAGTTCCTGCTGCATGATGTCAATTTCCTGATAAAATTTCGTTCGGTTGCATAAAAATAAAGTGAGCTTCTCAGGCTATTGACCACGCCATCGTTGTCTTCTTTACTTAGCGCCTCGACTTAGGGTGATCCAAACACTGTGTCATTTGTATAACATCTATTCGAGAAGTCATTAATTTCTGTTACGCCAAAGGTACGCAAAAGAAACCATTTTGACGATTTTCTTAAAAAAAAAAAAGATGTTTAAGGTGACCAAGGAAATAGCTATTTTGCAAATTAGTTCTCAAATCATGTCATTATCATTGACCGACAACATAATACATAAACGTCTCCGAGTTGTGGCTATTTTCTGTGAAAATTGGCGAGCGATGATGTGTATGCGGAAGATGACACCAAAAAAACAACGATTGGCAAAGATGATTTTTTGGTTTATTTCTGCTAAGGTGCTCTTGGCAGAATCTAGAGTAGAGCGAAGTTATTGCTGTCGATTGTAACGTTCTGTCCAATTCGGCGGTGTTGTGTTTCCCTTCTTGTTGACAGTATATTGTATATTGGTTGTCCTATCATTTATCGCTAAACCCATTTTGGCAGCTTCCGTTTCAATACTGCCGATAGCACCGGTAACAGCCCGTTGAGTTCTCTCAATTATGACGATATCATCGGCGTAGGCTAGTATTTGCACAGACGTTCGAAAGATTGTGCCTCCAGCGAAGCCACATGACAGCGCGTCACCTTGTCTAAAACGTTTTTTGATATCAAAGATCTTGACGAAGCAGCGGGCGTTTCCCAACTATACAGACGAACGAGTTTGGCAGGAATGCCAGAACTAGACATGTCTCTATACAGCTCGTCTGTATGCTGTCATATGCATCCTTAAAATCAATGAAAAGGTGGTGGGCATCGATTTGGATTTCTTCAGCTTTTCCCAGGAAGTGGAGTGAATGTGGAATTTCCTGGTCTGAAACCGCACTAATAGGGACCAATCAGGGTGTTGGGGAATGGTTTTAGACGTTCACACAATATTACAGATAATATCTTATATGCGATGATGAGGAGACCTATACCTCTATTGCTGGCGCAGTTGATGGGGCTCCTTTTTGTGGATCGGGCAAACGGTGCTAAGATTCCATACATACACTCTTCTGACAAGACCTGAGAAATGAGTTGGTACATTTATGCTCTTTACAAAGTCATTTCCAGCAGCTTTGAATAACTCGGCTTGTAAGCCGTCAGGGCCAGTTGCTTGGTTGGTTTTCAGCTTAGATATTCCTATCCTTACTTCGTTTTGGTCAGGTGGATGGAAGTTTTAGTTATACAGTCGGCAGAAAATGTTTTCCATATTCTCAGCAGTGACTTTCACTCTACAACAAGGTTTCCTTCTCCATCTCTACAGGCCTCCGTACGGGTTTTCTTACCGTGACACGTTCTTTTTACCTGCTGGAAAACTTCCGTATGTTATTCCTGGAATACAACCTCTCAGTATCTTCGATCGCGCGATTCGGTAGAAGTCGATGTCCTTCCCACGAGCGGCTCTCGTCTTCGTTACAGCGCCGCTTTGTGGGTTTTCGGTTTAACACATGTGCTTGCGGGCATTCTTCATCAAATCAGCAATTTCTTGGTGGTGGTCAGGTAAAACCCAACATATCAGTTTCGGTGTTTCTGATGGCACGTTGGCAGCGTTACTAGTAGTTTTCGGTACTTGATGTTGTCAGCAAAGGAGTTGTTGACAGATTTCAAGATACGCGTTCGGCGAGGATTTTGGTGGTCTCTTGTCACTACAGCTTTTGTCCATAATACATATCTTTACACAGTAGTTCTTCTTTGTTGAGGCGCTTGGAAAATCCTCATTCGCAACTTAGCTGCAACAAGGTAGTCATCCGAGTTAATCTTGGCTGCCCGTACTGGAGGTATGCCTTACGTCTATCGCAAAATGATCAGTTTTATTTAGCATTTGATAATCCGGCAATCGCCTTGTTCCCTTGTGTATATTGAGATGAGGAAACCGTATCCATGCTGTAGTGAGATTTCTTCCCGCCGCAAAGTCAATAAGCCTAAGTCCATTGCCAGGCGTGTGGTCGTGTAGTTCATGCTTACCAACTGTCCTACCAAAGATGTCTTTCTTTCCTATCCTGGCGTTAATCGCCTAGTACGATTTCAACGTCATTCACATAAAACGCTCGCTGACGTTTCGGAAGCTCGAAACTTCTTTCCTAAATCTGCCGCATATGGCAAATCCGCATCCGAATAAGTGCTGTTTCTTTTCCTTATAGCAATCACCATAATTTGGATATCACAACATTTCATCCTCCTTAGGTGCAGCCCATCCCATCGAACTTTCTGGATTGCTGTGATATCTGCGTCATAGCAGTCAAATGCATCTGCTAAATACTCGGCTGCCCGTGGCCTGTTAAGTGTCCAAATATTCCATGTGGAGATCTGAAAGTCGTCGTCCTTTAAACGTTTGGAGGAGTCATTAACAGTGAATCCAGTTTCTTTTAAGTTTCTTCTGTGTTGTGAGTTCTATGACGGCGTAGGCCGTCATGAGTAAGTTTTTACTGTAGCAGTTACCGGGAACCACCACTATGAGGTAAGGCAAACACTTTGCTACCAAATGGATTATTGCGTTGCTTGCTCAATCCAAGTTATACGCAAGTCCGATCAATCGCCACTCAGGCCCCCTAATTGCATAGTGCAATTAGCTCGTTTTTCCGGCGCCAAACGGCACATCTGGATTAGGTTTGCTGGGATCCTAAATTCGGCGATCTGTAGACCATGAGAGCCATCATATGCGGCTTTGAAATCGATGAAGATATAGTGAATCTCTATTTGAAATGCAGTGCTAGAAACCACACTGGTACGTGCCGTTTATTGTGTTCCAGAAGGGCTTGACACGTTCACACATTACTCTGGATAGAATCTTATATGGGACATTAGGCAGGGATATGCATTTATATTTCTTACTAGACATAGAGGATTACATTTCTAGAAAATGATATGACGCATATACCCTCCCAGAACAAACCCTTTAAATAGCACCCCCGATAGACTATTAGAGCCGGTGTATTTGCTTTTTAATATCTGAGCCTACCTCTGCTAGACATACTGTTTGTGATGATTGCTTCTTCATTGACTGGAAGAGCGTTCTGTACTTGTCCCATCATCACTCCCTCTACCTAAGTAGCTGTTGGAAGTGCTCATTAAACATGTCTTCTATTTTGTGCGCTTCGGTGACTAGGTTTCCTTCACTTATTCGAAGAGCCTGCCATCGGGCTAAGAGCAAGTTACGAGTTACTTAGTTTTCTGAAAAACATAAAACTAGATATTGCTCCTATCGTGGAACTTTTTGATACCCCTGAGCTGGAAGGTTGCGATCGCCCTTTTGTTTTTTCGCATGACATTCTTTTACACTCTCTTCTGGCTCGTTACTTCCCCCCATGCTCTGGTTTTGCATTGCATCGCTGTAGGTGTGCATTTTCCGATAAATTTTTTTCGTCGCTCTTTTTCAATCCTTTTTTGTGTCGTTTTTAGTTTTTATCCTTTTGATAGCCGACTTTGGATTTAGCTGCAACAAGGATGTGCTCAGAGTTGACGTTTGCGTTTTTGAATGCTTCCACATTCAGAATGGTGGATGCGTGCCTCGTATATGTAAGCGAGTAATGTATTTAGTTGGCGGTTCAATCATCTGAAGAGACCCAGGTTGCTGGGTGGATTCATAGTCTTGGAGGCGTAGTGCTACTTATCGACATATTAAGAGTTGCTACAAAATCGATTAGCCGAAAGCCGTTACCTGTCGTTCTTTCCGACTAATCTTCCGGAGATGTTTTCCTCACCAATTTTCGCATTGAAGTCACCGAGTATGATTTTGACAACATTCTCCGGAGGCAGGTTCCAGTCATAGAACTCTTCCTTAATAGAGTCTTCAATTTCGTCAGTAGGAGCTTGTGTACATATAATGATGTTGTTTTTGGATCACAGTCAGTAGATCGCATAGCCATTGAGCGCAATGCGACGATTCAGCATCCAATTATGCAGTCTTTCGTGACAGCTGTTATAATTGCCACAATTTGTTGGATTTTGCATTATCTTCTCTCCTACATCGCGGTAATATCTGCTTTGTACCATGTGAGGACAGTTTCAAGTTTTTTAGTAGCAGCAGGTATATACAGTGTACGTACGGTACAGATGTTCACTCAAATTATAGTCTGCGGACGGTGCGGGTCGGGTAGGGATCGTAAATGAAGGGACCTGTTGTTATCCCTGGTAAGGAACTCACCACGATGTACAACCTCATACCTGAGGGACCAGTTGGCTTGTGAAAATCCTTAGCACAAACGGTCGGTTGTACCAGTATCAGTAACTTACCTCCCGGATGTGAACATTGCTTTTGACCTTAGAAGGGCTTATCCGCCATCATATGTATCTTTTCCAAGAATCTGACTTATTCTTAAAAATCATTGAAGTAGCCCAGATAAAGTGTATTTTCAGCTTTGTTTGAAGTTGTGATGCCTCAAATGACTAAGGTACATCTAGGGAATTCGTCCGCTGTCGTGTTAATAGTGCTGCTCTTTTTTTCTCTTGTTGAACCTCCGTGCGTATAATTTTAGTGGGTCGAGTCCGTATGGACCCCAATTAGCAGCCGATGGCTGTCACTTGGAAGTAAGATAAGCTCAATTGATGTTTATCGTCGTCTAAAACAATCCAACATATAAATTCATTGAAAAAGTTTTCCTTAACTTTTTGGCAAATATAATAATAGAATTTGCTTAATGGGCATTGTAACAATTTTGGCAATACCAATATTTGGTTTAACCGGATTCCATATGGTGCTGGTGTCCCGTGGTCGTACAACAAATGAACAAGTCACTGGTAAATTCAAAGGCGGATACAATCCATTCTCACGCGGTTGTTGGCACAATTGCTGCTACACTCAATTTGGTCCACAGTATCCAAGGTAAGTCCTACTACACCATATCTATAGTAAGGAACTTAACGATTTTGAAATTAAAATTTGCAGTCTACTGAAACCGGAGAAATACGCTGCTCGTCGATCGCATAAAGAGAATCAAGGCATTAGTACTATAACAAGTGAACGTGAGAATAACACATCTGGTGGTGTGGGCCGAAACAATACAAGTGGCCAAAACTCCACAGGGATGCAATCGAATTATTATGACCGGGACAGACATCATACTCAGGTAAAGACTTATACGGACCAGGGCAATGGTTATAATCAACGGTCGGGCAGTACAACGCTTTATAGTAAGGTGGGTACACTTGTTGTTCTTTTGGAGCTTTTTAATTTTTCTTTCTTTCTTTCCTTCTCTTACTATCTATCTATCTAACTATCATTTCCTTTTATTTAATTTAGTTTTAGTGTTATTTTTTTTTTGTTTTTAATTTTAATTTTGAGATGATTATACAATTTTTTTTCTGTTAACTTTGGATGGAATCGTTTTATTTTGGGTGTAATGCAAAATATTTTACTCATTTTTTATTTTTTTTTTAAATAATTAAGTAGGGTTTCAAGTAATAGTGGTATTCGTAGTTTTTTTTTCCTTAATTATCTTTAAAGTAACGGTTTGAATGATATCTAGTTATTTCTAAAACAAAAAAAACAAAAAAAAACGCGTCATGTAAATATTGCAGATATTTTTAAGTGACCTCTTTATGAAACGCTAGAAATTGTAGAACAAATCGATTTGAATGCTTTACTGCTAATGCGGTTCTTCTTACATAATACTTGCGCTCACGGAATGTAACTTCGAGATAACTTGTTTCAGTTTATTTATTTTTTTTTTATAATCAAAAAAATAAAAATTATAATAATCCGAATCGATTTCGAGAGAGATATATTTTGAGTTTAGATGGGATTTGTTTAGAAACTGAGCTATGTTGGAGGGTTCTTGTATCCTTGAGAACATTTGAATTAATTTACATGTTCTTGTTGAGTTACATATACTTACACCATTGCAAAAGGTGATCGCTGTTACTTATCCAATACTCTTTGTTAGTAGTTTTTCGTTTACTTATTTTATACGCATAAGCCACAACATAAAACTTCTGTGCTCTAAGTATTTTCAGCAGTTTAGTGATTAAAGTCATTATTCTTTTCTCGTCGTAGTCTCATTATTTACTTGCGTAGTGATGCACAATATCTTACAAAACTCCACCACAATGTAGGGATTTAACATCTTGTGGTTAAAATTCAATCTCCGTAATATTTATTTACAGAAGTGCCAAACTGGACACTAAAGAATTGTAGACTTGCATCCTCATACTGAAATTGTTATTATAGGTAATTTAAATATATGTACACAATTCTCGATATTCTGGACAGATAACACCGGTGTGTTGAGATCTTCTACCGCCAATACCCTGGACTTGTTTTTAACTTCTCACTCTGATAAATACACCGTTGATGTGCTCTCCCCTCTAGGCTCGTCGGACCATTGTGTCATATCAGCTAATTTCTCGTACACCGACCACACAGTTAGAAAACAAATTCCTAAAAGAACCATATGGAAATACGAGAAAGCCAACTTGGGCGGTCTTAACAGCTTCTTTAAGAATTTTAACTGGTATTTATGTTTCCTCGATAACGACGTGGATGCCGCTGCTGATATGATTACAGACACCATTCTCTTTGGAATGAGATCCTTTATTCCCCATCGGATGAAGAGTATCAAACCAAAAGAAAAGGCATGAACTGTAAGAGGCTGTCAGGGTTAGAGAAATGTTTTTTCTGTCCTTCAAGATCAACCC